>JBBGZY010001727.1:1200000-1884271 GCA_037952925.1 Lithobates clamitans | reverse complement strand
GATGTAGAGCTCAGGTCCCAGAGGGTAAATCTCTCTGTGAGCTATGCTATGCTCGAGCTGTTAAAGAACGAGGAGCTGGAGACCAACAGGTGGAGGCTCTGGTTAGAAGAGTGGTTCAAGAGTCTTTGAACAGGACAGATCCCGTTCGTACATCCAGCCCTCCTGCTGCTCCTCCACCAGTTCCTGACAGGGTTGTCCCTGAGGTTCCAGGTCCCTCTCGACGAAGTCTCTCCTTGAGTGGTTCTTCGGACAGCGAAGCGGATGTGGAAGATTCCAGTACAGGCTTCGATTTTTCCTTGGTTCCACAGATGGTTAAAGCGGTTAAAAACGCATTGAGATGGGAGGAGCCAGTAGAAGCCCCCTCTAAACAGAGGAAGTACTTCAAACAGCTCAGGAAAGAACGCCCAAATTTCCCCTTCCTGGGTGAACTTGGGGAAATTATTTCAGATGAATGGAGTAAAGTTGAGAGGAAGAACTCGCTGATTTCCAAGATAGCGAAAATGTACCCATTCAAAAGTGAGGAGGTAAAGCATCTGGAAGCTGCACCCCTCATTGATGCGGCCTTAATGAGGTTAGTGAAGCATGTCACGCTTCCTCTGGAAGACACCGTTTCTTTTAAAGATGGTTTGGAGAGGAAGATCGACACTGACCTCAAACGCATTTATATTACGGCAGGCATGGCTTGTAAACCAGCCCTGGCCCTTGCAGCTTTGTCTAAAGCTATGGAAGCATGGACGGATGATATGGATGCAGTATTGGGAAGGATCTCTGAGGAGTTGCTCAAGAACTCACCAGTACATGAGCTGAAGCTGGCATCAGCCTTTCTGGGGGAAGCATCCCTGGATATTATCCGCCTTGTGGCACGTGTCATGCTTTCCTCGGTAACGGCGAAGCGCGCCTTGTGGTTGCGCCCGTGGGTTGCAGATCCTGCCTCTAAACAGGCATGGTGTAAAATTCCCTTTGAGGGTTCCTCCCTCTTTGGGAATAAACTGGATTCTGCCATTACCCGTGCTACAGGGGGTAAATCAGGGTTCTTACCCCAGGATCGCCGCCTTTTTGGTCAGAGGAAAACTTATCCCAAACAAGATCAGGAGCGTGCGAGGGATGCACGCCGCTACAGACCTGGCCGTGATTTCAGAAAAAACTGGAGGAGAAATCAACCTTCAGGGCAGAAGTCCTCAAAGTCAGCCTCTTCTGGGGGACGTGAGGCTGCGAAGTCCTTTTGATATAGAGCCTGTCCAGACGGAGCGAGTCGGGGCTCGTTTACTCCGTTTCCAGCACGTCTGGGCAGCCTCGATTCGGGATTTCTGGACCGTCAAAACGGTCTCTTCGGGTCATACCTGGGTGTTCAGCAACCCACCCATACACCGGTTTGTTCCTACAACTCTTCCTCACATAGAAGAGAAGAAACAGGTTCTTCTGTCATATACGGACTCACTAGTAATCCAAGGGGCCGCCATTCAAGTACCAACAGAAGAGAGATTCCTAGGGGTGTACTCCCCCCTTTTCATGGTCCTCAAAAAGAATGGGTCCTGGAGGCCGGTAATCGACCTGACTTATCTGAACTCCTTCATCAAGAAGGAAAAATTCAAGATGGAGACTCTGCTAACAATACGCCAGACGATACAACCGGGAGATTGGCTTGTCTCCATAGACCTGAAAGATGCCTACTTTCACGTGCCGATTGCACAGGAATTTCAGATGTATCTCCGATTCGCGGTAGATCAGAGGCATCTCCAATTCACATGTCTTCCATTCGGGCTTACAACATCGCCTCGAGTGTTTTCGAAGCTCTTATTGGCTGTGGTAGCATTAATCAGGGTCAAAGGTATCCGATTACACCATTACTTGGACGACCTACTTCTGCTTTCACAAGACAGGGGTCAGCTGCTGGCACATCGAGATCAGGTCATCTCTACCCTAACAGAGTTCGGTTGGCTGTTGAACAAGGAGAAGAGTCACCTAGATCCAACGCAGTCTCTAATATTCCTTGGAGCCCAATTCAACACCATGGAGAGTACCATCTCTCTACCTTTGGAGAAAATTCCGGTGATTCGGGAAAGAATTCGTCTGGCATTATCATCACCTCTTCTCAGAGCCTCGCAATGTCTAAAGATAATAGGCACCATGGTGGCCACAGCCCCTATGGTAAAGTGGGCACAATGGAGGATGCGGCCCTTTCAGAAGGGGTTTCTCCAACAGTGGGATCCAGGGTCTCGAGACCAGCTGGTACGAGTAACCACCTCCATGCGGGAGAGCCTCCCCTGGTGGCTGCAACGGGGGAATCTTCTCAATTGCCATTCCATAGCCCCTGTCTCCTGGATCACGGTGACTACGGATGCAAGCAACAGAGGTTGGGGCGCCCTCTGTCTGACGGAGGTAGCCCAAGGCAGATGGGACTTCCCATCCCAAGGGATAGTCTCAAATATCCTGGAGCTTCGAGCTGCCTTCCGTGCTCTTCAAGCCTTTTCCCACCTGACATCAGGGGCCTCAGTTCTCCTGAGACTGGACAATACGACTGCAGTGTCTTACATCAAGAGACAGGGGGGCACCCGCAGTCTCTCGTTACTGAAAGAAGTAAGTCCGATCATGTCCTGGGCCCAGGCGAATTTGACAAATTTATCAGCTGTTTATCTCCCCGGAATTCAGAATGTCCAGGCGGACTTCCTTTCGAGGGTCACCCTGGACAACAACGAATGGTCTCTCCACACCGAAGTGTTCAACTGGGTCTTGTCTCTGGGAGCGATGCCGGAAGTAGATCTGTTTGCATCCCCTTGCAACTTCAAACTGCAGAAATATTACACGAGGTGTCGCTGTCCCCAAGCCTTCGGAGTGGATGCCCTGACGGATCAGTGGAGATTCCTCAAGGCCTACGCCTTTCCCCCGGTACCAGTCATCCTTCGGTTTCTATCAAGGCTCAGGTGGGAAGAAGTCGAGGTAGTGGCGATTGTTCCTTTCTGGCCCAACAGGCCATGGTTTCCTCTCCTGGTTCAGCTCAGTTACCGGGATCCGGTCCCTCTCCCGGCCAGACCAGATCTCCTGTCGCAAGGAACATCTCTTCACCCATGCCCATCTCATCTCCATCTGATGGCTTGGTGGTTGAGAGGGGAAGGCTGGAAGCACTAGGATGTCCAAGTTCAGCGATTGCTACATTGTTGAATGCCAGAAGAGCGGGCACCAACAAAGTCTATCAAAGAATTTGGTCAAAATTTGCGGACTATGTGGCCTCCACCAATGGCTCTTGTATCGACCCAAAGATACAGGATATTCTGGGTTTTCTGCAGACAGGCCTGGATCTGTCTTTGTCGGTTAGCTCCTTACGAGTCCAAGTTTCTGCAATCTCTGCCTTCACAGGTGTATCATGGGCCAGGCACCCCCTTACGAGACAGTTCTTCAGGGGAGCAATAAGACTTAGACCTCAAAGGAGACCAAGATTTTCTAAATGGGATCTTCCTCTTGTCCTGGACTTCTTCGCAGGAAGAGAAATATGTCATGTGGACCAGTCATCTGTTAAGGAACTTTCCCTCAAAGTGGTCTTTTTAGTAGCCATAACATCGGCTAAGAGGGTTTCCGAAATCGGTTCCTTAGGATTCAAAGAACCATTCCTTACGTTCTTCCCTGACCGAGTGGTCCTGATTCCTATGTTAGGTTCAAATCCCAAAGTAACAACTGTTTTCCATGAAAATCAGGAAATTGTTCTTCCCACGTTCAAGTCTTCTGAGGGCTCTAATATTCATCCTCTAGATGTCGGAGAAGTTCTGAAGCAATACTTGGAAGCCACAGCTTCTTTTCGCCAATCTGATCACTTGTTTGTCCTCTTCCACGGTAAAAACAAGGGAAAGCGTGCTTCCTCTAGAACCATTGCAGCATGGATTGTTCAGGCCATTCAGTGGGCTTACAAGTCTAAGGGTTTGGCTCCTCCGGAGGCAGTGACCGCTCATTCTACCAGGAGCGTTTCTACATCTTGGGCAGCATCCCGGCATGTATCTCCGGAAGTGATCTGTAAAGCGGCCTCATGGTCATCAATTAATACCTTTATGACACACTATTGTGTAGAACCTGCTTCCTTGTCTTCGGTTAATTTTGGTTTGCACGTATTATCTGTTGATGGTGCCAATTAAACCTTTTTTTCTTTAACCAGCAATTGCCCACCCGGGCGTGTATGGCTAGTTATTTCCCATACGTAGGCTGCCATGGAGTCTGTCAGGAAAACGGAAAATTTATATCAAATACTTACCGTAATTTTCCTTTCCTGATGGACTCCATGGCAGCAGGAGTTCCCTCCCATTTGCTGGAGTAGGCTAAGTTACGGAACACGGTCTCTGTCTAGTTGCAAAGATTTATGGGAGTGGGGTCCTATGAGGTATGAGAGGCGGGATTAACCCATACGTAGGCTGCCATGGAGTCCATCAGGAAAGGAAAATTACGGTAAGTATTTGATATAAATTTTCCGTTTTATTGCAATATCTGATTCTGATCTGTATATTGGTGAACTTTCACATATGGACTGTTTAATGAATTTGCATTGATTTCAGCATGTGCAAAGTGCTCCATGCATGCTGAAATTAATGCAAGCTCATTAAAGAGGAGTTCCCCCTTGCCCCCCCCCCCCGTGAAAAAAATAAAAGTCAGCAGCTACAAATACTGTAGCTGCTGACTTTTTAATATTGGGACACTTACCTGTCCAGGGTTCCCACGATGTCGGCACCCCAGACAATTTTCGGATCGCCTCTCGGGTGCTGCCGCCACCAATTATGGTAAGGGAAACCGGCCAGTTCCCTACTACGCACATGCGGAGCACACTGTGTTTTCTGAATGGCCTGGCGGCCGAAGAAAGAGGAGAGGGTCAAACTTCCATGGGGCGACGCAGTCTCCTGGAAGTGGGGAAGGGTACCTGTCAAAAACAGGAACCCGTTTCCCCCTGCACCCTGAAAGGTGCCAAATGTGGCACCAGGGATGGGGAGGAAGCAGATAAGAAGAGCTTCCACATTTGGGTGGAACTCCACCTTAAACAGTCCACATTCAGTGAAAATTCATGTACTGCAAAGTGCTCCGTCTTTTAATGTATACATAATTCATATACACTAATAAGCTGTGATATTATGAAACTGATAAGGCTGCACTGATTGCCACTGATGAGGCAGCACTCTTAAGCTGCACTTATATGCTGTACTGATGGGCCTCACTAATAGGCTGCACTGGTGGCCCCTGATGAGGCAGCACCCTTACGCCCTGTACACACGGTGGCATTTTCCGACGGAAAAAGTGCGATCGGATTGTGTTGTGTTGTCGGAAATTCCGATCGTGTGTGGGCTCCATCGGACTTTTTCCAGCAACAAAATCCGATCGGTTAAATTCCGATCGTGTGTACACAAACCCGATGCACAAAGCGCCACGCATGCTCAGAATAAATTAATAAATGAAAGCTACTGCCCCGTTTATAGTCTTGACGTACGTGTTTTACGTCACCGCGTTCAGAACGATCGGATTTTCCAACAACTTTGTACGTCCGTGGGTATGCAAGACAAGTTTGGCCCAAAATCCGTCAGAAAAAATCAGACGGATTTTGTGGTCGAAATGTCTATTCAATGTCCGATCGTGTGTACAGGGCATTAGGCCTAATGTACACGGGACGTTCTTACAACCTCTCCTGAACGTTTTAACCTGACAGATAGTAACCCATGTTTAAAACGTCAGTTTTTCCGCGTTTACATGCCGCGTTTAGCCGCGTTTGCGTTTAGAAGCATTTGAAAAGAAATATATATATATTTTTTTTTTAAAATAGCCAAAAATGAAAAATGCCTGTAAACAAAACACGGCGTCTGAACTCATTTTTTTGCTTTCCAAAAAAGGCCTCTAAACTCAACTGCCTAAAAACGACATTAAATGATCCTGTGTACATGTACTGATAGGATAACATTGGATGAGTTCAGGGGCAGCTGAAAAAAGCAGCCAACTGCCTCTGAACGTCCATTTACCAGCAGCAGTGTATATGAGGCCTTAAGCTGCACTGATGGCACTGCACTGATGGGCACCGATAGGCTGAATTGATGGGCACTGATGAGGCGGCACTCTTAAGCTGCACTGATAGGGCTACACTAATGGGCACTGATAGGCTGCACTGATGGACACTGATGTGGCTGCACTGATGGACACTGATGAGGCTGCACTGATAGGCACTAATGAGGCTGCACAGATGGGTACTGATATGCTTTATGTTGATATTGTTAAAGTTTGTTGTTAATATTTATTTTGGAACTTAATTCTGCATAAAACATTTAAGAGCGTCATTACATTAGATCATTTACGAGGGTGTGTTTAGGGGCAGGGTAGTGGTTGAGTGGGGCAAGTGATGGCGAGTAACTCTTAAGGCCTGGCTAGGGGCTCAGGACTTGAAATTTTGAGCCCTGCATTGCACATTCACATCAGTCCCTGCCCTCAAGGAGCTTACAACCTAAGGTCCCTAACTCATATTCATACATACACATACTAGGGCCAATTTAGACAGGATCCAATTTACCTACCAGCATGTCTTTGGGGTGTGGGAGCCTGGGTTGCTGGGTCATGAGAATAGACCACTGGCCAGAACTTGCTCGATATGCAATTGAGCTGCTGGGCTTCCCTGTAACCAGCATGCTTTCTGAATGGGCAATCAGTGCTGCCGGAGGTCTTGTGACAGATAAAAGAGCGCATCTGTCCACAGACTCCATTGCCTGACTGACATTTGTCAAAATGGATCAGTCCTGGATTAGCAGCAGCTATCAAGCCCCTGATGCCAATGTCTCTGATTAAGTGTTATTGGGATCTCGAATCTCTGCAAGACTCTCTAGGCCGGGGGTCAGCAACCTGTAGATAGCAATCTATCACTAGATCACGGACAGGTGACTGGTAGATCACGGTCTGGGCTTGCTGACCTGCCATCCCAGAGCATCAAACAGAGTGCAATGCAGAGGGACTACTTGTAAAGTTGGAGCTGTAGTAGGGAGCAAGAGCCAGGGAAGCTGATGCCTCTTCTGTAGTGCTGGTATCTGTCCAATGGGGAGTGATATTAACTGCACTCCTCTTATCCTGGCTAGGGGCCTCCAGAGTGGTGCCAGCAGCAGGGACGTGCGGTGAGGTCAGTGGCTGGTGAGGCACTGGCTAGTATCAGAGCCAGATACACACAGGTTACATACGTCGTGACCGAGTGAGAGCAATAATTCTAGCACTAGACCTCCTCTGTAATTTTAAACATGTAAACTGTAAAAAAATTTAAAGCGTCTCCTATGGAGATTAATAAGTACTGAAGTTTGGCGCCATTCACAAGTGTGCGCAATTTAAACCACTTAAAGAGGAGTTCCCATTGAAAAAAATAAAAAATTAAAAGTCAGCAGCTACAAATACTGCAGCTGCTGACTTTTAATTGGACACTTACCTGTCCCAGGGTCCAGCGATGCGGGGGATCGAAGCCCCGCTCATCTCCCCCTCCTTTCGGCGGCGCTGGCATTGCAACTGTGGGTGCCGGGCTGTGGCTTCACAGCCGGGCACCCACTGCACATGCGCGAGCGGCACCGCGCGCCGTGATTGGCCGCTCATTCATCTGGGACCTGTAATGGGTCCCAGATGATTGACAAGAGGGAGGGAGCAGAGCTGAGCCCTTCCTGTGCTGAGGGGAAGTGATGTCACCAGTCCAGGCACTGAAAGAGGCAGACTACGAGGGACCCCCTAGCAACAGGCATTTAGAGGTGAGTAAAAAAAAAAAAATTTCCAAATTTTTTTTTTTATTTTTTTTTAGGCACATTCATGTATTTTTTGTTTTTTTGGGTGGAACACCACTTTAAGGACTGAGCCTATTTTTCAAACTTGTTTACAAGTTAAAATCATTTTTTTTGCTAGAAAATTACTTAGAACCACCAAACTTTATATATATTTTTTTCTAACACTCTAGAGAATAAAATGGCAGTCCTTGCAATACTTTCTGTCACACCATATTTGCGCTGCGGTCTTACAAGCGCACTTTTTTTGGAAAAAATACACTTTTTTTGGAAAAAATACACTTTTTTTGGAAAAAATACACTTTTATGAATTAAAAAATAAGACAACAGTAAAATAAGCACAATTTTTTTATAGTGGGAAAGATGATGTTACGCCAAGTAAATTGATACCCAACATGTCACGCTTCAATATTGCGCCCGCTGGTGAAATGGCGCCAAACTTTTACCCTTAAAAATCTCCATAGGCGACGTTTAGAAAATTCTACAGGTTGCATGTTTTGAGTTACAGAGGTCGTCAGCTCCATGCCAAGCAGGGGAAAAGACCCGTTAGCCTCCGCTCCGGTGAGCGTCGGAGGGCACCGGAGCACGGCGGGAGGGGGGCCCTCTTCCACCACCAATAAAAATGATTTTGCAGAGAATTTGCCGCTGAGACCACTTTTATCTGAAAGCGGAGCGCCCCGCTGAAGAAGTGGATACCGGGTGTTTAAATATATAATCCACTTCAAAGTGCCACCGTATAATGATGGTGGGTGGTCCGTAAGTGGTTAAAGTGTGATATGTTAGGTATCTATTTACTCGGCGTAACATCATCTTTCACGTTATACAACAAAACCAGGCTAACGTTAGTGTTTTTTTTTTTTTATTCATGAAAATGTTTTTTTCCCCCAAAAAAATGTGTGTAAAAAAATTGCTGCGCTAATACCCTGTGACATAAAAATTTGCAACGACCACCATTTTATTCCATAGGGTGTCTGCTAAAACAATATATATAATGTTTAGGGATTCTGAGTAATTTTCTAGTAAAATAATGATGATTTTTACATGTAGGAGAGAAGTGTCAGAATTGGTCTGGGTGGCAAGGGGTTAATTGCCATAAGTAATATACAAATAATTATTATATATTGTTTTTAAGGTAACTTACTATATTTTCAAAATCTGTACTCAAGCAGGTGGCTTTACGGACAAATTACTGAAGTTATAACTTCCAATCAGGTATTTCACAGTAAATAGATAAATAATAAATTATTATGTTGTAACATATAGCATATAAATATATGATTTAGCTTGAATATAACATATCAGTATCTTTTCAGCAGGCAGCAGATTCTCATTCTCCCTCTTAACTGTGTGAGAAAAACATGGGATTGTGGGTAAATCTTATACACATAAACACATGTATTTACTTGTAGTTAAAGTGGAGTTCCACTCAAAAATGGAACTTCCACTTTTTGGATTCCTACCCCCCTCTGGTGTCACATTTAGCACCTTTCAGGGGGGAGGAGGGAGCAGATACCTGTCTAATACAGGTATTTGCTCCCACTTCCTGGCATAGATCACCGCGGTGATTGCTGTGACCTACGCCACTTCCGCCATGCTGCCTGTCCTCCCCCGCTGTATTCTGTGAGACACAGAATACAGCAGGGACCTGTGAGGACGCGCAGCGTGGCTCGCGCATGCGCAGTAGGGAACCAGGAAGTGAAGCCGCACGGCTTCACTTCCTTATTCCCTTACCGGGGCTTCAGCTGCCGACACCGCGGGCTCCCTGGACAGTTAAGTGTCCATATATTAAAAGTCAGCAGCTGCAGTATTTGTAGCTGCTGGCTTTTAATATATTTTTTTCAGCAAACCTCCGCTTTAAGAGGGCTGGGCTGGAATGGAGCATTTGTCTTTTAGAGACATGCCCCTTCTATGACACTGCAGTTAGAGGCGTGCCTCCACTGCAGCATTTTTATTGGACAGCTGGGACCAATGGTACTTTACCATTGGTCCAAGACTCCAAGCTGTTTATTGAGCTCAGTGCCTCTGACAAGAAGTAAGAGGCACTGTGAGCTCATCCTCTCAGTCTGCTGCAAACAGAGTGTGCCAGCTTGTTTTTAAAGTGGCCGCTCTGTATTTAGTTTCTGACAGGCTGCGCAAGGAGCCCCATATCTCTGAAATCATAGGTCGCAGGACTTTTTACCAGTGGTGGGGTAGCACTTAGGCTACATACCCCCCAAATTTGGGGTCTCTATGACCCCAGGTCGCCGAGCTACAACCCTTGAAGCTCGATTTATTTTTATTTTTTTTTAATGTTCTTGGCCCTGCCTCCCCTGACTGCACGTCCCTGGCCAGCAGCAGGAAAGAAGAGATCTTCAGGTCAGTGAGAAGCAATACACTGGGCATAATAGTATAAGGCTGCTTTCACACTGATGTGCTGAGGTTTACCCACATCTCGGGGGGGCAGTCCAGTGTACCTGTGACTTTCCTGAGTTAGCTGCGCTTAGCCATAGACTTAAATTTTATCCTGCGGGTTTGATGCACTTTCTGAATGCAGGAGTTTTGGTGTGCTTTCAGAAAGTGCACCACATCCGCAGGATATAGGTGTGGGTAAACAGCAGCACATCGGTCTAAAAGCAGCCTTACAGGGGGCTCAGAACAGTAAAAATGATTTTACATTTGAATTTTGGGGGTGGTAAACCCCCAGATAAGACATATTTTTACCACTCCCGCCCCAAACGCACCCACTCCCGCCCCAAACGCACCCACCGCAGAGGCATGCAGTTGCAGGGCGCTTGCAGAGTGGCCCCATTTACTTGAAGGGGATTAGATCGGCAGGAGGTAGCACCCACCAAAAGCAGCAGGGGGCTTAATTTCTGTTCTGGAATGTGTACACTTTCGACTGCTGCCTCATCAGCTAAAGGAGGTAGGGACTGAGGGTGGTAAAACCATGATTCAACTGCAGGCTTTTACCACCCCCAACTTTACGTGTGAATGAGCCCTAAGGGCGCAGCTGCCGAATGCAACTAAGGTCTCATTCACAAGTGCAGCAGGCACTGCTGTTTCTTTGAAAAGTGATCCGGGTGTGTTTGACAGGTGGTGAGGAGGCGATAAGTTGCTTCCTCATCACCTGATCTAAGCCCATGATTGTCATGCGAGTGTGACATGGTAGCACGGCAATTAGCGTTTTAAATCAGGTGAGGAGATAAAACTGTGCCCTGTGATCTTTGACTTTCCCCATGTTGTTCAGGTAGATCTCAACCTCTTTTAGGTTGCCTCCTGGTCTAGGCTGCTTAGCTTTGTGGGTGTTGATTTTATCTTAAAGTCATTTTTTGGTATAGGTTTCATGGGTACAATTAACACCCAAAGAGCAATTTTTCGTCACATGTTTGGCAGGTGCATCAAGTTTAAATTTTTTTACAGCAAGACTAATTCTAGAAGGTTAGGGGGTGAAGGCACCACCAACATCCAAAGACCAATTTTTCCGCAACAGTTTGACAGTGGCATCAAATTAAAATTTTTACAGCAAGGCCAATTCTTGCTTCCATCAAGAGCACCATAAGGTTATGGTGTGAAGGTACCACCAACACCCAAAGCCCAATTAATCCGCACCTGTTACGTCTATCCAAATTCTGCGAAAGAGACACCAGACTTTATGTAAAAGAAAATTATTAATCTTGGCATGAGCGTGCTATTTTGACTTCTTCACATAAGGCTTGCTCACTAGTGCAAAAATGTGTTATTTCTATCCAAAGTTTGCCAGACATCTGAATGTATCCTAAAAATCTCTAATCTTGTTCCGAGTGCACTAAATTGTGGCCTCATCATGCAGACTGGCTCCCCAAGCCATTTGCATGGAAAATTAATTTAAATGTCATGTTTTTTTCTTTATTTATGTCATTTTTGCTGCTGCAGGTTCTATACATGGTACAGATGCCCCACTTTACAGAACCCCCCCGCCACACACAGGCATATTTAACCCTTTCACTGCTAGAGCTGTTTTTGCGTTTCTTGCACACATGTTTAAAAAAACATTTTAGGACTGAAGATTACATAAAACCCACAAATAGTATATATTTTCTGAAAGCAGATACTCTATAGAATAAAATAGTGGTAGTTTCAATTTTGTATGTCAAATGATATTACCGCAAAGGTCTAGGAAATGCAAAAGTTTCAGTAAAAAAACACACAAACGTGAATTTTAGGGCAAACGAACACAACAAATTACCCAAATTTTTGGTAAAATATAAAAAAAATGAGGTTGCATAGAGTAAATAGATACCCAACATGCCAAATCTTAAATTTTTGTGCGCCCGTGAAATGGCTTCAAACTTCAGTACCCTATATTTTCTATAAGCGATGCTTCAAAAGCCAGCTATAGGTATCAGTTTAATGTTACGGAGGGGGTCTTTGCTAGAATTTTTGCTCTCACTTCAGCGTGCTAGGCGATATGTAACATGTGTATCGCAATCAACGTTTTCACGCGTAGGTTCCCCGACGCATGCGTTTACGTTTATGCTTGTGTATATGTGGGGGTGAGGGGGACTCAAAAATTTTTTTAGGGGGGGGATTTATGGGTTTTTTTTCATCACATAGGGGACAAAAAGTCCCCTATGTGATTTTTTTTTTTGGTGCCAGGTTCTCTTTATTGAGATATGCAGGGTCTAAAAGACCGTGCATATCTCCCCTGTGCTCCACTAAATGTTTTGTAATGCAGATCACATTTCAAAACAATATTTCCCGGCTGAGCTAGCCGGGGATACCAAGAGCTTAACCCGGAAGTAACGTCAGGGACATCGCTTTCCGGGTCACAAGAAGAAGGGGAGGAGAGCAGATGTATGTCCACTCTTCTTTCTCCCCTCCATTGTGGGGCATGGCAGCGGGGGGTTTGGGGGGTCACCTGTCAGGCAGGAGTCTGCCTGTCAGTTTCATACACAATCTTGGTGGCCACAGCCACTGGATTGTGTGTAATACCCCCCGCTGTCAGGTCCAAGCTATATATGGACCTCGCGGCAAAAGGGTTAAAGGAATTTTTAATTTTTATTGTTTCACTTTAAGCATCATTAAAATCACTGCTCCTTTAAAAACGATCTTTTTTAAATGTTTTTTCGCATTGGTAAATGTCCCCCAGGGCAGTAGCTGGGCCCCCAAACCCTTTTTATGGGCAATAACTTGCATATAAGCCTTCAAAATAGGGACTTTTGATTTTTCAAGTTCGGGTTCCATAGACTTCAATGGGGTTCGCCGTTTGGGTCTAAACTTTTGCGATGTTCGAGAGTTCTGGAGCGAACCAAACTGGGGGTGTTCGGCCCATCTCTAAATATAGTGATCTGTTTTATGATCTGGAAGACATTTGTGTATACTGCACAAGCATCAAATGCTCACATAAGTGAATGCAATGTCATTCAAAATTTTAGTGGTCACAAGCCTGTGCAAAAGTCACCCTAAGGCAAATGTTTGCCCTACCCAACTCATTGTAATCACACTAAGGTGATATTATTTTATTCCGTAGACTGGCTGGTTGCCCACACCTGCACAAACCACCTGTGCCTACTGGGTGGTTAAACACTGCTGTCGGTATGGGTATACTGATCAATGTGCCCACGTGAATGAAGCCTTAAAGGATAAGTTCAGCTTTGGGAACATGTTACACATCCACCCATTTTTAGGGTGGCACATGTAAGAAGTTCCCGCTCCTATAGCGGCGATCCAAATTTTTGCTGTGGCAGCAGTATGGGCAGAAGTTCTCTGTACAAGCTGTCACTTTTTGAAAAGAGTTCTGTGAATGAATCAATTACAACTAGCTGTGAGGCCCGATGTTCGACGAACGTAACTTCGACTCGAACATCGGGTGTTTGGGTGTTTGCCTGTTCGCCGAATAGCGAACAATTTGGGGTGTTCGCAGAAAATTCGGAAGCCGCGGAGCACCCTTTAAAAGTCTAAGGGAGAAATCAAAAGTGCTAATTTTAAAGGCTTATATACATGGTATTGTCATAAAAAGTGTTCGGGGACCTGGGTCCTGCCCAAGGGGACATGTATCAATGCAAAAAAAAGTTTTAATAACGGCCTTTTTGGGGAGCAGTGATTTTAATAATGCTTAAAGTGAAACAATAAAAGTGAAATATTCCTTTAAATTTAGTACCTGGGGAGTGTCTATAGTATGCCTGTAAAGTGGCGCATGTTTCCCGTGTTTACAACAGTCCCTTCACAAAATGACATTTCTAAAGGAAAAAAAGTCATTTAAAAGTACTCGCGGCTATAATGACCCCCCAAAAATCCATACCAGACCCTTATCTGAGCACGCAACCTGTCAGGCCGCAGGAAAAAAGGGGGGATGAGAGAGCGTCCCCCTCCTGAACCATACCAGGCCACATGCCCTCAACATGGGGAGGGAGGGTCCTTTGGGGTAGCCCCCCAAAGCACCTTGTCCCTATGTTGATGGGGACAAGGGCCTCATCCCCACAACCCTTGCCCAGTGGTTGTGGGGGTCTGCGGGCAGGGGGCTTATCGGAATCTGGAAGCCCTCTTTAACAAGGGGACCCCCAGATCCCGGCCTCCCCCCGTGTGAAATGGTAACGGGGTACAAATGTACCCCGTTACCATTTCACAAAAAGAGTGTGAAAATATTAAAAATGACATGACACGGCTTGGGGACAAGTCCTTTATTAGAAAATTAAAAATTTTTGGCACGGGGTTCCTCTTAAAATCCATACCAGACCTGAAGGGTCTGGTATGGATTTTGAGGGGGACCCCCCCGCCATTTTTTTTTTTGGCGCGGGGTTCTCCTTAATATCTATACCAGACCTGAAGGGCCTGGTATGGAATTTGGGAATTTAGGGGGACCCCCACGCAATTTTTTTTTTAAATTTTGGTTCGGGGTTCCCCTTAACATTCATACCAGACCCAAAGGGCCTGGTAATGGACTATGGGGAAATCCCATGCTGTTTTTTTCATGACTTTTATGTGTATTGCCGGGACCGACAATTCATTATTGCCGCGAGTACTTGTACTTTTAAATGACTTTTTTTCCTTTAGAAATGTAATTTTGTGCAGGACTATTGTAAATATGGGAAACATGCGCCACTTTACAGGCATACTATAGACACATCCCAGGTACAAAATTTAAAGGAATATTTCACTTTTATTGTTTCACTTTAAGCATTATTAAAATCACTGCTTCCGAAAAAACGTCCATTTTTAAAACTTTTTTTTGCATTGATTTATGTCCCCTGGGGCAGGACCCAGGTCCCCAAAAACTTTTTATGACAATAACTTCCACATAAGCCTTTAAAATTAGCACTTTTGATTTTTCATGTTCGTGTCCCATAGACTTTAACGGTGTTCACTTGTTCAAACAAATTTTTTGCCTGTTCGCATGTTCTGCTGCAAACCGAACCGGGGGTGTTCGGCTCATTCCTAATTACAACTACCAGCAGTCTTTGCTGCTGTCGGCTTGTAGTTCTCAGTTTACTACCACAGGGCTGTTAAGGGCTGTGGTAGTTCATTAATTCCTTCTGTCAGTGTGGAACTGCAACTTACACTCAGTCTGATGGTGCAATGCTTTCCAGGCTCTTAAAAAATAGTAAATACACATTTTTTTTACCTGCAAAAAATTGTGCATTTATTATTTTTAAAAAAAAGGTGAAGTTTAATTGTAATGTGTGAATGCACCCGGCCAAAAAAGCTGCTTTCTCCCAGCTGGAACACAGGAACAAGGTATTATAGCTGAATTTGCACCCAAGAACTAGACAACACTAGCTTAGGTGCAAACACGAACTCTCCTTTTATTGCAAATTCACACAAAATTTATACCACACAAAATCATATTATCCTAAACAATGAAAACTTTAAACAGTAATATCATTGGTACATCTAACAATAAATCTAATGAACAGCTAACAGTAACCTAATTAAACAGTGATCTACTTAACAGTAAGCTAAGCAACAGCCAGACACCCAGAAAAGCTTTGATTAGTCAGGGAGCCTACCCAGGCAGCCTGGCAGCAGGTCCTGAGCCATGGATACACAAATTACATTACACATGCTGTCTTTCATGTGTTTGGCTTTCACGTGTGGAATCTGTCCACTGGAAAAGTCATCATAAGACAAAACTCATACAATGTTCCAGCAGTCTGAAAAAGTGGAATTAATTTATCTTCATAGATTTCTTGAGGGAGCTTGATGATAAATATTTCTGTCCCAAGTGGAGGAACTTCTCCAATCCAGTCTGCAGGAGGGCCACCATATTTCCTCTGACCATTAACCTGTACAAGATTAGAAATTACTCCTTTCCATCCACTCCAGAAGGGAAGCTTTATTGTATTTGTTTAGAGAATTTATCCAAGCCTCACCTTCAGTGTTCATTACGTTGTTGTCCATCATTAGAGAAAAATCTGCTCTCTCCATGGGATCAGAGGCTGAACTGAGCTCTTTTCCATGCTCTGACTGGGAGAAGCAGACAAAATCTCTGGTCTCCTTAATGGGCCATAATCAGTGGGTAGGAGGCTTGCCCTTAGTCCCCTCCAAAAGCCCCTGCTTGAACATGTCAGTTAAGATTTTAAATTTTTGTTTGAATAGAAGAATTTACCAAATGATAGAAAGTGTGATGAGCCACCTAAACAATCTATTTAATTTACGTTCATTCAGGTCATTCATGCCAAGCATTGGTATTCCCATTCTACCGGACATAAAAGGAAGAATCGCTGGACATAGTGCTTTATCCTTTATTTAAAATTTATTTCACAAAATAAACTCTTACAGATTTACACTCACTATTTTTTGGTGCTTCCAACGCACCACACTGTATCTCGAATGTAATAGATATGCAGTATATGTGTTCGCTGAACAAAAATCCTCACACTGGTATAGGCTTTGATGACGTCACAACGCTCTCCAGGCAAAGCGGATTAATTATACCAGTGTAAGGATTTGTTCAACTAACGCATGCAGCATATCTATTACCATATGTGAAAGTGTGTTCAGATATAAGGTGAGAGCACATCAGGTGGAGGGTACACACAGTACAAATTTAATTGTGAGCACAGCACTATTTTATTTGTTTATTGAGTATAGCACAATTACATGGGAGTGTGCAGGGTGTAATTGATTCACCAAACATACACAGTGGGTATATACATTAAATTATTTTTTATTTTTTCTTATATAAATATTATAGATACTCGCAAGGACTCAACCCACAAAAAAAAAAAATACTATTAATGGAAAGATATTTCAGATGAGGAACCATTTGCACTAAAGATCTTTCCAAAATCTGGCACTAATGTGTTTACATGAGATATAGAAACATAGAAAAGTGACAGCAGAAAAGGACCGTGTAAACCATTGAGTCTGCCCTTTTTTTTTTTTGGTGTTTTTCTTTTTTTTCGTTAACCTTATTGTCAGAATATCAATCTATATTTGTCACAAGCATGTTTGAAGCCATTTACTGTCGCACTACCTCTGCTGATAGTTTATTCCAAACATCAACTACCCTTTCAGTAAAATAATACGTTCTAAGATTAGTTTTGAACTTTCCTCCAGTTAGTTTGAGGTCATGTGTTCTTGAGTTTGGTTTCATATTGAAAAAACTGTCCTCCTGAACCTTATTCACAGCCTTGATGTATATGAAGGTTTCAATCATGTCTCCCTTTTCCCTTCTTTCCTCCAGACTGTACATATTATGTTCCTAAAGTCGCTCTCGATATGTTTTATCCCCCAAACTTTTCATCATTTTTGTTACCCATCTCTGGACTATTTTATCAATATCTTTCTGTAAGTGAAGTCTCAAGAACTGGACACAGTATTCTAAATGAGGTCTCACTAAAGATCTATATAGGGGAATCAGAACCTCCTTCCTCCTGTTGGTGACCCCTCTAGTGATGCATCCTAGAATTCTATTTGCTTTTCCCACTGCCTGGGAACACTGTTTGCTCATTGTGCAATCATCTGAAATAAGTACCTCCAAATCTTTTTCTTCTGTAGTGCTGGCCAACACTGTATCCCCAATGTAGTACTCTCTCAGGGGGTTCTTTTTCCCTAGGTGCTATATTTTACATTTAGAAACATTGAACAGCAGTCTCCACTGCTTTGACCAAACTTCCAGCAACGGCCAATCATGTTCCATGTTACAGACACCTCCAGGGATATCAACCCTATTACACACCTTTGTGCCATCAGCAAAGAGACATACCTTGCCCAACAAATCTTTAGTTATATCACTTACATATATAATAAATAGAACAGGACCCAGTACAGAACTGTGTGGTACACCACTAGTGACTCTCTGTTCTGAGTGAACCCCATTTACAACTACACTGTGGTATCTATTCTTTAGCCATCTGCATATCCACTGAACCACTCAAGGGTTAAGTCCTAGCTTGTACAACTTTTGTATTAGATCATTATGTGGAACTGTATCAAATGCCTTGCTGAAATCTAAGTATGCTATGTCCAGAGCACCACCCTGATCCAAAACATTGGTAATATAGTCAAAAAATTCAATCAGATTAGTCTGACTTGATCTGCCCTCAGTAAAGCCATGCTGCTTTGCTTCCAGAAAGCTGTGTATTTGACTTGACTACAACTGATGTTAAACTCACTGGCCTGTAATTGCCAGCTTCTACCTTGCTGCCCTTCTTGTGAATAGGTACAATATTAGCTGTCTGCCAGTCATGGAGAACGTCTCCTGTTAGAAGAGATTGATTAAAAAGATCTGTTATCTTTTTGACAGGGTGGATGGAACTTCCTTAGAGAGGCATTAGTACAATGGGGATTGGGCCCTATACTTATAGATAAAATAATGGCCTTATATCGGAATCCAATAGCTAGGATAAGGGCAAATGGTGATCTTTCGGAGGTAGTCCCTATAACGAACGGCACCCGAAAGGGCTGTCCGCTATCCCCATTGTTATACATACTAGTGATGGAGCACTTATTAAAAGCAGTTCGAGAAAATAAAGACATACAAGGAATCAAAGTGGGAGACATAGAGTACAAGATGTCAGTATATGCAGATGACATTCTGTAATATATCTCAAATCCCTTGATATCATTACCAAATCTAATATCTGAAATTAAACGATTTGGGGTACTAAGCAATTTCAAGGTAAACTATAATAAACCTGAAGCTCTAAATATTAATCTGCCAAACATTATGGTGGAACTCCTTAAAAATGATTTTTCCTTTAAATGGCAGGTAAATGCAATCAAATATTTAGGTACCTATATCCCTACCGACCTCGGTAAATTGCAGGAATTGCAGGACCCCCAGAATTAATAGAATAGTGTTAAATAAAAATAAAAGAGATGGGGGCCTTGCCCTTCCAGATATAGATTTATACCTTAGAGCAATATTGGTAACTAGAATAGTGGATTGGTTCCACAACAGAAATAATAAACAGTGGGTGAGGCTTGAAGAAGAGATTACGGCCCTAAAATTAAAATCATTACCTTGGATTAGAAGAGAGCAAAGACCGCCGGATGGAGAAATGCCCTCTCTAGTGGTATCAACACTAAAAGTATAGGATAGTATGATAAAGAGAGGGATAGGATCTACCAGTAGAGGCCCTATGATCCCATTATTTAGTAACCCAGAATTCCCATTAGCACTTGAAGCCAAAACATTTCTTAAATAGAAGAGATGTGAAGATACTAGGATAGGGGAGACGATGGCAGGGAATAGACTTCTTCCATTGGATAGGCTGGGCGTAGAACATAAAACAAAATGGATGCAGTATGGATTTCTCCAACGGTATATTACATCTTTAATAAAAGAGTCAGCAATAGATAGGCCTCTGACAGATCTAGAAAAAATTTTCCAGCAAGAACATAGACCCACCCATGTTCTATCTAAGATATATTAATATTTGAATTCAGAGAATAAAGAACTGGAACTACCCTACATTAAGAAGTGGGAATTAGAGATAGGGATGGAAATCCCCAGGGAAAGGTGGAAAAAGGCAATCATAGCAACCCATAAACTCTCAATATCCGCTAAACATCAAGAAAGAAATTATAAAATCTTAGCCAGATGGTATAGGTGTCCCATGGACCTACATAAAATAAACCCTGATAATGAGGATACCTGTTGGAGGTGTCATGCAGCTCAAGGTACAATGTCACATATTTGGTACTATTGCTCAGAAATTCAACCATTCCGGCAGAGAATATTTGAGATATACCGAGATATGACCGGGACTGATTTATACCCTGGAATACAGATAGCAGTATTATCTATGATCCCAGGATCGGTGAAAAAAATAAAAAAGGGAATTTTGAAATATTTTTTGACAACGGCTCAAACCATTATAGCAAGAAAATGGAAGAGCACATATGTGCCTTCAGTAGTGGAATGGGAGTGTGAAATGGCGAAGATGCGTGCCCTGGAGGAAAGAATGACGATAGAAGAAGGGCGTAGGGAACAATTATTAAATATATGGACTAAATGGGAAGAGTACAGGGTCTCTTCAAAGTTTCTGAGGAAGGCATAGAATTTCTAATTTGTCATGGTGGGAGGTGAGGTCCCCCCCCAAAAAAGAGAGAAAATTAAAAAAAAAAATGTTCTCCCTTTGTTATTGTTGTCGTATGGTCTGTTGGTATGAATGTGTTTGATTGACTTGTAAGAGAGGATGGGGGGTGGGTTTAAATTATGGAATGTACATCCTTGAATAAATTATGTAGTTCTAAGGAAATAGAGAATGGAATAATGGTCTTGATAAAGAATTATAGAATTGTTTCATGTTATGGATGTGTATATGTATTATAAAGTATTGTTAAAAACGTTTTGATAAATAAAGATTATAAAAAAAAAATTAAAAAAAAGATCTGTTATTGGTCCGAAAACTATATTTCAAAGTTCTCTTAGAACTCTGGGGTGAATACCATCAGGGCAGATTGCTTTATTAAGCTGTAACTGAGCCAGTTCCTCTGCTACCTCTGTCTCCAGAAATCCAAAAAATGAACCGTCATTACTAGAACTAATATGATTCCCCAACTTGTTATTGTTAGTGCAATTTATTTCTGTGAAGACTAAACAGAAGTAAGTGTTTAAATGGTTTCCTACATCCAGGTCTCTATGAGTGGTACGTGTATTGTACAATAAGTCCAATTGTCAGTGGAAAGCGGAACATTTAGGACAAAATTAGCGAACATCCATAATCAATGCCCCTTCTTTGTTTCCCACAGCTATACCACTTTCAGCTAAAAGTTTTCAAGGCAGTTAAAGCTGATAATGGTTCCTATCGATGTGAAGTCATTGCACCGGACCATTGTGAAAACTGCACGTTCACTGTCTCAGTACAGGGTAAGCATACATATCAGAAGGGAACAGTTTGAGTTAAATGACAAATAGTGTGCTGATCATTCAGTATATAGTATGTGTTTAAGGCAGCTGAGCAGTCATACACATCTGTCTTGTTAAAGTGTTACAAACTCGGGACCCTGCATTCACTATATCTGGTCTCCCACAGTACACAGAACAGAACCCCTGTAGTGTTTGCATTTTTTTTTGCATATTGGCAGTCAGATAACTTAGGCAAAGCACAAGACATTTTTGCTAACTCCTTAGAGCCATTTCACAACCCGTTCTGGTGCCTTGCACTCAAAAAGTTCCACTTGCTGCATCTTTGATAAGATTTCTAGTAAACCACGCATTCCATAGAGATAAATGATAACATATGTTCACCACCTAAAGTCATTGCACCTTTCACAATGAGATTTACAATTGCCCTTAGAATTTTCCAGAAAAAAACACCTCATTGAATATATTATTTCTTCTTAAAAAGCAGCAATAGTTATGTAAGGTTTAGGACATTTTTTGCTGAAGGATACATGTTGATGGCTTCAAAGATGCAGAAAACAACAACTTGAGTCCATAATGTGTAACAAACTGTAATTTTCCTGACAGCTGAACAAGTTCTACATTAAAAAGTGATGTCTGTTTTTTTGATAATGACAAAACACAAGGTGATATTTTACCTTAAAGCGTTTGTTACACTTCATATTCCTGATATGTGCCTGCTATACCATGTACTTGTATGAGAATGTATCTTATTCTCTATGTATTGCTTCCTTTATATGAAATCCCTGGTGTTCCTGCCAGTCCCTCTACTTTCCTATTAAAAACTGACCACACTAAACAGGAGAGCACACCGTGGTCAGTTCTCAATCTGTGTTGGTAACTCAGTGTGCTCTCCTACAATGATCAGACTTGTTCTGACACACCCCCACTGCACAGCCATTTACTGGGAAGCTCAGTGTGCTGCTGCTTCTCCTCCCCCAGCTTGTATGCAGCTGAGAACAGAGAGAATGTAAGCACTTAGAAAAAAAGGGGGAAAAGTATTTATAATGTATTTTTATGTCTTTATAAAAATGTTTTGCATTTAATTTCTATTTTAAACTGAATAGGTTGCTTTGCAAGGGGATTGTTTACAATCACTTTAATGCCCTACCTCTTTATAACAGAATACAACTCTAAAACTGGTAATTCAATGCTTTGTTTTATAGATGCGGGAAATGAAGGCAATATTCTGCAAGCTTTCAAGAGAACGTAAGTATACCATGCTGTCTGTTGCTATTTCTTATGTATTGTGTTTTTTGTTTTCCATGCGTGTAAAAGTTGAGTGCACTATTACATACTTAATACCTTAATATAAAATGGCATAACCAGGAACTATGGAACTATGGTAAATCAGTGTGCCGAGAACAAGGATGGGGCAGGGGGCTGAGAATATAGTCAAAACAGATGATCATTTTATATACTGTAAGCATATAATTACAGAATAAGAGGCAGTTCGAATACATACTGTATTTCAGTTTAAGTCACAAACAGTAAACATAACAGACAATATACAGTATATCTTAGACAACAGGTAACAGTTTGTATGTTTGTACATACACTAACTACCAGCTATTTTTTTATAACTGTCAGCATAGATTATACATACTCAGCATATATGACATAAAGTAAATGGAACAGTGAGTAGAGACACAAGTCATTCTATGTACCTAGGGCTGTGCCAAGGACAGATGCTGCCTAGGATGTTGGTTGCTAAGACACTGGCTGCCCAGATCGCACATCATCATTGGTTGCTAGGACTCAGGTGGTTGGGGCTGAATGTGCACTAAGGACAGAATGTTCAATATGGATATTCTGACTTCAGGGCTTTTCCCCACTGTGTTTTCATGAGTGCAGCCTAAAGTATATACCTATCAATCAGCATAGCAGTCAGTCAGTATATAGAGACAGCATGTAGAACAGACATTGCAGTGATACCTTCCTAAGCAGAAGCTTACTGCAATAGACCATGCTGCTACCTGGCACAGCCAGCACTCCTTAGTGGCCCCTGTGCTCTAACTGTTCTAACCTGCAAGTCGCTTTCTCCTACCCAACACTGTGGAACCAGCAAACCTGTCTGCTGGCTGCCCCAGCATCTACACATACATTTCCAGTAATCCACACCAGGGCAAAGCCACCCCTAATCTGTCTTATGGGAGTGACGCCTCTGTCAATCAGCAAGAAGTCAGAGAACTCAAAATAGCAGGTAGCAAGCCAGCAACCCAAGAAAAAGTCAGCATCTCCATTCCCAGGTATGTATATGGGTCAGAGGGCTGGATATTTCCCAGAGGCTAGCTAGTCAGTGTTCATAAAATAGGATTTCTGTCTTACCTGTAAAATACTTTTCTTGGAGATCAGTACATGGCACAGAAAGGGTTATTCTGAAATTCTAGTTATACTGCTACCTTCAGGAGAATTGGTCACTGACAAAGCAAAGCTATAAGGACAGCCCAGTATAACCCCCTCCTACTCCCATCTTGCCTTGCCTTAGTAGCAAGCAAATAGGAGTGTATCATAAGAACAAATGGGAGGGGCCTGTGTTCTGTAATGTACTCCAGAAAAAGGAAAAAGTCATATTTTCCTCATTGTACATAATAGGACACAGAAAGCAGTATTTTGAAACAAAGCCTTATAACCAAAGCTGGTATTAACTGAGGCCTGAATATTCACCTAGAAAAAACATAACGAAAGTAAAAAGAGAAAACAAGGTAGCCCTGCAATCTGTGAAACAGATTCCTGATGCTGAAAGTTCAAGAAGCACTAATTGACCTTGTAGCGTTCCTTCTGGTGGGGAAAGAAGGAGACTTGACTTTGAGGCCATGAACTTGAATAATGAGCTGTGGAAACCTCCCATTAAAAGTGGAATAAGGAGCTGGCTGTCCCCTATGGGGACTGTCAGGCAGGACAAAGAGAGAGACAGACTGACAAAAAATAACTGTATCTGAGAGATAAACTAAAAAAGTGCATACCACCTCCAAACAATCCAGGGAAATCTCCTAAGGATGTTTGTGGAGCATGACAGAGAAAGGGTAGAATAATGTCCCGGTAAAAGTGAAGGGTAGAAACCACCTTGGTAAGAAAGAAGGCAAAGGGTCTCAAGACAACCTTCTCCTAATTTAACAGGAACAGGTCACTTACAAGTTGGGGCAGCCAACTCATAAACTTGTTTCGTGTCACCTATGAACCATAGGTGACAAGAACAGCAACCTTGTGAGTAAGGAGAGAGAGAGGAATAATCTTCATAGGCTCAAAAGGCACACTAAGAGAACAGCCAAAACAGGTTGAGATGCCACAGTCACTGGAATGTATAGAGGGAATGTGAGAAACACCTTGCATGTAGGTCCTCACTGAGGATTAAAAGGCAATTGGTGTCTGAAAAAAAAGTGCTAAGGCTGAAAATTTACTTTGATAGTACTCAAGGCCAAATAATGGTAATACCAGACCTTTTCAAAAGACAGGGTTCATCCCATGGAATACTTGCTAGGATGGAAATTCCATTCTCTCATACCAAGATATATACACTTTCCAAGTGCAATGGTAGACTTCACGAGAAGTCAGTTCCCAAGTTTTCAAAGGTACAGTATAAGGCCAAATCCGACAGGACTATGTTCCTCAGGACCTGGGCTTCAACAGCTAAGCTGTTAAGCCAGTGACTGAGAAGCAGGGTAGCACACTGGTCCTTGGGACAGGTGTTTTAGATGATCTGGGAGGACCCACAGACAGGAAAAAAAGAACAGCTACACACCACAGGAACCTTCCAATGATTTTATTCCAATAAATAGTAATAAACAGCCAACAAAGACAGAGTGTCCAAACCCAGGAGGCGTCTTACTTATTTGAATCTTGGGCCCACAGACAGCCCAGGAGCCTGATAAGGTCCGAGTACCAGGGTACCTGAGGCAGTTCAGTGCAATGAAAAGCACCAGAATTCACATTATATCAATCCTACAAAGAACACAGGAAAGGATCATCAGAAGAAGAAAAAACATAGATCGAGTTGAACTGATCTCACCATCACCAGAGCCTTCATTGTAAAGGCTAGAGAATCTCTGGATCTTGAGATTAATGTGCCCAGTTTGTCATGGAACCTGGAAGCAAGGAGGCCGATGTTTAGTGTCCCCCACTTGCAACAGAGATCTGGAAACATCTTGGAGAGATGAGACTTAGAGAGATGAAATTCTAGCACATAGCCAATGGTACTATGCGCTGGGCACAAGATTCTGAAATATTCTGAGACCACAAAGCTGCAACAGCAAACATAGGTCCCCCCACTCTAACAAAAGGGCATCCCCTCGATGTGGGGAGGACCTGACTGATGATGGAGGTTTGGGGTTCCAGAATTTGTGGCAGAAATGAGTCTCAGATTTTGCCTAGGACACAGAGGTCTAGGAGAAAATGAAAAAAAATAATCCTCCCAGCCTTTGAGGTGGACGTTTTTTTCAGACCGAGAGTAACTTGTCTTTGCTGGGAAAAATGGGGAGATTTTTCCTGGTAACATCCATGGTAAAATGTCTAAGGAGTTTCAAGAAAGTTTTTGCTCAAAATACATCCCTATGGCTTCCCCTGTAGCATCAGAGGGGGCGGGGCCACCCGGTCCGCCCCCTCTGACACTACGGGAAAGCCATAGGGATGTCCACATGCGTCAGAGGGGGGCGGACTGGGTGGCCCCACCCCCCTCTGACTCTACGGGGGAAGCCATAGGGATGTCCCCGTGCGTCAGAGGGGGCCGGGGTCATCCGGCGACGACACTGTGTGGCCCCGCCCACAGTTTTAAAAGAGCTGTCACCTGCAAGGACGCGCATCATGGCGTGTGCCTCCTATGGAGGCAGATCTTCTTTATTTTTTTTTCGGTCCGTCGGCAGAGGTGAATGGACTACGTGGGACAGTCTTATTTTTTTATTTTTCAATAAAGGACTTCTCCTACAGTGTGTGTTGTTTTTTTTACCATTTTCACACTTTTTTGTGAAATGGTATGGGTAAAATGTACCCGTTACCATTTCAAACAGGGGGGGGGGGATCTGGGGATCCCCTTGTTAAAGGGGGCTTCCAGATTCCGATAATCCCCCCGCCCGCAGACCCCCACAACCACCAGGCAAGGGTTGTGGGGATGGGGCCCTTCTCCCCATTAACATGGGGACAAGGTGCTTTGGGGTAGCCCAATGTTGAGGGCATGTGGCCTGGTACGGTTCAGGAGGGGGGGCGCTCTCTCGTCCCCCCTCTTTTCCTGCGGCCTGCCAGGTTGCGTGCTCGGATAAGGGTCTGGTATGGATTTTTGGGTGGACCCCACACCATTTTTTAAAAAATTTTGGCACAGGGTTCCCATTAAAATCCATACCAGACCTGAATTGTCTGGTATGGATTACCCCAGGCTACCCAAAGCACCCTCCCAATGTTGAGTGCATGTGGCCTGGTACGGTTCAGGATGGGGGGCGCTCTCTCGTCCCCCCTCTTTTTCTGCGGCCTGCCAGGTGGCGTGCTCGGATAAGGGTCTGGTATGGATTTTTGGGGGGACCCCACACCATTTTTTAAAAAAATTTTGGTGCAGGGTTCTTAAAATCCATACCAGACCTGAAGGGTCTGGTATGGATTTTGAGGGGGACCCCCACGCCATTTTTTTTTAAAATTTTGGCGCAGGTTTCCCCTTAATATCCATACCAGACCTGAAGGGCCTGGTATGAAATTTGGGGGACCCCCATGCATTTTATTTTTAAATTTTGTTTCGGGGTTCCCCTGTGGGGGAAGCCCATGCCGTTTTTATCAGTGAACTTTTATGTGTATTGCCGGACCGACAATTCATTTTTTTTTGCATTGATCCATGTCCCCTGGGGCAGGACCCAGGTCCCCAAACACTTTTTATGACAATAACTTGCATATTAACCTTTAAAATTAGCACTTTTGATTTCTCCTATAGACTTTTAAAGGGTCTTCCGCGGCTTTCGAATTTGCCGCAAACACCCCAAATTGTTCGCTATGCGGCGAACAGGCGAAAAGGCAACATTCGAGTCGAACTCATGTTCGACCCGAACATAAAGCCCATCTCTAACTAGGATAGACGACTTCTTCAGAAACTTCTCCTCCCTAGGGAAAGCATATAGGAGGAGCAATACATTTTACAGGTTGGGCCAATTTCTTTAAAGGTTGGATGCAATAGGGAATGTACTGGGAAAGTCTGAGGAAGTTGGGGGCTCTGTAGAGAACCCAGGCTAGTCACGATAGTAGTAGCCAGTGCAGACAAGTCCAACCCATGCCTATGTGGAACTGCATATGCAAGGTATCTGCAGCTATTGAGAAGCTAACATGGCAGAAAAATTCCTCATAAACCCCCCCCAGACCCAGGCAGGGAACCATTATGAGGACTATTTGCACCAATACCTTTAGAAGGCATACTACAAGGTAACCATAAACTGTCATGGATTAAAATCTGGCAAGGCCCACGGAACCCTTGCCCTTATGATCTGCTGTAATTGAGGGATTTCCCAAAAGGTACTTAAAATATCTGTGGAAGCAGGAAGGGTTAAGGCTCTTTGTGACCATTTCACTATAGGCAGCAGGGTGCCCAAGTTCTGTCTGGTAAATTATAGTGAGGGTTACGGCTCAGGAGGCAAGGTCGAAAGTACTTAGAGATGCATGCTCTGTAAAAAAGGCTTAGTTTGAAGCATGGTCAGTAATCCCAGAATAATTTGCCCCAGAAATAAATACCCCAGTGGTATTGTTCCTCTTTCTGGCCCTGGCATGTCACCTAATATGTCGCACAGGATTCTCCAAAGTTAACCCCTGGGGAGTACAAAGAAGCAGGAAGAAGACACCCCACCCAACAATAAAAAGGTCAAAGCCTTTACTCAATGCATGGTGCTCTGAGGACTCTCTGTAGTCTTTGCCAGCTGACCAGATCATGTAGACAAGAAAGAGAGAACAAGCCCCAATCCACAGTTTTTGCTCATCTGGTGGGTATACCACCTAGGGGGTCTTCAGGGTCTGGGTTTCACCATAATGGTGGAACTTAACCCTGAACCTGTAGAGCAGCCTAACTCAACATGCTGCACCATGTGCCTTGGTGATCATCCAGTGCAGGATCCAGTGCCTGGAAGGCAACATTACAGACTGTCCTCACATCTTCTATCTGGCAGGGTACAGGTACTGTCCCCTAGGCCAGACTCAAGAGGTAATTAACCTGGAAGCTGCAAACAGGAGTCCCAATGGGTAGCTCCGCAGCAAATAAAGAATCCTGATCGAGAAAAAATGTCTTGATAAAAAGTGAAAAGTATTTACTTCACTCATAGCAGACAGAAGATATCCATTCTCCTAAGGATATTGGCAAAAACAGAGGCATGCTTGGGGTGGAAGGCATTTTACTGGGCCATAATGACAGTTTTGCTTTGCAAGTGTCTAATTCTCTTGAAAGTGGCAGTATAACCCAGTGCTTCAGAATACTTAATTCTGTGTCCTGTAATGTATGATCAAGTTGGAATTGTAAATAGGTGTTTTTTTAAAATAATCTTTATTCATATCTATATAAAATACATCTTAATACGAAATGTACATGGATCCAGCCCACAAACAAGCAGAAATAGAGAAAAAGACATAAAACATTGCGAGACATGTATATATACGCCCCACGGAGGATTTATTTCTAGTTTTCTCCCAATTTTACCCTCCCCTTTTACCCTCCCGCTTTACCCTAGTACCTAGGCCTGGAGCCAAGCCCACTCTTTGTCATATTAAATACACGCACATTTTAACTCTTATCTTGGGGTCTTCATATTTCTACTTCCCCTTCTAATACCTTTTTCTAAATGGAGTGGTCCATTTTCACTAGCCAGGGCTTCCAGATTTTTTAAAATTCCTTTATATTACCTCCCCTCACATATACCACCTTTTCGTTTCCTATTGTTTCTAACACTGTTCTGAGCCAGTCTTCTACTGACGGGGGTTTTTTAGCCTGCCATCTTTTTGCTATTACCTTCCTTGCCTGAAAAAGGCATCTTCGCACTGCTTTAATTTTACCCCTCTCACTACCTAAATTCCCCCCATCCCCAGGATACACAGCATCGGATCCACTTTGAGACTTAGGTTAAAAGTTTTATTTATACTCTCTATAATCTTCCGACCAATACCGAAATAACTTGGGACATTTCCATAGCATATGCAACAGGTCCCCTGTGTTCTGACACCTGGGACAGTTGGCATCTGCCCTTCTCCCAAATTTAAACAGTCTTTTAGGGGTATAATACGCCCTATGTAGAAGCATTAGATGTGAAACTTTCTGGGCAGGTGAGACCAAGACCTGGTGTCCCCTTCCAATATCGCTTTCCATTGGTTATCCGACATTTTAACCAGGTCCCTTTCCCATCCCCTTGTACATTTAAGTTTTTCTGGCCCCTCTCTACTGTTTTTACAGATATATTGATAGAGTTCCGCTATAAGCCCCTTCGCTCCCTCAGTACACTCTGTTCTTTTAGAAATGGGGGAAAGACACCAACTCGGGCCTTGTTCCCCAAATTGGGCCCGCAGTGCATGTCTGATTAGTAGGTAATTAAAATATGACTGACTCGGGACACCATATTCCTCCTTTAAAGAGGCAAATGTTTTTAAGGTACTTCCATTATATAATTGAGCTAGTTTAACTATCCCCTTCATTTCCCATGTCTTAATTTTCCCTATTCGTGTCAGCTCTTTTAGGTTCCTATTATCCCAGAGAGGGGGACACCCCACTACCCCCTCCATACCCTTCAGGCCTTTAATGGAATTCCACGACTTTCTCATCAATTTAACCGCGGGGGCCCTGTAAGTGAACAAATTCGCCTCAAGTACCTCCAGAACCTGCTTATGAGGTGCTCCCGAAGTCACTATTCCCACATTATCATTACCAGTATGACCACTACCCGACCTCAAGTGCTGCAACTGAGCTGGCAGAAAATAGCACCGTGGGTGCGGGACTGCCATGCCCCCCTCACCTGTTGCTAATTGTAAAGTTTGTAGTCTTATCCTCGAATGTCCCCCTCTCCATATAAGGCCTCTAAACAGCATATCTATTTTTTTAAACCATTTTTTGTAGATCCATACTGGCGAATTGTGCAATATATACAATAGCTGGGGCGAATATTTAAATATGTCTTACATCTTTTAGACTGTACTTACTTGCTCTTGCATTCCTAATTAAAATGAATAGCCCTAACAGGGGCGTAACTAGAAATAGCAGGGCCTCACCTATGCAGAGGAAGAGGCAAGCCACCCGGATCAGCAGAGAGCGGGATTGCCCGCTGTAATAGCTTTCATTTGAATTTCCCGTCTTCCCGGGGCTCATCGTCACATAGCTCCACCTCTTGGCCCGACGCCTTTGATGACATCACATGTCCCGCATTGAAACGACGCTCTGTCTATCAAAGGCGCCAGCCAAGAGGTGGAGCTATGTGACATGAGCCCCGGGAACACTGGAAGTACTAATGAAAGCTATTACATCGGGCAATTCAGCTCTCTGCGGATACGGACAGCTCTCCTCTTCCTTTCCTCTCTCTTCCCCTGGCTGGGAGATTGTGCCGGCGGTGCTCTCATCCTCACTGGGCCCCACTCGGCTGGGGGCCCCAAAGCACCCTCATGGGTCGCTATGGTGGTAGTTCCGCCCCTGAGCCCTAACATATGCTGAAAACAAATTTTCAATTCAAAAGTTTTTGTTCACTGTATGTCCTGTTTCTCATTATCCAAACAATATGTCCAAAACAAGTTCAGTAGGGGATAGACCAGACAGATCAAACCAGCCTCTCAAACCTTTCTTGCTGCACTTATGTAAATGCACCAGTTCACCATATAAAATGTTCTGCATCTAATCTTTCATTAAGGGAAATAATCTTGCTATTCCATTTTCTTATATTTTGTTCTGGGTCAAGAAAAAGAGACCTAGATACTGCATCTATAGCAGTTTCCTTTTGTATAATATCATTTAATAGTTTTGGATAGAATGGGGAAGGATGAGAACCTCTGTTTAGTTTTTGCTTTTTTCGGGACTCCATTGGAGAGATTTTCCCACAATTCCTGTACTGCTGACAAAGCTTTATTGTGCAGGAAGTGAGGGAACATTTCCAACAGGGACACTGAAAAAATAAAAATTTAATAGGGGTTCTGGCGTTCTCCTAAGCTGGCCATACACAGTGCAAATTTTCTCTGGTTCCTAATTAACCATCCCAAATTCACTCTGTGGGTGGCCCTGTTGGCACCATCCCACCCAGTTCAAAATAACCAAACTGAAAATTGACAGACCAGCAGCACTTGCATCCACTCAGATGCATGCACTGTTCGGGTATTTTGACAGCCAGCGGTGCCAGCTGTCAGAATGCAATAGCAGCAGATGTAGATTTATACATCTGCACTGTTTACTGTGGATTGAGGAATCAGATTTTTCTTTTTGTTCAGCATGCAGGCTGAAGGAAAAAATTGCACGTGTATATGGCCAGCATTTTAGTTTTAGAGTATTTGGATTTCTGTCTGTGTTGCTGTTGAAGAGTTCGTATTACTCCCTCTCTTTTAAATCATTGTTAACAGGAAGACAGGGTACGAACAGAGTTCCAGATAGCAGTAAAATTCTACATGGGTTCTAACCATTTCCCACTCTGTCCAAAACGAATAGAAAAGTTTAATGCATTTAAGTCTCTATTATGTATTCTGCATCTACAAAGCAATCCCTTGTAGTCATATAACTTTTTTAGGGTATAACATACTCTATATACAGCACAACATAAATGATTACATACTTAGTTTGTTAGATGCATCTAGTATGTGTTTGGGGTCAACCTGCAATATACACTATATTGTCAAAAGTATTGGGACGCCTGCCTTTACAGTACATGCACTTTAATGGCATCCCAGTCTTAGTCCATAGGGTTCAATATTGAGTTGGCCCACCCTTTGCATCTATAACAGCTTCAACTCTTCTGGGAAGGCTGTCCACAAGATTTCGGAGTGTGTTTATGGGAATGTTTGACCATTCTTCCAGAAGCGCATTTGTGAGGTCAGGCACTGATGTTGGACAAGAAGACCTGGCTCGCAATCTCCACTCTAATTCATCCCAAAGGTGTTCTATCATGTTGAGGTCAGGACTCTGTGCAGGCCAGTCAAGTTCCTTCACCCCAAACTAGCTCATCCATGTTTTTATGAACCTTGCTTTGTGCACTGGTGCACAGTCATGTTGGAACGGGAAGGGGCCATCCCCAAACTGTTCCCACAAAGTTGGGAGCATGAAATTGTCCAAAATGTCTTGGTATGCTGATGCCTAAAGACAGTGGTTCTCAACTCCTGTCCTCAGGACCCACTAACAGGCCAGGTTTGCAAGATAACTGAAATACATCACAGGTGATATAATTTGCTGCTCAGTGAATGCAGTATTCTAGTTTGCATCTCCCCAAGGTAATAAAAAAATCTGGCCTGTTGGTGGGTCCTGAGGACAGGAGTTGAGAACCACTGCCTTAAGTGTTCCCTTCACTGGAACTAAGCCCAACTCCTAAAACACATCCCCACACCATAATCCCCCTCTCCACCAAATTATTTGGACCAGTGCAAAAAGCAAGGTTCATAAATATAGTGTATTTTCCAATTGAAGCATGCCTATGTAGCGCTACCCCTGGAGAAGCCACTTGAGTATAATTGGTTCTGTACTCTGCCCCTCAACCCTAAGAACAGTCCCAGCCCCTCTGGCACACCTAATAATAGTGTAAGTGCAACAACACCAATGAAAGACACACGTTATGATAAAACACAGAAATTGTCTTTACTCTTTTCTCTGAACAGTAACAAACAGTGGTGGTATATCTCTGAACAATAGACAAATATAACTTAAGTAAATTAACTGTATAGTAATGATTGAGGATCAAAAGAAATCTAACTCAATGATACCGTCGGGCTTCTTTCAGGGGATTCGTCAACAATGAATAACCCTGAGAGCAGAGGCAAACACTCTAATGCCCCGTACACACGCCGGATTTTCCTAAGGAAAATGTGTGATAGGACCTTGTTGTCGGAGATTCCAACCGTGTGTGGGCTCCATCACACATTTTCCATCGGAATTTCCGACACACAAAGTTTGAGAGCTTGCTATAAAATTTTCCGACAACAAAATCCGTTGTCGGAAATTCTGATTGTGTGTACACAAATCCGAGCACAAAGTGCCACGCATGCTCAGAATAAATTAAGAGACGAAAGCTATTGGCTACTGCCCGTTTATAGTCCGGACGTACGTGTTTTACGTCACTGCGTTCAGAACGATCGGATTTTCTGACAACTTTGTGTGACCGTGTGTATGCAAGACAAGTTTGAGCCAACATCCGTCTGAAAAAATCCATGGATTTTGTTGTCGGAATGTCCGATCAATGTCCGACCATGTGTACGGGGCATTACAATGAGATATCACAAATGGCAAACTTTATACTGGATTGGTCACCTCTCTACTTAAGTTGGCTCTATGAGTCCCGGCAGGGGGAGAGCAGAGGAATAACCCTTTCTTATGTCAGGCCTCTCTCTTCTGTCCCCTGACACGACAAGCCCATAAACAATAAACACTGTACCTGATGCAGTACTTAATAATGTAACTCTGAATTCAAATTACCCCGCTTGTGCACTACATATACTGAGCCCTGGATATGTGTATGGGTGCCCGTTATGGCACTAGTTACTTCAGTCCCAAGTAGAAGAAGGCCTTGAATCTTTAGCTAGCCACTTTAGTTGGTGCACTTAGGTATCCTGCTGGTAGAGTACAATTGCAGTATACTGGAAGTATTCGGGCAACAAGGCAGACACAGTGACTGCTCAACAGGGAGTATATGTGACCCTGGTTCTGTGGGCAAAGTAAACATTGTTGTCTGCATGCAGTGTTCTTGTTTCCTGCAAATGGGCAAGTGCCCTCTCACCAATCCTGCAGTCAAGGCCAAACACGATGTCCTGGAACAAGGCATGCTCTTCAGGTAACCTGACTGGTTACCTCACAACTGGAACACTTCACACCGTCTGTATAGATGCCTCTGGAGATGCGCCTGGTATCCCCTCTCAGACAGGATGTACCCCAACAGGCCGCAGATGTTCGCAATGGAGTGCACGATGACTTGGGAGGCAGCACCTCTCCCCTCGGTCTGGTCTTCTCCCTTACCTTGTGGTGACTGAACTGACCAGGCAGACAAGATGGTGTCCTAGTCTTTCTTAATCCCAAAAGCATGCTGGTATTTATGGTCCTGTCTCCATAGAAAGCTATGGGGCCGTCTGTGTCAAGGACTACATGTCCAACAATCCTGTGCTGCAGCAGCTCTGGCTAAGGGAGGGAGCAAAATAGGCGGCCATGTCCCTGCGAGCGCTGCTCACACAATAGAGTGAGGAGGAGCGGGAGGGCCCCCCAGTGCTGCACATCCATGCCCAGCAGAGCCATCTATTAGTGCCTATCAGTATTGCTAATCAGTGCCCACCAGTGCCACCTATCAGTGCTGCTTATCAGTGCCCGAGAGTGCCTCATCATTAGTGCCTCCTGATTAATGCCCATCAATGCCACCTATCAGGGTCCATCAGTGCCACCTATCAGTGCCCATCAGTGCCACCGCTCAATGCCACCTATCAGTGCCCATCAGTGACACCTATCAGTGCATATCAGTGCCACCTATCAGTGCCCATCAATGCCAGCCATCAGTGCAGCCTCATCAGTGCCTCCTGATCAGTACCCACCAGTACTGCCTTATCAGTGCCCATCGGTGTGACCTATCAGTGCCCATCAGTGCCGCATATCAGTGCCGAATCATCCATACCCATCAGTGCAGCCTTTTAGAGTCCATCAGTGCCACCTCATCAGTGCCCATCAGTGAAGGAGAAAAATTACCTGTTTGCAAAATTTTATAACATAATATGAAAAACATTTTTGTTTTTTTTTTCAAAATTTTTGGACTTTTTTTGTTTGTTTAGCAAAAAATAAAAAAATTCAGTGCTGATTAAATACCACCAAAAGAAATCTCTATTTGTATGAAAAAAATGATAAAAATTTAATTCGGGTACAGTTTTGCATGACCGTGCAATTGTCATTCAAAATGTGAGAGCGCTGAAAGCTGGAAATTGATCTGGTCAGAAAGGGGGTATAAGTGCCCAGTAGGTAAGTGGTTAACATTTACTGTATATGAGACCCTCATGTAGAATAAGGATCTGGTATAGATAAACGGAATCCCCTGCCGCTCTGTTCACAAACAGGGCAAAGCAGCTGGGATCTGTCATTTTGCCAGCAATTTAAACACACTTTTTTTCCTTGTAAATGTCAGTTTTGCTGCAATAGGTTATATACATCACACAGATACGGCACTTCACAGGCAGAGTCAGAGTCCCCCAAGCATGTCATTTAAAGAAATTTTGCATTTTCATGTTTCATTTTTAGCATTACTAAAATAGCTGTTTCCCTCCAAACAAAGTTTTCTTTACGGTATGTCCTCCAGGTTGCCTAGCCTGCCATACCATTTGTTTCTCAATCCCTTGCCCTTTAGCCTAAAAAATGGCCATTATGTTTTTTCAATAACCGACTCCTTGATTTCTGTGGTGTTCGAATTTTTTGTACCCGTACTTTAGTAATGTTCAGCCGACCTGTCATGAACCTAACCCAGGATCGGCTCATCACTAATGATTATATAACAGAAGTGAGTCTTCATAGATTTTGTTGTGTGAACATTCTCAAACCTTTTAGTAAATCAGCTACTTCCTCTCACTATGTAGTCACCGGGATCTTTGTGCTCACCAGGAATAATATAATACAATGTATTTTCAAGCTTGCCTGGAGTATGCAGAGTTGCTAATGTTGCATGTTGGAATGCTTAAATTTAGAACTTTAAAAATGGCTAATGTTACTTTGTTTTTGTCTTTAGAACCAGTGCAGAGGGAAAAAGAAGAGATGATGCTGGGGAACTTGATTTCAGCGCCCTCCTCAAAAAAACGTAATAAACTTTTTCTGGATGCAAACTGACAAATATTTAGAAATATGTGTTTTTAACCTTATTTTGCCTGTTCACAAATGTGTTGCTGCTTGGTGTTTATATGTACTTTGGGATGTACAGTATAATATTGAATAGTGGTATATTATTAAATTAAAGTGGTATTAAAACGAAAAACACATTGCAGCTTACCAATTTTTAGATGTGGCACTTCTTTAGTTTTCTGTGTGTAGACTTTTTGCTATATTTTCAGCTCTTGATCTGACTGGTAAGTCTGTTATTTTATTACTTCCCTTAACAGACCAAGCTGTCCAGAAAAAGTGGCAGTTAAAGGGTTGAGACAAACCATGTAACACTAATAGGGGTGCTTACAATGGTCAGCTTTTATTTATTTATATAAAACCTTTATCCCAAAAGGAAAAAACCTGCTGTTGTAACTGCTTAAAGCGGAGCTGCACCCAAAACTGGAAGCTTCGCTTGTTTGTGCCTTCCCCCATATCTGGCACTTTTTGTGGGGGTAGCGGGTACCTGGTTTTGACAGGTACCCACTCCCACTTCTGGGTGAGATCACCGCGACAAAAAATATCTTTGAAAAAAAAAGTCAGCAGCTACAGTATTTGTAGCTGCTGACTTTTATTTATTTTTTGCCCAGACTGGAGCTCCTTTTTAAAGAGTGTTAGCTGCAGTTTTGCTTGAATTTGTTAGTCAAGTCGATCTAAATTTGCCAGTGTACCTAAGACTATCCTCTTCCCAGATTGACAATGCTGATTCCAAAGGTGCCTTTTGCCTCTCCATCCAGAGTGGAGACAAAAATTGTATTAATGGGCAGATCAACAGGTGAAAAGAATGGAAAACAGTGCAAAAAGGGAAACTAATGCAGTCACCACATTTAAGGATTAATAAGCTTGACAGTATTACTTTTTTTGTGTGGGGTTTAATGGTGCTAGGAACCTAAGAACTCCTGATCAGCACAACTTTTCAGGATCAGTAAATCAGTGAAGTATTGAAGTCAGAGGTTCCAAATGATAGCCCAAGAACTTTTATTTTCATTTTTTATCAGCAATAGAAGTCCCTAAATCTCCTAAATTTTATATTAAATCTCCTTCCCACTTGAAGGCACATACTGTATGCCTTTTATGTGCTTATGGAATGTTTACTATAATGGGAATTGGTATTCAGTATATTTTTATTGAGTATGAATATTGATATTTTATCAGAACATCTCCCAAAACATTTGCTATGGCATTTATTTGCCAATTTGCCATGCCAGACCGGTCAGTAGGTTCTGTCTGTGGCAGGTATCTATGTGAAAGGTCTAAATCCTTGATGAATAGTAGACATGTGCAATTTGTTTTGTAACAAATTGAAATTCGGCCGAACTTTGCATCTTTCGGACATTCGGATGCATCCGAATGTCCGAATAAAAAAATTACGAATTTCAACTAATACAAAAGAAATTATAGCGGATATAACGAATGAATTCAACATGATTCGGTAGTTCGTTAAAGATCTAATGAAACAAAAGGTCAACTTAAAGTAAATCTTACAGTCCAATCCGCTGATTAATTTTGTGCTGGAGGTTGGATTACTGGCAAAGTGCATTCCTGAGAACTGAGTGAGAAGGGTGCTGTATTGTATTCGAGCAGAGAAGAAGAGATATTGTCATTGTGTGTGTTAATAGATTCCGTAAACAAACAACTTTCCAAACTACGAATCATTATCACGAATATATATACATACATAAATATCGAATTTCAACGAAAGTATAGCGGATATAACAAATGAATTCGACATGATTTGAGATTCAGTATAACGAATATTGACACTCTACGAATAATATTGAATTATCTGAAAACAAATTAACGTAACATAACGAATATAACAAAACGAAAATTATGTATTTTACGAATGACAACGAACCGAAACTAAACAAAATTTCCTGTTGTGCACAAGTCCAATATAGTTTCTGTGATAAAGAACGCAATTGCTCAAAGTTTGCTTTTCTTTACTATCTTGTTAATGTCTAAAAGATTTAAAAGTAATTCACAAGAAATAGTATAAAGAAAAAAAATCTCCTTACTTTAACACTTATTCTAACACTTGAAAATACCTCCCTAACCCCTGACCTTTAGCCTAACTGTCTATCAAGCCTTATCCTTTTAGCCTAGTTAACCCCAAAAACATAACTATCACCTAAACTTAGAGGTCAACATTTATCTTCTATTTTAAATACTTTGGCACTGATTTACACCATTCATGGCAAAGATTGGCATTCACAAGCAGACTTACCTGAGGGAAGTTGTTGAAGTAGTCATGTTTCTTAGGAGATGCATTTGGATGGGGATGAAAACATTCCACATGATTTTTGACCTGCATGCATTCCTCCTGATCTTCCACCTGCATGCATTGGCAGGGAAAAGGACTTCTGTAACATCTGACACTTAAAACTACCAGCATAGAAATCAGACATTGTTTTGAAGCCAGGCTGCTAGTCATCATTGTTGGATCCATTTCAGTTATTAACAGTAGTTTGTTTTCACTCATTGCAGAGAGAGGGAAAAGAAAGAACAAGCAGAAAAACAAAAGAAAAAAGGAGACGAGGATCCAATGGATAGTATTCCTCCTCATGTCTGGGAAATATTGAAAAATGCTAAGCCAAGCGAGTATGAAAAAATTGCCTTTCAACATGGTGTCACTGACTTGAGAGGCATGCTCAAGCACCTGAAGAAGAAGAAAGTGCAAATTAAAAAAAGTGAAGGTATTTTTTGGAAATAATTTTGGCTATTCATTTTTTGGGATGAATTGCCCAACCTGACTATGTTTTGTTTATTTTCCAAACTGAGTGAGGGAGACATATATAGGTAGATACTGTTGTAAAGTAACAGAATATGTCATCCCCCCTGAATCACTAATTTATATCAGATTGGCTAGTGATTGGATGAAGAGGGCATGACAATTTACAGAAATTTAATGTACAACTGACATTAAGATATTATTCCATGCTTGGTTGAGGCATTCACAAAGTCCACTGATGACTGCTTTCTAGGCAACCTCTGACTCACCATAGACCATTGGCAACCCACTTTAAAGCTGCCATGACCTGGATCTTTACACAGCTAGAGACAAAATATTGTGCTTGCAAGTCCCTGCTCCTGCAAATGCACAGCCTGAGTAGCTGGTAAGATGGTGCCCACTGCTTCTACTACCATACATTCTATAAAGGACATGTGCAAGACTGGGGATTCCATGGAAGCTGGGAATGACCACCCCTTGCTGTTCAAGAATTGACTACTAATAAATTCCTAACAAAGGTAGATATAATGTTTCAGGGGGCATTTGAAAAAATGACAAGGAAAATCAAGGAACAAGCTTAGCAAAATGATCTGTGAGATGGGCAAAAGAACATGCTTCCCTGAATCTTACTGTAATGATATCACTACTAGATTCTGAACATCAAGAAAGGAGACCTAACCTTCACCTGGTGGCCCATCAAAATATATAGAAGGCTTGCAATAAACAGTACTGCAATTTTCCATAATCTGCTCTGGAGCTCCCCATAAAAAGGCTCAGTTTGATTATACTAGTGATAAAAATGGACCTCCAAGATATGCTATTAGACTCCATTACTACAGCATGATGGTCAGGCTCCTTGAGGCCACACATGATAAAAACAGACTGGAATTCCAGGGCTATGATTTTCAGATTATTTGTTGATCTCTCTATTGCCACTATTGTGAGGTTGCAGTACTTTACACCTTACCTGAGAACCTTGCAGGTTCATTGCATAAGATGTAAATGGAACTTCCTATTTATTCTACAGTTTACTTTTTAGGGCAAGCTATGCACCATCCACAGTAGACAAAGCCAAACCACGCCTGAAATACCTAGGCTTCTCTCTGGTATGGCAGTGAGATTTGTGAAAAATAGCCCCGCCACTCCACCCAGGCAGACTCTGTTCTGACGCAGCCCACTGATAGTGCTGTATGAAAGAAGCCCAATTATGTGCGGCAACCACACCTATAGGAGGACACAGATAATCCTAATGCTGGAAGGATATTATTATTACCCCTGTCATGCCAGTGCCTATTGTGTTTACAGATTGGGCTTTAGATTCATTTAACCCTACTGCACCCGCCTATCTAAAGTTTCAATCCTTCTGTTACAAGGATGATGCCTGGCCTTTACATTAAGGTTTTCCTTTGGTATTGTCTTGGTATCTCTCTTACCTAATAGTGCCCCAATAAAGAACCCACAGTGAGGTGTCTAACATTCCTAGACTGCCCTCAACTGAGACTTTCACTATTAAAGTCCAAGACCTAGATATTGAAAATAAACGTAAAAAAGCATGCTGCCATTCCAGGTCCTTCAGGTAGTGCAGATAAAATTTGCCTTCAACAGGATATTGGAGAACTGAAGAAAATGCACATAAGGACAACTAAATTGCTAAGACCCCTGCTATGAGAAAATATTACCTAAACGGAATGTATTTTTTTTTTGAGAAGAAGCAATTCATTGGGAATATGATCAACATGTATAAATACAAAGTGGTCCATATAATATGTAGACATGTGCACACTAAAATATTTCGTTTCGGAATTTCGTTTTCATCCGAAAAATTTTTTTATTTAGTTACTCCCGAAATTCTTTTTTATTTATTTCGTTTTTCGTTAAAAATTGCATTAGTCCGAAAATCCAAATTAAGGTCGAATCTGTCATTGAAGGCTTATGGTGTCTGTCGAATATTCAAAGAAGATTCGACGGAGCAGCTAAACTGTACGACGCCGTATAGTTTACCTGCCCCATCGAATCTTCTTAGAACTTTTGACACCATAAGCCAAAGTATGTGTGTACTTAGTTCTAGCGATTTTACTGCTCCTCCTCTTTGGTTACAATCAGCCAATAACATTCATCATCATCATTATTTTTATTTATCTTTTCTCCCCTATGTCGAATCTTTTCTCCCCTACATTGAATATTTTCTCCCCTACGTCGAATCTTTTCTCCCCTACGTCGAATCTTTTCTCTCTATGTCGAATCTTTTCTCTCTCTATGTAGAATAATCTTGGACTAATAGAGTTAAGGTTAGGCACATTTCGACCACAGGTTTGATGGACACAGATTGTTATTGTCATCATCATGTCGAATCTCCTATCTATATCGAACTGTTGTAGCAACAAAAATGAAAATAAAGCATTTGTTTATGTCGGATCTTACGGTTTTTCGGACTCTGCACTTTTGTTATCGTTTGTTAAAACGATAACTAAAATACCTGAAATTCGGACGAAAATGCATTCAGGCGAAAACGAATGCACATGTCTACCATGTAGTGAACTTTGTGCAGAGTTATTTACTTGAAGATCATTACAAAGGACAAGTGCACTCTTTACATCTGGAGGAAAAGAGACTTAACCTCCACTTACGGAAATGCTTCTCCACAGTAAGAAAAATGTACAATAATATCCCTCAGGAACTAGTTCTGGCCAGCTCAGAATATTGTTCTAAAAAATAACTGGATGTACAGTATTCCTAATTGCACAAAATATAACTAGATATAAACATTTATAGGTAATAACACCAGCGATTGCGATCTAGGGAATATCAGATTGCTTCAGCCCCTGGTGAAGCAAACTGGTCCATGCTTTATAGGGTTTTCTGCCTTCCTTTTAATTAACTTTGGGTATACAGTTCTGTATATGGAGGTTTTTCTATTAGTTGAACTGGATGTACTTGTGTCATTTCTCACCCTGAATAACCATGCAAAAGAACTATTTCTCTCTATCTTCAGCAGAGAAGTATTTTAGTCATACTACATCACAGCACTACAACACTACAGCCCACACAGCTACAGCCAATCCATTACCCACAAAATGTCCTCCCAAGACACCTAGAAAATCTTTTGGGCCAGCACATTAAACTGCTGGTGACGCCTAAAGCCCCACAAACGCTAACCCTAACCTTCACATTTGCATACTGTATTTCATAACAAAATAACTTTATTAAGGGCATCAAGCAAATAACAATACATGAAAAGGACACCACATCAATGAGTAATACCTCTACCCCACATTTAAATTAAAAACTGACAATGTTCTCCATCTCTAAAAACTGAAAGCCCTAACTCAGAAAAGACAGTATTTAGCTTCCCATTCTCTTTTTTCACAATGGTATAGAGAAAGAAAAGTCAGTGCTTGAAAAGAAACAGGCAGCTTGAAACTAGAAAACAATATGCAAACTCATATAAATACACAACAAATGCAGCACCAAACAATAAAAGTGAAAACTGAACTTAATGGACTTTGGGGATAAATAAATAATGATAAATATATGTGTGACAATACATAAGAATGTAAATGAATCAATAAGATAGATAACAAATTTGATCAAATGAATTAACAAAATAAATAAAGGTTTCACTAATGACTGCAGAATAAATAAATGATTATAAAGTTCCACCAGTTCATATAATAATACAGTATTGTAATAATAATATATATATTTGTGCAAATAACTCCAACTTTCACCAGTTCATTCTGAATATTTCATGTAAATAATGAAATCACCGCTATCACCACTCAAAATTGTGCTAACAAAATCACAACAAATTCATCAACCACTATCCCGTAGTCTAAATATTACAACAGCAATAAACAAAATAAATAAAATAAATAGGGGATGGGGGTGCACGTGGCATCACGATGCTAGCTGGGTCTGTGCTCGCAGCCAGGAAGTGCGGCTGGAGCCGGCCGGTCTAAGATTATTGCGTTGTGCACTAGTGTTGGTAACGGCACTAGGTGATACTTTTCTTTTTCTTCCTTCTGATTGGGTCTTGGTGTATGCTGTATCTTGTGATTTAATAAAACTAGTGATTTTGTCATGCTCTCCAGGAGACAGAAGTGAATCTGGAAGTCTATTTTGTCTATGAGCTTTTTGCTGGGTTTTATGGTCACCAGCAAATCATTTCTTTTATTTATGCAATAAATCAAGATACAAATGAATTAAATTCTTAAAATTATGAACTCTGGTTACAGGCAGTCTAAGAAATGCACCATCAATATTAGTAAAAGTCAACAATACAGTACATTGTATGCAATTATAAAATTGACATCCATATGAGTACTCCGAGGTGTTTCGACCAATACTATCACGGTCTACTTCAAGGGGATTCGTACTCTGGTAAGATATATCAGAAAAGTATTAGGATTCTGACACTCTAATAAAATACTGGCATCTGTTATACATATATAAAATTATATTTACCGCTCAAAAAATGAGATTCAGAACATGACACATAACCAGAGATTGTGGATAAAATATATATAGTGATCCGGGGATCTTCATTGATGTCCCCCCACTCCTCCAAGTAGGAACCAAATAGAGAGCTTACAAGGAGTCACTCATATGGGCTTCAAAGGGGGAAGGGATGGACGACACCTGTGATATAATTCAATAAGTAATTTAATGAGAATAATTTGAAATAATAATATACTTTGGTAACATTATTAAAGCACTAGGTGGACTTATCCCCACCCACATGCTTAAATCTATTTTAGTTGTAACTACAACATGTGTCAAGACAAAATTGATTTATTGTGTTAAATTATTGTAACTATATCTAAATATCTTGTTGTTATATATATTAGTATAACATGGCCGTTAGGGTGTGGTAGTCCACCTAATGCTTTAATAATGTTGCCAAAGAACAGTATTATTTCACATTATTCTCATTAAATTACTTATTGAATTATATCACAGGTGTCGTCCATCCCTTCCCCCTGTGAAGCCCATATGTGTGACTCCTTGTAAGCTCTCTATTTGGTTGGTTCCTACTTGGAGGAGTGGGGGACATCAATGAAGATCCCCGGATCACTATATATATTTTATCCACAATCTCTGGTTATGTGTCATGTTCCGAATCTCATTTTTAGTAGTAAATATAATTTTATTTATGTCTAACAGATGCCAGTATTTTGTTAGAGTGTCAGAATCCTTATACTTTTCTGATATATCTTACCAGAGTACAAATCCCCTTGAAGAAGACTGTGATAGTATTGGTCGAAACGCGTCGGAGTACTCATATGGATGTCAATTTTATAATTGCATACAATGTACTGTATTGTTAACTTTTACTAATATTGATGGTACATTTCTTAGACTGCCTGTAACCAGAGTACATAATTTTAAGAATTTAATTAATTTGTATCTTGATTCATTGCATAAATAAAGTAAATGATTTGATTTTATTATATCTTCATCTCCTTTGACTAATACACCATGTCACTAAAAAACCCCTAGGGGAACTCTTCCTTTTTTCTATATATTCTTAGGGTGTGCGGCCTCTGGAATCTTTACATGCGTTTCCCATTTTATGAAATTTAAACTTATTTTAATTTTTTTTATTACTATTGTTGTTTGTTTATCTCACTGGGTAGTGGTTGATGAATTTATTGTGATTTTGTTAGCACAATTTTGAGTGGTGATAGCGCTGTTTCATTATTTATTAGTACCTAGGTGAGTCTCTTCACAGAGATGGCAGCTGCACTATTTTTGAAATTATTGGCAACACCTGTGGCACAGTTCATTAATTTTTATTAAGTGAATGAATAAACTTCAGGTTGTGAGCATCCCTAAATCATCAACAACACTCCACACTCACTAAAGAATATCGCCGCACAATAAGAATCAACTTAAGCACTTTATAAATCAAAATTTATCAGATTCTCCTTCTTGTAATAGGTTCCGGTTAACAAAGCAACCAGCCACCGACGGGGGGGGGGGGGCATCTCACCCGCCACTTCCAGAAGTGATCTTGCAGCGAATCCACTGCTGGGATTACTTTTATCAGAAGGCCATTTAAGGGAAAGAATTATACCGGGGTTATGGCACCTAGCTGCAGCCATAACCCCGGTATTTAAGGTCAAATATATGATGTACATTCCCAGTTAGTGCCAGTTCACACCAGCCCGATGCGGGAACCAGCGCGATTCCAGTGTCGGTTCCCGCATCTCACAGAACCCACAGGGAGTTCACACTGCCCTATGCGAACTAATGCGGGTGTCAATAGAAAGTTAATGACACCCCCAGATCAGGTTGCATATCGCAATCTATATGGCTGAATTTGCATCGTACAGACATCGCATGTGATCTGAACTGCAGTGCAGTGTAAATCACACGTGATGTCTGACATTGCTACAGTGTGAACCGGCACTTAGGCAGTTGGCAAGTGATTACGTTTAGATTGTTTGGTCTTTGTGCATGATTTGACAAACCCACTATGAATCAAACCCAGGCAGATTTGCTTATCCCTAGTGCACATGCAGCTATAATTAAGTGCTACAGCACATTTTTTTCCTAGGAGCTTAATTGTGCTTTAAGATTTCAGACTCACAAAACAATTGCGGATGAAAATATCTGCAGGGCAGATTAGACTACTTAGTGCCAAAAGATCAGTAATCTGCACAGAAAGGTAGGTTCCATGGTGCACCAACTAAAGAAAAAAAAACGCCAAGGACCTCACTTTTGAAATGGTAAGAAATTAAACAACTTACCATCAGCCAGTTTACCGCTGACTCACCAAGAGCTCAGTTGGTGTGATCCAGGTAATTTGATAATTCAAATGGCATACCAGGGCTGAAAGGAACACAACAGGGCATTACCAATTGGACCAAACAGCATGTACAAAACAAAGCTTTATTGAAAAAAATTATATAATAATCATGCAAAAAAATCAGAGCTAAAAAAAAAAACCCACAATCCTCCACCACTCTAATATTAAGAAGACAACGTTGTCTAGTCACCACGGCAGCTGCTTGCATGGCTCACACATATATTCACACCTTCCACTGTTGGACCAAGTAAGAATTAATAGAGTAAAAAGACCAGGTGTGGGTGGCCTGACCAATGGGACTAAACACAGGTGAAAAACCACCTCTCATATGTAGGACAAACGTAACAAACGTACTCCCATGCCAGGAGGGCCCATAGGGCAAGACTAGGAAGCACCTCACCATGTACAGTTAATGCTGAGCAGTAACTCTTTCAAATCCTACAGGTAGCGGAGAGAGTGCCACCACACACGGCAGTCGCCAAGGCCTGCACATGCTCAGTAGATACTGTTTCTGCACTCATCTCCATGGCTAAGCTGGGCAAGCATGCTAGAGAAGCGGACGAGGGATCCCGGCTGCGAGAGCTGCACCTGATATTGGGTTGAAGTCAGGACTCCATGCATGCCAGTCAAGTTCCTCCACCCCAAACTCGCTCATCCATGTCTTTATGAATCTTGTTTGGGCACTGGTGAGCAGTCATGTTGGAACAGGAAGGGGCCATCCCCAAACTGTTCCCACCAAGTTGGGAGAATTAAATTGTCCAAATTGTCTTGGTATACTGACACCTTAAAAGTTTCCTTCACTGGAACTAAGTGAGCTTGAGCAAGTTTGGGGTGGAGGAACTTGACTGGCCTGCACAGAGTCCTGACAACCCGATAAAACACCTTTGTGATGAATTAGAGCGGAAACTGCAAGCCAGGCCTTCTTGTCCAATATCAGTGCCTGATCTCACAAATGCGCTTCTGGAAGAAAGGTCAAATATTCCTATAGACACAATCCTAAACCTTGTGGACAGCCTTCCCAGAAGAGTTTAACTGTTATAGCTACAAAGGGTGGGCCAACTCAAAATTGAGCCCTATGGACTAAGACTAGGATGCCATTAAAGTTCATGTGCGTGTAAAGGTAGGTGTCCTAATTCTTTTGGTAATATAGTGTATGTGCTTGGCAGCCGTGATTTGTTTTTCATTATCTATCATACTGAGTCCAATCCTCAGTGACTTTTTATGTAGAGACCCTAGTGGGGACTGCCTGGCATGGGAGTACATTTGTTAGGTTTGTCCTACACATGATAGGTGGTTTTTCACCTGCGTTTAGTCCCATTGGACAGGCTGCTCACACCTGGTGTCTTTAATCTATTAATTCCTACTTGGTCCAACAGTGGGAGGTGTGAATGCATGTGTGAGGTGTGCAAGCAACTGCGGTGGTGACTAGACAACGTTGTCTTTTTAATATTACAGTGAAGGAGGATTTTGTTTTTTGTTAGCACTGACCTTTTTGCTTGATTATTATATATATTTTTTCAATAAAGCTTTGTTTTGTACATGTTGCTTGGTCCGATTAGTAAGGCCCTATTGGGTTCCTTTCCGTCTTTGTATGCTACTTGTTCCATGGTGGTCTTTAATGTTCATAGACGGGCACAATCAAAGGATACAGTAGGAAATGCATAAAGTTTATGGCACATCAGGTAAAAAACATGATCAGCAGCTGGACTTGGATTTACTGTCTGTTGTCTATGTCCATCTCTACATACAGATGTCTATATTTCTAGATTTAGGACATATTAACCACATAACTTTTTTTTTTTTTTTTCTTGTGCAGCATTTAAACGGAGATTAAATAACTGCTATACAGTAGACAAAGGTCAGAAGATTAAACTGGAAGTAGAGTTGACAAACCCTGACCTGCCTGTTAAATGGATGAAGAATGGGCAAGTGATAAAACCTAGTGCCAAGTAAGTGAGAGGGAATGTGACTAAACTATGAGAATTGTAATTCTCTATTCAAAACTACTCAGGCTTGTGCACGGAAGCCATGATCTTGGCGCAGCACTCTGAAGGGACGGTGTTCTCAGTATGACATTCATTCAGAGCAGTGTGCATGTGCCAGTGACAGCACCGGCTGCAAAAATAGAGAATATATTCTAAACGGAGCACATTTAGGAGATATTCCTTGTACCTGCAGGTAAGCTTTATTATAAGCTTACCTGTAGGTACAAGTCATCAAGTGGTGTTCACTACTGCTTTAAAGGATAATTCACCTTTGTTCATTTTTTTCTTCTAAATTCCAGCTCCCCTATGCACTAATATAGCATTCATGCACTTTTCTTTTGCAAAAATATCAACACTTTCCATTAAATCTACAGACACTTACTTTACTTATCCTCATCCATGTTTCCAGACATTATCATTTGTAATGTCTTACTTCCTGATCAGACTAGCGGTCATGACACAGGAAGGAGTTGACCAGCTGACCTCATTAGCACATACCCTACATCATCATCCTCCTACCTACCCGCCCATTCCCAGCTGCACGTTTGTTAATCAATCAGTAAAAACCCTTCTCAAAAAATACACAATATACAATCAGATTGCATAGTGTATGGCCATCTTTATACAAGTGCATAGGAGGGAGTGGACAGAAAGACTCAGCTGTCAAGCCCCATTCACATCTCTGCATAGCGGGAACTCGCATTCCCACATGTCTTTTTCTTTTAGATTTACCAAATTTATATAATAGGAGGAAACACCTATCTAACCAATCACTACATAGTTGATTGTATAGTGTATGGCCATCTTTATACACCTAAAATTACATCAGTTGCGCTTTCAGTGCTATTAACTGGTAACGGCACACCAAACACAGAAGCAAACGTACATTTTGCCATGTGAAAAAACGAGGGGCAAATGCTGCAAGCACGCAACCCACAAAACGCCAAAATGTCCCTTAAGCCACATGTAGTGTAGTTGAAATCAACAGGCTGCCCTATGCATGTCACAGGTAAAATGAGAAACAACCCCCCCCCGCTTACAAAAAAAAATGTTAATGGTGGGGCTTGACAGCTGAGTGTTTCTGTCCACTCCCTTCTATGTACTTGTACAAACATGGCCATTCACTATGCAATCATATTGTATATTGTGTATTTAGTGAAAAGGGTGATCACTGATTAATTGTATTTCATTTAAACGTGCAGCTGGTAATGGGTAGGTGGATGATGCAGGGTGTGTGTCTAATGAGGTCAGCTGGTCAACATCTTCCTGTGCCACGACCTGTAGTCTGTTCAGGAATTAAGACATTATTAATGGATATGTCTGGAAACATGGATGAGGACAGTGAAGTAGATTTAATGGAAAGCATTAATATTTTTGAAAAACGTACATGAATGCTATATTGGTGCATAGGGGAGCTGGAATTTAGAAAAAAAATGAACAAAGGTGAACTTATCTTTTAAGAAGCCAAACAGATAACTGCATGTTGCAGATATATGCAGGTATCATACAGCTCTTTTTCAGGACTTATATTCTCCCAAAATATAAGTATCCTATATAAAAACACTTATCGATTTAGTCTCAGCACTTCAAGTACCTTTAGCTTCACAAGTATCTCTGCATTCAGAAAGTCCAAGCTGAGTAAGCCAGAACATGGAAAGTATCTGAATAAATAGTTACAGTTTTGGTGAAAAAGTAAAAGTAAAACACCTTGTGTGTCAAGAAGACTTTTCAACTTAAAATGGGACCATGCATTTCTTTTATATTTGTAGATATGTATTTGAGAATGTTGGTCTCAGAAGAGTGCTCACAATCAACAAAAGTAGCCTGGCAGATGATGCTGAATACGCGTGTGTAGTTGGTGATGAGAGGAGTACAACCGAACTTTATGTTAAAGGTAAGGTTCAAATAGCTATGATAGACATTTTACTTGTAAAAATGTCTTAAAATAAATTAATCCTCTGCTTTCATGTACGGAATAGTTACCTAGAATAGAGTTATATGTCTTTCTACATCTACATTGGCAACATCTTACAGTCTGAATGCATTGCATGGAATGGTGGCAGAGGAGTGTGTTTGAAGTAATTTAGGATGCATATAACTGATGTTACAGTGTCTCAGTAAATGTTCTCGACTTCTCGCTAGTAACTAGAAATACCATTATGGTGATATAACGCCAAGTTATGTTCTTAGACTGTGTGTGTTATTACAGATCACTTCAGGTTCTGTGGAGTATGTGGATTCTGGTTAGCCAGGTTGGAGGAGGCATCAGAATTATGGTTTAAAGATATTTCCTATACTTTAGACTTTGCACCTGTAGCACTACCCCCGCAGGAATCACTTGGTAATTTGGGTTGTTTGTTCTGCTCCTTTGACTCCAAGAAGAACCTCAGCCCTCTGGTTGAATGAAAATCACTGCAAGACTATTTAGTGGTAAATAAAAGCGGAGTTACACCCAAAAGTGGAACTTCTGCTCATTTGTCTCCTCTCTCCCTCCGGTGCCACAATTGGCACCTTTCGGGGGCGAGGTAGGGCCAGGATACCTGTTTTGGCAGGTATCCTGTTCACACTTCCGGGAGTCCAGGCCGCGGCCCGTGACATCACCGTGAGGCTCCCTCCTCCTCCTTTCCCTGTCGCTGGGCCAGTAGGAGAGAGGAGCGGGGCCTTGCACATGCGCAACAGGGTTCCCGGTGTGAAGCCGTAAGGCTACACTGCCGGGTACCCTTACCCATAATGGTGGCGGAAGCAGCCGACAGCTGATGGAAACATCAGCTGCGGTGCCGACTTCGCTGAACTCCAGGACAGGTAAGTGTCCTATTGGTAAAAGCCAGCAGCTGCAGTATGTGTAGCTGCTGGCTTTTAATTTTTGGTGGTTTGAGCATAAATGAGCACACAGAAGGTAAGTTCAGACACAGTTGACTAAACAGTATAATCACTATACCAAGGTAACTTAGAATAGTTCTGTACCACTAGACTGGAATTAACTCATGAATCTGCAAAGTCAGCAATAAACATTGCATATAAGCCTTAACTGCAATGTAAGTAATAGTACTATCACTAGCTTAGAGTGCACTGTAGGACAATGCCTAGGATATAGTGCGATGTTCCTTGAGAGGTACCTCTTAGCATAAAAACAGAACATCATGCTAAAAGTCCCAAACCAAAGAATTCTCAAGTTCTATTGGAAAAAAGGGGGAAGAGGTACTGAGAAATTTAGCAAAAAAAAGAAAGAAATCATGTGTGAAAAACTGGCTTAGACTTAAGACTCCACCAAAAAGTTTCAAATGGTTCTAATGCCACATGATAATCCTAAGGCAACTACACAACATCAAGTATCAAAAAAGTATAATATTTATTACAATATGAAAAATGCACAGAATATACAGGAATATAAAACAAATATTTTGGCCAAAAAGTTAAAAAGTGCACATATAACTGACACTCTCTAAGATTAATGCCTGCCTAATCATTCAATTCTCCCTCCGTCGGGTATTGGAAACAAATGCTAGTCTCTGCAGAATCACAATCATAAATTGTACCTCAGAGTGCATGTTCAAAGTATAGTACCACCTTTCTGACCGCATACAGGATCAAAGCCATTCAGGAGTGCATAGTACATAATATAAAACAATAATGTAAAGGACTTAAGTCTGTACAACTTAAATAGAGCTCATTAATTATGGGAAGGTCCCATCATGTTTCACACAGATTTTTAACAACTTGGGATTGAAGTTATAGTTGTATATATTCAAGTGTCTTGCATATATGCAGTGTGAATTGCAGGTCCTTGTTGTAGGACTACATAAATAGTAGATCTATGGATTATCTATAGTAGATAATAGATAGATAATAGATAATAGTAGAATCTATGGTTTCATACTATATGCAATATATACATGTGACCACTGCACTGTTCTGTAGTCTGCAGGGACATTCATACAAGCTCCCAAGTGTCCTGTTCAGCGTAGTGGCTGCTTATCATAAGCTGTTGTCATGCAGGATATCCATAAAAGATCCCAAATGTCCTGTACAGCGTAGTGATCGCCTAACATATATTGTTGTCATGTCATGTAAAAAGCAGAATGTAACTTTGAAAAGATAGACAAATAGACAATAACATGTGTGTTTTTTCTGGGTTATGCTGGCTGCATCAGAGGCGGAACCTACCAATGTCAGAGTCCACGGGTAAATGCCTACAGAAAGGGCTCAGCCCGCCAATGGCATGATGACATACATGTGTGATGGCGCAATGACATCATGACACGCTAATGTTTAAGGAAACAAGTTTTGCCCCAGCGTCCCTACAATACCAAAATGGGCATGTGGTCACCCAGGATAACCCCATAGTGACGGACAACAGTAGACATCCAGCACCGATTCAATAAATGACATTTAATAGAATGTTTATAAAAAACAACAAAAAATAAATCATTCTTCAAAATCCTATTCATTGTTAGGAAATTATTAATAAATTGTTGCCATAGGAGTACCAGATGATGTAAAACTTTAATTTGTAGCATAATCAAAAGATAAAGAAAGAGATGTGGTACTGTACTTTGAATATGCACTTGAAGGTACAATTTATGATTGTGATTCTGCAGGGGTTTGCATTTATTTTAAATACCTGGCAGATAGCATAACTCATGTTTAAGAATGTAATGATTAAGCAAGCATTAATCTTTGAGAGTATCAGTCTTATGTGCACATTTTAACTTTTGGCCAAAATATTTTTTATTATATTCTTGTATATTCTGTGTATATTTAATATTGTAATACATAATATACATTTTGATTCATGTTGTGTAGTTGTGTTAGGATTATCATGTGGCAGTAGAATATTTTGAAATCTTTTGGTGGAGTATTGAGTCTAACCCAGGTTTTTACATATAATTTCTTTTGATATACCCTTTAGCATAAGCAATATGTAAAGATCTCTGTGTAGAAGCTGTAAAAAGGCAGTCTTTAGTCCTAACTCTACAGCCAGCTAGTGCTGGGGCCCAGTTGTACTGTTGGTGCACATGAGTAAAGTCATAGTCACACCTGCAGGCAGCAAAAAGGCTACTAGATGGCTGTATCGTCAGTTCCAAAAAGGCTCAGTCTCTTTCTGTAGCAGCATAAATTCCCAGAGCAGCAGGTCCCCAGTCCCAGAGATATTGCAGCTCACCATCTGCTAACACACAGCCATTAGTGCACTCTCTGCTCCGCTTCAAACTCAGAACTTTGAATCCCGCATAAGCCACCAGTATGCTGCAGTGATGGTGCACCCTTAACAGCAATGTGCACTCTCCAGGCTCCTTCATGGCAAGAGGAGCTGTGTCCTGTACAGCCTGAGATAATGCAGCTGTTATCCCTCCCACCGACAATATCCTATCTGGGGAATGTAGTTCAAAACGTCTTGATTACACTGTAGAGTCTCTTCTCAGGATTACAGCTCTCACAATGCATTGCTACTTGCCTCAGTCTATTGAACTATTCCTGCTCAGTAGCTGCCCCCTTTTTCTGAAAAAGCTGTAACCAGTTTAACACAACAGAGAGCATCTGCAGCCAGCATGTCAGGTCACCTGAGGCCAGGTGACAGATACACACCATTGGGTCAGGAGTGCACCACTAAGATAGTGGACCCTATGGCTGACTGCTGTGGATGGAGCTCTGGGTGGTTCAGGAAAGCAGGTCCACAGGAGCACCAACATGGATCACACTGGGAGCTAGAGCATGCAATTCCCCAGGCTGCCGAGTCTAAAAGCCAGCAGGTGTTCACCAGGACCTCTAATGGTGAGGCTGGCCTTCGCTGCAACTGGCTCCAGGTCGCGGCCCCAAGTTATAGGTAAAATAACTGTGTAAATAGGTAAATTATCAAATTTGGCAACTGTGTAAATAGGAAAATTGTCATTATTCAATTTAAACTTTTTATCAAATTACATTATTTAAATTCTGACATTATGTACAGTAAACAGTATGTTTAGCTGCTGCCATTTTAATAGGTAGTCCTTTTACCCTTAAAAATCCTTGTGCTGAATAACGAAACTTCCCACACTCCGCCTGAGTGCTTCCATCATATACAGCTTCCTCCAGTCCGAATAAAGATATTAGATATTATTGCCGCATATTACAACCAAGAACAAGGCAGGACTCGTTTGGCTGCAAAGCTGGAACATGAACAGTTTATTTGAACAAATGCACACAGGGTTATACACTCAGGGAACAATCCTCCCTTCTTTGCATAATGACACAGGGTGGGGTAAACTTTACCTCCACCAGTAACATGAGGGGCTGCTGGAGAAATCCCCCCCTCCCCTCTCGCAGCTAATCCACATGGACATATACATCCCATAATAGGTTGCTCCCAAGGCAATACAATATACAATATTCCAATGTGGTTGTACGGTGAGTCTGATTAGTGCAGATCAGACTGGGTTTCTCGGTCACCCTGTGCCCCTAATAGACACAGGGTTACTTACACATAGGAGGGTCTGGAGGAGCTGGACAAGGAGATTCCAGTGCTCTCCAAGGTATGCTGGGTTCCACAAGTCCCCTCGCCCAAAGTGAATCCTGTCACATACCTCCCCTTTTGGCAGAAGACTAACACAGGAGACCCCAAATAAGTTGACTTCAAAGTTAGTCCATAGTTTCAGTCCCCCATGCCTGCACCCACACAGTACCCCAAACGCATTGTCCCAAACAGAGCATTACTCACCCAGCCAACCTTTGCCTCTCTCATAGAACATACCCACTGCTGGGGAGAAGTGCTGACATCCCCTTCTCCCTGGAGTCCTTTCAGCCACTGGAGAGAAGACAGGGTGGCTAGGCTCACTCCGTCATCCTGTTGGGGATCTGGGCCAACTTCCCAGCATCCCTGGGGTATACAGGTGGAGACTGAAGTCCCATCCAGTTTTACTAGATGAAAATCCCCCGGTGCATGCAAAGCATGGCTGACATCCTCCTGTATCATTGTTGGACCATTTTCTGGGTTTGTGTCAGTGGAGACTGAAGTCCCATCCACTACCACAGGAACTCCATCTTCTGTTAGTTAGGCCTCTGCCCTTTTGCCAGCCCTTCTGCTGGGTTGCTGACAGTGGCGACCGCAGTCCCATCCACTGATTTCAGCTCAAGCTGCAATTGTGATGTACTGATTGCATTCTCTCCCTGGAGCTCCTGCGGAGTTGATTGTTGTGTGCAGAGGCCAGTAGCATTCTGCCCTGTTAAAACTTCAGCTGGGTTCCACAAGCTCCCTGCCCAAAGTGACTCCTGTCACAGTGAACACTCTCAGTATCAAAGGTGGTGTTTGGACATTCAGTAGTACATGTCTGATGGGAATTTGTAAAACGTTTATGTGATAGAAGCAACATATAGTATTTTGAAAGATACAGAAATAATATTTTTTCTTATAGACAGCCAATTTACATTATTCTTTTTGCAATAAAAATATTGTTCATATGCACTGCAGAGCCTCCTGTTACAATTGAGAAGCCGTTGGAGGACCAACAAGTTTTTGTGGGAGATAAAGTGGAATTAGAAGTGGAGGTCTCTGAAGAAGGTGCCCAAGTGATCTGGTACATGTCAAATTTTGTGTTTCTTTTGATATTCAAATACAGTATATTAACAAGTGTTTATACTAATGATCCCATTTATCTCTCTGTAAGGATGAAAGACGGAGTGGAGTTAACTCGTGAGGAAACATTTAAATACCGCTTTAAAAAAGATGGTAAAAAACACATTTTGATTATAAATGAAGCCACCAAAGAGGACATTGGACGCTACTCGGTGCAGACCAATGGTGGAGAATGTGAGGCTGACCTTGCAATCGAAGGTACGGTGTTTTGAAACCACACACTTTCCTGAATGATCCTTGCTTGTGTATTTGAGCGATACAAAGTCTTATTGATAATAATATTATTCATTAATAATGCTTACAGATAAGAAGCTGGAAGTCTTACAGGGCATTGCTGACCTGACAGTAAAGGCAGCTGAACAGGCAGTATTTAAATGTGAAGTTTCTGATGAGAAAGTGACGGGCAAGTGGCTTAAAAATGGAGTGGAAATCAGACCAAGCAAACGCATCACAATGACCCATAAGGGCAGGTAATGGCAAACATATTTATGCTGGATTGAATAGTTGTACCTTGCTAAAAACTGGCTAATTTTAAGTTAAAGGAAAACTTCAAACAGTTCTTTTTAGTTTTGAATGGAGTTCTATTTTATTATAAGAAATATATTGTTTTGGGGAATCTCATAATTGTAGGACAGGAAGGTATCTTTATTGCTATTAGCTACTATATTTAGTGTGATTTGGGATATTTAAAAGTTTTTTGAAAAGTTTTGTTTATTGCTTTTATAACATAACAATTACAATTAAACACAAGACCCAATGGGCCACACACAAAAAAAACAAAACAAAAAAACTATTTACATTCTTCAGCATTGACTCTCTCCTCCTTCTTCCAGACCTTCACTCAATGACTGGATCAGAAAAATAAAAGTAATGATAGGAAGGCCCCCTTCCCCTAATAACAATTAACAATACATTTCAATATGTCAAATGGTTACATACATGTTAAATCTCACATCAGGTGCATTTCATTATGTGCCACATACTCTGCTACCGTAGTATCGCTATTCATCCAACTGCCCCACACTTTGTCAAATTTCTGTGGTATGCCCCTGCTATTATATGTAGCCTTGTAAAAAGGTGCAGCTCTATTTACAACACCCTTCCATGCAGAAACAGATGGAGGGTTGGGCTTTTTCCATGATAACACTATTGTCTTCCTAGTGTAATAGATTAGTATTGTCAGTAAGGTACGCGTTACTCTCTTTGGGGCTAGACTGTCTACCACCCCAAAAGACACACCTCTATCGTAGGCTGTATATTAATGGCGGTTACTTCAGCTATACATTCTGTGACCCCCTTCCAAAAGGCTTGAATGCTCGAGAAATTCCAGAAGATATGCATGAAATCAGCAGTAAGGGAACTGCACCACCAGCAACTGGGCGACTGGGTAGGGAACATCTTAGCCAATCTAGCTGGAGTAAGATAAATACGATGCAGGAATTTAAATTGGATGAGATGGTCCCTGGCGAAGACCAATCTTGCAAAATTAATGTCCCATATATCGTCCCAGTCATCCCCGTCCATCTGGGGGAACACCTCCTCCCACGCCGCCCTACACTTTGCAAGGATATCTCCTCCCCCACTGAACATTTGTTTGTAGATTGTAGACAGGGCCTTGTCTAAAGTTTCCTCTCTCAGCAGAGATTCCAAATCACTCATTTTTAGGGTAAAACCAATATCACCAAACTAGGCATTGTATGCATGCTGAAGCTTAAGGTAAAAAAACAAATGAGTGTTAGGCAGACTAAACTTAGTTTTCAGGACATCAAACTGCAAAAGTTTCCCACCGCCCACTATGTCCCTCAGCATCTTAATACCAAATTTAGTCCAGATGATCAGATCAGGGTACTCACAGAAATGTATTAATTTAGGATTCTTCCAAAGTGGTGTGTGGGGAGAAATCTCAGAAGTGCTACCCATTTTGGTCACTGACACCCATGCCCTACAGGTTGCGTGCATGGATAACGTGAGCCTATATGGAGCCCTGACACTTTGAAATGGGAGGTGTGTCAGTGCCTCATACGAATCAACAACAGCTGCCTCTAGAGTATTGGCAGTGTCATCCTCAGGTATCGTAAACCACCTTTGAGCGAATACTAGTTGACCAGCTAAGAAATATCTGTGAAAGTCCAGGACTGCCAGGCCCCCTTGTTTTCACGGCAGTTATAACACCCGGAGTTTTATTCGGGGTTGTCACCCCTGCCACAGGAAATTCGTTATAAGTTGATCTATTCTTTTGATTATATATCTCGGTATCCATACAGGAGAATTCCGAAATATATATAAAAATAGAGGTAGAAATTTCATTTTTACTAAATTCACCCTACCTTTGAGTGTCAGAGGAAGATTTTGCCACGCCTGTAATCTGGATTTTAGTTTGGTCAAAAGTGGGTCGACATTCAAAGCAATAAAATCTGACACGGAGTTGGAGATATGTACCCCCAGATATTTGATCACCTCTACTTTCTGCAAGGGACAATTTACGGTGAATCTTACATCTGGGGGATGGCGTCCTGAGTAATAGAATCTGGGATTTTCCCCAGTTAACTTTCAGACCCGAAAAACGAGCAAACGAATTAAGAATGTCTAAAGCTGCTGACAGGGAATTCTTGGAGTCTCGCAAAAAAAAGAACCATATCATCCGCATATAGTGCTGTTTTTTCGGTCAAGCTACCCACCGTTATCCCCTGTACCTCCTCAGAGGCTCGCAAGGCCACCGCCAAGGGTTCAATCATAATAGAGAAAAGACCTGGCAATAAAGGGCATCCCTGGTGAGTGCCCCTACGCACTGGAAAAATTTTGGATAACATATTGTTTAGCTTAATGGCTGCTGTGGGGCAATGATATAAAATGTCGATCCACTTCCGGAACTGAGGACCAAACCTGAAAACCTCAAGTACCACCCTCATGTAATTCCAGTCTACGGAATCAAAGGCCTTCTCCAAATCGAGAAAGACCTAAAAGCCACTTTTTTAATGTTATCTAGAAAGTCAGCCAATTAAATTTACTTTTTTTTCCTCAAATTCAATATGCGTTGAATAGGAAATGGGGTGTATTTTTGGGGGAGGGGTTACAGACTATTGTCAGTCATCAACATCATGAGTCAAAACATTGTAAAAATCTCACTCTAATGCCCCGTACACACGGTCGGACATTGATCGGACATTCCGACAACAAAATCCTCGGATTTTTTCCTACGGATGTTGGCTCAAACTTGTTTTGCCTACACACGGTCGCACAAAGTTGTCGGAATTTCCGATCGCCAAGAACGCGGTGACGTCAATCACGTACGACGAGACTAGAAAAGGCCGGTTCAGAACCAAGCGCGGCACCCTTTGGGCTCCTTTTGCTAATCTTGTGTTAGTAAAAGTTTGGTGAGAGACGATTCGCGCTTTTTCAGACTCGTGGCTTTCAGATCGTTTTCTGCCGTTCAGTTTGTGCTTGTGGGTTTGTATCTGCTCTTCAGTGCGTGCAGTCAGTTCGTATCGGAGTTTTCTGTGCGATCTTGTCCGCTCGTTGCTGTTTTTCAGGTCGCTCTTCACAGGCCTTGCTGTTCTTCAGTGCGTTCTGTTACTTCGTTCTGAGCAGCCGACCGTTTTCTAGCCATGTTTCGTATGCGTACTCCTCGTACAGTTCGTGCTGTGCGGGGGCTTGGTGTTGGGGTCCTGACCTTGACACAAGTCCAGTCCATGAACAGGGTGGGGAGGAGTTAATGGACCAAGAATTGGTTGCTTCAGCGTGACCAGTTCTCTCATATGCCTTTGCTCCGTGAGATCCGTGAGAATAATCCTGATGATTTCAGGAACTTTCTCCGGATGACGGACCCCGTATTTCATCGTCTGTTGGCTTCGCTGACCCCCTATATCAGCAGGCAGGATACCTGCATGAGGCAAGCCATCACTCCGGAGCAGAGGTTGGTCGCTACCTTGCGGTATTTGGCCACAGGGAGAAGCCTGCAGGACCTCAAGTTCTCGACAGGCATCTCCCCCCAGGCTCTTCTTTGTGGACATTTACTGCTTGTGTTTGTTTGAGCTGACCCTGACAGAAATGTGTGGAGTCCAGAAAATGTCGTGATTGTGTAACCTTACAAAGCACTGTTGGCTGTTATTTACTAAGTGCAAAGACACTTTTCACTACAAGTGCACTTGCAACTGCACTGAAACTGCACTTGTAGTGCAAAGTAGATTTGCCCTTAGGAAATTACCCCCATTTTCTCTTCAAACAACAATTACATCACCCCAAAAGTGTTGTAGCATTGAGACAATAATCCACACATTCTTGATGAACAATCTTTAATACCTGCACAATCACATGTGCATTTACCAAAGGTTTTTATGACAAACCAACATGTTTGTTGTCTAACAATTTTTGTGGTGTCATTATCCAAAATCAAAATGTGCATTTTATAGAAAACAGGCCTGTGTAAAACCCACAAGAAAGACACAAATCTTGATCTTACAAAGTTCACATTAGGTAAAACCTGAAGGCAATATCAGACATCAGTATTTAGGAACTGTGTTTGATATTGCGTTCAGATGGGGGGAAATCACCCCTGGAAAAGCCAAATTTGGAAGATGCACACAAATTTCACAGTGTCAACATGTGCTATCTGCCATCAGGGGGGATCAAGGGATGTGTTTTGGGGGAGAAAGCCCTTCCTCACCGCTACTTTATTATTGAGGAAGCAGTTGCACCCCCAAAACGCGTCCATTGATCTCCCGTGATGGCAGATAGCACATGTTGGCACACTGTGTGCATCCTCCAAATTTGGCTTTGGGAAAAATCACAAAAACATTTCGCACATTGTAGCAGACAAAAGAAGAAAGTGATTTGGAGGGGTTTTAAACTCGCCCCAAAACATCAATGATGTTTTTATATTTTGGAATAACATCATTGATGTTTTGCTTGATGATTTCCAATTGTAAATTACACCCCATGATCTCCCCGATCAGGATCTGGGCACTTTCGGATGTGAAAGGATCTTCATCCACAACCTCACGATCACCTAAAAAGAAAGGAAACCCCAAAATAAATTAGGTCTAAAAAAAATGCCGCCATCCATCTCTTATCTGAGCCTGTGGTCGCAGACACTCACCTGTTGTGGTGACTACTTCCACCACGTCTTCATCCTCCTGCTCAGCTTGTGTTGGGGGGATTTTCCCTTCTTCCAGAGGGGGGGGGGGCTCTGGTCTCCTCGGATGAGGGGTGTCCTCCGAGTCTTTTATCCCCTATGTAAAACAAAAATGGTATAATTAGCACACAGATATTTGATGGCAGAACTATAAAGATGAAACATTGTTTGGAAGTGAGGTACAATTGTCTATTTTAGCCGAGTTCCAAGATGTAGCTTTTTTAGTGTCCTTTGTCTGCAATACTTTACCTGTTTGGTACAAGCTTCACAGATGGAGACCCCCCTATAGTATACACTGGAGCACCTGTGTGGCCCCTTAATAAAAAGGGTGTTCTGGGGTCCCACACTAGTGCTCCAGTGTCCAGATGTGAAAACAGCTGCTCAGTGTCCTCTCCTTACACACAATCTAGTTTGCATTTCATTCTAGTAACAAAGCCATCTACACAACCCAATTCTTTGAAGACAAGTATAGGGCGTCAAAATGGTGGCCAAATGCATATGGCCTAAACAATGGTATTTTATATTTGCAACGAAAAATGTGTGATCCGAACGAATAATGTGCCCATGAACATGAAAGTTGCCATTTTAAACTGTACAACAGTTCCTAAAAGCACATGGAGCAGCACGAACGTAATAAACACAAGAACAATAGGAACACAGCACAACTACTTACTTTTTTGCAGCACTCTCCGGATCTTTCTGTACTGCTCATGTTCTCGTAATTTCAGGTCTGACAACCGCTCCCTGAGCTGATCTTTCGAACGTCGTACCCCGAATTTCCGTTGCAGACTCCTGACCACATTCACCATGATCTTGGCCTTTCGGACATTGTGGTTGGGGTAAGGCCCATACTTTCCATCATAGTCGGCCTTCTTCAGGATGTCCACCATTTCCAACATCTCCCCAAAGGACATATTTGAGTCCTTTAATCTCCTTCTGGATCGGGATGTTTCAGGCTCCAGCCTTTCCTCCTCCTCCTCCTCCTCGTTGCTGTACTTAGCACTATCCTGCTGTCTCTCCGCCATGTGCTCTTCCTCCACTGCGCCGAACGAAAAGGGGCGTGGAATAGAATAGAAAGAACGTCAGGGGCGGGCGGAGTTATACGCATGCGCAGTGTGTATAAATCGTAACGCGCGCGTCTTACGTACGATCTGTGAGCGGAGGAAGGAGCATCGGAGATGCCGATCGTGCTAAGGAAGGTAGGATCTAAACTTGGGCCTATACTGCTTCGAAATTGAAGCCTATATTGTAACAAGATTAGGGGAGTTTGGCCTGACATTAGGGTTTGTCTTGTGTTGTGTCTTGCAGAGAAAATGGATGAGTTCAACGACCACAATTTCCTGCCCCTGTTTATTGACAAGTACAGGGAGCTGCCCTGTCTGTGGCAGGTCAGACACCCCCACTATAATCACAAACAGAAGAGGCAGGCAGCGCTGGAGAAACTGCTGGAGTTGGTGAAGCCGGTGGTCCCCACAGCAACCATCCCTTATTTAAAAGCAAAAATTAGTGGCCTGAGGAGCACTTATCTTAGGGAACGCAAGAAGGTCACAGATTCCCAGAGGTCCGGAGCTGCAGCAGATGACGTTTATGTTCCCAGGCTCTGGTACTATGAGAGACTGCGATTTCTGTCAGACCACACTGAAGTCAGGGAATCCCTCTCCACTCTTCCTTCCACGCTTCCTTCCACCCCAGCTGAGGCTTCCGATGTCCAACCTGGGCCTTCCAGCCAGGAAGAAGTGGAGGAGCCCAGCTGGAGTCAGGTATAGCATTCTTCTACAGATTTCTGGGCAATAAAGAAATGATGTTTACTAGATGTTATTATTGATCACTAATTGCTGATTTCATAAAGTGTTTTACATATCAATAGACAGTAGTGGGCACCCAAAATTGGGACAAGAATGAAAACTGCTGGGCTCAGAAGGATAGTCTGTTATATTTGTTAACATTCCATTTGCAGCAGTCAGGAGGTGAAAATTGTGTGTGATTGATGAAAACAATACTAAAACTATGTCCCTTTTTCATACACAGGAAGACCTCAGCCAGGAGGAGGCTGTGGAATGTGGCAGTCAGGAGGAGGCAGGGATTAGTGGCAGCCAGGAGGAGGCGGGGATTAGTGGCAGCCAGGAGGAGGCGGGGCTAAGTGGCAGCCAAGAGAAGCCTGGGACAAGTCGCAGCATGACTGAGTCTCAGGTCCCTCCCCTCCGCCTGCCATATAAAAGGGCCAGGAAGGCCACTCCCAGTCCTGTGCAGGATTCAGTGTACAGGCTGATCCAGGAGGCTTCGGCGTCCCTCAGAGCCTTCCCCAGTCCTGCAGAGGCCTTTGCCTGCATGGCTTCCACCAAATTGCTGGGCATGCAGGAGGGCCAACGCAAGATTTCTGAGGACCTGATTTATAAAGTCCTTCGGAAGGAGGAGAGTGGGGAACTGACACACAAGACGGATGTCATGGAGAGGGACGATCCTCCTCCTCCTCCTCCTCCTCCTGCTGCCACAACTCCACCACCACAGCCAAAGGCTGGAAGGAAGCGTGGAAAGAAGACCTGAGAGTGATTGCCCTGGGTTCAGTCTGGTCTGACAGAAGATGCAGTCTCTCGTATGACCACAGCCTGGGGACACAGATGTCATCTGCTGCTTTCCGGATCTCTGGGACTTCTGGACCAGACTGCCCTCCCTTAGATAAGGACTCCTCAGGCCACCAATTTTGCTTTTAAATAATTGATGTCTGCCCTGGGGGTCCAAGGCTTCACCCACTTCTGCACTTTCTCCAGCATTGCCTCCCTCTTTGTTTAGTTGTGACCCCTTAATAAAGTATTTTTAGGTAAATTCTACTCTCCTGTGTGTGTTTTCATCCAAAAAGGACAGTTTGTTGGTGAGTATTCAGGTACATTTCTAAAGTACAATGTGAAATTAACAAGGGACAAAAACACCAAACAATCTCCTCCTACAGATTAAATAGAACAACATATCAATGGTGTTGTGGGAACTTGTCACAAAAAACACACAAACATTTTCGGGAGTACAAATCAAAATCACCAAAAAAAAAAAGAGAAACACAAAAAAAGATTCTACATTAAAGTAAAAAAAAAAAAAAAAAAAATATGTTGTCAGGTGTGAGAAATCAAAATATATTGAGGGAATCCCGATAAATAGTAACGAAAGAAGTTTGTGAGAAGTGTGTGTGAATATGAGCATCAAAACGACTTAATTCTTGTCACATTATAAAGAAGAAGAGAGTGCGCTGTATTAAACCATTTTTTACATTGCAGCGTGACGAAAGTGCTTTATCCATTACGAACGCTAAGTTTACCAGAACGAGCTGTCCCGTGTCGGAATTTCTTCTGAGCATGCGTGGCACTTTGTGCGTCGGAACAGGCCACACACGGTCGGAATTGACGCGATCGGATTTTGTTGTCGGAAAATTTTATCTCCTGCTGTCCAACTTTGTGTGTCGGAAAATCCGATGGAAAATGTCCGATGGCGCCCACACACGGTCGGAATTTCCGACAACACGCTCCGATCGGACATTTTCCATCGGAAAATCCGACCGTGTGTATGGGGCATTACTAATGGAGAAAACTCAACAGCAGCAGGCAGAGACAATGTCCTGGGCTTAAGGCCCCTTTTACATGGAGCGGTTCTGCTGCTCCGTTGATCCCCACTGAGCAGGCGGGTGACTGGTCTGTCTCTGCTCACTGTGCAGCGACGGACCTGTCAGAACCCCACTGTTTTTTCCTATGGCGAAATCGGATGAAAGCAGACAGCCTGTTCGTTTTCATCCGATCCAATCCGATCCACCGGACAGATGGTGAATGTATCGCCATCTGTTTATTTTAAAGGGTTTTGTCAGTTCGGATGGCAGGCGGGTGTCAGTAGACACACCTCCACTGATATCCGCCTGCCCATAGAAGTCAATAGGTGGCCCACTCAGATCTGCCTAAAAAACAGATAGGCGGATTGGAGCAGCCCGATCGTGTGAAAGGGGCCTTAGGGAACCCATCAGCCTGGGTTCACACTATTGCGATGTGGGAACCAGCATTGCATCTCCTTAGCAGGCAATTCACACTGCCCTCTGCGAACCGCTGCAGGTGTCAATACAAAGTTAATGACACCCCAGGTTGGTGTGTAGATCGCAGTGCGAACTGTGAACTCAGGCAGGAATCGCATCGCATGGGTGTGAACCAACTTCAGTGCAGGAAAAAAGGTTCCTGGTGCATCTTTTTCATGTGAATCCAATGTTCAGGCATATAACTGTATGGCTGAATTCGCATTGCACAGACATCGCATGTGATTGGCACAGCAATATGGAGTGACTCACATTCCATGTCTGTGTTCACAAAAGTGTGAACACAGATAATATTAAACAATTTCAGTCTGATTACAGCCTAACTGCAAACACAAAATTTGGCTAGGGACACTGCAGCTTAAGGAAGGGTCCCCACCCACTGTAGGATAAGGCAGGCTATAGATAATGTGATTTTTGTTTTCCAGCAACCATGAGTCACACAGTAAGTGTTGATGGGGGATTCCTGTTGTCTGAGCGGGGGGGGGGGGGGGTCGCGGTGCAAGAAACCATCCCTGCCGGGGCAACACAGTGATTGCTGGTAGTGGCTATAGTCACTGGCAATAATTGCTTGTAAAAATCCAACATGCTGGTTGGACCCAAGTAGATCAATGGATTGACTTGGGCGCAATATCAGCCTGCGCATAGATGGTTCGAATCTTGGCAGGTTCAGCAGGGATCAAACCATCTATGGCCAGCTTAAGGGACAGAAGGGTGAAATAAAGAGTTAGGCTTACAGTTATGGTTTGGGGCAAGATTAGGATTAAACATCAGAAAATGTTAACTGTTAGTGATTTATTTTCTGAGTAAGAATAGGAGTTGGAGGGCTTATTTAAAGGTTTTAGTTATGTGTTACATTAAAATAAGTTATTAGGCTTAATTTTTCACTCATCCATTGAGGGACACATGAATTCTCAGGAATTCTCAGACTGTTGAGTTATACTGCCGGCTACAGGAGAAATGGGCAACAAAAAAATTAGCCAGTGCAGAAAAACTCTGTCCTCAGCCATCATTTTTTCTTTTAACTCTGTTTATTGCACAAAAAATACAAAGACAGAGTATCTAAACCATGTTAGAAATATACAGAATACAAATTCTGCCCATGTTCTCAAATAAAGATACATATTTGTAACTCAATAAACAGTGGTAAAATCAAAACTTTAAACATCTGTGTCCTGTTATTGATTATTATGTATGCATTAAAATCATGTATGCCACTATAACAGATTTATGCATCACACAGTAAAACACATAGTATAAGGTAAACATTATTTCCCATTAGTGGTCAAGGTGAGGGCAGGATTACACCAGGTGTCTCAGATTTTGGGACATTTACAAGGACATCCTTTATTGAAACACAGAAGGTGTGCATGCATGCTATTCAGTGGATATCCCTGTGTTCCCTCCTCCTACAGATCAGCCGGTTGATTATATAACTGGTACAGCTGTCAGTGGGGCTTGTCCCATACAATACAGATGTGCTATGTTCTGACAGTCTGTGCTGTGTTCTCATCATTATTTGGCCCTCTGATAGGACCAATGATACCAGAACTGTAATGATCAGTCAATGTAAACCAGTGCCAAACCTACCTATGAACTGTGCCATTACCCTTTATATCATACAGTATATCCATTATAATGTGCACATCAGCTGTGGTTAGAATTAAACATTTGCATGGGCTTACATAGGATTGGATGTGAAAAAAATGTCTGAAACTCTAAGAAATAGCAACCATCAACTGCACACACTGAGTCCTTCCTCATTACCTCCTGTTGCCTTTAAGAAAAATGGAGGTGGGAAGGTGAAAGTATTATGGCTTAAGAATCTTTTCAAAAGTTTTGTTCAAGCAGCTCTATGCTGGTGCAGACTTGTTCAGATAGGTGCTTGCTGGTATTTTTAAGCTTTTTTGAATACCACTACGCTCTGCGTATGTGACTGACCCACGATACTTTGCTCATATGTAGGGAATTCTTTACCGACCACCATTCTTTTCCCCTTTCTTGCTAAACCTTGCTAACATTTACTGGTTAGGTCAGAGTCCCCCTATGGACTGATATGAACTTTCTACCCTCTCTAGAGGAAGAATTATTTAGATTGATTTCAGTCTATGATGCCCATATCAGAGAAATATTTCTCCTTATTTCTGTGGTCTGCTTTACCCTTCAATCGGTGAACTTGAAGTCTCCTTCTCAGAGTTCTATGGCTAGCCTTGGTTGTTCCCCACTTCAGCATGTCACAAAGTTTTTTCTTTATTCAATATCCACATTACAATATTTGTAAACATGACTAACTGGTTAAATTCATTTTAAATAGATTTTTCTACTACTGTATACTAAATTCACAGGTCTTTCCCTGTCTAGATGGCTGCTCACTTCCTCGTAGAATGTTTACAGATTGGTCTGGAAGGAACGACCTTTAGTAAACCCATGCTGATTACTACTAATGATATTTTTTTCTTCAGTAAATTTTTGGATATAGTCCCTTATCACCCCCTCCAATCCTTTTAGTTGTAGTTGTAATTGTAGTTTCCAGGGATTTGTCTCTGCCCTTTTTTGAATATTGGTACCACATTGGCTTTTCTCCAATCATCAGGTACAATTCCTGTCAGTATACTGTCCACAAAGATTAGGAACAATGGTCTGGCTATAACCTGAGTTCTCTGAGGACTCTCTGGTGTAAGCCATCTGGTCCTTGTGATTTATTTGTATAAAGATTACTAGGTCTTTCCTTCACTCCGGCCTCTGTTAGCCACAACGGTATGTCCTGTGACATGTCACTAACAGTACTGTCACAGTTGGTATACCCTCCTTTTTCTGCGTAAAAACTGAGGAGAAGAAGGCACTTAGAAAATGATACAGATGGGCTGTGTCTGGCGTTTTCTGTACCATGTGATCACTGTGACCAGTCATGAATGGAAGCCATTCATTATGTACCACAGTCGTATGACCTACTGTGATTGGTCAAAGCAATCACATGGGATACTGATCTGTGATCGGTGACAGATCATGCCAAAGCACGGCCCGTGGGGCACACACAAAGAACAATCCTGGGAGGAAGTCATTTGATGTCCACCCTGGACTGGAGAGCTCCCGTACAGCAATCATTTGACAATAGGCAGTAAAATACACTAACAAATTGAAGCCAAACTCCAGCTAATACTTTATAAGCAGTTACAGCAAACACTGTTTTTCCTTTTGGGATGAAGGTTTTACATAAATAAATTAAAGCTGGTCATTGTAAGCACCCCTGCTATCTCTGTAAGGGCTCATTTACACTTTCTTCGGCTTTAACAAGGCTTAAACAAGGCTTAAACAAGGCTTCAGACACGCTTTGTTAACGCTCTCTGAACGCTAGTCAAAGCTGCTTTTGCTTTGCTTTTCTTCGGCTTCGCTTTAAAAATGATACCCCATGTAGCTTCAGTGGTTCTTCAAAGCGTCTTCAAAGCCTCCAAAGAAATCTATGGCAAAGCTTGCTTAAAGCCCCACTGAAGCCCCACCGAAGCCTCATTGAAGCCCCACAAAGCCTCCTGAAACCCCACCAAAGCCCCATGAAGCCTTATCGAAGCCCCATTGAAGCCTCATCAAAGCACCAAGTAAAAGCAGGTGTAAACAGGACTGTAAACTAACCATTTTATTTAGGAGCTTTGACTGGCGTTCAGAGAGCTTTAACAAAGCATGTCTGAAGCCATGTTTTGAAGCAAGTGTAAACTAGCCCTAACTGATACATCTGGAAGAGAGCTTGTTCTTTTGCAAAACAACAATCTTACTGGCCAGATCAAAATAGAAGAAACTTGAGGTTTTACTTTTTTTATTTTTTAAAGAGAATCTGTACTTTTACAATTCAGAGCTAAGTGACAGGTTCTCTTGATAGATATCAGTGGGTGGGTGGGGGCAGTGACCTATCTTTCCAGTGCCCTTCCACAAGCTTGTTTGCCTTTGGTAGCCTTAAATCTAATCCCTGTGTAAGCTTTTCATCAGTAGCCATACTGTCGCTTGATGTGGCCAAAGCATTCAACAGTATAGAGTGGGATGTATACTTCAGAGCTTACACTGGGTTCATTTCCTTATTCTCCAGCTTGCGTGATAGAGTTTGAACCTGGAAATTGGTCGCATGAGGTTTAAGCACTACATCCTGGGAGGAAGGGAAGAAGGTCACATGCTCCTGCATTCCAGGAACCAGATATTTTTTGTAAGGCCCTGACAGAGAAACAAAGAGTTAAGGGTTGGGTTTTTTAAGGATCGTGGTAATTCACCTTGATCATTTAAAGTGACAGACTCTCTTTTATTTACAAAATTCTAATTTTAGCCTCCTTACTTGAATATATTTTCTATTTGGTAATGACCTTAATAGGATCATTGATTTTGAATTTGAAAGATGTGTTCTGGTTTTGGTGGCCAGGTGAATTTTCTGGATGGTCTGGATAATCTATTAATTTCCTATATTCATACAGGATTCACAAGTTAATTATTGATGACGTTAGGCCAGAGGATGAAGCAGACTACACATTTGTCCCTGATGGATATGCCTTGTCTCTGTCTGCCAAGCTCAACTTTCTTGGTAATATAGCCTTTAAGTATTTATTTTTGATGTGCTATATATATATACTGTATATATTAGTGTATATTACAATTGAAATGTATAAACTCGATATAATACTAATAAATTAATGAGCGTACTAATTAGTAATACAAGCATTTTAACATTTTAAAATGTAAAAATAAAAAAAAATTATTAAATATCACAGTTTTAGGCACTCTCCACTACTGTTAAACGTTGTCAACTTAGGAATCATCTATAAGAGAATGATTACTAAATTATGATTACTGTAAGAATAATAATTAATAGGAAAATGGAAGGTGGTCTACATGCTAGAGCTTAGATATTATTTTCTATTATTTGAGTACAAGATTTTAAACCACCTCAATAGGGGGCACTTACACTGCCTTGCTGCCCAGGCCATTTTCAGATTTCAGCGCTGTCACATTTTGAATGGTAAGTGCGCGGTCATGCTGCACTGTAACTATGTGACATTTTTATACTTTTCTACACACAAATAGAGCTTTCTATTGGTGGTATTTAATCACTGCTGGGTTTTTTATTTTTTACAAAAAGAAAAAAAAAGACTGAAAATTTTGAAAAAATTTTTTTCTTAGTTTCTGTCAGTAAATTTTGTAAATAGGTAATTTTTCACCTTCACTGATGTCCGCTGATGAGGCAGCACTGATGGGCACCAATGGGCACTGATGAAGTGACACTTATGGGCACTGATGAGGCGGCACTTATGGGCACTGATTAGGGGGAACTGATGAGGAGGCACTAATATGCTGCAATTATGGGCAATGATAGATGGCACTAATATGTGGCACTGATGAGCACTGATAGGTGGCACTGATAGGTGGCACTGATGGGCACTGATAGGTGGCACTGGTGGGCATTGATGGGTGGCACTGATGGGCGACACTGATAGGCATTGATGGGCAGCAGTGATGGGCATTGATGGGCAGCACTGATAGGCTGCACTGATAGCCAGCACTGACTGGCATCACTAATGGGCACTGATTGGTGGCACTTGTGGGCATTGGTGGGCACTGATTGCTGGCACTGGTGGACACTAATTGCTGGCACTGGTGAGTACTGGTGGGCACTGATTGCTGGCACTGATTGCTGGCACTTCTACCTTATATTATAATCAGGGCACTGTAGATGCCCCCCCCTGGCTCTTTACAGATATCAGGGTCGCGCCGTGCCCTAGCAACACGGCGTGCCCATGATCACCACTCGCCTGTTCTGGGATGAAATCATATGACGTCGTCCCAGAACGACAGCCGAACTGCCCCTCCGTAATTTGACGGTGGGCGGGCGGTAAGTGGTTAACATTTGCTCAGTTTTTTCTGAGATTCACTAATCACAATTATTATTATTATTATACAGTATGTATATAGCGCCAACAGTTTGCACAGCGCTTTAGAACATGAGGGCAAACAATACAATTCAATACAGGAGGAATCAGAGGGCCCTGCTCCTTAGAGCTTACAATCCAGAAGGGAGGGTCAAGTGAAACAAAAGGTAATAACTGTGGGGGATGAACTGATGGAGAAAATGAAAATACAGTTGTTAGGTGTGGGTAGGATAAGCTTCTCTGAAGAGGAGGGTTTTCAGGGATCTTCTTAAAGCTAATAGAGTAGGAGATAATTGGACAGATTGGGGTAAGGAGTTGCATAAGATTGGAGAGGCTCTGAAAAAGTCCCGGAGGCGAGCATAGGAGGAGGTTACGAGGGAGCTAGAGAGCGGGAGGTCTTGAGAGTAATGAAGAGAACGATTAGGTTGGTATTTTTGAGACTAGTAATGGCGGAAGCCAGTGGAGGGATTGACAGAGAGGAGTAGCAAACACAGAGTGATTGGTAAGGTGGATGAGTCTGACAGCAGCATTCATGATGGATTGAAGGGGGGATAGCCTATGTAGAGGTAAGCCAATGAGAAGGGAATTGCAGTAGTCGAGGAGAGAGATGACCAGGGAGTAAGAGCTTTGTTGTGTCATTGGTTAGAAAGGGGCGTATTTTGGAGATATGGTGATTGAGGCGGCAAGATTTGGACAGTGATTGGATGTGGGGCTTCAAGGAGAGTTAAGAGTCCAGGACTACACCTAGGACCTTGGCATGCGGGGATGGGCTTATAGTTGTGGAGAAATAATTCTAAGTTCGGTTTTGGATAGATTGAGTTTGAGGAAGTTGTGTGACATCCAGACTGATATATCTGTTAGTAAATTAGTGATAAGTGAGGAGAATAGTAGTAAAACAATTGAAAAGCCCATTTTAGTGTTCACTAAGCGGCTAATTTATAAAAATTTGCTTTGTAAGAGTAAGAATATTCGCACCGTGCGTATTCTATGGAGAATCTTGTGCGAATGGCCCAATGAATGGGTGCTTGGCCCAAAGAATCTCCAGCGTGAAGCAACACATTTAGCAGTAGAATTACTAGCACTACTAAATCTGACAGCTTCCTCCTGCCGACATCCTAACAACCAGTGATTGATTCTCACCTGGCACTTTCAGCTGTCAACCAGGGATTTTCCGATAGTGATGCCTATACTGGTGACAGTTGTCTCAGGGGGGAATTGCCTCTACTTTGCGGATAATTCCTGTAAAGTTTCTGGGACAGAAAGGGAAAAAATCTTTCTAAATTGACACAGGCAGAAAAAAAAATGAAATGTTTTTTAAGCTTTCTTTGATCTATACCATACTAAATAAAAAAAGTTTGGGTTATTCATACTATATAATTTAAAGTGTAAGTTCCCCTTTACAGAAAGAATGAAAAGGTAAACTAACACTATACAGCCTTCCCATGCCCCTCTGGTCCCCTGTACCTGCATGTGTGATGAGCTTTTAGTGCCCATGCAATTGATGCAGCAGTCTGGTGATTTGAAATCCATGTTCTCCCCTTTCTTTTTGCATTGCTTCCGGGATGGATCAGAGCAATTCTGATTGGTTAGCACTGAGAATGCTTTGAGCTATCCCGGAAGCCATGCAGAAAGAAGGGGGAAAAGAACAGGGATTTCATATCTCCAGACTGCTGCACCAGCTACATGGGCAGTGATAGCTCATTACCCATAGGAGGCAAGAACAGCGGGGACCAGGGGCGGGGGGAGGGTGGGGGGGTTTTATTTCATCCTTTAATTATTTCTGTAAAGGTGAACTAACTCTTTAATTTCCTAGAAAATTGACATCTGCAAATTGGTTTTTACTGTCAAGGCTAACAATAGCTTCAATGCTATTTTTTTTTACATGAATAATGATAGGCTGTATAGCCTAGGCTTCAAAAATAGTATAGTCTGAAACACTTCTTAACATTGAGTATTACTACTGTATTTGGGACTACATACCTTAAACACATTTGAATTGTTTAGGCGAAGTTCACTGTTACTGTTACATGGTTACACCCCTATATAGGGTGTAACATGTAAAGTGTTCCTAAACACCTGTTTCCCATCCCCAGAACCCTCCTTCTCTCCCCTGCACCCATTGTCACATTTAAAATCAATGTGGGCCTCCATCTGCACTGCCGCAGATCTGTGAATTAATAAACTACAAGTCTCTATCTATCACTGTGGCAGATAGACTTGAGGTTCTCAATGGACAATGAATGTGGTAATTAAGGATGAGCTCAGGCATGTTCGCAATCCACACGTGCAGAGCCCGACGGGAAGCGGCACTGCACATCGCTAATTGCAATCAGTGAGACATTTTCCTGATCCGCGGCTGCAGAGATTGAGAAATGTCTCACTGCCTGTGATTAGAGCTGTGCAGTGCCGACTTCCTGGCGGGCTCTGCACGTGCGGGTTGTGAACATGCCTGAGCTCATCCTTAGTGGTAATCAGTGAACTGACCATGAGTCCATTGACACTTCCTCCAGCCTTCTAATTGAAAACCCATGCTGAGCTACGGCAAAGAGCTGAAGGAAGTGTCTGGCATTGAACCAACGATCCACATAATATATGCACAGATTTTTCTTGCAAAAATATGTGCATTTATTATTTATTTCCTAAAAGTGAACATTAAACGCATCCATATTAGCAAAATATATTGTATAGTATTCTTACCAGTTAAATTACCAATTAGTATAATGTGCATGTAATAGATGTATATACTATCAAAATTAAAAGAAAGAAGGAGTTCCTTAAATGACACACTGTTTATTTATTTTTCAGAGGTCAAGATTGAATATGTTCCTCTTAAAGGTAAGAAGGTTCTAAATACGACGAGTGCCATATAAGGGCTTGTTTTGATGGGCAAAGACAGTGTGCTTTCATGTGCATTCTGCTAGCATTTAAGAATAGTTTGAGAAGCTACTAAGATCATTCAAAGTTCATTGACAGACACGTTTGACCTGAATTTGACCAATTTCTGACCTGCATTTTACCTCCTTCTAAGCTACATCAACCTGCTTCAAATTGCCTTTGAATTTCCATTGATTTAAATGGGGAGACAAGCTGTTCTGATGAACACAAAAACCCACATACCTAGGCCCTAAGGTGTCATTCACACATTTGTTTAGGGGCCAACTAGGATTTCCTGTGGAAGACTCAGCGAGGTTTCTGCACACACCTGCAGACAAGAAGCCCTATACAGGGGAAGAGGCTGAGGGCACCTGCAATCATTTGGGGCTGTTTGCATGTAATTGGACTTGCAGCAGTTACCTGTGGATGTGTGGATGATTGGTCCTGCAACAACAAACTGTTTGCATCCAGGACCGATTGTCAATGAGGCAGAGCTCTCCAATTAGCAAAAGCATGAGCTTTGGTAATTGCAAAGCTATAGGTCTGTCTCAGCAGGGGGTTTGTAGGGCCCCTGCAAGGAGACCACTACTTCCCTTAGAGAGCAAGGGTCCCACTCTTCAGCTGCAGGAGATAGGTTCATGTGAAATAACCATTCTTTCCAGCTATTACCAAAAACAAGTATTGGAATAATGACCCTAATGTCACACAAGCAAATTGGTAGTGAGTAAACATCTCTTTGTTAAATGCTTATATTGACAGTAGAAAATGAACTACACTCAGTAGATGTCACAGCAATTCCAGGAAATGTATTGCTCCGTCACTATGTGATTCACATTCGGTAGTGTTTTAGGCTGACACGAATGAAGTAGGCAAACCAGGTCGATAAGCTGTCTTTAATCATTTACAAAGGAATATCCAAATCCTGATTTGTAGTATTTCAGAAAGTATAATTACTATTTAAGTCCTGCCATTAACATTTTCGTAGTCAGGGAAAATGTCCGATTTGCTGCTTGCTTTGAATTGGCTATATAAGATTTTTTTTAATTTTAATAATGTATGCACTTGGCCCAAGTTTTTTTTTACATATGCGTGTTTGTTAGATTTTTGTTTTTTTCTTTATGAATAAAATATATTTTTGTAGATCTATTATGCAGGTATATTTGGTTTATCATTTGACAGGTGGTTCTTATTAATCATTGTAATATATATGTATTGAACCATTGGTGGGATATTAAGTGATAGGTGGAGGTCCCTCCTTCCTATGTCATGTCTTCCACCTTTGGCCTTTAATTGGAAAGTGAATAAGAGTCAACTTCTGTCCAGTGGGTAAGCAGCTAACCAAAGAAACAAAAAAGCTGACTTATGCCAAACTAGAGAAATAACGCAGTGATCATCCTAGAAGAAAATGTACAGGTCTCTTCTACACCCCCAGCCTGTGACTGGACAGTGAAAGGAGAAGCAGCAGACTGATGAGCTCATCTTTCTGTGACTCTGCTCTCTCCTCCTATCAGCATGCTCTTTGCACTGCAGCACAACTGATTGGCTCCTTATGCTGCTTCTTACTCCCCAATTGTGAGAGCTCTGCTGTACAGGGGATTGCAAGAGGCTGATGCCAAATCAAGTTCAGGTAATTACACAGTTTACAATAATAAAATACATTTATTGATGTATTAATGAATACAGGGATGCATTCATTTGTGTATTGTATATGTGCCTGGAGTTCACCTTTAATCTACAGTTTCTTGATAGTGTTATCTATGTTCTTACTGCAGAGCCACCTAAAATCCACCTTGATTGCAGTGGTGGAACACCTGTCAACACCATCGTTGTTGTGGCTGGAAACAAACTACGATTCGATGTCCCCATCACTGGAGAGCCTGCACCAACTGTGGCATGGTTTAAAGAAAACATTGTGAGCTTTTTTGTTATTGTTTTTCAAACCTTTCCTAGCTTTCATAGCAAGAAAATCTAAGATTATCTGCTTATTTTTAAAACAAATCATTCCCTATTTGTTATTACCTTGTCCGAACAAGGTTCAATAGACACCCCCCTTTCCATTTCAACCCAGTTTTCAGTGATGTGATAGTTTGTTTGACAATTACTTTGTCTTACAACACATAGGTGAGGTTGAAAAAAGACACAAGTCCATCAAGTCCAACCTGTGTGTGTGCTTTTATGTCAGTATTACATTGTATATCCTTGTATGCTGTGGTCGTTCAGGTGCCTATCTATTAGTTTTTTTAAATTATTGATGCTCCACCGCCTGTGGAAGAGAATTCCACATCCTTACTGCTCTTACAGTAAAGAACCCTCTACGCAGTTTATTTATTTTTTTTACAAACAAAGGTGTTTTATTGTTGTCATATAGGTTGAATAAAAATATATCCATAGGTACAGTACATATCATCAGATGGAATACATTTGTGTACATACAGGTCCAGACAATACAGTGAACAAGCACAACATGCAGCAAAAGTTTGCATACAGGTAGCATGTGGACTAGGTTAATACATTCTGCATAAGTGTCTAGTAGTATACCTTTTACAGTTACCTATCTTAGGATATGAGATCCTCACCAGTACGTTAGTCAAAGGTCCATGGGGCCCAGACCTTTTCATATTTCCACTTACAGCCTCTGTTCAAATATGTAATTCTATACATTGGCAGTGCAGCTTTGATCAGTGCCTTCCAGGAGGAGATGGAGGGGGGGTCTGGTAGGATCCATTTGAGGAGGATTTCTTTTTTGGCATAAAAGAATAGGTATGCAATTAGTAGTTTTAAGTGGTAATGCCATCTCAGGTGACATTGGAAGTGTCAGTTGCAGTCTAGAATTAACTTCCCTAAAGACCTTCGTCCAGTAAGTGGAAATGATAGGACAGTCCCAGAACATGTGGAAGAAGGTTCCTATATGTGCTTTACATCTGGGACACTCTGGGTCTTTGTCTGGGTACATCCTGTGAAGTCTTTGGGGCGTATAATATACCCTATGCAAAAATGTTACCTGTATTAACTTATCTCTAGAGGAGATGACTAATTTGGGGCCATACTCCAGGCAGTCCTCCCATCCTTCCCTATCTAGTGAGGGTATGTCACTGTGCCATGTTTCCCACAAATGTTCTATTTTTGGGGACTCATTGCTCAGTAATGCACTATACAGAGTAGAAAGAGGCTTGGTTAGATCACCTGGAGCCAACAGTTCCCCCTCTACGCAGTTTAAGGTTAAACCACTTCTCTTGTAATTTTAGTGAATTGCCGCATGTCTTTTTAAATTCCCTTTTGCGGAAATTTTTTATCCCTATTGTGGGGTCACCAGTATGGTATTTGTACAATAAAATCATATCCCCTCTCAAGCGTCTCTTCTCCAGAGAGAATAAGTTCAGTGCTCATAACCTTCCCTAATTACTAAGGTCCTCCAGTCCCTTTATTAGCTTTGTTGCCCTTCTCTGGATTCTCTCCAGTTCCAGCACATCCTTCCTGAGGACTGGTGCCCAGAACTGGACGGCATACTCCAGGTGCGGCCGGACTAGAGTCTTATAGAGTGGGAGAATTATCGTTTTTATCTCTGGATTTAATCCCCCTTTTAATGCATGCTAATATTCTGTTTGCTTTGCTTGCAGCAGCTTGGCATTGCATGCCATTGCTCAGCCTGTCATCTACTAGGACCCCCAGGTCCTTTTTTCCTTGTCAAAAGAAGTTTATTGAGTATACAATGTTATAAAGATACATAAAGTAAGTTTACAAGGATCTATAAAGTAAGCTCATTGTTTTACAGTAGGGTTTATATAGGTAAATATCATGAAATTTCAAATATTAAACATTGGGTTCACGTAAACCTAAATTAAAGATATATATCATTTCCTTAGTTACTTTTGTAGGTATTTAAATGATTTATACCTACTATACATATTGTTTACAAGTAGCGTGTATATAGGTCAAATAAATTTGATAATGAGCTTTAATCGTAAGGTGGAGAAAAGGAAAGAGAAAGAAGAAAAAGGGTTGAAAGGTAGAGGTATGGTCCACAAGGTTGTCCTGCTCGTCAATTTATTATTCTTTTTAGTTCTCTTTGAAGCCTTAAAATGGGTGTCTCTGTAAGTCATTTAATCTGTTACCATGGCAGCAGGACAGAGTCATTGAAATTTGACAGGAACTGTTGTTTTATCCAAGGGTGCCAAAGTTTTTCAAATTTTGGAATTTGATTTTGATCGATGGCTACCATCTTAGCATGGGACATTGTATTATTCATTCTGTGAATTGTTTCTGCTAGTACCAATGTAGGAGATTTCCATGCCTTGGCCACTGTTTGTTTTGCAGCCGTTATTAGTTGGATCATAAGTTTGAATTGAGAGAGTGTTAACCATTCCGATTTTAGATTAAGTAAAGTTAAATATGGATCTGGTTGTATTATTTTTTTAAATATTTTAGATGCAATCACGAAAACTTCCTTCCAGAAGGTTTGGATTACTGGGCACGTCCACCATATGTGTAAATATGTGCCTATTTCTGGGCATCCTCGAAAACAAAGAGCTGAGGTATTAGGTGAATATTTTGCCACTCTAGCGGGTACAAGGTACCAGCGAGTTAGGACTTTATAATTTGTCTCCAGTGCTAAGATGTTGGGTGAAGATGACTTAGATGTGAGCCATATGTTAGACCAGTCCGTGTCTTCTAAAGTTCGTCCCAGGTCCTCCTCCCACCTCTGAACGTAAGAGGGTCTATTAAGATTTGCTACTCCATATAATTGATTATAAAGTGATGAAATTGTACCTTTAGCAAATGGATCTTTTGTACAGATTGATTCAAAAATTGATAATTGGGATAATGGTGTATCCCCCTTTAGGAATGGTGTATAGAAATTTTTGATTTGGAGATATCTAAATATCTCAGAGTTTGGTAGATCATATTTTTCTCTAAGCGATGGGAATAAGAGGAATGATTTAGATGCTATGAAGTCATTTAGTGTCTGAATGCCTGATGTTGTCAAAGCTTTAAAAGAATTTGGGTAGATCCATGACGGATAAAAGGCCGGATTTCTGATAAAGGAAAGGAGAGGATTGTGTGGAGATTGTAACTGATATTTGGTTTTTAGTTTATCCCAGAGAGATAAGAAGTGTTTAGTTATGGGATTATGAATTTTAAAGCGGTCTTTAGGATCAAGCCATAATAAATTTGATATTAATAGAGGGTCGTTTTCTGAAGCCTCTATAAATACCCATAATGGGATTTCCTGTTTTGCATGGTATTTGGACAGACTGGCCAAATGTGCTGCTCTGTAGTAGTTAGTAAAATTAGGGTATCCCTGGCCTCCTTTATTTTTGGGAAGATGTAGTGTGTGTATAGGTATACGTGGTTTAGAAGAGCCCCATATAAACGAAGTTGCTCTTTTTTGTACTATTCTCAAAAAATAGGAAGGAATTGGAATAAGGAGGACTCTGAATAGATAAAGCAATTTGGGTAGAATAGTCATTTTGATTGCATTAATTTTCCCTATCCAGGATAAAGGAAGTTGTGACCATTGTTTTATTAGATTTGTGATCTGTCTTAATACAGGAGGATAATTGGTTGAGAATAAGTCAGAATGAGATGTTGTTAAATGAATTCCAAGATATGGGATTGATTTTTCTGCCCATGTGAATGGGAGTGCAGCCCTAGCCGGGATCAATTCCATGTTTGTGAGTGAAATATTAAGCACTAGGCATTTCTTAGGATTAATCATAAGGCCGGATAGGGCTGCAAATCCATCAAGAGCTGGAATTAAGTTAGGACCAGAGACCTGTGGTGATGATAGAAAAAGTAATATATCGTCTGCAAATATACATAATTTGTGTGTAATACCTCCTACTTCAATGCCAGTTATAGTTTGGTTTGTTCTGATGTATTGGGCCATGGGTTCGAGTATAAGGGCAAATAATAAGGGAGATAATGGGCAACCCTGTCGGGTACCTCTTTCGATATTAAAGGCTTCAGATTTGTATCCAGCATATTTTATATAGGCTTTGGGTTTATTATATAATGCTTTGATCCATGTTAAAAAGTGGGGTCCAAAACCCCATTTTTGTAATGAATATTGCATATATTGCCAGGATACTGTGTCAAATGCCCTCTTAATATCGAGAGATAGAAAACATAAAGGGATTTTCCGTTTTTTAGCAATATGTGCCAATAACACTGCCCTGCATATATTATCGCCTGCCTGTCTATTTGGCATGAAGCCTACTTGATCTCTATGTATTAATTTTCCTATAATGCTATTGAGGCGTTTTGCTATTATTTTTGCTAATAATTTAATATCGAGGTTTAACAGAGAGATAGGCCGATAATTCACACAGGAAGTATCATCAGAAAGGGGTTTTGGGATCATACAAACAATTGCCATTAGAGTTTCTTGCCGAAAAGAATGCCCATCTAGAAGTTTGTTAAAAGTTTCAGTGAGAATGGGAGAGAGTATTTCTGAGAATGTTTTATAGTATAAAGCCGAGTAGCCGTCTGGGCCTGGTCTTTTGTTAAGTTTTAGGTCTTTTATGGCGTTAGCAACTTCATCTATAGTTATAGGCTCATCCAAACTGCTTTTTTGATTCTGAGATAACTCAGGTAAGTTTATTTTTGAGAAGAAGGATTCAGACTCTGTAGGATTAAATTCATTGTTTGTCTTGTATAAAGTTGCGAGATGTGAGTGAAATTTATGGACTATTTTAACTGGATTACAAGTGTAAACATTTTTTGATAATTTCAAACGTATTGGTTTGAAAGATTTGTTAGTTGAATTTAATGCCCGAGCCAAATATGTACCTGGTTTGTTTGTATTCATGTAGAAATTGTGTTTGGAGCGTTTGAGGGATTTATCAACTGACTCAGTGAGAAATAGATCGTATTCCAATCTAGATTTTTCCAGATGAGATTTTGTACTCTGAGATGGATTATCTTGAAATGATATGTAGGCTGCATTAAAATTGAGTTCTAGTTTTTTTGCTAGATTTTTGCGTTCCCGTTTAAATAGTGCCATTTGTCTTTGTATTGTACCACGCAAGACAGGCTTATGAGCTTCCCACAGTGTTATTGGGGAGATGTCTGTTGTATTATTAATTGATATGTATTCCTTTAAAGCTTGTTCAATGGCCATCTGATGTAGTGGGTGTTTGAGCATTATGTCCGGTAAGTACCACGTTGGGTCATGCGCTTTTGGTATGGCTGAGGCTATAGTAGTGTATACTGCATTATGGTCAGACCACGGAATCGGAATTATATCTGATGCAATAATTTCTGGTATCATTCCTATTGTTAGAAAAATATGATCTATTCTGGTGAAGGTTTGATGAGGATGCGAGAAATAAGTGAATTTCTTTTTCATTGGGTTACTTTCTCTCCATGAATCTACCAGATTGTATTTGGAAAGAAGTTGAGAAAAAGGTAATCTAGAGGTTATTTTGGATGGTGTAAAAGGTGATTTATCTAGAAATGGGAGGAGGACCTGGTTTGAATCCCCACACATTATCACTGTTCCTATTTTGTGTGTATTAATCACTTGAAATATATGTGAGAGGAATGGTGTAGGTTGTTTGTTAGGAGCGTAGTATGAAATCACCGTGATTGCTGTATCCATTATATAACCCATGAGTATCAGGTATCTACCTTCTGGGTCTTTCATTTCTGATGATAAGGTGAATGGTGTGGATCGGTGAAATGCAATTAGAGTTCCCCTTTGCTTGGTACAGGCAGAAGCCGTGTAAATTTGTTGATAAAAAGGAGAAATATATTTTGAAGTAGAATCTTTGGTGAAGTGTGTTTCTTGGAGGCATACTATGTGAGCCTTCTTGTTATGGAAAGTACGGAAGGCTTTGGTCCTTTTTTGAGGGACATTTATTCCCTGAACATTCAGGGAAAGTATATTCAGTGGTGCCATGGCAATAGATCAAATAGTTTTGACTTACTTTTTGTTATGCAGAGCTGACTGTGCAGATCAACCTGTGTGGACTGAAGAGATGAATAGATAGAAAAGAAACCAGTGAATTCTGGAGTAAAGAGTAAACAAAAAACATATGAGATTAAATGATACATTGTATAAATAATTTTTTGCAAGTAATCACAATTTACCCATGAAAGAGAATAAATATCTCTCTCAGGGGAATAAGTGCCTTCGTCACACTCCCACATAATATGGTTGGGAGAATGAGGAGGGCTAATGGGGGTACACGGATCTTCCGCTTACAGGAGAGAAGTGCTATGTCAAAAGACATCAAAATGATGTTTCATTAATTGGAGTGCAGAATATAGTTTTTGTTGAAATTATTTATTCCAGGGTGGTTGTATATGGTTAGTCTTGCCCTAGGCTAAATAATTCAGTTAGAAAGGTACTGTTAATAACTTTGGTATTGATGAAGATAGTTTGAATTATTTTGGGATTTCAACCCTTTTAGAGTAAACAATTACATATTTTATTCATATGTAACTGTTTAGATATGTTAACTCATAAAATTGAGGTTGTATTGCTTCAGATTAGAATAAACAAAAACATAATTCTAGGAACTAGTTAGGTAATAATATATTTGTTTTAAGAAAAGAAAGAAAAAGCTTCCATTACTTCTGGATTATTGAACATATTTGTCCTAAAAAGTAATAAATCTATTGTTATTACCTGATAATATATAACTGAACAAGAATTTCCTTATTTCACTTATATATTCTAAGGCTATATGAATCAGAAGTAATAAGAAATATAACTGGAATGTAACATGATCCCACACAGTGTGTGACTATCAGAATGCAGTTACATTCAGTTATAAATATAGGTTTTTTAAAGAGAACCATCTCTTAGTATAATAAATGAAGAGATATCAGGAATTAGGATGTCAGTCCATTGAATCTTCTTGGTCCATGGATGATGTGGCATAACGGCCTCTTTTGTGAGAATGATGATTCCCATTTTGTTCTGAAATTTTCTGGGTGCTGCCTGAAGGTGAAGATGACGCCATTCTTCTGCGTGTGGGAGAGTTGCTGCTTGTGGGTTCTGTCAGATTTAATTTTAAAAGGGTTTGTTGAAGTTCATCTGCTGATCTGCTTCTGTAAATTGTACCTTGGTAGTTAAATCTGACTGAAAAGGGGAAGCCCCATTGATACATAATGTTGTGGCGTTGCAGTTCCATTAGTTGGGGTTTCATGGATCGTCTTTTAGTAATAGTAAGTTGGGATAGGTCAGCAAAAATTTGATAATTGTGTCCTTGAAAATTAAGTTCCTTTTTTTCTCTTGCAGCAATTAGTATTTGTTCTTTCGTTCTGTAATAATGAAATTTTGTGATTATATCACGTGGGGGTCCATCTTTCTTTTTGGCTGTGAGGGCTCTGTGTACTCTGTCCAGTTCTAAACGTTCAATAGGGATATCTGGCTTTAGTTCTTGTAATAGAGCAGTAATAGTAGATTGCAGGTCTGTCACAGTTTCAGGTATTCCCCTTATGCGCAAGTTTGAACGTCTGGCTCTATTTTCGTAATCTTCGAGCTTAGTTTGAAGTATTAAATTCTCTTTTTTTAATTGTTCCAATTCTGTTATATTTTCTTGGGTTGTAATTTCAATTTCATCCATTTTTATTTCTAAGGCTGCCGTGCGGTTTCCCAGCTCTCTTATTTCTTTAGTTAGGCTTTTTGTTATTTGGTCTGAGGTTTGTTTTAAAGCCTTATGAAGCATCTTTTCAAATTGTAATAATATTACTGGGGATACTGAGGAGGCTTGTGGAGAAGTTTGTGAGAGGATTTGTTCTGTATCTGACTCAAATGGAGAGTCTTGCTGTGACATTTTCTGTCTGTGAGAGCGCCCTGATGCTGTATCTTGTGAGGTGACTGGAGCTGCTTCAGCTGCAGTGAGTGCCTGTGAGCTCTTTGTGAGGTGATTTTTATTTCTGCCACGGTTTCCTCCCAGTACCATATTTCCTGCCCAAACTTTCACAGTTTGTTCCCTGGGGCAAAAAGGTTCAAATGGATACCTTTTGAGCCTGCAGGCTCCGCTTTGTCCTTCTCTTCTCTCCTCAGCCGTGTGGAGCTCTAACAATGCATGTCTGCTCCGCTAGGCTCCATCTCCTGCCCCCCCCCCCCCAGGTCCTTTTTTCATCCTAGATTCCCCCAGAGGTTCTCCCCCTAATGAGTAGATTGCATTCATATTTTTGCCACCCAAATGCATTATTTTATATTTTTCTACATTAAACCTCATTTGCCATGTATTTGCCCACCCCACTAATTTGTTCAGATCTTCTTGCAAGGTTTCCACATCCTGCGGAGAAATTATTGCCCTGCTTAGCTTGTATCATCCGCAAATACTGAGATTGATCTGTTTATCCCATCCTCCAGGTCGTTTATGAATAAATTAAATAGGATTGGTCGCAGGACAGAACACTGGGGGACCCCGCTTTCCACACCCAACCATTCTGAGTACTCCCCATTTATCACTACCCTCTGAAATCTCCCCCTGTAGCCAGTTTTCAATCCATGTACTCACCCTATGGTCCATGCTGACAGACCTTAGTTTGTACAGTAAACGTTCATGGGGAACTGTATCAAATGCCTTTGCAAAATCCAGATACACCACATCTATGGGCCTTGCTTTATGCAGCTCACCTCCTCAAAGCAGGTTAATAGGTTGGTTTGGCAAGAACGATTCTTCATGAATCCATGCTGATTACTGATAATGATACCGCTTTCATTACTAAAATCTTGTATAGTCCCTATTCCCTTATCATCCCCTCCAAGAGCTTGCATACTATTGATGTTAGGCTAACTGGTCTGTAATTCCCAGGGATGTATCTTGCCCCTTTTTTAAATATTGGAGCTACATTGGCTTTTCTCCAATCTGCTGGTACCATTCTAGTCAGTAGACTGTTCGTAAAAATTAGAAAAAATGGTCTGGCAATTACTTAACCACTTGCTTACCGAGCACTTAAACCCCCCTCCTATCCAGACCAATTTTCAGCTTTCAGCGCTGACGCACTTTGAATGACAATTGCGCGGTCATGCAACACTGTACTCAAATGAAATTTTTATAATTTTTTCCCCACAAATAGAGCTTTCTTTTGGTGGCATTTGATCACCTCTGCGGTTTTTATTTTTTGTTAAAAAAATTTAAAAAGACCGAATTTTTTTTTAAAAAAATTATTTTTTTTTATATTTTGTTATAAAATTTTTTAAAAGGGTAATTTTTCTCCTTCATTGATGTACGCTGATGAGGCGGCACCAATGGGCACTGATAGGTGGCAGTGATGGGCACTGATTGGTGGCAGTGATGGGCACTGATTGGTGGCAATAATGGGCACTGATCTTGTACACTGCTAGGTGGCACTGATTGGCACCACTGGTGGGCATTGTTAGGTGGCAAAGGTGGGCATTGATAGGTGGCACTTGTAGGCATTGATAGGTGGCACTTATGGGCATTGATACGTGGCACTGGTGGGCACTGTGGGCACTGTGATGTGGCAATGTCAGGTTGCACTGTCAGTGGGTACTGTTGGCACAATTGAGGCACATATGAGGCATTATTGCCTCCTCCTCTTCGGGACCGATGTCCCTTGCTGCTGAGCCGGTGATCGGCTTTTTTTTCTCCTCGCACTGTCAGCGCGAGGAAAAAAAAAACTATCACAGAGCTTTTGTTTTGATCATGTGATCAGCTGTCATTGGCTGATGGTAAGGGGCCGGGACCGGTGATCACCCGAGTCTCAGTGCACGTGCACAGGGGAGGCCATCATATGACGGCCTCCCGGGAATTCAGGTCCGCGCTGTAGCCGTCATTCGGCTATAGCGCGGATGCCAAGCGGTTAAGGACCTTCAGGTGCAAGCCATCTGGTGACTTATTAATGTTAAGTTTTTCAAGTCTATTTCGAATTCTATCCTCTGTTAGCCATGAGGGTGCTTCCTGTGACGTGTCAGGACAAACATTGCAGTTTTGGTTACTGAAGCCCCCCTTTCCCTTGTGAAGACTGAGGAGAAGAACAAATTCAATACCTTCGCCATCTCTCCATCCTTAGTAACCAAATTCCCTTCATCGTTCTTTATGGGACCAACATATCTGACCTCCCTTTCTTACTATTTATATACTTAAAGAATTTCTTGGGATTTTTTTTACTCTCCTTCGCTATGTACCCTTCGTGTTCTATCTTAGCCGCCCTGATTGCACCCTAACATTTCTTGTTGCATTCTTTGTAAAGTTGGAATGCTGATGATGATCCCTCGGCGGTGTATTTTTTGAGAGCCTACTCCTTTGCTTTTTATGCATTTTTACATTGGAGTTAAGCCACTCAGGACTTTTATTAGCTCTTATAAATGTATTTCCCTTTGGGATGTACTGGCTATTACCCTTATTTAATATGCTCTTAAAGCATAGCCATTTTTCCTCCGTGTTCTTTCTTCCTAAGATTTTATCCCATTTAGTATCTTCTAGCAAGGATCGAAATTTAGGGAAGTTTTCTCTTTTGAAATTCAGTGTCTTTGTATTCCCCTTATGTTTCCTTTTTGTGTGATTTATACTGAAACAAATTGACCTGTGATCGATGTTTCCTAACTTGTCCCGAATTTCCACATCCGTGATCAGGTCTGTATTGTTGGTAATCAGTAGGTCTAGTAACGCTTTGTTTTTTTGTTAGTGCATTTACCATCTGACCAATTAAATTGTCCTACAAGACATTTAGGAAATGGTGAGTTTTAGATAATTGTGCTGTTCTTTCCACCCATTCTTTGTCTGGATAATTAAAATCCCCCATTATATTGACACTTCCCATCCTTGCCGCTAATCCAAATTGTGATTGGAGGTCTACCTCCCCCTCCTCCCTCTGGTTAGGGGGCCTATAGCATACACCCAGTATTACTTTCGCCTTAGTTTCCTCCCTTTGTAGCTCTACCCATAAGGATTCCACCTCCTCTCTTGCTCCATTTGTGATGTTGTCGATCACATTCACTTGTACATCATTTTTGATATACTGGCATATCACTCCCCCTTTTTTACCCTCTCTATCCCTGCGATATGGGGAATACCCTTGAATGGTTACCAGCCAATCATGAGAGCTGTTGAACCAAGTCTCTGAAATTCCTACAAAATCTAAATCTTTGTACAGCAGTAGCTCTAGTTCTCCCATCTTGTCCGCCAGACTCCTGGCATTGGTGAACATGGCACGCAGTTTAGACTGGACGCATACTATCTCCTTATCGGGTGTTCTGAGGTTGCAAATAGGACTTGTTACTGTACTTACCTCGGGTTTAGGTGTCTACCACTAATGCCCCCAATACTACCCTCTGGAATTTGTTCCATGCTGACTATCTCTACCTCTGGACCCTCCCCCTGTCGCCTAGTTTAAAAGCCCCTCTAACTTGTCAGCCATCTTCACTCCCAGCAGATCTACACCTTCCCCATTTTGGTGCAGTCCGTCCCTGCTAAAGAGCTGGTAACTGACTGAGAAGTCCCCCCAGTTCTCCAGGAACCCAAACCCATTCTCCTATTCTACACTGGCTCCTCAGCCACTTGTTTACTTCTCTAATCTCCTTCTGCCTTTCTGGTGTGGCTGGAGGTACCGGTAGTATTTCTGAGAATACTACCTTGGAGATCCTTTTCCTCAATTTAGCTCCTAAGTCCCTAAAATTGTTTTTTAGGACACTCCATCTTCCTCTGATTTTGTCATTGGTGCCAACGTGCACCATCAGAGCCGGGTCTTCCCCAGCCCCTCCCAGTAATCTGTTCATCAGATCCATGATGTGCCGAACCCGAGCGTGCGGTAGACGACATACAGTTTGGCGCTTCAGGACTTTGTGACAGATTGTCTTCTCTGTTCTTCTAAGAATTGAGTCCCCTGCCACCAGAATCTGTCTTTCACAGCACTCGTGCACTCACAGCACACGTGCTCTCACAGCACTTGTGTACTCACAGCCCACGTGCACTCAGAGCACTGGGGTACTCACAGCACACGGGTATTCACAGCACACATGCACTTGCAGAGCTTGGGTACTCGCAGCACTCAGGTATTCACAGCACATGTGCACTCACAGCACTCGTGCACTCACAGCACTCAGGTACTCACAACACACGGGTACTCACAGCACACACTGTGCCCAATTGAGTTTTATATGAGTATTTGAAAGTTAGAGTTTTCTTTTCGTGTTATTAAGTAACCACAGATGTTGTTTTTCTTCTTTATAATATAAAGGAAAAAAGCTAAAATATCAAGTATAAACCACATACAAGCTAAAAGTAAAAAACACCTAAAAAAATAACTCCTGCCTGAAATGCAAGCAGTCTGCAATGAGTCAGCCAATGAGTACTATTATATTCATGTCAGATAAGTAAAATTCTGGAAGTTTATCAAGTCAACCAATGAGCACAGGTTTTCGCTGTTTTTTGCTGGTGTTCTCTCTGGCAGCCCTGAACTTCTGGAAGTTCCCTCAGCCATCTACAGCTGTTGGTGAATTCAGTCTGGGTATGGAAACACTGATTAGCTTGCTAGTTAGCCAAGCAACACAGGTTCTCTAGTCCTCCCTCTGCATTACGCCTGCAGTTGGCAGTGACTACTGTTTGTGTTCCAGTTCACACGGGACTCTAATATTCAGGCCAGACAAATATGTCTGGGGATTCCTTATAGAGTTACCAGTCCAGAGCCAAGGCAGGTTTTACCTGCCCCTATCTCTGGAGGCTCATCTTTGAGAGTGGTTGAAGTAGAATAATGCTGTGTAGGGGTTTACACCCTTTATTTTATCTGAAACTGTCTGAGGCAGTATTATCAGAAACAAACTGTCATTAGCAGGGCACTGTGTGAAAGTACTGCAACCATCAGAGAGGAATTAGATATCTCACCACATCAGGCAGTTCGTTTGGATTCAGTCTTGGACAGAACCTTTCAACTCTTTCCACTCAAGGCTAGACAATTAGCAGGTAAACTTCCTTGAGCCCCATGCATATTGGGTGTTTAGCCCTGGTGTGTGAGGCTCTAGCATTTAAGTGCGAGTAAGGAGCACAGGTGCAGACTGCTTGCATTCCAGGCATTTGTTCTGGGCATTTGTCCCTGGGTGCCTGAAGGATTGGTCCCTACACCCATATGTGTTATAGGACCTATTTCACAGGTGGGGGACTTTAATATGGACGTTCTGGCCTCCAGTTTCAGCAACAAACTGGACAGGTTAATCTCCATGTATAGGGATCCTCTAGAGAAAGCACAGAATGCTCTGGTGTCTCCTTGGGATCAGTAAATCATAATCTATTCTTTACATTCCCTAAAACGTCTTCCTCAACTGCTTCACAGAATCAAGATAGAGGATGTTTCAGTGCTGCTCCTTGCTCTGGACTTGGCCAGGCAGATGTGACATGCTGACCTGGTAAGACTCCTGGCATATGATCTGTGAGTTCTCAGGATCTTCAATCTTAATGACTATTTTGCCATCATACTTCCCAGTCACTGGCTTTAATGACATTGCTATTGAAGCCCCTTCTTTTTTGAGTCGGGCATCTCTGAATTTGTGTTTCCTACAATGCTTAATGCTAGCCTAATTTATGTAAGGTCTATCATCGGACATAAAAGTAGTTCAGAGAGCACCATATAAACCTATTAAAAACATTTCTCTCTCTACTCTCACTCGCAACATGGTGTTTCTATCCACCTCTTTGAGACAAGTGTCTGAACTGAGGGCCTTATTCTGCAAGGAACCCTTTCTGGTTTTACATAGGGACGAGGCAGTGTTGAAGCCCAGTGCTTCATTCTTGCCTAAGGTAGCCTGTGTCTTTCACTTTAAACAGGCTTTTGTTCTTTGATCCCTCTATCAGCAGTATAGTTCAGAAATAAAGTGTTTATTTCAAGCTTGGGATGTGAGAGCATATATCTTTGCCACTGCTTCTTTGGGAGGATTAAGTCTTTTGAATTGTCAAATGGACCCTGTAAGGGTACACCAGTTTCATAATCCACCATCTCAAGGTGGCTTAGGCAGACTATCATCCAAACTTATAAGTAGATCTAAAGGCATTTTTTTTTTCATTTTTTGTAGAGAAAGGGAAAGTCATAACCCCTGTCAGGTGTTTTTTTGCCATCTGTGTCTCATTGGGTAGCCAAAAAAGGAAGTGAGAAGAAATCCCTCTGATGTGAGAGAATCCCTATTTTTACCAATGTCACCAGAATGACATTATTCTCACTGGAAGATTTCTCCAAAATTATTGTTCTGGGGATAACCCAAAATTTGGGAATTTCTTTCACTTTCACTGATAACAGTAAAGAGAGAGAGGGGATCTCCCTAATGCGGGCACAGACAGCAATAAAGATCTGTTCTAATCTCTCTCCACTCTGTCCAAAATGAAAAAAAAATATTGTCTCTAGTTAGACTTTAAGGATTTTTTTTCTTTTCTGTCAAGGTGCACTCTTTCTAGATCTGTAGGTGCTTCTTGTTCTTTTTACATCATGAAACTCTCCCAGTTTGCAAGACTACCACCTGGTTTTCTGGCTACACTGACATACAGTGTCATCAGATCAGCCAGCCACTGTATATGGTCACTGCCACAGCAGTAATGTCTCCAAACCAGTGGCTCCAGTCACAGTGTCCCCAGTCACCACCACACCAGTCCCAGGGTCACCATAAGGCCTTGTTCACATGTGCGGTGCTCTCTGAAAATTGATCAGTGTTCAGATCTCTCTTCACAGGCCATTTGACAGGCAGTGAGGAGGTGCTGTATCGCCTCCTCACTGCTTGCTTTAACCCCATTTACTTAAATGGGTCATGATTGGTGGGCACTATGCCTGGTGAAATGACAGGGGGGTATAATTCCTCCCATGGCTTGTTTTACCACCCCCCCCCCCACATTGCATATAATTGAGCCCTAATAGTGTATCCAGTCACAGTGTCTATAAATGTGATAGAAAGTCAGGAAATTAGATGTGTAATTTATGCCCCTAGAACACCTGAAGGTGCTCCTTGATTTTTGGGACTTTCTATGTGGCTAGCCTGTCAAAAAAATCTCACATATGTGGTATTACCCGACTCAAGAGGAGCAGCAGAATGTGTTTTGGGATGTAATTCTAACCATGCCTATGCTGCCCATTAGAAATATCTTATTAGTTGACAACTTTACGTAAAAAAATATATTTTCATTTTCATACCGCATTTTCCAAAAACTTGTTGTAAAAATGTGATAGGTAGTTAGGAAATTAAGTGTATAAGTTATGCCCCTAGAACACCTAAATGTGCTTCTTGGATTTTGGGACATTCTCTATGTGGCTAGTTTATGAAAAAGTCTCACAAGTCGTTTTGCCGTACTCGAGAGTAGCAGAATGTGTTTTAGGGTCTAATTCTAATGCCCCGTACACATGGTCGGATTGTCCAACGGAAATTGTGCGATCGGACGTGTTGTCGGAAAAACTGACCGTGTGTGGGCTCCATCTGACTTTTTCCATCGGATTTTCCGACACACAAAGTTTGAGAGCAGGCTATAAAATTTTCCAACAACAAAATCCGATCGCGTCAATTCCAACCGTGTGTGGACAATTCCGACGCAGAAAGTGCCACGCATGCTCAGAAGAAATTCCGAGACGGAACAGCTCGGTCTGGTAAAATTAGCGTTCGGAATGGATAGAGCACTTTCGTCAGGCTGCAATGTTAAAAATTGTTTTATGCAGCGCACTCTCTTCTTATTTATAAAGCTAGAAGAATGAAGTAGTGTTGCTGCTCATATTCACACAGACTTCTCACAAACTTCTTTCTTTATTATTTATCGTGATCCCCTCAATATATCTGGATTTGTCACATCTGACAAAAATTTTTTTTTGGTTATTTTTTTTTGGTTTTGTATTTTTTTCAAGGCTGATTTTTTTTTTTTTTGTTGGGTTTGTATTTGTTTCAAGGCTGATGTTTTTTTTTTGTTTTACTCCATAATATTTTTGTGTGTGTTTTGTGTGTCAAGTTACTACAACCACAAGAAAAAAGACCTCTCCTGCGCTCAGGTGTCCATGAACTGGATATGTGGTGCAGCCACCTATAGAAGTGATGCCTAGCGTCTTGCAGCCCTCATTTGAACAATGGGTATTCAAGCTAAAAAACACAAAAAAGAAAGAGGGCGCACCAACCTAGTGCATTACCACTGATAAACTTTAATGCAGCATAAAAACAGTAAAAATTATACTCACAAACGAGCTAGTATAAATAGCTTTCAAAAGGGCGCAAAAGCGCTGTTTCTGTGGATCGACACCCCAGGACCTGTTGCCGAGAGGATAAGACCAGCGCAAATGGCTGATGGCTGATGAGCCATCAGCCATTTGCGCTGGTCTTATCCTCTCGGCAACAGGTCCTGGGGTGTCGATCCACAGAAACAGCGCTTTTGCGCCCTTTTGAAAGCTATTTATACTAGCTCGTTTGTGAGTATAATTTTTACTGTTTTTATGCTGCATTAAAGTTTATCAGTGGCAATGCACTAGGTTGGTGCGCCCTCTTTCTTTTTTAAGTTACTACAACACCATTATTATCTTGTATTATGTAATCTCAATGAGATTGTTTGGTGTTGGTGTCTCTTGTTATTTTAAATTGTATTTTTGAAATGTACCTGCCTCCTCACAAACAAACTGTCCTTTTTGAAGGAAAACACACATAGGCATTGGGCAAGTTTAATTGAACCAAAAATTCCTTTATTAAGGGCTCAGAACCAAACAAAGAGGGAGGCAACGCTGGAGAAACAGCAGAAATTGGCGAAGCCTTGGACCCCCAGGGCACACATCATTTATTTTACTGCAAAATAGGTGGCCTGAGGAGTCCATATCTAAGGGAGTGCAGTCTGGTCCAGAAGTCCCAGAGATCCAGAAAGCAGCAGGCTGTGGTACTACAGGAGGCTGCATATTTTGCCAGACCAGACTGAACCCAGGGTCATCACTCTCTGGTCTTCCTTCCACGCTTCCTTCCCAGGTGTGGCTATGGTGTTGGAGATGTGGCAGGAGGAGGAGTAGGACCTGGAGGAGGAGGAGGAGGAGGAGGACCTGGAGGAGGAGGAGGAGGAGGACCTGGAGGAGGAGGAGGAGGAGGACCATGGGTGAGGTGACAAATGTGGGTTGCACATGTGAGTTGGCCCCTCAACCCCTTATTTAGAGCTTCCAAAATTAGGAATTCACACAGGAGTCGTTGGCCCTCCTCCATCTGCATCATTTTGCAGGCAGTTATGCCAGCAAAGTCCTCCTCCACACTGTGTGGTGTTCTGAGGGCCTCAGTAGCCTTCCAAAATAGGCCTATGGCAGCCTCCTCCAGGTTACTCCTCTTCCTGCCACTTTGTCTTTGAAGGCGGAGGGTAGGGACCTGGGTATCGGGCAGCCTGCTTGGCCCGGCCACCTCCTGGCTGAGTGTATGAAAAAGGGACATGGTTTTAGTTTTTGCATCATCAATCACAATCCTAAATTAGTACTCCAAACTAACATCTATTTAACATCATTGATTGGACAACCAGCAATATTTAGAAGAATGCTATACCTGGCTCAAGCTGGGCTCCTCCACATGTTGCTGCCTGGAAGGCCCAGGTTGGGCATCAGAAGCCTCAGCTGGGGGTGAAGGAAGCGTGAAAGGAAGAGTGGAGAGTGATGACCTGGGTTCTGTCTGACCTGACAGAAAATGCAGTCTTTCATAGTACCACAGCCTGGGGACATAAATGTCATCTGCAGCTCCTGATCTCTGGGAATCCTGGACCTTCTTGTGCTCCCTTAGATAAGTGCTCCTCAGGCCGCCAATTAGGATCTTCAAATAGGTGATGTCTGCCGTTGGAATCACGAACTTCACAAATTGCAGCAAATTATCCAGCACTGCCTTCCTCTTTGTTTGGTTCTTCTATTCAGACAGGGCAGCTCCCTGAACATATCTATGAGGATTGGCATAAAGTCCTGATCTTTCAAGATATCCATTTTCACTGCAAGACACAACACAAGACAAACCCTAATGTCAGCCTAAAGTCTTCTAAACTTGTGCAAATACAGGCCTCAGTCTAGAAGCAGTATAGGCCCAATGTTAAATCTTATCTTCGCTATCACGATCGGCGCCTCCGTTACTTCTTCCTCCACTCACAGATCGTACGTACTATGCACACGTGTTACGCTTTATAGACACTGCGCATGCGTCAAACTCCGCCCGCCCTTGACGTTCTTTCTAGTCTATTCCCTGCCCCTTCTTGTTCAGCACAGTGGGGGAAGAGCACATGGCGGAGACACAGCAGGAGTCAGATAATTACACCAACGAGGAGGAGGAGGAGGAAAGCCCGGAGCCTGAAACGTCCCGATTCAGAAAGAGACGATTTAAGGCATCAAATATGTCCTTTGGGGAGATGTTGGAGATGGTCGACATCCTCAAGAAGGCCAACTATGACGGAAAGTATGGACCTTACCCCAACCCCAATGTCCGAAAGGCCAAGATCATGGCGAAAGTGGTCAAAAGTCTGCACCGGAATTCCGGGGTAGGACGATCGAAAGATCTGCTCAGGAAGCGGCGGTCGGACCTGAAATTAAGGGAGCACGAGCAGAACAGAAGGATCAGGAGAGTGCTGCAAAAAAGTAAGTAGTTATCCTGTGTTCCTATTCTTTATGTTTATTACGTTCGTGCTGCTCCATGTGCTTTTCTTAGCTGTTGTCCAGTTTAAAATGGCAACTTTCATGTTCATGGGCACATTATTCATTCGTATGACCTACTTGTCTGAAAATAATTTGGTTGTGTAGATGGGTTTGTAACTAGAATGAAATGCAAACTAGATTCTGTGTAAGGAGAGGACACTCAGCAGCAGTTTTCACATCTGGATGCAGGAGCACTAGTGTGGGACACAAGAACACCCTTTTTATTAGGGGCCCACACAGGTGCTCCAGTGTATACTATAGGGGTGTCTCCATCTGTGAAGCTTGTACTAAACAGGTAAGTATTCAAGTTTGACAAAGGACAATAAAATTTCAACATCTTGGAACTCAGCCAAAATAGACAATTGTACCCCACTTCCAAGCAATGTTTCATATTTATAGTTCTGCCATCAAATATCTGTGTGCTAAGTATACCTATTTGTTTTTACATAGGGGATAAAAGACTCGGAGGACACCCCTCATCCAAGGAGACCACAGACCCCCCACCTCTGGAAGAAGGGGAAATCCACCCAAGCCAAGCAGAGCAGGAGGAGGAAGGAGATGTGGTGGAAATTGTCACCACAACAGGTGAGTGTCTGCGACCACAGGCTCAGGTAAAAGATGGATGCCGGCATATTTATAATACATGGTGTGTTTTTGTTTCTATCCTTTTAGGTGATCATGATGTTGTGGATCCAGATCATTTCACCTCTGAAAGTGCACAGATCCTCATTGGGGAGATCATGGGGTGTAATAGGGACTTGGAAAACATCCTGAAAAACATTAATGATGTTCAAAAAAAAATGAAGAACATCATTGATGTTTTAGGGAGAGTTTAAAACAAATCCAAATCCCTTTGTTTTTTGTGAGCTAAAAATTTACACAGTTTTTTGACATATTTGCGAAAAGCCAAATTTTGAAGATGCACACAGTGTGTCAACATGTACTATCTGCCATCACGGGAGATCAATGGATGCGTTTTGGGGGTGCAACCCCTTCCTCAATAATAAAGTAGCTGTGAGGAAGGGGTTGCACCCCCAAAACATGTCCCTTGATCCCCCGTGATGGCAGCTAGCACATGTTGACATTCTGCAATTTGTTTGCATCTTCAAAATTTGGCTTTTCCTGGGGTGACTTCACCCCATCTGAATGCAATATCAAACACAGTTTGTAAATACTCATGTCTGATATTGCCTTCAAGTTCTACCAAATGTGAACTTTGTAAGTTCAAGATTTGTGTCTTTCTTGTTGGTTTTAAACATGCCTGTTTTATCTTAAATGGACATTTCTACTTTTTCTAATGTGACCCCAAAAATTGTTATACAACAAACATGTTGGTTTGTTTTAAAAATCTTTTACAAATGCACATGTGATTGTGCTGGTATTAAAAGGATTGTTAATCAAGAATGTGTGGATTATTGTCTCAACACTCCAACACTTTTGTGGTGCTCTAATTGGTGTTTTCTGTGACAATGGGTGTTATTTCCTAAGGGAAAATCCACTTTGCACTACTAGTGCAGTTTCAAGTGCACTTGTAGTGCAAAGTGTCTTTGCCTTTAGTAAATAACACCCAACAGTGCTTTGTAATGTTACACCATCACGCCATTTTCAGGACTCACCACATTTCTGTCAGGGTCAGCTAAAGGAAACAGAAGCAGTAAATGTCACCAAAGATTTTAGTAGTTAAAATGTATTTTTTATTTGAACAAGGTTTTAGACATTGTCTGGCATATTGATAGCCCCCCTACCCGCAAAGTCTTCAAGGTATCTTAGACGGACATCACGGGTACTAAGGGGGGCAAGCCAGGACGGCCACTTTCAAGCGCCGTCAGGGTTGGTTCATTTTGAATTCCAGCCTCAAGCCCAACTGAGCCAGCATAGTTGGCAGAATGTTGCCGTAAAAAGTTGTGTAGAAAACAGCATGCCGGATGATATGATTCAGTTTGTACTCCGCCATGTGTATGGGTGTAAGAAATAGGCGGAACCGGCTGGCCATGATTCAAATGTGTTCTCCACCACTCTTCTGGCTCTGGCCAGCCGGTAATTAAAAACCCTCTGGTCCAGGGTGAGGGTCCTCATCGGGAATGGCCGCATAAGATGATCCCCCAGCGCAAAAGCTTTATCCACAACGAAGACGAATGGGAGTCCTTCCACATTGTCTTCTGGAGGTGGCAAGTCCAAGCTGCCATTCTGGAGACGCCTGTAGAACTCCGTCTGGGTGATGACTCTACCATCCGACATCCGACCATTCTTCCCCACGTCCACATAGAAGAACTTGTAAGTAGCCGACATCACCGGCAACATCACAATACTATTGAACCCCTTATAGTTGTAATAGTATGACCCCAAGTTGGGTGGTTGGACGATGTGGACGTGTTTCCCATAAATTGCCCTTCCGCAGTTAGGAAAGTCCCACCGCTGGGCAAAGTGGGAGGCCACAGTCTGCCATTCCTGTGGGTTGGAAGGAAACTGTTGAGTCGAACAAGAAAAAAAAATTAGTCATTTTGCACATAAACAGGGAAAGCAGATTAGACACAAACATTCTTGGCCAACATCAAGATAACATTTATTTGAGGGAGTTTTTAAAGACCAAAGTATAAGGTCCACCTATCAGATTCCCCCTCCCCCCTCTCATGGGCCATTTCTAACATTATATGGGGGTGCTCTTGGACAGGTAACCCTCTCCACTTCATTGAGAGATGAATGCTAAATAATGTGTATTACTTTGGCCAGCCCCTCCTTGCTTTACACTATTGGCAGCCCACTGGACAGGTAAGAAGTGTCATAATACAAAGATATAAATACACACTGTACACATTTTAGCACATTTGGACATTCTGCTATTACCTAGCAAGATAATAATAGTATACAAAAACTTGCAACAGTACCATTTGAAAGTATACAGGCAGGCCTTTGCACTACATGCTTTGGGGAATTCATCCATAAATATGACTACGAAAGACATGGGTATAGTGTGTATGGGTTTGGCAAAGTCAGCAGATAGATGATTGAGGATAGATAGAGAATTGGTATCAGCTGACTTAGCAGTTGGGGGGAGGGAGGGTTCCCAATGATTTGGGGACCCCCCCAAAAAAAGCCTCTGGCACTCTGCATGAATTTTAAGCACCAATCAAATTTAAAAACATTTTTGGGGGTATTTAGGGTAAAGCACTACTATGGAGCTGATAAAATACATTGTTAAGTGACTACATGAGGTGAATATAGGGCCAGGAGACCATGCTGGGGAGGTAAGTGAAGGCAAATATGCATGAAGGACAAAAAAATAATTACATAAAAATCCAGCATGCATGAGGACAAAGGGGACATTCACAGCATATTCCAATCATGGTAATTAAATACAATAAAATGTGATGTTAAAGGATAAAAATCTTACCTTAATATACTCCTTCTGCAGGACCTGGATGATGGCAGAACAAGTCTCTGGGATAATGATCCCCAGAGCCTGGGGGGAGATGCCTGTCGAGAACTTGAGGTCCTGCAGGCTTCTCCCTGTCGCCAAGTACCGCAGGGTGGCGACTAGCCTCTGCTCCGGACTGATGGCTTGCCTCATGCAGGTATCCTGCCTGCTGATATAAGGGGTGAGCAAAGCCAACAAACGGTGAAATATGGGGTCCGTCATCCGGAGAAAGTTCCTGAAATCATCAGGATTAGTCTCACGGATCTCACGGAGCAAAGGCATATGACAGAACTGGTCATGCTGGAGCAACCAATTCTTGGTCCATGAACTCCTCCCCACCCCGTTCATGGACTGGGCTTGTGTCAAGGTAAGGACCCCAACATCAAGCCCCCACACAGCACGAACTCTACGAGGAGTACGTATACGCAACATGGCTAGAAAACGGTCGGCTGCTCAGAACAAAGTAACAGAACGCACTGAAGAACAGCAAGGCCTGTGAAGAGCGACCTGAAAAACAGTATCGAATGAACAAGTACACAATGACAAGAGTCACGCGTAACTCGCTGCACGCACTGAAGAGCAGATACAAACCCACAAGCACAAACTGAACAGCAGAAAATGATCTGAAAGCCACGAGTCTGAAAAAGCGCGAATCGTCTCTCACCAAACTTTTACTAACACGAGATTAGCAAAAGGAGCCCAAAGGGTGTCGCGCTTGGTTCTGAACTGGCCTTTTCTAGTCTTGTTGTACGTGGTGTACGTCACCATGTTCTTGGCGATCGGAAATTCCAACAGCTTCGTGTGACCTTGTGTATGCAAAACAAGTTTGAGCCAACATCCGTCGGAAAAAATCCATGGATTTTGTTGTCGGAATGTCCGATCAATGTCCGATCGTGTATATGGGGCATAAGTATGCCTATGCTGTGCGTTAGAAATATTTTATCAATTGATAAATTTGTGTAAAAAATGTTTAATTTCCGTTCCTGCATTTTACAAAAACTTGAGGCAAAAAATTATATTTTCAAAAGACTCACTATGCCTTTCAGAAAATATCATGGGATCAGGGCTGGTGCTACCACTAGGCAAACTAGGCGGCCGCCTAGGGCGCCCTGCTGCCTAGGGCGCCAAGCCACTGGTTTTCCTACTCTCTTCTCTCTGCAGTAAGCAACTAAGTCTAAGCATCAGCAGGCAGCCACCGCTCCGTTCACACATAGTGTCAGAGGAGCAGCAGTGGTGGAGGACTGTGCCTGTGTCCCAACTCCCGCAGCAAGCAAACATTCATTGATGGGCACTGGTAGGCTGCATTGAAGGGTGCTGGTAGGCTGCATTTGATGGGCGCTGGTGAGGCTTTATTTGATGGGCGCTGGTGAAGCTACATTTGATGGGCGCTGGTGAGGCTGCATTTGATGGGCGCTGGTGAGGCTGCATTTGATGGGCGCTGGTGAGGCCTCATTTGATGGGCGCTGGTGAGGCTGCATTTGATGGGCGCTGGTGAGGCTGAATTTGATGGGCGCTGGTGAGGCTGCATTTGATGGGCGCTGGTGAGGCTACATTTGATGGGCGCTAGTAAGGCTGCATTTGATGGGCGCTGGTGAGGCTGCATTTGATGGGCGTTGGTGAGGCTACATTTGATGGGCGCCGGTGAGGCTGCATTTGATGGGCACTGGTGAGGCTTCATTTGATGGGTGCTGGTGAGGCTGCATTTGATGGGCGCTGGTGAGGCTACATTTGATGGGCGCTGGTGAGGCTGCATTTGATGGGTGCTGGTGAGGCTGCATTTGATTGGCGCTTTATTAAAAAGGTGGGATTTACATGGGCAGGGAAAAGGGGGCGTAGTCAGCCAAGGTTGGGTGGGTGTCAAAATGAGGTTTCGCCTAGGGTGTCAAAAATCCTTGCACCAGCCCTGCTTGGGATGTTTGCTTTTCAAAATTGGGTCATTTGTGGGTGTTTCTCCTGTCCAGGCACTTCAGGGACTCAAGAAAAGTGACAGATAGCCAGGAAATTAGATGCATAATTTATGCTTCTTGAAAGCCCAAAAGTGCATCTTGGATTTTGCCCCCCCCCCCCCCCACCCCCCACACCTCTATGTGTGTAGGCTGTGAAAAAGTCTCAAATGTGTGGTTCCCCATACTACAGAGTACCAGAATGTGTGCTTGGGTGTTATTGTAAGTATACCTATGCTGTGTGTGAAAAATAACTAAAATGACAGCTTTGTGAAAAAATACAAATTTTATTTTATTTTTTCATTTTGCAATAAATTGTGACAAAATGACTTTCAAAAACTCACCATGTCTCTTAATAAATACCTCAGACTGTCCACTTTCCGCAAAGGGGTCATTTGGGGGTATATGCACTTACCTGGCATTTTAGGTCCTCAAGAAATGAGATAAGCAGTCAGTATATCAGGATTGATTAATTTTCAAATATATATACCATGGTTTGTAGACTCTATAACTTTCAAACAAACTAAATAATATACACTGATTTGTTTTTTTTCACTAAAGAAATGTAACAGAATACACTTTGGCCAAAATGTATGAAGAAAGATAATTTAATAGCCAAGTTTTATAACAGACACTAAATAAAAATGTTCAGTATTTTTTCCTTTATATAGTAAAAAAAAATAACCAGTGATGAATAAATACCACCAAAAGAAAGCTCAGTTTAAAAAAAATGTATATAAAATCCATTTCTGTACTGTGTTGCATGACTGAGTAATTTTCATGCAAAGTGTCACAGCACTAAAAAATTGCCTTGACTTCAAGGGGGTGAAACAGCCTGGTCTTGAAGTGGTTAAGGCAACGATCATTGGCAATACTGATAAATGTTAAGTCTACCTGTATATGTGAATAGGTAATCAAATGCGTTCTGCTTTTTTATTTAGTATGGAGGGTTTTTTTAAAATGTAGATTTGTACTATCTATTATTTTTTTTCATTGTAGGAAATTACAGATATTGAGGGCCGTGTGCACGTAGACACAGAAAAAGATCAAAGCAGCTTTGTTATTGACGGAGCAAAACGAGAGGACGAAGGCAATTATAGGATAGTAGTTACCAACCCTTCTGGAGAGGATAGTGCCACTCTATATATCAAAGTAGTAGGTAAGGAAATAGTAAAAATTCATGTATATAAACTAGAATTATGATTTTGGAAATACTTCATATGTAGCAGAAAACTAAGAAGTATTGCTAATGCCATGTTTACATTTTATTTTCCATTCTAGATATTCCTGATCCTCCACAGAACATTCAAATCCCAGGTGTTGGAGAGGACTGGGCAGATGTTATTTGGGATCCCCCAAAATATGATGGTGGTCAACCTATCTTAGGTAAGCAAAATTTAAAAAGACTCAGTAAGGGTTAAGCTATGGTTTAAGCTTGATGGCTGGTGCCACAATGCTTTTTGTCCATATCAATGATCTTTCGATTGAAGCATTTTGTGCCATTGTCTTCAAGAGACAGAGAGTTCCTAGATATATCTACATAAGTCCATTTCAGAGAGCTATCTTTTTTGTAAGAATTTTGTTTATCATGAGAAGCCTTTAATTACCCCTGTTTTTCCCCTACTGCATAATCCCTATTTTTGCATTAAATTATTGAGCATGAATTGAGCAGAGGCAGGATCAAATGAAACAATGTCATGGACAATTGTAGATGTTTGATGGGCAGAATGCTTGATTGTAGATGTTAGATGGGCAAAAGCAGCACACCAGGGACTTGGACAAGACACAGAAGCATTACCTGTTTGTAATGCTGAAAATATTTTTACACACACATGCACACACCTGGTTGCTTAGAGAAAGAACAAGTTAAAATTATAAGTACTAGTTCCTAATGTTCCTCACAGCCACCAACCAGATTTGACCTTTGATTGCTTGAATCTTTGAAAACATCCAGCAGAAAGAGTAGCACCGGCTATAGGATGCAGAATCCTTTTAATCAAGATGTGGGGAGCTCTCTGGAATCTGGCTTCAGTGGATTTGAAAGGATTAAAGTGGTTCTAAAGTGTAAACATTGTTTACCTTAATGCATTCCCTGAATTAAGGTAAAAATTGTGTAGGTAATAATATCGCCTCTTAACCCCTCCCTGATACACAAGTCCTCACTCGATCCAGCGCTGTGCCCATCTATAAGTGGCTCCCCCCACTCTCACAGGCCTTGCTGAGGCATCGGGAGCCATTGGCTCAGTCAAATCCTGTGATGAAGAAGCAGGGGGCAGGGCTGAACCATATTGTCTGTGTTTATGAAAGCTTGGGGTCGATCCTGCAGGTGTGCCACAATAGGAAGCAGCTTCCTATGGCGGCACACGAAGAAGAAGAGGATTGGGGCCGCCCTGTGCAATAGAGGTATAGCATGTTTGTTATTTGGAAAAAATAAACTTTACAATCACTTTTTGATTTTGAATTTAAGTGAACTTTCTAACTTTACCACAGTTGCAGTGTTTGCTGGATAGCTTTTTGACAATTTTTAGTTGTTGCCTGTATTTGATCTTGAATTAGAACTATAGTAGAAGCCGTCACATACAGCCCTGCCTCCTGGCCCGGGTACTTTGATATATGTCACATGTCCCGGCATTGGACTGGTGTTCTGTCTATCAAAGTATCCGGGCCAGGAGGCGGGGCTGTATGTGACAGTGAGTGCGGCGAACACTCGGCAATTCAAATTAAAGCTGTTACAGCGATGTTCCCCGCTCTCTGATGTCTGGGCCGCCTGCTCTCCTCTCTCTTTCCCTGGCTGATCGCTGGGAGAAGGGCTCCCATCCAACCCTGCCTGCCGGAAGTGCTCGCTCTAAGGCAGCCTACGCTCGCCAGAAATAATTTTCCAGTAGCAAAATGCGAGTAGGCGAGTGGGAAATTTGAGGAATGATAATGGTAAACAGAGCAGAGGGTGAATCTCCCTAACGGGGACACAGACAGCAATAAAAACTGACAAGTGTTCTAATCCGTCTCTTCTCTGTCTAAAATAAAAATAAAAACTTTTGCCTTTAGTTATACTTTAAACAGGGCTGGACTTTCCTTATTTATTTGTTTGATAAAACCATACAAAATAACATACAATTTCAGAATTTCACAACAAATTTCATAGAATTCAAATGTAAAAAGCAGTTATATGAGATCAAGTCTACTAAATAGCAACAAGAATAATGTATAAGGTATACTGAATCTGCTATATTTTAAAGTTTGTGGAAAAAACTTTCCTTGAACAGCACTGAAAATATATGTAAGACATGGTGGATTAGATACAAAGCAGTGCAGGAAGGGCAAGTACACAGTTTTGTAGCAGACTACATAGTAATATCCAACAGGCAAAGAAATCAAATAACACAGTGCCACCTACTGTCCTTTTACAGTCTTCCAACAGAACGTAGCTGCAGTTGTTGCAATATTGCGGTGACAATATAAATGAGAATCGGGAATAAAGCAAGCAGACAGCAGTTCTAGTCAGCTAGGTAAAATTCCATTCCTACCAGCTGAACTTGGTTTAAACACATTCAGGGCTCACAAAACACAGCTTTTACAGGTATATGACGTTTTTATTGTCCAGCCTGTAAAAGAACCTCTATGTCAGCCTGTGTCCATGCACACATAAGCGTTTACAGGCGTATTAGAGAAGGAGCAGGCTGGAAAAATATGGACACCCCCCCTCTGCACAGTCTCATAGGGAAACATGCACAGCTGAGGCTGGGGCCATCTCTTATGCCCCGTACACACGGTCGGATTTTCCGACGTAAAATGTGTGATAGGACCTTGTTGTCGGAAATTTCAACCATGTGTAGGCTCCATCACACATTTTCCATCGGATTTTCCGACACACAAAGTTTGAGAGCAGGATATAAAATTTTCCGACAACAAAATCCGTTGTCGGAAATTCCGATCGTGTGTACACAAATCCGACGGACAAAGTGCCACGCATGCTCAGAATAAATAAAGAGATGAAAGCTATTGGCCACTGCCCCTTTTATAGTCCCGACGTACGTGTTTTACGTCACCACGTTCAGAACGATCGGATTTTCCGACAACTTTGTGTGACTGTGTGTATGCAAGACAAGTTTGAGCCAACATCCGTCGGAAAAAATCCTAGGATTTTGTTGTCAGAATGTCCGAACAAAGTCCAACCGTGTGTACAGGGCATTAGGATTTCCTGATGTTGAGACATGGGGGGTTATTTACTAAAGGCAAATCCACTTTGCACTACAAATGCACTTGGAAGTGCAGTCGCTGTAGATCTGAGGGGGGGCATGCAAGGAAAATAAAAAAATAGCATTTTAGCTTGCTCATGATTGGATGATAAAATCAGCAGAGCTTCCCCTCATTTCAGATCTTCCCCTCAGATCTACAGCGACTACACTTCCAAGTGCACTTTCAGTGCACTTCCAAGTGCACTTGCAGTGCACTTGTAGTGCAAAGTGGAATTGCCTTTAGTAAATCAACCCCAATCTGTCAAAAGTGACTCATGCAGATAGAAGAGGAAGGGGAGAGGAGGAGGAATTCATACTATGACCAGGTTTACACTGATGGGCTGCAGCCAAACTGTAGCACAGGTGTATTCCGCGTTTGTATCTTTTGTTTTACCCTCGGTTTTAACCGCTGTCCCATAGATTTCTTTTAGGTTGCACGGTTTCTGAAAGCACACCAAAAGCCTTCTTTGGTGTGCTTTTAGAAACTGCGGCAAAATGTGCAACCCAATAAAAGTCTATGGGCATAGGTGTGCGCAGGGGGTGTGTGGGGTGTGCCTGGGCACACTCTAATCACCCCGTGTGGTGCAGATTCCCCCTGCTGATATTTCACCAAAGCCCTCCAACAGGGCTCCTAAACAAATTGTAAAAAACAATTAAAAAAATGAAATATAAATAAAAAACTAGTGAGATAACTAATACGTCCACTGCCCTCCTGACACCAACCTCTGCCCATCTGACACCGTCCATGTTTTAATACATTTGGGGTGCACACCCTAATGCAATAGGCTGCGCACACCTATGTCTATGGGACTGCAGCTAAAACTGTGGGTAAAGCGCAAACAAACACGGATACACCCAGGGTTTTTTTTCTCAGGGAATAGGCGCAGGAACTCAACCATGCCCGCCACACACACACATACCTCCCAAATGGCATCAAATAGCATCTCTTCCCTCTGCATACAACCCCCTCCCTCCACTGCCCTCATCTTCTCCCCCCTCCTTAAAAGCTCCACCATCTATCATATGTCTTACCTTTGTTGCAATATTAGGCTGAAGCACCTACCCGGCTTTAGTACCTCCCAGCATACTATACTATACTATACTATACTATACTATACTATACTATACTATACTATACTATACTATACTACAGTCACTTGCAAGGGAGATCATGCAGTAGGAGCATCAACAACTGGTCACCAGGGAAAAAATGGAGACCACAGAGGGTGCAGCCTACTATGTAACCTCTCTTGCCCATGACTGCAGTGATCCCTGGGCACCCATTCTGTATCTCCCTTGTCCCTGTCCGGCACTCAGTAGGATCTGCGCAGGAGATCTGACTTGTGGGAGCTACTGGGAGATAAGCTATCACTGGTAAACACAGAAGCTGGACTTCCGTGTTATCAACTGATAGTGGTGAGCAGGGTGCAGAAGACCTGATCCAGAGGTGTTGGAACTGAGTTCCCCCTAGTTCCTGCTGAAAAAAAGCCCTGGATATACCCACACTGCGGCCAAACTGCAGTGCACCAGTGTGAACCAGGTTTAAGTGCTATAAATTGAGGCAAGTACACAAAGATATTCAAGTATGTGCTTTGTTCATTTTTTAATTTCAAGGGCTTTCAATAACTTTAAACTTATGCTGTGTACACACGACCGGACTTTCGACGGACTGAATCACGACGGATTTTCGACTGACTTTTCGACGGACTTTCGACAGACTTTTCGACGGACTTCCGTCGAATCGGACTTGTCTACACACACACAATCACACTGAAGTCCGACGGATTCAACCGTGATGGCGTACGACCGGACTAAAATAAGGAAGTTCATAGCCAGTAGCCAATAGCTGCCCTAGCGTCGGTTTTCGTCCGTCGGACTAGCATACAGACGAACGGATTTTTGGACTGGGCTCGAGTCCGTCGGAAAGATTTGAAACATGTTCTAAATCTAAAGTCCGTCACATTTTCGACAGAAAAGGTTCGCTGCTGGTCCGATGAAGCCCACACACAGTCGCATTGTCTGACGGATTAGTTCCATCAGACAAGTTTGGTCAAAAAGTCCGGCCGTGTGTACACGGCATTACACTTCTCTTGCTGAAGTTATCCACAAGGGTCAGAGGAAGAAATTGAAATAAGAAAAAGATTATTACAGTTTAAGGATGGGTGTTCGCTCTAGGGATGAGCTGAATTGCTTCTCAGATGTTCAGACAAGACTCAAACCTTAAGGACGTTCAACAGAAATTCCTCCTGCCGAACATCCCACAGTGCATTGCTTCAGCAATCTTGTCAGTTGCAAGATTTTGGCCAATGTTGGTTCACAGTAAAGTGTATTGGTGGATTTATTGTGAGTGATGGACAGCTGACATTTATTTAAAGAAAATACAGGTTAGCATGCTTTCAGTATCATGCTTTATACAGCTCTATAGTTTAGTGCTATATACACAGTACTCTATTGTGTGATGCCTTTCTGCTATTGATACTTTGCAGTTTTGTATGGCTAGGGAGAGTGGAGTGTAAGCCCAAATGCATTCACTGCAATTTTAAGTGGAAGTAAATTTTTTTTTGCACTTGTACCTGCAGGTAAGTCTATAATAAGGCTTACCTGTAGGTACAGTGATTATCTCCTAAACCTGCACTGTTTAGTCAGTATTCACACTGAATGCAGCCGGCAACGTGACCGACGCATGCGCTCTGAAGGGACTTGCATACCCGTGCTATCCCTTCAAAACCCCCCATGCCGCGGTCCATGACTTCCATGTGCATGCGTGGAAGTGATGTCATCACGACGCTGCCAATCAGATGGTCAGCTGGTCGGAGCATGTGAACCCGGAAGGAAGACCGGGTGAAGATGGAAGCCCTCAAAGCGGTGACAGCGTGCCGCTGGAGGGCTTCGTTCTAAGGTAAGTATTTCTACATTATTTCATAATGTGCTAGTATGCAATGCATACTAGCACATTATGCCTTCACCTTTAGGGTTTAAAAAAAAAATTGTTGGTGTGGTTTCCTACCGCTTTAAACAGTCCCAATCGAACTTTCAGTGGCAGGTTCTATTGCTGTGCTGCTGCAGTTTCCCCATTTTTTTTTCTTTTTTGCAAAAGTAGGTTGTTTTTTTATTGTTTTGTTTTTTCAATAAGCCAATAAATGAATAAATGTGATTTTAGTTTGTTTTCTGATGGGTGTTTGAAGTGAATTTTTTCTTTACTTTTTTTACTACTACTTTACATAGCTTTTTTTTTTTTTTATATTTTGTTTTTTATTTTGTTAGGGTCTTTTTTACCACTTGACCTCCAGAAGGTTTTACTCCCTTTATGAACAGACCATTTTTTGCTATGCTACTTTAACTTGCAATTGCTCAGTCATGCAACACTGCACGCAAATTAAATTCATATCATTTTGTTACAGAAATGGAGCTTTATTTTGGTGGTATTTGATCACCACTGTTTTTTTTTTTGTTTTTTGTTTTTTTATTATATAAATGAAAAAAGACTGGAAATTTTGAAAAAAATACAATATTTACTATTTTCTGTTATAAAACACTGCATTTTTGCACTATACTATTGGTGACACTAGTATAGTTCTGACAGTGACAGTAATGGTGGTGATCAGTGACTTTGATAGTGTGGTGGGCAATCAGGGGCTGGCGATAACTGGCACCGTCTGGGAGGGATGCTAACTGACATTATCTGATGTCGCTAGTGACACTAATATAGTGATCAATAATCTAAACTGACATTGTACTAAGGACACTGGCTGGGTGACAGGGGCGAGTAGAAAGGCAAATGTCACTGGCGCATGCGCTCTAAAGGAACTCTTGTCTAGGCACACAACTGTGTGCCTAATGCCGCGTACACACGAGCGGACTTTACGGCAGACTTTGTCCGGCGTACTTTTCGACAGACTTTACGAATGAACGGACATGCCTACACACAATCAACCAAAGTCTGACAGATTCGTACGTGATGACGTACGACCGGACTAAAACAAGGAAATTCATAGCCAGTAGTTTGTAGATGCTATACCGTTCGCGTAAACCAATCAATATACGCTAATTGGGATTTCTTTTACCAAAAACATGTAGGAGAATACATATTGGAATACATTAAAGCGGAGTTCCACCCTAAAGTGGAACTTCCGCTCATCGGAATCCTCCCCCCCTCCGGTGTCACAATTGGCACCTTTCAGGGGGGAGGGGGGTGCAGATACCTGTATAATACAGGTATCTGCACCCACTTCCGGGTACAGCTAGCCGCAGCTAGCCGCAGACTCCCCGCCCACCCCCGTTGTGTTGTGGGAAATACACAGTTCCCACAACACAACGGGGACCAGTGAAGACGCGCAGCGCGACTCGCGCATGCGCAGTAGGGAACCGGGCAGTGAAGCGGCAATGCTTCGCTTCCTGATTCCCTCAGTGTGAATGGCGGCGGCAGCACCCGAGGATCGAGGGACGGCTCGGTCTCGGGTGCCGACATCGCTGGACCCCGGGACAGGTAAGTGTCCTTATCTTAAAAGTCAGCAGCTGCAGTATTTGCAGCTGCTGACATCTAATTTTTTTTTTTTTTGTGAAACACCACTTTAATGAAGAAATTTGATTTTTTCATTTTTTTTATTGGCTATGTTTTATAGCAGAAAGTAAAAAATATAATTTTTGTTTTTGAATATTGTATGTCTTTTTTTTAAATATAAAACACAGTGGTGATCGAATGCCACCAAAAGGAAGCTCTATTTGTGGGGGAAAAAATTACATACATTTTATTTGGGTAAAGTGTTGCATGACTGCAATTACCAAATAAAGTAACAAAGTGTGTGTGTGTGTGTGTATAGGCGCGGGGGGGGGGGGGGGGGGGGTAAATCTCATGGAGGTCAAGTGGTTAAAAAACAATTACTAACCTGAAGCTTTAAAATCATTCTCACTAGTTTATCATGTATGGGGAACTAACACAGCTTTAGAGCCTTTAGTGTGGTATAAAACCCTCTTGTCTCATGTACTGACTTTTATTTTTTTCTTCAGTCTTTTCAAATGAAACATAGACCTAATTCAGGCAATAAACACAGGGGTTGATTAACTTAAGGTTTAGAGTCTGTTCCCCTGGCAAAGTGTCACCTGGTCGGAGGCCAAAGTGCTGAGAGGGCTTCCCTTGTGGCTAAGTGCAGAGCACCCCTGAAGGTGGTAACAGAGAGTGCTATGGTCAAAGAAGCAGGGATTGCCAACTGCGACAGGCTGAGGTGACAAGGAGATGTTCGCTGGATGGCGGCTGATGACCAGGATGCATGGCTGGGCAGGAGTCCCTCAGGAGTACCAGATGAGACGTGGCAGAAGGGAGAGCCAGGAGCAGAGTCAGGAGCCAGGCCAGTAGTCATGCACAGAATATCAGCCAGGAGTAAGGCAGCAAGTCAGGAGTCAGCTAGAGTCATACACTGGTAATCAGGCAGCAGCAAAGTCAGAAGAGCAAGCCAGAGGTCATACATGTATCAGCAGGCAAAAGCAGAGTGAATGGACCAAGCTGAGGGTCAAAGCCAGGAATGGAGACAAGACAGGTCAATGGCAAGTTGGGTCGGTAACAGGAAATCCAATAATAGCAGGAACAGGAACTCAGGAACACACAGGGAGCTTAGATCATCCAGCAACTAGTGGCTCATGCTGCTGGCTTTAAATAGGCCACTGGGCACCAGAATCTGTCACGCATTGCGTGACAGATTCTGCAAACTGTTCTTTGACACCATTCTATGGACTGTTCTCTGGCACAAAGTGAATGTTCACTTCACTAAGTGACTATTAGTATCCAAGGTGAACCCGTGTTCACGTTAAATACCTAATCATGTTCTAGGGAAATAAAAAAAATAAAAAACAGGATTGTTGCTAGCACATAATTCAAAGTGAATACTTCTTCACCTCATTTCTTGTAAGAGCGTCAAGGATGTGGAATTCGGTGGTTTCAGTGGGAAGCATCAATAGTTTTAAAAAACTATTAGATAAGCTCCTGAACGACCACAACATACAGGGTTATACAATGTAATACTGACATAAAAATCACACAAAGGTTGGACTTGATGGACTTGTCTCTTTTTTCAACCTTACCTACTACAGTTGTGCTCATACGTTTACATACCCTGGCAGAATTTATGATTTTTCAGAGAATATGAATGATAACACAAGCACATTTCTTTCACTCATGGTGTTTGGCTGAAGCCATTTATTATCAATCACAACAGAAACTACCCAAATGACCCTGATCAAAAGTTTACATACCCTGGTGATTTTGGCCTGATAACATGCACACAAGTTGACACAAAGGAGTTTGAATGGCTATTAAAAGGTAACCATCCTCACCTGTGATCTGTTTGCTTGCAATTAGTGTGTGTGTAAAAAAGGTCAATGAGTTTCTGGACTCCTGACAGACCCTTGCGTCTTTCATCCACTGCTGCACTGACGTTTCTGGATTCTGAGTCATGGGGAAAGCAAAAGAATTGTTAAAGGATCTGCGGGAAAAGGTAGTTGAACTGTATAAAACAGGAAAGGTATATAAAAAGATATCCAAGGAATTGGGAATGCCAATCAGCAGTGTTCAAACTCTAATCAAGAAGTGGAAAATGAGGGGTTCTGTTGAAACCAAACCACGGTCAGGTAGACCAACCAAAATTTCAGCCACAGCTACCAGGAAAATTGTTTGGGATGCAAAGAAAAACCCACAAATAACTTCAGGTGAAATACAGGACTCTCTGAAAACATGTGGTGTGGCTGTTTCAAGATGCACAATAAGGATGCACTTGAAGAAAGATGGGCTGCATGGTCGAGTCACCAGAAGAAAGCCATTACTATGCAAATGCCACAAAGTATCCCACTTACAATACACCAAACAGCACAGAGACAAGTCTCAAATCTTCTGACACAAAGTCATTTGGAGTGATGAAGACCAAATTTAAGCTTTTTGGCCACATTGATAAACGATTCATTTGGAAAGGAGTCAACAAGGCCTATGATGAAAGGTACACCATTCATACTGTTAAACATGGAGGTGGATCGCTGATGTTTTGGGGATGTGTGAGCTACAAAGGCACAGGAAATTTGGTCAAAATTGATGGCAAGATGAATGCAGTATTTTATTCATCAGCCAGGAAGCTGCGCATAGGACATACTTGGACATTCCAACATAACAATGATCCAAAACACAAGGCCAAGTCGACCTGTCATTGGCTACAGCAGAATAAAGTGAAGCTTGTGGATTGGCCATCTCAGTCTCCTGACCTCAATATCATTGAGCCACTCTGGGGAGATCTCAAACATGCATTTCAATTAAGACAGCCCAAGATTTTACAGGAACTGGAGGCTTTTTGCCAAGAGGAATGGGCAGCTTTACCATCTGAGAAGATAAAGAGCCTCATCCACAAATTCCACAATACTGTCATTGATGTTAAAGGGGGCAATACACAGTATTAAGAACTGGGCTATGTAAACTTTTGATCAGGGTCATTTGGGTATTTTCTGTTGTCATTATTATTTAAAAAGAGTAAACACAGTTGATTGATAATAAATGGCTTCAGCCAAACACTAACCATGAGTGAAAGAAAAATTTTTGTGTTATCATTCATATTCTCTGAAAAATGGCCAAGAAATCATACATTCTGCCAGAGTATGTAAACTTATGAGCACAACTGTATGTAACTATGTATTTACTGACATTCACTTTGCTAGGTTGACATTAATTTTGTGAAGTAAACAGTTTTTACCCTTCTAGTATTGATAAATACCCCTGAAGTCATCAAACGTATGACAAAATACACGGGGCAGTGCCTAACATGACGTCATCACGCACAGCCTCCTCCAGCCTGAAGGATCATATATTTGATGCTATTGCACTGCAGCTTTATTGATATACCACTTTGCAACTAATATAATGTGGGTGCACTATTTTTATCTTAATACAAAACAGTTTTTTAATTGCTAAACTGCACTATAGGCTTTGATCTTTTAAATCGGGATTTTAGAGCTGGAATATACCATCCACTGTGGGCATGTTTGGGGGTTATCCCTCAAGCGCTTTTGGCCACTCAGTAGTATGAGGGCCACTGTTGTCTGCTGAGCATTCGATTTTACTCCTGTTCCTACTGGAAACCTGCACTTTCATGGATTTTTTTGAGCACAAGAGCACATGATTTTATGGAGTTTTATTATGTTTAGATTTATCACTATATTTGGAATATCAATGTCTTTATGTAAATATAAATTATTGGTTTACAGATTGTTTTATATTTCACATATTTTGATAGCGATTCCAATTACATATTGTTATAATATATTGTCTTTTGTGTGAAGTAGATTTGATATTGATAAATAAGATTGTGTATATTTTCTTCAGGATATCTTATTGAAAGGAAGAAGAAAGGGAGCCAACGGTGGATGAAGATGAATTTTGACCTTTACACGGACACAAGTTACCAGTCAACAAACATGATTGAAGGAGTACTCTATGAAATCAGAGTCTTTGCTGTCAACGCTATAGGGATTTCACAGGAAGCTAATACCACTAATCCATTCATGCCAATTGGTAAGTGAATTTTTGACACTGGAGGAAAAATTAAATATTGAACATAAAACAATTAGAAAAAGCTAGGTTACACAAGGAACTTAGACAGTGTAGGAAATTACAATACATGATCAGAGTCTTTGCAAATCCTTTAGAATAAGCCCTCAGACTTCTCACCCTAATGTCTTTTTCTTGTACAGGTCAAAATAGTCCCTTACAGCTCCAGAGTCTGCATCACTGCAATGATTGGCCCTATTGTAGGCCGCATTCTCAGTGGTAGAAACAGATAGAGATAATGCTGTGTGGGAAGGACTTGAAGTACGGGGTAAAGCTAAGAAATAGTAAGATACATGCCACATACAGTAGGAGTAGACTTCCCTCACTGGACATTTATAAGATGAAAAGCAACATCTTAACCAGTTTAAATGTAAATAGTACATAATAGAAACATACAATGCTGTGAAAAAGTATTTGCCCCTTTCTGATTTTTGTTTTTTTTTTTGCATATTTGTCACACTTAAATGACTCAGATCATCAAACACATTTTATTATTACACAAAGATAACCCGAGTAAATAAAAAATGCAGTTTTTAAATGATGGTCTCATTTATTAAGGCAAAAAAGCTGTCCAAATCTGCCTGGCTTTATGTGAAAAAGTAATTGCCCCCTAATAACTGGTTGTGCCACCCTTGGCGGCAACAACTGCAATCAAGCATTTGCGATAACTGGCAATGAGTCATTCGCATTGCTGTGGAGCAATTTTGGCCCACTCTTCTTTGCAGAATTGTTTTAATTCAGCCACATTGGAGGGTTTTCCAGCATGAACAGCCTGTGTAAGGTCATGATACAGCATCTCAATTGGATTTAAGTCCGGGCTTTGACTAGGCCACTCCAAAACCTAAATTTTGCTTTGTTTGAACCATTTGGAGGTGGACTTGCTGTTGTGTTTCGGATCATTGTCCTGCTGCATAACCCAAGTGCACTTGAGCTTGAGGTCACAAACTGATAGCTGGATGTTCTCCTTTAGGATTTTCTGGTAGAGCTCAGAATTCATGGTTCCATCAATTATGGCAAGTCGTCCAGGTCCTGAAGCTGCAAAGCAGCCCCAGACCATCACGCTACCACCACCATGTCTGACTGTTGGTATGATGTTCTTGTTATAAAATGCTGTTTTAGTTTTATGCCAGATGTAACAGGATGCACACCTTCCAAAAAGTTAATTTTTTTGTCTCATCAGTCCACAGAATATTTGCCTAAAAGTATTGGGGATAATCAAGATGTTTTTTGGTAAATGTGAGATGAGCCTTTGTGTTCTTTTTGGTCAGCAGTGGCTTAGGCCTTGGAACTCTCCCATGGATGCCATTTTTGCCCAGTCTCTTACTTAATGTTGAATCATGAACATTGATCTTACCTGAGGCAAGTGAGGCCTGCAGTTCTTTAGATGTTGTTCTGGGTTCTTTTATGACCTCCTAGATGAGTCGTCATCATGCACTTGGAGTAATTTTTATAGGCCAGCCACTCCTGGGAAGGTTCGCCACTGTTCCAAGTAATCTCCATTTGTGGATAATGGGCCTCCCTGTTGTTGACTGGAGTTTCAAAGCCTTAGAAATGGCTTTGAAATCCTTCCTAGACTGATACATGTACATTACTTTGTTTCTAATCTGTTCTTGAATTTTTTTAGATTGTGGCATGGTGTGTGGTTTTTTGTGATCTGTTAGCACGCTTCACTTTGTCAGACAGCTTCTATTTATGTGATTTCTTGATTCAACAGGTCCGGCAGTAATCAGGCCTGGGTGTGGCAAATGAAATTTAACTCAACTTTCTAAAAAATTGTGGTTAATCACAGTTCATTTACGATTCAGCATGGGAGGGGGCAATTATTTTTTCACATAAGGCCAGGCAGGTTTGAACTTTTTTTTCCCTTAATAAATGAAATAATAATTTAAAAACTGCATCTTGGATTTACTCGGGTTATCTTTGTGTAATATTAAAATTTGTTTGATGATCGGAATCATTTAAGTGTGAGAAATAAGCAAAAAAAAAAAATCAGGAAGGGACAAATACTTTTTCACAGCACGGTATATTATTTTAATGCTTCAAAGTATGATTAGGGAACATTTGCACTTCGTAATATGAAAGTTTCCTGGTTAACATGAAAAACTGCTAAATTATCAGATCTATGTTTGATACACTGCCAACTTCACCCAAATCAGTTTGGGTGGGCATCAATGGAATGAATCACACACTTTTAAACATTCCATCTCTTTGCTACGCCAGTGTTAGGATTCCCTAGTAGCTTTGGCTCTACCTTGTTGAAGATGTCACTCTTTCAGGACTTCCAAGCTCTTACATTTTTATACATTAAAGGAATGCAAAGGTGACATTATTCAGGGTCACTATTAAAGTTTTGTAAATACTGTTGAATGATCATGCTGTAAATTTACTTTCAGCTCCTACCAGTGAGCCTCTGCAGTTGAAAGTTGAGGATGTCACAGATACCACTTGCACACTGAAATGGAGACCACCAGATCGCATTGGAGCTGGAGGAATAGATGGTTATTTGATTGAGTACTGCAAAGAAGGATGTAAGTAAATGGTATATGATCTAATGTTTGTGCATGTGCGTAAAATCAGATTAAGTCATAGAATCCTTTTTTAAAGAGTAAAGGTTTATTTGTTTCATAGACTTAAAAAGAGAGGTGCAGAAGCGCACATATTGGCAATATCTTAACACATAGTAATGTTAAACTTCATTGCAAAGAAACAAAGACCCACAGAAAAATATAAAATTTGGTGTTTGCATGGCACACTCTATGTATACTCTAATAAAACGAGGAAATAAGAGAGAGGCAATGCTCTCCAAAGGATGATGGGACTTTAATTGGAGATATGTATGTCTGTTACCAGGTAAGCACGCACATAATGTGATTTAAGAAAATATTACATTTTATTACATAATATTAGATAAAAATCCCATAGTCATCATAACATTTTGACCAGAAATTAATACTTACACAATGAAACAAGATGCTTGGATATGCAGAGGGGCCGACATGTTTCACAGATTCCTGCTTCTTCAAGGCACTGCATGCATCTACAGTTTCATCTAGGTTACATAGAACATATCATTAGTCTAGTAACAATCAATCAATTGTAAGTCTTTTTAGATAGTAATAAAATACTATAATACATAACAATATAACAAATTACGCCCATAAAGGCCTGTGTATATTAGAATAATACACGTGTATTAATACAACAAGTATTTCTATTACTCATCCAGGCTTCCTATGGAGGGGGGGGAGAAGGAAAAGAGCACATGTTATGTAGCGCACAAAGTGAATATCCAACAACCAGATCCAACAACCACATATATAACTAAAGATTCCTACATCTTAAGATACATAAGGCTAGATAGTCCTTACCAGTTACACATATATACTGAAGCATCGACATGTCCCAGTCCCGATCAATACACAGGTGCATATAGTGCACTCTACTGGGTGATGATAAGATGTGTGTGTCAGCGTGTAAGCTGCCACTACCATCTTAAATTAGCACGATCCCACCGGAAGTGATGGGTCCAGCTTGACCCCTGACATCACTTCCGGTACGGGGGCCTCTGGAGGTGCGCATGCGTCGCTCCATCCTACTAGTTTTTGTATGTAGGTATCTTATTATATTGAAGTATAATTGGCTTTTTTGTCTTTTGATAAGAGCCATGTACTAGTTAACTAAAAATTGGTTAATATTAGCATCTTTAACTCAATCGACCATCGGTGTTGAATAATCCCTTGGTAATTAACACAATCTGATACCTCCACTGACCAACCCTGGTGGACCAGATTCCCACCGGGTAGCTGCTGCGGGTGGTCATTATGTGTCGGTTATCTTTGGACAAGCGATGTCACCAATGTTCAGTAAAGCATCCAATATTTTAAGTTAGGTAAGCACATATATGTAATGTTATATTGTTATGTATTATAGTATTTTACTACTATCTAAAAAGACTTAAAATTGATTTATTGTTACTTGACTAATGATATTTCCTATGTAACCTAGATGAAACTGTAGATGCATGCGGTGCCTTGAAAAAGCAGGAATCTGCGAAACATGTCAGCCCCTCTGCATATCTAAGCATCTTGTTTCACTTATTAAGTATTAATTCATGGTCAAAATGTTATCCTGACTATGGGATTTTTATCTAATATTATGTAATAAAATTTAATATTTTCCTAAATCACATTGTGTGCGTGCTTACCTGGTAACAGACATACATATCTCCAATTAAAGTCCCATCATCCTTGGGAGAGCATTGCCTCTCTCTTATTCATCACTTGGGATTTGGAGACAACTGTTTCTGGAAATTGTCCAACCTCAAACCTTCTCTATATATTCTAGGTATACTCTAGTTATCAGGTATTATATAACATGCATGGCAGAAAATTTACTGAAGTCAACCTGGGAGTGTATGTTATTTGTAATCATTAAACATCCCTGCAAGAGGATTTTAACATGATTGTAGAACCTTGATCTATAGTAACAAAGGAAGAGAGGAGAAACACATATTAGGTGAATAGTAGACAAGTGAAGTGAAGGAGAGACAGGAAATTTAAAGCCAAGTGTGGTTAAAGGGGAAGAAAGTAGTCAAGGTGTAGAAGGGTGTTGGTTAGCAGGATCAGGAGGCAATCCCCCAAACAGGTTTGCATCAGACATTTATGGGATAACTGTTCTAAATCTTGGGGGACCTGAGAATACCCATCGAAGGACCCTCTGATGAAGTCCTAAGGACATAAGGAGGGGATGTGTGTTGAGGAGTGCTGCGCTTTATTTATTGTTTTCGGTCTCATCGATAACGATCAATGTTGCAACTGGTTACCACTGCTCAGGATGAGCAAGCATTGGTTTAGCAGGCAGTGATCGACTGAGCCAGAGTTCCAGTTCCATCATCAGGAGATCCAGGGCCTTGATAAAAGTAGGGAGATCTGTCAGTAAGAAGAGGATGTGAGTTCTCTCATTCTTCTGTGCCAAGATGAAAGAGGCATCCCCAGTGATAGTTGATGTTAGCTGTCTGGAATGCTCTTGTCAGTGGACAGAGAGACCTGTGGTAGGCGAGTGCCTGGAGGGATACATCTGGGTACAGTGTCACCTGGGCTGGGTTGAAATCCAAGGTCACCTTCTGTTGGGACTTCCTTCTGTTGGAAAAAGTGTACCCTACAAAACAAATCCCATGGTTGGATGGTGTTTGGATTGCAGTTGTCTGGTGTCCTTTGCTCTCTTTCTAGCTTGATAGGTTCTGTAGGTCCACAGCCCAAATTGGTGTGAGGTTGTCGTTACCCCTGGCCTCTGGGATGCCTTTCAGCCAAATGCTGTTCTGGTGCTGATCTTCTAGGCCGTCTAATTGAAGCCAGAGACAATAATTGTAGGCTTGTTGATTAAGGACCTGAAGACAGTTGATTGTTTTGATTGCCCCAGCAGGGGTGAAGTCTATGTCAACAAGCCATTGCTCGAAGGCCAGTAGCTATAGCAGTAGGGAGGCTCCCACTGACCAGCTGGATAGGTATACAAACAGGTCACCCTGGCGGATGAAGCAGGGTCCCCTGAGGCGCGGGGTCTAAGTGCTAACAGGTATTCACCAGGGCCCCTGATGGTGGAGAAGGGTTTTGCTGTGTGTTAGTGCCAGGTTGTGGTCCTCAGGATCACCCCACCAAGTGGTGAGCAAGCTGGGATCCAAGTAAACAAGTCAAAGGTCAGTAACAAGTGGTTGTAGGCTGGGATCAAACAGAAGCATAGTCGAGGAACAAGCCAAAGGTTGGCAACAAGTGGTAGTAAAGATACGGACAGAAGCAAGAGTGACAAGGACGAGATATTGGCTGGAGAAAGCACAATAATCTGGCAAATAATAAGTGCAAAGGCATGGCTTTATTAGGAAGATCATAGGAGGAGCAAAGGGTTCAAAGTTCAAGACAAACAAGAAACAAGAAACAAGGCAAGGTTGTCTTAAGAAATCAGACAGGGAGCTGTACAGCATTGCAGGTGGCTCAGCAAGAAGAGTTACTGCTAGACACAGAAGAGGTCCTGGGTTCAGATCCAGGTCCTAACACAACCATAGCTTTATGGGCATCTTGTTTGAAGCATGTGTCACTGCTGCTTGCAGACCTTTTTAATATGATAAACAAATTAAGTTTGCAATCTGTGTGAAACCAGATCATCGTTTTGGTAACTAACTAGTAGTGTGGCTCTCTTATATAAAGCTTTTTAGCCTAAAATAAAAATGTCTCTGCACTTATTACTATACATTTGTCTTCATCATTTATTCTCTAAACCTCTACATGAACCCGTTACATATGGGATGCCAATCCATATACCTGGTGTAAGTTGTCTGGGAGCTGGGGGTAGCTGCAAACCTGTCAAGTCAAGTCAGATCACTTTACTACACAACATATCTGTATAGATGAATAAGTATGTGTACTAACAGTAAAGGCCCCCCTGGTCTTCTGTGTCATGGTTATGCAATAGAGTTTGTCGATCAGCCTACCTGTCTCCATGTGTTCATCTCTAGAGACCAGCTGCCCCTCACCTTACTGCTTTTGTAACCTCTCCTCTAAGCATGGCCCCACCCCAGGCCCTATCAGGGAACCCTATATTAACCTGTGCACTGCAAGCCAGCAGTGCTGATCAACCATTGTGTGTTAGCCTCTGTGTGTACTTGCTGTGTTTCCTACATCTTATTCCTGTTACCGACTTTGGCCTGTTCTTAACTATTCCTGCTCGTGACCCTGACCTTTGGCGTGTCCCCGGCCATCCCTGTTTGCCTGTGACCCTGAACCTTTGCATGTACTCTGTTGTCCTTATCTGCTTGTGGCCCCGACCTTGGCTTGTCCCTTACTTCCTTGTTGTTCCAGCCTGCTGCCTCCTTCCTCTTCTCCTGTAGTCTACTGTGAGCATGAGCTGTGAGACCCTGGGGGCCGCGACCTGGAGCCAGACTGCAGCGCAGTCCATCCTTACCATTAAAGGCTCTGGTGAACACCTGCTAGCTCTTAGACTTCGCGCCCTGGGGAATCTATGCTCTAGCTCCCAGTGGGATCTGTGTCAGTGATCTAGTAGACCTGCTTCCTGAACCTCCCAGTGGTCTATCCGCAGCAGTCAGTCCTAGGGTCCACTACCTAGCGGTGCACTTCTGACTCCTACAGAGTGCATCTGTCACCTAGCCTCAAGGTGACCTGACATTCTGGTCCCCATAACCAGTTCTAGATTTAATTTATTTTATAAAACAACATTTTATAAAATTAAGATGCCATAACAGGTTATTTTATGAAAATCTAGCTTTATTTTTAAACTTTATGAATGTTTTATTTCTTCTATTGTACACCACTTTAATATCTTTTAGCTGATGAATGGGTTCAGACCAACTTGGAGCTGGTAGAAAGATGTGGATACACAGCAAAGGGTCTACCAACAGGAGAAAAACTATTCTTTCGTGTGCGTGCTGTGAATATTGCCGGTAAAAGTGAACCAGCCATCCTGGCACAGCCAGTTACAATTCGGGAGATTGTGCGTAAGTTGCATTTTTATCATAAACCTAACAGTGAGCCTAACTATTCAAATTCAAGAGTTAGAATACCCTTGTTTGATAATTCAAAAATTAGCAGATAATAGTATCTTATAACTCTCTGTGACTGTAGAGGGAAGATATCTGGAAAGGAGTTCTTAGCTCTGTGCTTCCTTGCCACAAAATCTTGCTAGTTAACATTGCTATTAAACGTAGAGTATTATTTTTTCACTGTCTAATGCAAAATGATTGGAACATTCATGTGGTGGTCTATGAGAGAGGTCTCACAAGAGTCTAAGATATTTAAAAAGCTTCAAAGGATACGACTCACAACTATCTGCACAAAACATTTTTGCTTTTTTGAAATTTATTTTTATTTCAATGGCCTTTAATAAAAACCTCTTGGACTATTTGGGTTATACTGTCCTCTACATGAACAATGGACACTGGCAACCAAAAAACACTGTTATCCAGCATAGGGTTACCAAACCCCATACCAAAATGCCTCAGTTTTGTAGCAAAGTAGTACTGAGAGCATGAGTATAAACATAGAGTGTTGTGACCTGTGTCCCTCAATAGACTCCAAGAATAGGATTTTATGTTGAATACAAAAATACTATTCTTTATCTCGTCCACAGTAGGACACAGGACTTTTTATGTCAGGATGCCCAAAAGCAATCTAACAGAAGGGTGGGTAATACAAAAAATAAACGCTCACAGGCCAAAGACACAACAGAAAATTGGGGAGGACTGACTGCACCTCAAAGAGCCTGAAGGACCTATGCCTGAAGCTGGAATCAGATGAGGCTGAAACGTCCACTTGGTAGAACTTTGAGAACATGAGAAAAGAATACCGGGTGGCATGTGGCAGTCTTTCAACTAGGAAGACAGTGGGGCTGATTTACTAAGAAGAATGCGTTGTGCCAGTTTATACCTTAATTGGTGCGCTGGAAAAGTCATTAACCGAACGTGCGAAGCGGCGCACTTTAAAGTGCAAAACAATAATAAATATGTAAACTGCAACTGGTGCTAGGGTAACTGCGGTTTTCTCATTGATAATAGCGCACGCCCAATACAATTGGTCAATTTTATCTCATTGGATGTGTCTTGTTAGGCAATTAGTAAGTGTTCTCAGTTAATTAACCCTTTTGATGCTAATCTCATTCCTATTACTCTAATATATCTTTGAAATGTGTTTTTTTTCTATTTTTACCCAAATCTTTCAATACATTACAAAGAACAGAGAAGTATTTCTAAACCCAATAAATTCAGATCTTGATCTTTAAAGGTGACAATACACTGCAATCAGTTAGATGTTTAAAAAAAATAGATTCCGTGCAAGAGCCTGTTTGATTTCCTATAATTTGAATTAGTTGTTCAAGTGCATCTTCCTATTACCTATTTTGCCAAAATATCGATTTGTACAGAGATTGGCCAATCAGATTGCATAGTGCATGACCATCTTAAGTGCCAAATTTGGAATGTAGATGTGCCATCACCCACTTGTATTTTCCTAACAATATTTTTTGGGCATTATACAAGGCACATGAGAAAACACATTTTTTTAAAACATGCTAGAGTGATCAGGAAACTTCAAACTACGGCTCTCCAGCTGTTGCGGAACTACACATCCCTTGAGGCATTGTAAAACTCTGACATTCACAGACATGACTAGGCATGATGGGAATTGTAGTTCCTGAACAACTGGAGGGCCGTAGTTTGAAGACCCCTGTGCTAGACCATTATTATGTCTCCAGAATTGGGAGTGTGACATCTACCCAACTTCTCTGCTGGTGGACACAAGAACCTACATCTATAGATATATATTTGGGCAGCACAGTTTCCTCCTGGGTTTCCTCCAGGTACTCCAGTTTCCTCCCACACTCTAAAAACATGCTGTTAGGTAAATCGAATCCTGTCTAAATTGGCCCTAATTTGTATAAATGTGTGTTAGGGACCCACACAAACACCACCCCATGTTAAAAAAAATAAGAATTTTCTTCATTTGCAAATAAGGATCATCACTTCCTCAGAGAACAGTGAGTGGGGCATAGTGGTGGAAAGAAATTAGCAGCAGTACAAGCAACTTCCTGTAGGGGCGTGATGTCATTCCTGTGTGCTGGCCACCGCTTCCGGGAACCAGATATGCGCCACAGGTACATACCTCCATGCACACAGCAGTTGCGCATCTCTCATAAACAGCGGTCGCGCATCTAGATGCATTTGACCCATCTAGATGCATTTGGCGCATCTAGCTACGGGAACCCAATTTTTAGGGAAATTAATAGTAAAGCAGATGCAGATTTCCAGGACTAGACTAACAAATGTTTCTAGTAAAAGGCAACTGGTGTTTTCTACTAAACAAGGTCTAAATGTGCCATTGACATGCATCACAGTTGAACTTAGGAATGTGTTTTTGCAAAGTTAAACTAAATGAAATCCTTTCTTATTTTTGCTTGGGGATAGAGTGCAGAGGGTTTGGAAGTTTTTGGGGATGTCTGCACCCCTGATAGGGTGAAGACACCTCCCAAATTTTGCCACTTTCTCCTTGAAATTTATTCACTTCCTGTCACATAGCCAAACAGGAAGTGAGGGTAAAACCCTGCCAATATCTTTCCTTGGGGACACACAGGTCAATCTAAATAATTGTTAGGTATCTTGGACTTCGGGGTTTATTTATTAACCACTTTAAGACCAGCCTCGTTTTGGATTTTAGGTGTTTACATGTTTAAAACAGGTTTTTCTGCTAGAAAATTACTTAGAACCCCCAAACATTATATATGGTTTTTCTTCTAACACCCTAGAGAATACAATGGCAGTCATTGCAATACTTTTTTTTGCACCGTATTTGCGCAGCGTTCTTATAAGCGCACTTTTTTTGGAAAAAAATCACTTTTTTGAATAAAAAAATAAAACAACAGTAAAGTTATCCCAATTTTTTTTTTATATTGTGAAATATAATGTTACGCCGAGTAAATTGATACCCAACATGTCATGCTTGAAAATTGCGCCCGCTCGTGGAATGGCGTCAAACTTTTACCCTCAAAAATCTCCATAGGTGACGCTTAAAAAATTCTACAGGTTTCGTATTTTGCGCTACAGAGGAGGTCTAGGGCTAGAATTATTGCTCTCGCTCTACCGGTTGCGGCGATATCTCACATGTGTGGTTTGACCACCGTTTTCATATGCGGGCACTACTCGCGTATGCGTTCGCTTCTGCGCGCGAGCTCGTCGGGACAGGGGGGTTTTAAAATTTTTTTTTTATTTTTATTATTTATTTTACAATATTTTATTTATTTTTACACTGTTTAAAAAAAAAAAAAATTCTGTCACTTTTATTTCTATTACAAGGAATGTAAACATCCCTTGTAATAGAAAAAAGCATGGCAGGACCTCTTAAATATGAGATCTGGGGTCAAAAAGACCTCAGATCTCATATTTACACTAAAATGCAATAAAAAAAAAAAAAAAGTCATTTAGAAAAATGACATTTGAAAAAATATGCCTTTAAGAAGCGTGGACGGAAGTGACGTTTTGACGTCGCTTCCGCCCAGCAGTGTCATGGAGACGAGTGAGCGCCATCTTGGCCTCACTCGTCTCTATACACACAGGACGCGATCGCCTCCGCCACTACTGACGGCTCCGGTAAGCGGCGGAGGGCACCGGATCGCGGCGGGAGGGGGGGGCCCCTCTCCCGCCACCGATAAAAGTGATCTCGCGGCGAATCCGCCGCAGGGACCACTTTTATCTGAAAGCCGGCCGCCGCACGAAAACGGGGATACCGGGGTTATGGCAGCTAGCTGCTGCCATAACAACGATATACCCCTTCAAACTTAGGACGTACATCGTCGTGCGGCGGTCGGGAAGTGCTTAAAGGCAAATCCACTTTGCACTACAAGTGCACTTGGAAGTGCAGTTGCTGGAGATCCGAGGGGGATATGCAAGGAGAATAAAAAAACAGCATCTTTTCTTCTACATGATTGGATGATAAAATTACCAATGCCTTCCCTCAGATTTACAACGCGTACACTTGTATTACAGAGTGGATTTGCCTTTAATAAACCTCAAAATACCTAATAATTTGGGGTGTACACAACAAAGTGCTAGAGTGCAATTTGCCTAATGGGGACACTAGTTAGATTGACCTGTGTGTCCCCAAGGAAAGACATTGGTAGGGTTTTCCCTCACTTCCTGTTTGGCTGTGACAGGAAGTGAAGCCAATTTTTAGAAAAGAGACACATAGCCCAACCTAAAAAAGACAAGCAGGGGTTCTAACACTCACTTGGTTTCCCTCAAATGCCCACAATTAGAATAGGATTGTCTGGAGCTCGACTTTAGCTCAGTGCTCTAAATCGGTGCTTTTCAACCCTGTCCTCAAGTACCCCCAACAGGCCATGTTTGCAGGTTTTCCTTCATCTTGCACAGGTGCTCTAAATCACAGTCAATGGCTTGGTATTTTGCACAGCTATTTTAGCTAAGATAAATTCCCAAAACATGTCCTATCGGGGGTACTTGAGGACTGAGGCTGAGAACCACTGCACTAAAATGGAAAATTGAATACTTACCTCCCTGTAATTTTTCTTTTCCTGGTGCCTATCCATGGCAGCATATGCACAATCCATGCATATGCTACCATGAAAGCACCAGGAAAGTAGCTTTTAGACAAATCACACCTTTTTTTTCTTTTGCCATGCCAATCAGCCTAGTTAAGCTACAGCTGGGAAATCTGTTCCATGAAAATTAACAAAACATAAAAATTTGCTACAAATTTTATTGATCAACATAACAGGACTTGGAAAAGAGCAAGGAAAGCAAAAAAAACACATGTATGTTAATTTGAGACACTAACAGAATATGGTTTTAAGGTCTGACCATTTTACAGAGGAAATTAACAGGAGTTAAAAGGACTGTGCCCACAAACGGACATCTATTAAGGATTTAAACATTGGTCATAACATCTTGAGGAAGATTTTGCAAAATAACGCAGCGCAGACAATTAAATCTAAGTGAAACAATCTACAAACGACACACATTGACAACATCAAAAGTATTTCAGGGAAACATTAAAAAAAACTTGCTCTAAAACACATCTGTTTTGCAAAGACATAACAAACAAAATAAAAAGAGAAAATACATGTGTTACAAACTCTATGAGGACGCCCAAATGTACTCTCTTGCCAGCCCCACACACACACAATCTTGCCTCTTTACCGGGCAAGGTAAAGAATGCTATCTGCAAGCTTTATATTACATAGGCTTTCATGCTAATAAGGCAATTGAAAACACATGCACAGTACATGAAATACACAAAATGCAAATTCACCCAATGTAGAGACAAAACTTCAAAGTGGGTACACCTGTTAAGGATATCCTTAAATTACTAACCCAAAAAACACACTCTCTGAGCATGCCCAGAAACATCCAAGTGCTGTTCACACACAAAAAGCTGAAAAAAAAATCCCTGGGCATGCCCAGACCAACCCAAATGCAGCTAGCACAAAATGAGGCACCCCCTGTCCAAAATTAAGCACATCATCCAACATGCTACAAAATTACAGATGGGACAAACACCCCCTGGTCCAGGGGGGCAAACAAAGAGCCTAACATGGGCAAAAGTTATACAACAAATACCATTGCAGTCTATGGAAACTGACACTTGTTAATTTTGCTAGCCCCCGCTTGGCTGGCTTATCTTCTAGTTGTTGGCCTTAAAATGGGTATGGGGGCCCAGGTCCCACTCTTAGGGACATATATCAATGTCACCAATTTGGACAACCCCAAAAACGGAACAAGGAAAAGTGCCTTTAAAAATGCCAAATTGCTTAAAAGATAGTAACTTGGGGGGGGAGGGGCTTACTCTGCCTGTAAAGTGGTGCATCTGTAGCATGTATCCAAAATGCTGCTTCAAAGATGTACGGCTTTAGAGAAAACTTACAAATCTACATTGCAGCTGCAAGTTTTTTACCCAAAACAAAAAATAGCCTGCCCCCCCCCCCCCCCAATACATACAAGGCCATTTGGGTATGTTAACGCTTAAAATGAGAACCCCCACGTGAAAAATCCCACCCCAAACGAAAAAAAAGATTGTGCCCCTCCCACACACTAACAAACCCCTAGCCAATCACACAGCAAGCCAGCCCAGGAGAGCTTGGGCACCCCAAAAGTCAACCACCTTGTTCCCATATTCAGGGGGACAAGGGATTCTTACACACAACCCTAGGCTGGGGCTGCAGACAGGGGGCTTTACGGAATGTGTAAAGCCCCTTTAAACTAGTGGGTACAAGGTGCTTTGTGGTTGGTATTGGGCTGAGCCCAACATGCCTCAAAGGCAGCCAGCTATGTTGAGTGCATGTGGCATTGGATGGTTCAGGAGGGGGTTGGGCTCTTCTCACCCCTTTCCTAGCTGGCCCTGTTGTATGCTCAGAAAAAGGATGTGGTTTGGATTGGTGAAGGCAGTGGAGTGTGGAGTTCCCCTTTAAAAGCAAAAGTTAGCCCATGGAAATCCAAAGGGTTAGAGGGGGGAGACAAGAGCATTGGAGAATGGAGTGTGAAGTTCCACTTTAAATGCAAAAGCTAGCCCAATCAAATCATATGCATTAGAAGGGGGAGACAAGAGCATTGGGGAATGGAGTGTGGAGTCCCCCTTTAAAAGCAAAAGCTAGCCCAAGGAAATTATATGCATTAGAGGGGGAAGGTTAAATGCCCTTTTAGGAGGAGCTAGAGGAGTGAGAGTCTTTTTACATAATTTTAACAAGGTGCATGTCACATGTTGGCAACGTAACATGCTAAAATGACCTGTGTGCAAATCTCCTTAAAAAAATACATAAAGGTGAACCAGCGTAAAAAAAAAAAAAAAGTCAAGTTTAGAGGTGCGCCTGTTCAACCACACAATTGCATTTGCCTTGCTTGACATTTACTAAGATTTTGGCCGCGCAGTGAACAAACGCATTTGAACGAGCGCAAGAGCCTCTTGCGCATGCGCAGTGCTTACATTGATCTGACGCAGTTCTAAACATACTTGCAGGCACAGCAGGCTTTCTCAGAAAAATGTACTTTCTCATTCTATTTTGGAGATATTTGTTACTTGGCCAGTTGTTACTAAACTTCCTCACATCACCCCATAATATTGGCACCTCCATCTTCTGTTAGTATTGAATTAAAGATGCCGTGTGCCATGTCCATAGTGGCGCACAGATTGCATTTTTCCCATGTGCCGAGATCGCTATAGTAAATGGGGGATTTGTGCTCTGTTCCCGGCGCACTATTTCATAAATATGAAAATGTGCGTTGCGCCTCGCCGTGCACCTCTACTGATGACGCACAGCTTTCGTAAATCAGCCCCAGTTTCTTGATAACAAAAAGCACTCAGAGGTCTAGCAGAGTATGTCTTGATAGGAAAAGGTAAAGTCTATGGATGATGGGGTGCCTTAACCTCATAGAAATAGTGGAACGAGAAGTCACAGCACCCTATCATGGTCTATGCAGGATGGCAAATGGAGAAGCAGTTGCTTCCAGGCAACAGAGGGAACCATCCTTTAAGCAAATTGGAACCTGACAGAGGGATGAAAGGACAATGTCCCGGTTGAAGTGAAAAGCAGAACACAATTTTGTCTTTATGCAAACCACAAAAGTTTACAGGATAAAGGCACCATTTCAGATACTTATCTTGCAGAGGTGGCGGCTACAAGGAATACCACCGTATGGGTTAGAGTAGAAAAAAAGGAATGTCCCTGATAGGTTTAAATGCTGGTTTCCTAACCACAGAGAAAATCAGATTTAGACCCCACACAGTCACAGGGGAACAGACAAGTAAAACATGGGAGACCCTCCTGTACAAGGTCTTTAAAGTGATAGTAAACTCTGTTCTACCACTTGTACCTACAGGAAAGCCTATAGTAAGGCTTACCTGTAGGTACTGTGAATATCTCCTAAGCTTGCACAGTTTAGGAGATATTCAGATTGCATGCAGCTGGTGACGTTATCAGCACATGAACTCTGAAGGTCCAGCATACAGTGGATTAACGTAGTGGCTATTGGAGCTGCAGCTCCAGGTCCCTACCTTAATATAGGCCCAGCAATCCAAAAAGAACAGGCAGCACACATAAAACAATGGGCCAATAAGGAAAGATCTCCCCGGACCGGTCTTGTATTGCTCATGTATATATATATATAAGTCGGCAGCTTGAAGTGGTATACCGGGATGATGCCTGTAGCTGCCAGCATCATCCCTGTGTTGTTTTTTATAGCAGCTGTTTATTTTCTTCTGTTTTTTTAAAAGCAATCCTAGTGGCTATTTAGCCACCAGATTGCTTTTACAGGCAGACAGAGGGGTCCACCCACCTCCAGTGCCTCTCCAGGCTTTTCCATCCCATGGGGGAGCCTGGGACTGAAGCCAGCGGTTCCTCCGGCTTACCATAGAGCTAATCAGGGACCAGAACTTCCCCGATCATCTTTATAGTATTAGAAACCGGAAGCGATGAGTATTTTGTCACCTCCAGTTTCTGCAGAATGTAAACAAATCCCTTTTGGCTTGGAAAAAGCATCTGCTCAAACCAATCTTGGTTTAATCAGATGCTTTCAGAGCAGAGGAGAGACCTTTTACTGCTTATTGCTATCACAAGGGATGTTTACATTCTTTGTGATAGCAAAAAAATTGACAGAAAAAAAAGTTAAAGGGACAGTATAAAAAAAAAAAGTAATAAATAATAAAAAAATTTTTTAAAGCACCCCGTCCTGCCTATCCTGCCGTGCTTGCACGCAAAAGCAGACGCATACGTAGGTCACACACGCATATGCACCACACATTTGAGGTATCGTCGCAAACGTTATAGTAAGAGAAAAAATTCTAGCCCCAGACCTCATGTGTAACTTTAATCTGGTAACCTGTAAAGGTTTTTAAAGCATTGCCTATGGAGATTTTTAAGTACCATAGTTTGTTTCTTTTCCACGAGCATGCACAATTATAAAGCGTGACATGTTAGGCTTCATTAGGCTCATCATTACTGCTTTAACAAAAAATTGTTTGCGTTTTAATTTTATTTATTCATATAAAAAGGCCCACCAAAATTCTCAGCGCAAGGCCCATGATGGGCCTGCTGTGTAATGGGCCGGCAACAATCTCCATTTCTCCTATAGGGGGCAGTAAAACTGGGAAGTCTAAAAATTCCTGTGTGTCACAGTGTACAAGAACAATTCCATTTGCCTGACTTTCTTTGACTGGAATAGTTTTTCTTTTCAATGCATCTTAATTTGGTTTTATAGAAAAACATACAAACAGAGGCAAAATGGCAAAAAACATTCAATGAACATGAAAAAAAATAACAATAAGGCACATAGTACAAAATGTGCAACCCAAGCGTAGGCTGAGCTCAAAGTGTACAGTTCAGCTCAAATTCTACAACAAGAGTTGACATTAAACAACAAGCAAATACAGTCAGGATTATTTGCATTATAGTCCTAGAGGTAAATGACTAATGGGATGTTCCAGCTATAAGAAGGGAGCTGTATCAAAAGTAAAATCTTACAGTACCACATCAACCAAGGCTGCCAAAATACAATAATAGTAGAGTATTTTCCAATACTGGATGCAAAAATATTTCATATATACCATGAATGTGCATTGTTTGGATCACTTCTCAGTTCTGAGACTTTGGAGTCCTTCCAATGTCAAACTAAAATGAGATAGGCTGCTAAAAGTATATGTGTCACCAGGGTTCTAATGTGGGAGGAATGGAATCAACTCCCAAGGAAAGCAATGCCATACCTGGAGATAACGTCAATTTTCAATCCCAAAACTCATGTAATGAGGATTAAAACTGGAGGCCAAAATTTGAAAAGATGTGGGCAAGACCATATAATATGTATTAAGGTACCAGGACCCCCACATTTTCTCCAACAATTGGGAGACACATCTGAAGAAAATTTGGATAAGTGATATGGTGTTAAGTACCAATGCATTACATTTAATTCCTATAAATTCACACTCTTGATAGAGGTGTATGTTGTACTCAAAGCTCTCTGCTACTACTCAGTACCAAGGTCATTTTCCCATGCTACTATAGAAGATTTGATTGGAATAGTTTCTGAGTCACTGAGCAATTATGGAGCCAGTGAGGTCAGAGTTAAGTTAGGACCTGTTACCTCTGCATATTTAGACCAGGTATTGTAGGCTACATACTTTTCTCAGATGATTGTTGAGACTGTAACAACACACGGTTAAGTATTCAGATTGTAGGGATATGCATTTATTGTGCTTTTTTCTTTTCTTTACCAGAATCACCAAAAATCAGATTACCACGGCAGCTGAGGCAGACATATATTAAGAGAGTAGGAGAGCAAGTCAACCTACTTATTCCCTTTCAGGTAAGATGAAAATGTGCAAGTGTTTGTATATAACTATTTAAAACCAATTCAATTTAAATGTCAAAAAGAGACTTTACTATCTTACCGACACACAGTATTTGAGCCAGATTTGGACAGGAACATGAGGGTTTCATGAAACATCATATTTCTTCAGTGCATGTGCCCATTCCTATCATGCCCCCCCCCCCCCTTCCGTCACCCCAGTCAGCATAAGGCCAAAATCTATCCCTTTTTCAGACAGCTGAGACCCCCAGCTCCCATAGGAGCTTTCCTAACTGATGAGTCTACTAACTGATGAGTCTACTACTGGAAACTCCATTCTGCTCACACACACCTGACTAAAGAGTATCACCTGTTCAAGCTGATCTGCTTGAGGGTCTATTATCATAGCATACTCTACAAAAGCCTCTTTCCGGCCTGCATGTAGCCCGTCTTGATTGATCGTTTATGAGAACAATGGTGGGTAGTTTTTGGTCTTTGGTCCAGAAGGACTAATTATCTCTGAAGATACAGAAGAAATTTCTGCATAGAATGTTCTATACTTCCTAATGGCTACATAGGATATATCCTGAGAGGTCACCCATCTTCCCCCGCTGTTTTGATAGCTCTAGGCACATATTTCCATTTGTTTTGGACCTGTCCTCTGTTGTCTCAGTTCGGGACGGAAATTTGTTACCTTTTTAATGTCTGTCTGCAACTGAACCTGCCAGTTTCCCCTGAGATGGCATTGCTAAGTTTACAGGAAGATGCCCAGAGACCCCACCATACTAAATTGTTGATTTCTTACCTCCTGTGTTATGCCAAGAAGGAAATCCTTTGTAAATGGAATTCTTCCACTCCTCCTACTGTGGTGTCCTGGAAATCATCACTACTGCCTTACTCTTAAATATGCTGACATACATGAACAGGAATTGTTCTAAAAAGTGTGATAGAGTTTGATAGCCTTGGATGGCCCAGTAGGTCATTTTTTTACTTGACCTCCCCTTTTTTTTATCCTTCTCCCCCTCCCCTATATATCTGGTTGACATTGTGAGATGTTTGCAACCTGTTTATCTCTTCATCTTTGACCATGCTAGTTTGGTTCTTGTCTGTTACCTTTTATATGTGTACCAATAAAGATAACCATATTAAAAAAAAAAAAAGTACCACCAGCCATTTCATGTAGAGTTTAGCAGGGGGGCAGCCCTCTGCCACATGACATTGATGACGTCGGTGTGTGACATAACAAATCGGGAAGAGCAATGTGCTGACATCACCGCGCTTCTTAGATCCCAGAAGGACGGGTGTTTATGCTTTAGCCTGCCTTAAGACTATCCAATGCATATTCTATGCGATTTTGATGTAAGTGCAATATTTTTTAAGTTGAATTAAAGTTTATATGGTTTTACACTATGGTAAGCCTTATATCTTTTTGGGGAACTTCCATAAGCATGACTATCTGAAGGGAGATTTTGTGCCATACGGGCTTCGAGGAGGGTGTCTGCTGAGACTGAGCTGCGAGTGTCGCTGCACCTGTGCTGTGGGAAGGTCATATATATGGTGGGAGTTTCCATTTACATATCATTTTGTATGGATAAAGGCCCTGGCTGGATATTAACCACAAGCGTGATAGGCCTCCTGTGATAGGAGGTGCATGCAAGCTGATAACCGTGCATTTTTTATGGTGGAGGTTTCACTTGATTTGTGGTGTTGGATGGTGTTAATATCACTGGGAGGACATTTTTTATTTATTCTGGACTTTCTATATACTTCATCATGATTTTCACTGTCGGTGTAACTTTGATTACTCATTAAGGATAGTCATTCCATATTGGGACATTTATTTTCACTAATTGGTTCATTTTCCTTTGATATTTTTGGTTTAGTTTTTTATTTATGTTTGTAGTCATGGTCAGGTTGCAGCTAACAGTATGAGTGGCTTAACCCTTTCATGACTAAGCCTATTTTTGAAATTTGGTGTTTACAAGTTAAAATCCATATTTTTTGCTAGAAAATTACTTAGAGCCCCCAAACATTATATATATTTTTTTAGCAGAGAATCTAGAGAATAAAATGGCGACTGTTGCAATATTTTTTATCACACGGTATTTGTGCAGCGGTGTTTTAAACGCCAATTTTTGGAAAAGGGACATTTTCATGAATTTTAAAAAATCCAAACAGTAAAGTTACCCCAATTTTTTTGTATAATGTGAAAGATGATGTTACGCCGAGTAAATAGATACCAAACATGTCACCCTTTATAATTGCACGCACTCGTGGAATGGCGACAAACTACGGTACCTATGAATTTCCATAGGCGACGCTTAAATTTTTTTTTACGGTTACCAGGTTAGAGTTACAGAGGAGGTCTAGGGCTAGAATTATTGCTCTCGCTCTGACGATCGCGGCGATACCTCACATGTGTGATTTGAACACCGTTTACAAATGCGGGCGCGACTTCCGTATGCGTTTTCTTCGCTGCGCAAGCTCGCGGGGACAGGGGCACTTTAAAAAAAATTTTTTTTTTTTTTATTTATTTTTTTTTTTTTTACTTTATAAATTGTGTTTTAAAATTTTTTTTTTTTTTTTTTTACTTTTATTGCTGTCACAAGGAATGTAAACATCCCTTGTGACAGTAATAGGTGGTGACAGGTACTCTTTATGGAGAGATCGGGGGTCTAAAAGACCCCCCATCCCTCCTTTACACTTCAAAGTATTCAGATCGCCGAAAACGGCGATTCTGAATACTGTGTACTTTTTTAAATTCGGCGCCATTGGCAGCCGAGTAAACGGGAAGTGACGTCATGACGTCGCTTCCGCGTTTACAACAAGAAGGCTGGAACGAAGCCGCTCACAGCTTCGTTCCAGCCCGCCCCCAACCGCCGAAAGTACCCGATTGGATACCGGGCTTCCCGATTGCACGGGAGGCCCGGTAACAGCGGCGGGAGGGGGGGGAAGATGTCCCCTCCCGCTCCTCCGGTATAACAACCGAGCGGCTTTTAGCCGCATCGGTTGTTATACACGGGTAGCCGATCGCCCGCTGTAAACAACGGTACCGGGATGATGCCTGCAGCTGCGGGCATCATCCCGGTATAACCCCGGAAAGCCGAGTACGCATATGTGCGTACGGTCGGCGGGAAGGGGTTAAAGAGGGATGTTTAACCACTTCAATACCAGGCACTTTCGCCCCTTCTTGTCCAGGACAATTTTCAGCTTTCAGCGCTGTCTCACTTTGAATGACAATTGCGCAGTCATGCAACACTGTAACCAAACTAACTTTTTATAATTTTCTTCCCACAAATAGACCTTTCTTTTGGTGGTATTTGATCACCTCTCGGGTTTTTAAAAAGAAAAAGAAGATATCCCCCGTGGGGTTTTAAAGCAGCAAAAAATTACGAAAATAGGTTGTTACTTGAAAAAGTTTTTTTATTAATGGAACGTAACCATAATGGTTAAAATAGGAGCTGTGCTACAGGAGATAACACAAATGAAGCTGGCACAAGTATTATACAATAATCAAGCGCTAAATAGGGTGATAATCCTGACGCGTTTCGACCCCGTTGGGTCATCTTCAGAGGATTGAGGCGCTGTGACAAAATTTGCATATTAGAGTTCATGGATATGACCATAAAAATATAATATAATATATATATGTTTAACAGTATAATTACCAATCACATTGTGTTTGAGCAGTTTCTCCTGAGCTTATGGTTCTCCGACGTCTCCCCCACCGGGTCCCGACAAGAGTCCCCGGCCGTCCACCACGTCCCCTGTTGTTATATTTTTATGGTCATATCCATGAACTCTAATATGCAAATTTTGTCACAGCGCCTCAATCCTCTGAAGATGACCCAACGGGGTCGAAACGCGTCAGGATTATCACCCTATTTAGCGCTTGATTATTGTATAATACTTGTGCCAGCTTCATTTGTGTTATCTCCTGTAGCACAGCTCCTATTTTAACCATTATGGTTACGTTCCATTAATAAAAAAACTTTTTCAAGTAACAACCTATTTTCGTAATTTTTTGCTGCTTTAAAACCCCACGGGGGATATCTTCTTTTTCTTTTTGACATTAATCGGGGTGTGCAGCACTTTATATCTTCTCAGTATGTGTCTCTCTCCTTTTCCCACCTCTCGGGTTTTTATTTTTTGCTAAACAAACTAAAAAAGACCGTCATTTTTGAAAAAAAAAATGTTTTTCTTAGTTTCTGTCATACAATTTAGTTTTCTCCTTCACTGACTGATGGGCACTGATGAGTTGGCACTGATAAGATGGCACTGATGGGCACTGATGAGGAGGCACTGATATGTAGAATTGATGGGCACTGATAGGCGGCACTGATATGCAGTACTGATGGGCACCGATAGCCAGCACTGATGGGCACTGACAGGCAGCACTGATGGGCACTGACAGGCGGCCCTGATGGGCACTGATGGGCAGCACTGATGGGCACTGACCGGCGGCACTGATTGGCACTGATAGGCAGCACTGATTAGCACTGAGGGACACAAATAGATGGCAATGATGGGCAGCACTGATGATGAGTTACTGACAGGTGTTACTGCTGGGCACTGATTGGCACTGTGATGGGCACTGATTGTTACTGTGGTGGGCTCTGATTGGCACTGTGGTGAGCACTGACAGACTTTATTATTGGGGCACTGATAGGCAGCACTGATTAGCACTGAGGGACACAAATAGATGGCAATGATGGGCAGCACTGATGATGAGTTACTGACAGGTGTTACTGCTGGGCACTGATTGGCACTGTGATGGGCACTGATTGTTACTGTGGTGGGCTCTGATTGGCACTGTGGTGAGCACTGACAGACTTTATTATTGGGGCACTGCTGGCAGCTGTTGGGCACTGATTGGCAGCTGATGGGCACATCTGATGAGGGCTGTGCTGAAAATCAATGTGCCGATTATCAGCACAGACCCCCCTCTGACAGGGAGAGCCGCCAATCGGCTCTCCCTGTCAGCGTGAACCGAGGAATGCCGTTTACCGGCACTTCCTGGTTCATGCAATGATCAGTTGTGATTGGTCACAGCTGATCACGTGGTAAGAAGCCTCTGTCAGATGCTCCTTACCATGATTGGAGATGCGGTGTGTGAGACTGACACGCTGCACTAACGATCGATCGCGCGCCGGCATGTTATCCTGCTGGACTTCATCTGACGCCCAGTCAGGATAACAGGACCACTGCCCGGCCGTCAATCTGCTATAGGCCGGGCGGGAAGAGGTTAAATAGAACCTGCGCCTAGTCCCTGTATATACTGCACACCTATTTCACAGTCCTTGTACCCACAAAATACTCCTTATTTCTGTGCCACAAGTGACTGTCTCTTGAAAAAACATAAACCTCAGGACAAAGGACCTAAAAAAAAAAAACAGAAAAAAAACTTTTCAATTGCATATGTTTTTCTGCATACAAAGGAATATAACTTTGTCTGACTAGCCTACCTTAAAGAAGAAATAAATTAAAATCAGCAACTAAAGCGGAACTGAAGTCCCACTGTAAAAAACAGCGAGCAAGCAGGCTTTTATTGCAGAAGAGACATGCACTGTTTCTTCTGCAATAAAATCGCCCAATCTGCCTGCTCGCCATCTCCTCTGATGCTGTCAACTGAGCTGTGTATGCGCAGCTCAGCTTACAGTGCAGGGCCGGTCTCTGAGTGCATGGATGACAGCCGCCTGTGCATGTGCAGGAGTAACATCATCCCCTGCAAGCCAATAAAAAGACCTGGTGCTCAGAAGAAGATGGCTTTAAGATGATGAACACTTTGGTCAGGACTTTAAAAAAAACCCTGCCTCTAAACTCCTCTTAACGCCTATGTATGCATGGACATATAGGCTAACATGCAGGGGCATTTAGAGGCAGGAAAAAGAGCAGCAGAAAAAAAGCCCAGTGTGCACGAGGCCTTAGAATTGGGCTGAAAGTTAACGATACTGCTGTTAGGAAGTGTAGTTTCATCAAAATTGACAAGTATACAGTATATACATATATTATATGTAGAAAAGTACAACTATCCTTTAAGTAAACATAACCTCACCTATGCCTTGATCCTCTGATGTGTAGGCTATTTTTCCTCTTCCAGTAGATACTGCTGCAGGAGTTCTGGCACCTGAAACTACTGTTTTGACCTATAGATATAAAATAGCATTTAAAATGTAAATCCACACGTGCATCCGTTTTTGTCTGGTCTTCTAAGATCTACAGCATGTCCACTTTGAGAAGATTTGAGTCCACTGAGTGACTGTCTTGAACTGTGGAAAGCTCTGAAAACAGTGATGAAATGGACACTAAGTGAAGCACACGTCTCTTGCTTTTTTTTGAGAATTCTTAATATTGTTTTTTCTCAACCCTTTTATAACAGGGAAAACCAAGACCAAAGGTAACCTGGACTAAGGATGGCCAACCGTTAGATTCAAAGCAAGTCAGCATCAGAACTTCCGAATCAGACACCATTTTATTCATAAGATCCTCTGAACGGGCTCATTCAGGAAAATATACCCTATCAGTTCAGATCGAGAATATGGAAGACGTAGCAACAGTTAACATTCGCATTGTCGGTAAGTTGTAAAACCTTGTAAAAATACTGGGACTAAAGTTGTCATTAGTGATAAGCAAATCTGCCTGGTTTGAACTTGAGATTAATCCCATTGAAGCCTATGGGGAAAGATGGTGAATCTTGTAAATGTTTGGCAATTTTTTTGGGCTAATAGGAAAACTACTGTCATTTTGCAAAAAGCATGGCATGCTTGGCTGTGTTATGAGGGACATGCACCAATACAAAATCATTATTTTAAAAATACCACACAGTGGGGAGAGAGTCTTTCCATGTGGCTTTGAGGGCCACATTGAAAACATAGGACTACTTTAAATAACATGCTTGCAGGATGCCTTAAGGCTGTAGGTGATGTTACAGAACTGTTTTCACCAACATTCTCAGCGACTGTCCCTTTTCTCACTGATACAACACTATCTTAGGAATTAAGAACCCGAGAGCCTACAGACCTACAATTGGCAGGCAGTAATAAGCAAAGATAGACCAAAATTTATTTTGGGCAAAGAGCACAGATAGGATTTTTTTTTTTTTTCTTTATCGGTAAAGAGGATTTTTGCTACTTGAAATAAGATACTGCAGAGGCCACAACAGTGTATAAATTGACTAGCAGCAGGACAGTTTTAATTAGGGATAATAGGTCTAACTGATGTATATCTATCTAAATAGGTGCGGTGAATGTAAGTAATGATGTGAGATGTTTCTTGAGCTTATTAATTTTTTCCTTTCAAGCAATACAGCAGCGTGCTCTGAACAAAAGGCCGCTTCAAGAACAGATGGTCAGTAACAAGTCAATTCCCTATTTTGGGCACCCCAATTTGAAAAAAAAAACAAAAAACGCTATCAATATAAAATGAAAAACCCACAAAAGAAACACCTACCCCAAAATACCAACCTTAAACAAAACACCCATGAAAGAAACAGTTCAAAGGTATTGAAAATGCAATAAAAAAAATAAATAAATTACAAACAGGTTAATACTTACCTACTTTGAGCAATGGAATCGCACACAGCTGGCCGAACCTCCTGTTCTCGGGTCCCCTACTAGCGTTCTAGCTCCTCCTCTCTCGCCAGTGCTCCCATAGAACCTCTTCCTATGGGGCACTCATGCGGGCTCGTTCCTAAGCCTCGCTGTCTTTATCTATTATCATAGACAGCGGGCCTTGACCCCGCTCCCCTCTCCCTCATCACTGACTTTGATTGTCAGCAGTGGGAGCCACTGGCTCCCGTTGCTTCAGCAAAGCCTGTGTGACCAGGAAGTAAGAGGAGATGGACACACTGCTGGATCGAATGAGGGCTCAGGTAAGTGTAAGTGGGGGTGAGGGGGGTATACTACTACCCAAAAATTCTTTATCTTAATACAAACAATGCATTAAGATAAAAAATGTTTAGGCTTTATAACCACTTTAACCTAAAATAAAGGCCTGAGCAACATACCATATAAAAAAAAAATGCTATGACTGGGATAGCAGCTAAAAGTGCAGCTGCTAGTACTTTTGTTGTTTGTTTTTTGTTGTTTTTATTGTTTTATGTTTCGGGCTTTGGAAACAATGATTTATTTTTCTTTTGGTCAGGTAATATGCCAGCAGATGGAGCTTTATAATCTATAGTAAAGCAAGAGAAGGTACACCCTCCATTCACTGTTCATATGGGGCTATATATGGCATTTCAATTATATAAGTGCTTATATATTCATCTAAAGTCCTTTTGGTTTTGCTTATCATTTTGCCCCTTTCCCCACCCACCATTGTTCAAAATGTTTTAAATATTAACTGAAATGTTACCATATCTTAAGCTGTCCATATAAAGTGTCCTTCATTAACCAAAATAGGGAGGTTGTAGGACTCCCCCCCCCCCCAGTCATAAATAGCCAGCTCTTGTCTATTTCCCAAATGCTCCCAGATCAGTAGTTTTACACATATTGTATTCTGATCAGTTAGAAAGGTCCAGTTCTGTCATTGCTATCTTGCTCATACTACTTATTTTTCTTTATCATATTCCAGTGACGTTTTAGAGCTTCCTTTTGTGGCAATCAGATAGTAAAATCAGCACAGCTGATGAATAACTGCTTTGGAAATATTAAATACAAAACAAGCCAACTGGATAGTATATTGCTCCTAATATGTGTTGCCTAAAGAGGTTTTCTTCAGTGATATTGACTTTTAGTTAGACACTGCTGATAAAGCGACTTTACATTGAGATAAGGCAGACTAAGGCTCCATTCACACTAGCGTGTTTTTTGATGCATTTTGCATTTTGCAGAAATGCACGGGAATTTTTTAACATGGGTTCCTATGGAACATGTTCACATCAATGCCTTTTTGTTTCTCTGCATTTTTGGAAAGGGTCAGGGACTTTTTTTCATGCAAAATGCAGCGTTTTGCATGTAATAGAATTCAATGGACAAGCAACAAAAACGCAAGTGCAGCGTTTTTGCAGCGTTTTTGATGCGTTTTTGGTGCGTTTTTGATGCGTTTTTGTCGGTTTTTTTGGTTTTTTTTAAGACTGTAAAAAAAAAAAATGTAAAAAAAAAAAATAAAAAAATAGACGCAAAACGCAAATCGTGGCAAAATCGCGGCAAAAACGCTGCTCAAAAACGTGGCAAGCATGAAAAAAAAACCTCCAAAAACGCTCAAAAGCAACATGCATAGGTGTGAATCCAGCCTAAAGCCTACCTATTATGCTGTACTTCTAAGCAGAAAGCACAGCATTCATGTAAAAACAAATATCGATGCTGCCATGTACATTTATGATGAAAATATAAGTACAAAGTTTTAAAACAACCTAGCTTATATATATTGTATAGTTACATTTAAATTTAAATTTAAATAATATAATTACATTCACTTGTTATATCTGCAAATAAGTAAATATGGGTTAGGACATTTCCCTTTAAAGTAAAGTCTATTAAGATCCCTATTGCATTTCGTTATCACCAGTTAGTCAAAGCAGTTTAAATACATTCTACTGGAGAAAGACACTTATAGTGTTACCAAATATATTTCACAGTCTTAATGCATGTAGACTGTCTGACTAACATTGCTCACGCCTGTCTTCATATTGCTGACTGATGCAAGCGCAACATTTAAAGTTCATGAGGGTGGAAAGATCATGTTCCCTTATCTGATCTATATATATCTAATCCTAGAGTATAATATCCAGTTAAGGCTTCTAAACCAAGCTCATGGAAGCCGCAAAATGTGAAAGGAGGTTTAATTCAATACATCCAAATTCAGATTTTAAATTGCACAATCCTGGAAATAGGAAAATGATCCTGTTTATCTGAGACAAATCTTGCTGTTTCCTATTCCGCTTTGCTGTAATATTGTTTTTTGTAAAGTATGTAACAGAACTAAGCTCCTAATAGTAAAATATTCATAGGCTTTATCTAAGAATTAAAGGGATTGCCCCATTATTTTATGTTCACAAGGCAGAGTAGTACAGTATAACGTCTCTATGCTACAATAGGTATAATAACATATATTTTTGTCTCTGATGTCTTTTAAAATTGGCTGTGGGCTGGTGTTGTCAAGTAATACTTTCTTTGTCTTAAACTGCAAGAACATCTGACAGCTGACATTTCCTCCTTGCCTTCTAATGTACTGTATAATCACCTTTCATAATCACATTATATTCATTATATTTTTTCTGCTTTTTCTGCTTTACTGCTTGAACTTCCTGGTTCCCTGAAGGCAGTGTTGACATTGCCCCAACGTCACCATTGCCTTCAGGGAAATCCCATACATAAAATGTGGGATCACATGAGATCTTGCAGTATTGTCATACTCCACATTCATTTGCTGGGGGAAAAAAAAAGCTTCTCCCTGAGATCTTATGAGAAAAGCTTCTCCCCAAAATCTTCTCTCCAAAATCTTCTCCCATAAAAAGAAAATATTTTTCCCAACAGATGTTGGTAGTGTTGCACGGCGCATGCGCGAGAAGAAGCACATGATGTCATGTGCTTCATCTCATGCATGAGCAGTATCATGGATATTTTCAAAATGGTGGTGTGGAAATAAAGACCGAGGCAGCACAGAGGCAGGAAAAAAATAGGTTAGTATGATTGTTTATTCCCTCCCTATGCAGGTATACAGGTTGATAGAGCAGGGATGGGCAGGAAGGTACTCTTTAATGTGGCTTAAAGGGACATGCTGCAATTAAACAGAACCTGAGCATGCACACGTTATACCCTGCACATATGACACAGTCCTTGTAACCACAAAATATTCCTTTATTACTGTCCCACAAGCAAGCTCACAGATGCCCAAACACATGAGATAAAGGATCATTTAAAATGAAACTAAGTTTACACTTTTTATAAATCTACTTCAAAGGAGAACTTATTTATAATAAAGGACTTCTCAGCAACTGTTAAAACAATAGGCACTTTGGTTAGTAAGCACAGCTAACGAAGTACAGCACAGCATACAAGGTACAGTGCTCAGCAGTAGGGATGGTCCCGATGTTTGAGTCGAATGTAAGTTCAACTCGAACATCAGGTGTTCGTTTGTTAGCGGCAAATTCGAGCGAGATTGCAGTGCATTGGCGGCTGCTTATGGGGCAAAGCATGCACCTGACCTGCAGGCTTTGGCCAATCACATCTTAATGTACTTTCAGAGCCATGATTGGCCAAAGTCAACACCCCACACTATATAAGGCTGCTTACACGGCGGCTGTCTATAGTGTGATAACATGGAGAACTTTAGCTAGATAAGGCAGGTTAGTTAGTGGCGTTCAGGCAGTTTAGTGTGTGTGTATATGTATATGTATATGTATGTATATATATATATATATATATATATATATATACACACACAGTGCAGTCAGTGTAGAATATTTACACAGTGCAGGCAGTGTAGTGTTTGTGTATCTATCTATCTATCTATCTATCTATCTATCTATCTATCTATCTATCTATCTATCTATCTATCTATCTATCTATCTATCTATCTATCTATCTATCTATCTATCTATCTATCTATCTATATATATATATCTCTATCTATATATATATATATATATATATACAGTGCAGTCAGTGTACAGTATATAATACAGTGTATTGAAGTGGTTAAGGGGAACCCTATGACAGAATTAAGAAAAAAAAAACGGATGGGGTCACAAAAGTAACAGTATCTCACAAAAGTGAGTACACCCCTCACATTTTTGTAAATATTTTATCATATCTTTTTAAATTTGCTGTGCCCTCAAAAACTCAAAACACAGCCATTAATGTCTAATTGGCTGGTGTGGCTACCATTATCGGCATGGAGTTCACCAGAGCTTCACAGATTGCCACTGGAGTTCTCTTCCACTCCTCCATGATGATGGAGGAGTGGATGTTAGAGACCTTGCGGTCCTCCACCTTCCGTTTTAGGATGGCCCACAAGTGCTGAATAGGGTTTAGGTCTGGAGACATGCTTGGCCAGTCCATCACCTTTACCCTCAGCTTCTTTAGCAAGGCAGTGGTCGTCTTGGAGGTGTGTTTGGGGTCGTTATAGTGTTGGAATACTGCCCTGCGGCCCAGACTCTGAAGGGAGGGGATCATCCTCTGCTTCAGTATGTCACAGCACATGTTGGAATTCATGGTTCCCCCAATGAACTGTAGCTCCCCAGTTCTGGCAGCACTCATGCAGCCCCAGACCATGACACTCCCACCACCATGCTTGACTGTAGGCAAGACACACTTGTCTTTGTACTCGTCACCTGGTTGCTGTCACACATGCTTGAGACCAGCTGAACCAAATAAGTTTATCTTGGTCTCATCAGACCACAGGACATGGTTCCAGCAATCCATATCCTTAGTCTGCTTGTCTTCGACAATCTGTTTGCGGGCTTTTTTGTGCATCATCTTTAGAAGAGGCTTCCTTCTGGGACAACAGCCAAGCAGACCAGTTTGATGCAGTGTGCGGCATATGGTCTGAGCACTGACAGGCTGACCCCCCACCCCTTCAACCTTCTGCATCAATGCTGGAAGCACTGATATGTCTATTTCCCAAAGACAACCTCTGGATATGACGCTGGGCACGTGCACTCAACTTCTTTGGTCGACCATGGCGAGGCCTGTTCTGAGCGTAACCTGTCCTGTTAAACTGCTGTATGGTCTTGGCCACCAAGCTGCAGCCCAGTTTCAGCGTCTTGGCAATCTTCTTATAGCCTAGGACATCGTTATAAAGAGCAACAATTCTTTTTTTCAGATCCTCAGAGAGTTATTTGCCATGAGGTGCCATGTTGAACTTGCAGTGACTAGTATGAGAGAGTGAGAGCGATAACACCAAATTTAACACACCTGCTCCTCATTCACACCTGAGACCTTGTAGCACTAATGAGTCACATGACACCGGGAAAGGAAAATGGCTAATTGAGCCCAATTTGGACATTTTCACTTAGGGGTGTACTCACTTTTGTTGCCAGCGGTGTGTTGAGTTATTTTGAGGGGACAGCAAGTTTACACTGTTATACAAGCTGTACACTCACTAGTTTACATTGTAGCAAAGTGTAATTTCTTCAGTGTTGGCACATGAAAAGATATAGTAAAATATATACAAATATGTGAGGGGTGTGCTCATTTTTGTGAGATACTGTATATAGTTCACATTATAAAACTACTTTACATGTTATTGTTCTTCCAACACCCCTTCTCAACACATGTGCTTTGTCAAATTATATTCAGCTTCTTCTGGATGTAGCTATGATGTTCCTTCAATAAAGGATTGGTGAGTGCGTCAGCAGTCATCTCCTCTGACGGGCAGTATTGAATGTTAATAACACCTTGCTCTTGATTGTCCCTCAGTAGGTGAAACTTGACGTTGATGTGTTTGGTCCTTTATGATTGTGTAAGCTTTATACAACCCTGGTTGTCTTCAAAAATGGGAATTGTATTTGACATGTCTATCGCAATGTCCACAAAAAGTTGACAAATCCATATTGCTTCTTGACATGCATATGCTGCTGCAATGTACTCTGCTTCAATTGAAGATAGAGCGACAGTTGTTTGCTTTCGGTCTGTGCAGTCCCTGGCCCAATTAGCATCCACATATCCGACCAGTTTTGGATCTGATGTTGCTGGTATCCGTAACTTCATCTGAATTGTTCCTTTGAGGTACTGCTTCACTCTTTTTACTGCGTTCCAGTCACGCAGACAGGGAGCTAAGACTTTCCTGCATTGTATGCTCACTGCTGTGGCTATGTCTGGTCTTCTCACAGTGGCAACATATAGCAGCTTGCCAATTGCTCTGCAATACATGTCATTGTTGGGTAGCAAGTTTTCTGCTTCATTACTCTTTTGATAGTCTGGTTCTATAGGAGTTTTCACTTCCTTTGCAACTTGCATATGGAATTGTTCCAAGATTTCTGAGATTTTCTGAAATTGGTTGAGAAGATAACTTCCATCTTCTCTCTCTATTTGGATTCCCAGATAGTAGCTAATGTTCCCAAGTTCTTTGATTCCAAATTTTTCTTTCAGCTTGTGAACTATCTGATTGTAATCCCCTTCTTGTTCAAAACAAGTTATAATGTCATCAACATAGATAAGGATGTATATCCATCTGTCTCCTTGATTTCTGGAGTAGAGACAGGGAGTCTGCTTTACTTCTTGAGAATCCCTCTCTGGTAAGTAGTTTGTTTACTTTCTCATTTGACATCCTTGCAGATTGCTTAAAGAGGAGCTGCACCTTAAAAAAAATGATTAAAAGCCAGCAGCTACAAATACTGCAGCTGCTGACTTTTAATAAATGGACACTTACCTGTCCCAGAAAGTAGTTTGTTTACTTTCTCATTTACTTTCTCATTTGACATCCTTGCAGATTGCTTAAAGAGGAGCTGCACCTTAAAAAAAAATATCAAAAGCCAGCAGCTACAAATACTGCAGCTGCTGACTTTTAATAAATGGACACTTACCTGTCCCAGGGTCCAGCGATGCCACACCGCCATCCTTGGTCAGGGGATCGGGAAGTGCTTCACTGCCCGGTTCCCTACTGCGCATGCGCGAGTCGCGCTGCGCCTCTGCATTGGTCCCCGTTGTGTGCTGGGAACTGTGTGTTTCCCAGAACACACCTGGGGGGGGGGCATCTGTGGATATTCTGCGCTGTCTAAGCCCGGAAGTGGCTGCAGATACCTGTATTAGACAGGTATCTGCACCCCCCTCCCCCCTGAAAGGTGCCAATTGTGGCACTGGAGGGGGGGGGGAAATCCGATGAGCGGAAGTTCGACTTTAGGGTGGAACTCCGCTTTAAGACCATAAATGTTCTTCTGAAGTTTACATACAAGGTTGTTTCCTTGTTCAAACCCTGGTGGTTGCTCCATGTAGATGTCTTCCTTAATGTCTCCATATAGGAAAGCAGTTTTAACATCTAGGTGTTTCACTTGCATGCCCTTCCCGGCTGCAATGATAAGAAGCGCTCTGATGGTGAAGTGTTTTATGATAGGACGAATGTTTCATCGTAATCTTCACCAAATTTCTGGGCATAACCCTTGGCAACTAGTCTGGCTTTGTTTTTGTGGACATTCCCTTCTGCGCCTGACTTTGCTTTGAAATTCACTTACTTCTTATAGTTTTGCGATTAGGAGGGAGCTGTATGAGTGTCCAGGTTATATTTTCTTGAAGTGACTTTAATTCTTCTTCTGCTGCTTTTCTTCATTTATTGGCTTCACGGTTTGGCAGTTTTTCTATGTCTTCCAAGGATGTTGGTTCAAGTATGCTGTGTGTTTTGACAGTGTATAACTGCTTGCGGGGGTTGTATCCCCTTTGTAGTCCAAGTGAATCTTCTGACTTCAGGCAGTTCAGCAGGATCTGCTGGGGAACTTGATTTAGGTATTGTGAGTTCCACCTTTTGTTCTGATTCTGACCTTTTCGTCTGGTTATTCACTTCACAGCTTTCAGGGATCAGTGTTTCTGGTGATGGGCACTCATCAAAATAAACACTATTGCTTATTGTCACTCTGTCAGTCTTTGGGTGTAGGATCCTGTAACCCTTAGTTCGCTCACTGTAGCCTACTAGAATGTCTAGTATGGCTTTGTTCTCCAGCTTGGATCACTTTTCATTTGGAATATAGCCATATGCTTTACATCCAAACACTCTGATGGGCCCTATGCTAGGCTTTGATCCATGCCACATTTCGAATTAAGTACTTTTAATGGCTCTTGGAGTTAGTCTGTTATATGGGTAGGTAGCAGTCATGACTGCTTCTCCCCAGTATTTGTGAGGTAGGTTGGCATCCGACAACATGCATCTGACCATTTCTATAAGAGTGCGATTTTTCCTTTCTGCTACACTGTTTTGTTCAGGAGTGTATGATGGTGTACTATTCCTTGTCTCTTCAGGTATGAGGCCACTTCTTTGCTTATGTATTCTCCACCATTGTCAGTGTGTATTATTTCTGGTTTGCATTGGAATTTGTTGCTAGACGTGGCAACGAACTCTTGAAGTTTCTCTGATGTTTCATCAAATAAGTAGTTATGTACCTGGAATAATCATCAATGAAGGTCAGTAGATATCTGTGCCCACCTGACATCAAAGTTTTCATTCATCACTGTGTATAAGTTGCAGAGGGTGGTAGTTTTTCTTTTAGATGCCTGTGGAAGGGGAGCACATGTGGCCTTTGCTTCAATACAGCACTTGCATTTCATGAGCACTTTGCAAGACATTATTGTCAAATCTTCTGATAAGCCTCTCTTTTATAATATCCTGTATAGCTTCTGGACTTCTGTGCCCCAGCCACCTGTGCCATAAGTGAATACATTTGCTGTGTAGGTCATTAGAGACTATATTGGCTTACTGATCTGTGGTGATGAGCCTGTATAGGTGATCATTCAGTTTTCCTTTTGCGAGGAATTGCTTATTATTGTGAATTGTGCATTCATCGCCCTGGAACTTAATTGTGAGACCATTGTTTGCAAGACTTTTCACTGATAGAAGGCTGCCTTCTAGTTCTGGAACATACAGCACTTTCTTTACAAGGATACTGTGGCGACCTCCTTGTTGTGTAATGCAGTTCAAGAAGCCCTGGCCTTTATCTTCTGAAGTGACACTTTACCTGTTTGCTAGGAAGGCTTTGTCTTTTGCACTGCAATCAATGTATGTGAAGGAGGTCTCAACCTTAGCTTTCGCTGCTTGGCCTTCCAGATAGAACAGTCCTTTTTTAAGTGACCGGTTTTCTTACAGCGAAAACAGGCTCTGCTTTCTTTGTTGTGCTTTGTGCCTTTGTACGACTTAACAGCTTTGTCATCATGGTGCCTATTTTCTTTCCTTCTGTTGTATTCATTGATTAATTTCCCTTTGACATATTCTAGCTTCAGCTTATGCTTAGGTTGGGTTTCTAAAGCGTTAATGAGAGCAGTATATGTCTCTGGAAGGCCGCAAAGGAGCAGGGCAACAATATGGTTATCTTTGACATGCTCTCCTATGGCATGTAGCTGCTCCTATGATCTCTAGCATAGCATTCACTTGGACACACATCTGCTGGCCTTCTTCTAATCTCATCTTGTATAACTTTCGTAGCTAAAACAGTTTGCTGTTTAGACTTGAACGCTCATGCAGTTTCTGTAATGAAGTCCACATACCTTTGGCCGTTTTCTCTGCTCTTATGTGAATAAGCTGGTCATCTTCCACTAATAAGCTTATGGTTGCTTTTGGCTGCATAACATTCCTGTCCCATTCCTCCGTCTCCCCGTTTGTGGCTTTGTCTGTTTTTAGCACTTGCCACAAGTCATCCATGCTAAAAAGCATTTCCAGTTTAATCTTCCATAGCTGGTAATTGGCATTGTTCAGCTTTGCAATTGCAACCTTCACATCTGAACCACTTGCCATGTTTTATCAGCTTTTTTACAGTACTCACAGACTTGCTGAGATGCAGAATTCTTTGCTCCAGTGTCTGGAGTTGCTGCTGGGTGCTGCTGGGTGCCTGTAGTATCCTCTCTAATCCTTGGGTGCCTGGATCCATAACCTATTAGCAGGGTGTTGAAATCATGGCTGGAAGCTTCTTGTATACAGCAGAATACTTTACTGACATGAAGAAATATCAGAACATGTTTTTTTACAGGAAACAGGAGGATACGATTACATGAACTTAGATACAGACAATACATCCTGTTATTTGTAACATAGAAAACACAATATTATACTGCAGGATAGAAATGTATAATGCATATATATAGTTCACATTATAAACTACTTTACATGTTGTTGTTCTTCCAACAATAATAAAGCCAAATATAATCTTTAAATACTAAAACCTACTGCAGTTTTAGAGCACCTCTAATAAATTAATTATGTTTTATAGATAAACCCGGTCCAGCTCATCTTGTTATGGTCAAGGAGATCTGGGGCTTTAATGCTCTCCTGGAATGGCAGCCCCCTAAAGACAATGGAAATTCTGAAATCACAGGATACACAATTCAAAAAGCTGATAAAAAGACAATGGTGAGATTTCATTAATTTACTATTATATTTTTTACTACTTTGGAAATTATTTTCTTAACTGAATCAGTCATTTGTCTCAACAGTAGTGAAAAGCAGTTTTAAATAAAGCAAAGCATGTTTCCCATTACAACAGACATTCATATTGCATTCAACAACTAAACAAATGCACTGCTGCAATATACATTGGATTGAAAAACTATGTATTCATGGATATGCAACAATTTTCATGTTATATAAATGTTAAATAACTGGCTAGCAATAAAATGCTCAAGTTGACCACACAATTTACAGTCAGATTGTACAATCTATTTAACTATTTATTTTACAACTGTGTAATCTGTGTTAACTGAATATAAACTGAAGTCAATTAATTAGGTAGAGATTGGCACTACAATAAATTGGAGAATGTATAGTTATTGCATTGTCAAATTATAAAATGTATGGACAACTTTACACATTTTATAATTGCTATCATCAGTTAGTTACATAAAATGCTACACCTTTATTCAGAATCGGATTCCCTGCTACTAATCATGCCTCCTGAAGACAGATGTATCTGCATAACCTGCAGAGTAGACCTCTGCCAGTTTTTGGCATCCTTCAGGAGGATACTTCATGTATACATTTATACATTGTCAGAAGAACATATTTTCTAATCAGTAAACTGGCTATCAACACCACACCCATTGCTAAGACAAGTGTATTATTGATTAAAAAAAAATGGATAATCAACACAGCCCCAGCAAAGCATGACAACTTTGCAACAAGCCAGTTTTTTAAATGTCTGCCCTGCTAAAGCTGTCTTGGCTAACTGTAAAGCAATTGTGAAGTAGACCGTAAATACTGTTTACTATACAGCTCATTGATAGAGAAGGCCAATAATGAATATAGTTTGAGAAGGTACCAATAAGAATAGGCATGTGCTTACAAACTTGAACATATTCTTTAACCACCTCAATACCAGCCTGTTACACCCCCTTTTCAGGTTTCAGTGCTGTGGCTTGACTGACAAAAAATCATCCATCATCCAACACTGCCTGCCCTGGGTGCACCATATTAAACAAAAATATATTTTTTAAACAGCCTGTCAGAATAACTGCTCCTCCTATGGGCTGTTTTACTACAATGACTGATGAGAAGAGGGTTAGGGTAAAGTAAAAATAAAAAAAATTTGTATCTCTTTTACAATTTTTGCATATTTTGCTTTTTCTTGATGTGTATTAGAAAAAAGTCCAAAAAATAACTTAAAAGGCAAATAGTAATACAAGCATGTGCCCAAAATTAAAAATGCAAATGCTACAAATATTTAGACCCTGTTTTTTTCTATTGTCTAAAAAACCTCAAATAACATTTAAATATATAAAGTAAGCAAGAACCTGTCTCTTTATATTATTGAGGTTGCTTTTTGGGCTCCCTTTGTCAGTGCCAGTGGCAAAAGAAGAAATTGCCCGGGCCCTCCCTGCCAGAGGGGTACCAGACTTTCTTTATAAAAAAAATAAACTTATTTTCCCTTGAGACTTCAGTGGTGTGTTTGTTGAGGAAATTAACCACTAGGGATGAGCTTCGAGTTCGAGTCAAACCCATGTTCGAGTCGAACATCGCCTGTTCGATTGTTCGTCGAATTGCGAATGTTATGGGCCGTTGCATCGCAGTGCATTGCTGGCTGATGATTGGCCAAGCATGCACTCCGTCTGTACAGAGAGCCGTAATTGGCCAAAGCCAGGGTGGCTTTGGCCAATTATGGCTCAGGGGGTTTAGTACACGCCCCACACTATATAAGGCCGCCTGCATGGCGGCCTTGTGTAGTGTGTTGCGGCGGTGGAGAGAGATTGACAGAGATACAGTGAAATTTGATATAAGTTAGATAGAGTAGGCAGGCGAGTCAGTTAGCTGCACTTACAGTGTATTGTGTATATATATGCATCCTAGGTGTTGTGTGTATATATATATATATATATATATATATATATATATATATATATATATATATAAATATAAATATACACTGTATTCAGTTTAGCTAGATCCATTCCTGTTATTCTCTTCCTAATATACTGACAGGCAGGTGTTTTTACAGTATTTACAGTTAGTGTACTGTGTCCTTTGCACAGTGTGTACCAAAAGCTACCTGAAGAAAATTGCTGGTGTTCTTCTGGTCCTATTAATACCACAGACAGGCAGCTGCAGTATTTACAGTTAGTGTACTGTGTCCTCTGCACAGTGTGCACTGAAAGCTACCTGAAGACAATTGCTGGTGTTCTTCTGATCCTATTAATACCACAGGCAGGCAGCTGCAGTATTTACAGTTAGTGTACTGTGTCCTCTGCACAGTGTGCACCTCATCTAAAGCTATCTGAAGACAATTGCTGGTGTTCTTCTGATCCTATTATTATCACAGGCTGGCAGCTGCAGTATTTACAGTTAGTGTACTGTGTCCTCTGCACAGTGTGCACCTAAAGCTACCTGAAGACTATTGCTGGTGTTCTACTGATCTTATTAATACCACAGGCAGGCAGCTGCAGTATTTACAGTTAGTGTACTGTGTCCTCTGCACAATGTGCACCTGCTGTCTCTGTGCGTTATTCCAAAAGTTTTTTGGTGTGGGTCTTTTTTGAGACGAGTGCATCAGATCGCACCGCTGCTATTTGCAACATATGTCGCGTATCTCACATGGCCAAAACATCAACCGCTTGGGCACCACATGCTTGACCAGACATATGTCAACCTGCCATGCAGTTTATTGGCAAGTGTACCTAAAAGACCCACACCAAAGAACAAAGTGGACCTCTCCTTGCTCCTCATCAGCTGGGATCTTCAACCACACTATACCTTCAATCCTCTCTGAAACCTGCACTGAGAGGAATGAAGGTGTAGAATTAGGTGTGTCACAGCCAAGTACTTGCGGGCAATCTGCTATCGGGACACCGTCGTCAGATTGTACCAGGCAAATTTCCCTGCCCCAGCTGCTGCACCGCCGAAAGAAGTTCGCTCCCAGCCATCCACATGCCCAGCGGTTGAATGCTAGCTTGGCTAAATTGCTAGCACTTCAACTGCTGCCTTTTCAGTTGGTAGAATCTGCCCCCTTCCGTGAGTTTGTGGAATGTGTGGTTCCTCAGTGGCAGGTTCCCAAGCGCAACTTTTTCTCACAGAAGGCGATTCTGGCTCTCTACCGGCATGTGGAAGGCAATGTCTTGGCCTCGCTGGACAGGGCGGTCAGCGGTAAGGTGCATATTACCGCTGACTCATGGTCCAGCAGGCATGGACAGGGACGTTACCTATCTTTCACCGCTCACTGGGTGACTTTTCTGGCAGCTGGGAAGGATGCAGGACAAGATGCAGTAGTGTTGGAGGTTGTTCTGCCACCACGCCTCCAAAATTCTACTAGTGGTGATTCTGCCACACCTCTCTCCTCCACCCCCTCCTTTTCTTCTTCCTCCATGGCCTCTTCCTGTGCTGATTTGTCCTCGGAACCAGTGGTGCTCTGTAGGCGTTCAAGGGGCTATGCAAGCACTCAGGCAAAAAGATGCCATGCGGTGCTTGAGCTGGTGTGCTTGGGGGACAGGAGCCACACTGGGGCAGAGATTCTGTCAGCTCTGCAGGGGCAGGTTCAGAGGTGGTTGAAACCAAGAATGGTGGTTTGCGACAATGGCACCAACCTCTTCTCCGCATTCCGACAGGGACAACTCACCCATGTGCCCTGTTTGGCTCACGTCTTTAACTTGGTGGTGGAGCGGTTCTTGGGCAGGTACCCAGGCTTACAGGATGTCCTGAGGCAGGCCACGAAAGTCTGTGTGCATTTCTGTTGGTAATGTAATGCCAGTGCTTGGCTGGCTGACCTCCAAAAGGAATTTGACCTGCCCAAGAACCGCCTAATCTGTGACATGTCCACCAGGTGGAACTCAACGTTGGCCATGCTGCAGCAGCTGCACACGCAGCAGAGGGCCATCAATGAGTACCTATGCGACTATGGCACCAGGACAGGATCAGGGGAGCTTGGTTTTTTCCCCCACGCCAGTGGGCTATGATCAGGGATGCATGCACTGTGCTATCACCATTTGAGGAGGCCACGAGGATGGTGAGCAGTGACAGTGCATGCATCAGTGACGCTGTCCCTCTTGTCCACCTGTTGGAGCACACGTTGCGTGGAATAATGGACAGGGCACTTGAGGCAGAACAGAGGGAGGAAGAGGAGGACTTCCTTACCTCTCAAGGCCCCCTTTATACAGACAGTGTTCCTGCGTACCCGCCAATCACACAGGAAGAGGAGGAGGAGGATTGTGTCAGCATGGAGGTGGAGCCTGGCACTCAGCATCAGCTGCAGTCTTTAAGATATCATTTACAGTCTGAAGAAACCCATGGACTTGTACGTGGCTGGGAGGAGGTGGCTGCGGATCATGTCGTCCTTAGTGACCCAGAGGACTCTGGCCCGAATGGCTCAGCAAACCTATGCTGCATGGCCTCCCTGATCCTGCAAAGCCTGCGAAAGGATCCTCGTATTCGTGGTATCAAGGGGAGGGATCATTACTGGCTGGCAACCCACCTTGATCCAAGGGTAAGGTTGCAGACCTTATCTTGCCATCGCAGAGGGAGCAGAGGATTCTTCGGGAGGCCTTGCAGAAAGGTTTGTGCAACACATTTCCAGAGCCTGGGAGGTTGCAATTTCCTGGTCCTCCTGGACAACGTGTTGCTGAGGCTTCGGTCAGTCACAGAAGGAGCTGTGGAGAAGGTGGCCATCTGACCGATGCGTTCAGACAATTTTTTAGTCCGCAGCCCCAAGGTATAATCGGTTCCAGCAACCATCGCCAGTGACTGATTCACATGGTGCAGGAATACCTAGGGGCAAGTTCAGACTTGGACACCTTTCCCACCGAAAATCCTCTGGGTTACTGTGTCTTGAGGATGGATCACTGGCCAGAGCTTGCACAGTATTCAATTGAGCTACTGGCCTGTCCTGCATCCAGCGTTCTTTTGGAACGCACATTCAGTGCTGCTGGAGGCTTTGTAACCGATCACAGGGTGCGCCTGTCCACCGAATCGGTCAATTGGCTGACCTTCAGAAAAATGAATCAGTCTTGGATCACCAGCTACCAAGCACCTGATGCTGATGTAACCAAATAATTTTCTTTTAATGTGAGATCCCTTCAAGGCTGCCTATGCTGATGCTGAATGACTATTCTGTTATGCTGAGTGACAATCCTCTTCCTCCTCAATTTTCATGCTGGTAGCTGGTAAGAACATTTTTGGTTCTGGGCACCACCACCAGTGGCTAAGGCCCAATTTTTCTGCCCCTGTTTAATTACAATTTTTGATGCAATACTTTGCAGCAGGGCTCATTTCTGCGCTCCAACTAGAGTATCTGTGAGGGGTTGCAGTGTTGTGGCACCAGTGCCCAAGGCTCAGTTTTTCAGCCCCTGTTTAACAGGGGCGTATGATTACAACTTTTGATGCAATACTTTGCAGCAGGGCTCATTCCTGTGCTTCAACTATAGCATCTGTGAGGGGTTGCACTGTTGTGGCACCAGTGCCTAAGGCCCAATTTTTCTGCCCCTGTTTAACAGGTGCATATAATTACAATTCTTGATATAATATTTCACAGCAGGGCCCGTTCCAGTGCCCACCAAGAGAACTATGAGGACTTAGTGTTGTGGCACCAGCACCACCAGCACCACTACCACCAAAGGCCCAATTTTTATACCACTGTTCAACAATGGCATGTAATTACAATTCTTGATCTAATATTTCACAGCAGGGCCTGTTCCTGCGCTCACCAAAAGTAACTGTGAGGTCTTACAGTGTTGTGGCAACACCAACACCCCAATTTCTGCAGAGTATATAGGGCAGGCCCCTACTTTCAAACATCCAACTTACAAACGACTCCTACTTGCAAACGGAAGGAGACAACAGGAAGTGAGATGAAATCTTCCCCTAGGAAGGGAAATTCTCTCCTGTAAGAGTTAATATGGGAAAAACGTGTCTCCTCTCCACTGATGCTTTATCACCAATCCTTGTTTCACTAAAAACCCCAAATTTTCAAAAAACATTTGTCATTGGAACAGAAAGTGACGTGAAATCTTCTGAAGAGGTGCACAGACAGCAAAACAAATGTTACAGGGGTGATAACCCTTCCCTATGTTTTCCAAAAAGCTTAAAAATAAATTTTTTCCTAGAGCAGGTGATGTGGTTTTGCATAGCACCTATGATGGAGACTTCGCGGACTGGGATAGTTGAAGCAGGGAAGTACTTGCATTACTAGACAAAGTGTCCATGTGTAACAATGGAGTGGACATACCATCTGACATGCCCGATGAAGGGATCACAGAATGGCCGGTGATCGAGGGCGTGTTGGCCCCAGTGGAGAGTAATCCTCTCCAGTCAGAAGGACCAGATAAGGACGCATGCATGGTGGAGGTTTTGTCCATAGCCCAGAAAAAGATTACTGGGGAATTTAAAAGTATAAATGGAATTGATTATGACCTGTAGTGGCACACTGTTGCTGAAAGAAAGGGGATGAGTATGAGACATGCATCTGACAGCACTCTGGGGGAGCACCAGGCTGTAATGTCGGATATCTCCAGTGAGCAGGAGGTATCTTTAAATGTCTCAACCTCTCAAATATCAGAGAATAAGCCCCTCCACATCTTTGACAAGGGAAATGTCCCTAAATAGGTTAAGTACACATTAAGGTACCCAGAGACACCCTGAAAGACAGAATTTATGATATTGGGAACTGTGAAATGGAAATGTACAATTTATTGTGGACCATTGCTGTTGATGATAAACATAATGTGGTGTTAATGACTGATAGTTTGGTTGCCAACAGTAACGAGGAAAGGGGCGCTAACTCTAAAAGATGGGTTACAGTGTCCAAGGTGAAGAAGTGGTCCCTTTACAGGAGAAAGAGTCCCTATCCAGCTTCAGGAATATAGTTTTGGGAGAGGAGTTGGGAAAGTCGGAGTACCCTCAGAAACGGAAAGTATGCCCAGAACCCCAAAGCTAAAAGGTAGAAGGGTTTGTAGAAGGACCAGTGGGGCCCCATTAAGATTTCAGAAGAAACACTTGTGGAAGCACACCAGAACAAAGACTTGGGAAGGTTTAATTAATACTTGTAAGTCAGAGTGACCCTTTAAAGGTAAGAGGGAAGGTGAGGAGAGACGGAACAAGACTAAGTTAGCTGGTCGCTGGCACGTAGATGCCAGAGTGAGTGGCTTGTGTGTTCCACCCTCCAGTGCGAAACAAGGGGGGGGAGGGGGCACCTATTGCAGCGTAAGTCTGTGCCTGTGTGAAAACATAGGAGAAATGGGCACAGGGTTATCGAGATTACACTTTGAATGGCTCCATAATGTAAGTTTTGAGTGGGGAAAGATGAGTATTCATCTTTCCCCAGGTTTTGTAATTCCAGGATCAGGGACTGGAACTCAGAAACTTCAAAGTGCTTCTCTAATCCTATGTTCAGATTTTATCAGGTACCAGTAGGCTGAGTGTGCAGGTGTTCACACTGTTATAATCTAGGGCCTCACAGTATGTCAGGAATCCACCCAACAGACAGGAGGTCTATGCCAAGAGTCAGGAGGACTCCAATCCCTCTGCAGGAGTGAGAGAGGCTGCATGGGGCAGCCAGAGAGTGCATATCTGCCAGAGGCAGATTTAGTCTGTGACAGAGCAGTAATGAGCTGATCGAGAGTAAGCTATGAGAAAGCTGGAGTTTAAGGAACTGTGTGTGTTGGTCTGAGAATCAGACCTAAGGTCTAGACTTGAGGCCTGAAGCAACCATTTGGTCAGAGAGTGAGCCAGGAGGCTGAAGTATTCTGTTGAGAAAATTTACATTGATGGTGGAAACCCCCTGCATGGGCAAATGGTGACTTTTATGAAGTTTTCTGTTCTTTTTTAATAAAAGCGGGCCACCAAGCTTTTAAACAGAGTTGCTGAAGTGTACTGACCTCACTGTTATGCACTACCATTTAGCTAAGACATTCCCCAATGTCACATCGTGTAATGTGGATTCTTACAGTCAATAAAATTGAGGGAAAAAAATAAACAGACAAGTGTCTTCTATGGGACCTAACTTATATTATTATAGAACAAATGTGTTTTATCATTCATTTCAGTTCACTTTTTTATTTGTCCGTTGTCTAGAAAAACAGTAAAATTTACCAACAAAAAGTGAATCAACCCCTGAAACAGAGAAAAAAATACCAAAAACCTTTATAATTTCACCTTCTCTATTGACTATGTATTTTGCCTATAGGAGAAAATTTGGCAAAAAAATGGCAAATGTAACTGAAGTTTCATGAAAGTGTAATTGGCCGATTTGTCTCATAACTAAATCTAACTAGTCCACACAGAGCCTTGAACTCAACCTTATCCAACACCTAGGATAGTGATGGATAACCTTGGCACCCCAGATGTTTTGGAACTACTTTTCCCATGATGCTAAACTACACTGCAGAGTGCATGAGCATCATGGGAAATGTAGTTCCAAAACATCTGGAGTGCCAAGATTCGCCATCACTGACCTAGGAGATGAACTGAATGTTCATTATCAGAACTCACTAATACTCTCCTGGCTCACGTGGAGTAAATCCCACTGATAATCTTTCAGGCTGGGTTCACACTTATGCGAATTGGGGAAACCTGCATCCAATTTGCATTACAGAAGAGTGTGACCGGCTCTCAATGGAGCTGGTTCACACAGCTCCGGGGCGACCATGAAGAGCACAGCAGAAGGATCCTGTGCGTCTTTGGCTCCATTTCAGATCCAAATTCAGGCAAAAATACAGTCCTGATTCGCCACTGAAACAGTGAACAGGGACGCACCAGACCCCCTGCTGTGAGCCTCTCTGCAAATAGTGTGAACCCAGCCTCACTGTTTCATGGAAAGCCTTCCCAGAAAAGAAAAGGCTGCTGCACTAGTAAATGAAGGCTCTGATTCACATTAATATCCTTGGTTTCAGAATTAAATGTTGAAAAAGCATGTGCCTGGATACTTCTGGCTATTTAGTGTGTTTACAAGTTTATAAAGCTTATTAAATATTTCTGCTGGTGTACACATCTTATCTTTAGGAATGGTTCACAGTATATGAGCACAATCGTCTGCCACGCTGTACAGTGTCTGACCTCATCATGGGAAATGAATATTACTTCAGAGTGTTCAGTGAGAACATAGTTGGGCTCAGTGACGCACCCGGCGTCTCCAAGAACACAGCTGTCATTGAGAAAACTGGTAAGTGCACTGTTCCAAGCTATGGTCATGTGCTATGGCTTTGGAACAATTCTGTTTACATGAAGATTTTTAGCTGCATTTTTTCATTGTAGCTGACTGTTATTTTAGTCACTTGTTGGCTCCTAAATTCCACAGCACAAAACATTTTTTTGTAAACAGTAACTCTATTTTTAATCTTTTATTTTTTATTTTTAATATTTAAAGAAAATTGGCACACTTTTTTTAATGAGGAGCAACAAGTTAGAAGCTGCTATGCAGTCCAGCACTTTGTAGACATGTGCACACTGAAAAATTTCGTTTTGGAATTTCGTTTTCGTCCGAAAAATAAATTTATTTAGTTACTCCCAAAATTCGTTTTTATTTATTTCGTTTTTCGTTAAAAATAGCATTCGTCCGAAAATCCAAATTAAGGTCGAATCTGTCGTTGAAGGCTTATAGTGTCTGTCGAATGTTCAAAGAAGATTCGACGGAGCAGCTAAACGTATAGTTTAGCTGCTCCGTCGAATCTTCTTAGAACTTTCAACAGACACCATAAGCCAAAGTACATATGTACTTAGTTCTAGCTATTTTACTGCTCCTCCTCTTTGGTTACAATCAGCCAATAACATTCATCATCATCATTATTTTTATCTATCTTTTTTCCCCTACGTCAAATCTTTTCTCCCCTAAGTCAAATCTTTTCTCCCCTACGTCAAATCTTTTCTCCCCTACGTCAAATCTTTTCTCCCCTACGTTCAATCTTTTCTCTCTATGTCGAATCCTTTCTCTCTATGTAGAATAATCTTGAACTAATAGAGTTAAGGTTAGGCACATTCGACCACAGGTTTGATGGACACAGATTGTTATTGTCATCATCATGTCGAATCTCCTATCTATATTGAACTGTTGTAGCAACGAAAACGAAAATAAAGCATTTGTTTATGTCGGATCTTTCGTTTCTCAGATTCTGTACTGTCCTTATCGTTTGTTAAAACGATAACGAAAATACCTGAAATTCAGACGAAAATGCATTCGGACGAAAACGAATGCAGATGTCTAGCACTTTGAAAACATGTGGTCTTTGCTCTCTCCCTCCATTTTATTATACAGTACTTACCAATGGCACAGCTTCCACAGGGCAGTGTTTGGAGGCTATCTTGTTGAAGGAACACAGGTTATTCATTTATATGTCATATAACACTCTTGTATCCCAAAGCCTTTTGGAGATGTTTTAGTTTTGAACATTTTTATCTCTTTAAAATGTATTTATAAAAAAAAATTGTAAAACTATTCATCCTGTGAAACTGCATGTACATTTATTCTGTGCGAATGGGGGAAAATCAATTGCTACTAATAGACTATATTTTCTCCAGATAGGTATTCCTTCATACAGAGTAGAATAATATCACATTATTGCTACTGGATGGAGCTGATGATCATAGGAAATAATTATTTATCGCAATTTTCAGCTTCATCTAGTGGCCAAAATGCATTATCTTCAAAACCACTCTATTTTCTATGAACGGATAACATTCAACCTGGAGAGAAAATAGCCTAAGAACATTCAAATTTGCTTCCCCCCTTTGCACAGAATGGATGTACATAGAGTTTCTCAGAACAAATAGCTCTGTGAATTTTTAATAAATAGACCACTTAGCGTTCACAGTCTACCCTGACATATGCGTATATTTTTTCCTAGGTTTTAGGAATAAAAATAACAACTGTACAAACAAACTATGAATATTACACAAAAAGCAATATGTGTCTGTGCTAATAAAACCTTCTTAAATAGTGATATCAAAATAGAAAAATAATTACATCAAATTAGAAAAATGTCCAATAGTGTCTTCATATTACGATGACAAAAGATATCAGATCTCAGCCGTGTACTGAGAGCATTTGACACCCATGTGAACATAGACCTGCTTACCAGAGGGATATGACCACATATATAAAAATACATTTAGCACCCTCCTAGTTAGAATGCTAGATAGGTTAGGTTAATTTAGGTTTTGTCTCCCCTGTAATCAGAGCAGTTTGTGATTGCTTTGGGCTGTTCTATGCTTCACTGGCTGCAGGATTCACTGCAGTTGCCTGCTCTGTGTACCACTGACAGTCTGCCACCTTATCATTTACCTCCTCATTGTCACTAAAGCCTAAATTGCAGTAGGCTGCAGCTGCTGGAACTTGTCTGCCTGTTGCTGCTCCCTGCTTAAAGTCCCCTGCTAATAGTGTGGCTGAGCAATTCTCTTACTCTTTTGACATTGTGTTGTCATCCTCATAATCAAAACGATGGAATAATTGGACACCACTCAAATCTTCCTTCTGCAGCAAGTCTGAGAGTATGATCAAATAATTCTGCTGACCTCTCATAGCCAGTTTGCAGGGCTATGGCAGGATTGGTGGTACAAGAAGAAGAGAGCACCTTAGCAGTGCTGGCAGATGACTGGCTGCCTTGCACTTAGGAGGAGGAAGATGAGAAAGGCGTTACAGGCTGCTAAAGTACCTCCTGTGCATGCTGTGGCTGTAGTGCATGGTCAGTTTGTTACAAGAAAGGCAGATGTGCCTTATTTTTAGATTGTGCAGCCCGACCACTGATTTGTCCCGCAGAACCTGCTTACGCCTGCTAGCTACTTTTGGTGCACACTAGTTAATCACACAGCTGCATACAAAGGGCAAGTGAAAATGTACACAAGCAACAAGAAAGGCCTAGCAACACACACAAAAATATAAATAACTCAGCAAAAATATTAATCCTAAAACCCACAAAATAAAATAAAAGCTGATTTTTTTTTTTTTTATCTTAGCAGACAATAAAAAAAAAAACATGCCAGAGTATATTAGCATTGTATAGCACAAATCTGAATTCAAAGGACAGGCAGTGCATTGCTGTTGATGCTAAAAATTCAATCCAGTAAATTTCCCTATTAATTAGCATAGACTGCAAGCCCACAATAGCATCTTATCCTTATCCCTAATGGTGATATAATGCTTATTTTATGGAGTAATATGTTAATGTTGGGAAATTAGATCATAAGAGCATAAGAGCAAACACTTTAAGTAAGTAAACCAATTCTTACACATGTGTTACAAATTACCATTTGCTTATTGACCATGATTGTCTTTTATTGGCTACATTGCATTGCATTGCTAAACTATGAGAACTAATTGGGTGCTATGAATTTCAGCGTGTCATTGCTTTACATTTAATAACAATAACACTACTGATAGTGGATTTCAATGCGTCTGCCTGAAGATGACAATCATCAAAAGAGGTAAAATTGCATCTTAAAGGGGTTGTAAACCCTCAAGGTTTTTTACCTTAATGCATTCTATGCATTAAGGTGAAAAACCTTCTGTAGTTCAGCAGCCCCCCAGAGCCCCCCCCCCCCCTTTTACTTACCTGAACTTGATCTTTTCAGCAAAGAGAACGAGCCCAGCAGCTCCAGCTTCTGCCTCGGGTGCTCATTGGATAGATTGATAGCAGCAGCAATTGGCTCCCATTGCTGTCAATCAAATCTAGTGACACAGGAGCCGGGGGGTGGGGCCGAGTCCTGCTCTCTGTATCAATGAACGCAGCAGCAGGACTCGGGAGTGCACCCGCATGGGTGCCCCCTTGGAATGCGGGTCTCTGAGGGGGCAATCGATGCGGAGAGGAGCGCCTCTGGGGGACTCCAGAAGAGGAGGATTGGGGCCACTCTGTGCAAAACCGTTGCACAGAGGAGGTAAGTATAACATGTTTGTTATTTAAAAAAAGAAAAAAACTTTACAACCCCTTTAAGTGTAGAAATTGACTTAAATTTTGTGGGAATTTCAGAGACTTGGTTTAACAGCTCTCATGATTGGCTGGCAACCATTTAGGGGTATTTCCTTTATCGCAGGTAAAAAAAAGGGAGGGGTATGCCTGTATATCAAAAATGATGTGCACGTGAATGTGAGGAACGACATCACTAATGGAGCAAGGGAGGAGGTGGAATCCTTATGGGTTGAGCTTCAAAGGGAGGAAACCAAGGGCAAAGTAATACTGGGAGTATGCTATAGGCCCCCTAACTAGAGGGAGGAAGGGGAGGCGGACCTTCTATCACAGTTTGGAATGGCGGCAAGGATGGGAAGTGTCATTATAATGGGGGATTTTAATTATCCAGATATAGACTGGGCGGAAGGAACCCTGCATTCGTCTAAGGCTCGTCATTTCCTAAATATCTTGCAGGATAATTTTATGGTTCAGATGGTAAATGGACCAACAAGAAACAATGCGTTACTAGACCTACTGATTACTAACAATACAGGCCTTATCGGGGATGTGGAAATACAGGGCAATTTAGGAAACAGCGACTACAGGTCAATTCGTTTCAGTATAAATCACAAAAACGGAAAGCACAAGGGTTCTAGATTGTAAGCTCTAACGAGCAGGGCCCTCTGATCCCTCCTGTATTGATTTGTATTGTAAATGTACTGTCTGCCCCATGTTGTAAAGCGCTGCGCAAACTGTTGGCGCTATATAAATCCTGTATTATAATAATAATAATAATAATAATAATAATACAAAGGCACTGAATTTCAAAAGAGCCAACTTCCCTAAACGCGCTCTTTGCTACAAGATATTAAATGGGATAAAATCCTAGGAACAAAGAACACGGAGCAAAAATGGGAGTGCTTTAAGAGCATATTAAATAAAGGTGGTGGTCAGTGCATTCCAATGGGAAATACATTTTAAAGAGCTAATAAAAATTCTGGGTGGCTCAACGCCAACGTAAAAATGCATATAAAAGCGAAGAAAAAGGCCTTCATTAAAAACAAGGCTGAGGGATCATTGTCAGCATTCCAACTTTACAAAGAATGCAATAAGAAATGTAAGGGTACAATCAAGGCGGCTAAGATAAAACATGAAAGGCACATAGCGGAGGAGAGGAAAAAAAATCCCAAGACATTCTTTAAGTATATAAATAGTTAGAAAAGGAGGCCAGAACATATTAGCCCCATAAAGGATGATGAAGGGAATTTGGTTACAAAAGACGGAGAGATGACGAAGGTTTTGAATATATTCTTCTCTTCAGTCTTCACAAGGGAAACAAGGGGATACAGTAACCAAGACGGTAATGTTAATCTTTATAACACGTCACAGGAAGCCCCCTCATGGCTAACAGAGGACAGAATTAGAAATAGACTTGAAAAAATTAACATTAATAAGTCACCGGGACCAGGTGGCTTGCACCCATAGGTCCTTAAGGAACTCAGTTAGGTGATAGCCAGACCATTGTTCCTAATTTTTATGGACAGTTTACTGACTAAAATGGTACCAGCTGATTGGAGAAAAGCCAACGTAGCACCCATATTTAAAGAGGGGCCTAGATATATACCTGGGTAATACAGGCCAGTTAGCCTAACATCAATAGTCTGCAAGCTATTGGAGGGGATGATAAGGGACTATATACAAGATGTCAGTAATGAAAATGGTATCGTTAGCAGTAATCAGTATCTATTAACCCTCTTTGAAGAAGTGAGCTGCCATCTAGATAAAGGAAGGCCTGTAGACATGGTGTATCTGGATTTTGCAAAGGCATTCGATACAGTTCCCCACAAACGTTTAGTCTACAAACTACGGTCTGTCGGCATGGACCAAAAGGTAAGCACAAGGATTGAAAACTGGCTACAGGGGTGAGTCAAGTGCTGTATCCTGGCCTAAGCCGACAAGGCTCAGGCCTAGGGCGGCACTTTGCGTGGGGGCGGCAAAAAAGCCGCCCCCCCACTAGGGTGACCACATGTCCCGCAATGAAAGCAACACAGAGGAGTCTGGAATGCAGGCAACAGGGGTAGACTGAGCCGCCGTAGCGCTGGCTCTGCCCCTACCTGAGATCTACTGGTCACTAGTTGCTAGAGCCACCTGGTGTCTAGCAACCAGTGACGTCACAGACATGACTCACTGTCCAGCAGCCACTGGCAGCAGAACTAAATTCATAAATCCTTGTCTTTGCGCGAGTGGGCAGCCCTAGAATCTGCGGGGAAGGCGAGCAGCACTAGCATCAGGCTGTCTAGAACCAGGAGCCTGAGAAGGAAAAGACATCCACTGCCACCCTGACCTGAGCACCAGCGGGCACAGCATCCCTGGCGCCTCCCAGAGCCTGCACTCCTTCTCCAACCTCCTTTTTGCTCCCCGCTGTGACATCAGTAGGAAGACAGGCTGACCGAGGGCCCAGAGGACGAGGATGAACAGGAGGTAGGTGCATCACACACACCTACCCACAAACTGGGGGACACAGGCGGGATTGCAGGCAGGGCTAGGGGGTCTCTTTCACCCCCCCCTCATTTTTATTTAACTTTAAAAAAATATTTTTTTTACTAGTAATGTCAGCAATTAGGGACTTATAGCGGGACTGCGATATTGCAGCAGACAAATCAGGCACCTAACTCACACTTTTTACACTTTTTGAGGACCAGTGACACTAATACAGTGATCAGTGCTGAAAAAAAAAGCACTTTCATTGCACTAATGACACTGGCAGGAAAGGGGCTAACATCAGGGGTGATCAAAGGGTTAAATTTGTGCCTAGGGAGTGTTTAAAAACTGTGGGAGAGGTGCTTTCACTGCATGAAGACATGGATCGGTGTTCCTGCTTCACAGAAACACAGGTTCCATGTCTTCTGTACTCGTAGAATGACAGTCTGCCTTGTTTACATAGGCAGACTATCATTCTGCCAGAGTACCGAACCATCGGTGGGTCCCGGCAGACATCAGGTCTGCGGGACCCGCTGATTGACACCCACTGTGTAAAAGCACGACGGGAATGAGCCTGCAGCAGCGCAACCCGGGAGTGTAGAATCACATATATATACTTGGTTCTGCGCACAGCGGCCGCCCTGTAGCAGTACAACTGCTATAGGACGGTCATAAAGCGGTTAAACAGGAAGGGGTGGGGCAAATTTATGTAGGGAGGCATCCAATTTTAGTCTTGCCTAGGGCAGCACAAAACCAGGATACACCACTGGGCAAGTCCAAAGGGTGGTGATAAATGGGGAGTACTCGAATGGTCTGGTGTGGAAAGTGGGGTCACCCAGGGTTCTCTCCTGGGACCAATCCTTTTTAATTTATTCATAAACGTTCTGGAGGATGGGATAAACAGCTCAATCTCAGTATTTGTGGACGGTACAAAGTAAAGCAGGGCGATAACTTCTACGCAGGATGTGGAAACCTTGGAAGAAGATCTAAACAAATTAATGGGGTGGGCAACTACATGGCAAATGAGGTTTAATGTTGAAAAATGTAAAGTAATGCATTTGGATGCCAAAAATAGGAATGCAATTTACTCACTAGGGGGGAATCTCTGGGGGAATCTAGGGTGGAAACGGACCTGGGGGTTCTAGCAGATGACAGGCTCAGCAATGGCATGCAATGCCAAGCTGCTGCAAGCTAAACCAATAGAATATTGGCATGCATTAAAAAGTGGATTCACTCCAGAGATAAAACGATAATTCTCCCAATCTACAAGACTCTGGTCTGGCCGCACCTGGAGTATGCCATCCAATTCTTGGCACCAGTCCTCAGGAGGGATGTGCAGGAACTGGAGAGAATCCAGAGAAGGACAAAAAAAGCTAATTAAGGGACTGGAGGAACTCAGCTATGGGGAAAGACTACAAGCATTGAACATATTCTCTCTGGCGAGGAGACACTTGAGAGAGGATATGATATCAATGTACAAATACCCTACCGGTGACCCTAGCATTGAAAGGAAATTTAAAGAAACATGCGACCATTCACTAAAATTAAAAGAGAAGTGGTTTAACCTTAAACTGCGTAGAGGGTTCTTTACTGTAAGAGTGGTAAGGATGTGGAAATCTCTTCCACAAGCATTGGTATCATCGGGAGCATCGATCATTTCAAAAAACTATTAGATGGGTACCTTAACGACCACAATATGCAGGGGTATACAATGTACTATTAACATATAAGGGCACAGACATAGGTTGGACTGGATGGACTTTTTTCAACCTCATCAACTATGTAACTATGTAGCTATGTAACAATGAAGGATGATAATAGATAGTTAGTTCTAACGAGCAGACCCTCTGATTCCTCTTTTATTGAATTGTATTGTAACTGTACTGTCTGCCCTCTTGTTGTAAAGCGCTACATAAACTGTTGGCGCTATATAAATCCTGTATTATAATAATAATAACAGCTCCCAACAGGAATGTATCTATTCCTGTTGGTCTCTTTAACCGCATCCGGACCGTACATTTACTGCGGCAGGGTGGCCCATGTGCGCAAAATCACGTACCTGTATGTGCTTTCGTTCACGCGGTTTAATGGGCACGCGCTCGCTGCTCCCGATGTGTTTGCACACAGCGGGAGCCAATCAGCGGGTCTGGCAGCCGCGATGGCCACCACGACCCATCGATCCTTCACAGGAGAGACGGATTAGCGGTGTGCTGATGTAAACAAAGCACACCACTGATCTGTCAGTGAGGAAAAGTGAGAGATCGTGTTTCAGCTAAGCTGAATCACGATCTCTCCTTTCCTCCAGTGTAACACTTCCCCCTACAGTTAGAAACATCTCACATGGAACAAATTTAACCCCTTGATCGGCCCCTAGTGTTAACCCCTTCCCTGCCAGTGCCATTTATACAGTAATCAGTGCATTTTTATAGCACTGATCACTGTATTGGTGTCACTTAGGGTCAGATTTGTCCGCCGTAATGTCGAAGTCTCGCTAAAAATCGCAGATCGCCGCCATTACTAGTAAAAAAAAATAATAAATAAATAAAAGTCTCTACATCTATCACGTAGTTTGTAGACGCTATAACTTTTGCACAAACCAATCAATATACGCTTATTGGGATTTGTTTTACCAAAAATAATTAGCGGAATTAGTATTGGCCTAAATTTATGAAGAAATTAGTTTTTTTACATTTTTGTTTTGGATATGTATTATAGGAGAAAGTAAAAAATATTGTTTTTTTTTTTCAAAATTGTCGATCTTTTTTTGTTTAAAGCGCAAAAATAAAAACCGCAGAGGTGATCAAATACCACCAAAAGAAAGCTCTATTTGTGGGGGAATAAAGGACATACATTTTATTTAGGTACAGTGTCACATGACCACGCAATTGTCAGTTAAAGTGACACAGTTCCGTATCGCAAAAAATGGCCTGATCAGTAAGTGGGTTAAACCTTTCGAGGCTGAAGTGGTTAAAGAACGTTTTTTGACAAAAATCTGCGATTCTTAACCAATATGGTGAGATCCAAAAAGGTAATTTGGGTGGAGCTGTATTTATAAGATAATTTGATGCCCAAATCATTGGCATTTAACCTGGCCATAAATGTATGTAAAGAGTCCTCATTTCCCCTCCATAGGAGGAGCACATCATCAATAAACCTCCTCCAAAGTTCTACCTCGGGCTGTTGAGTGCCCCAAACAACATTTTCCTCCCACCATGACATAAATAAGTTTTGTTAGTGAGGGCGCAAACTTGGCACCCTTCGCCACTCCGGTTTTGTGTAAGAAAAGAAAATGTTTTCGTTGTGCCAAAAATAAATATGCAAAATTCAGGAGCTCTAAAACTAAATTCCTCTGGATCTCAGGGTGTGAGTCACCTCGATGGAGAAAATGTTTAGCTGCTTCAAAACCCCTATTATGGAAACATCTACTGTGACAAGTAATAGCTTGTCCTCACATTACCTCTCATAACAGGTTAATTATTTGTTTCGTGTCCTTAAGATAGTAGGGAGTTTTCTCAACCAGAGGCTGTAAAAAGAAATCAATATATTTACCAATTCTTGAAATTAATTTCTCCTTTTTTTCTTTTCAGGTTTAGTCTATAAGCCCCGTGACTATGAAGAAAAGGATGTCTGCATGGCTCCTAAGTTCCTCACACCTCTTATAGACCGCAGTGTAGTGGCTGGGTACAGTACAGCCTTGAATTGTGCTGTAAGAGCCTATCCAAAGGTACACAGCTGTCTTTAGTGAAACAGATCATGTCTGCAGTACAATACATTTAAAGCATTCACTGTTCTTCTACAGAGAAACCTGATTGCCATGAAATTGATCATATCTTTATAAATGTCCCTTTTCACGGGTGCAGAGAATTTAATGGCTGTAAATCGTTTGGTAAAAAAATACACATAACCTATTTAAAATAATTTGTTTTGTTTTGAACATGCATTTTGTCAGTAAGTAGAGAAATATGCTAATTTTCCTCAAAAAATATGTCTCATAATTGCATTATTTTAAAGGTCAGTACACCCACTGAGATATTTCAGTTATAAGTAAATTCGTATGGAAGTCCCCCAGGTAGCTTTTCACATCAAGCTTATTTTCAGAATTTTTTTTTTTGTAGTTATAATTGGAACGTCTAGAATATTTTTCATATTTTTTTTATGCTGTCTGAGATTTTTTGGTGAGATTTATTATTTTCTGTACCGGTGACAACACTGTTACCCAGACAAGGAATGAAGGGAAATCTCCAGCTGTAACATAGACAGCAGTAACAGAAAATATAAGACTAGGAAGATTAAGATAAGGTTTGAACCCCACCAACATTTAAATGTGGTCAGTGTACCCATTGCAGATTTTCCATTAATTCCTGCCTGGTTACAACATTGTCACACCTCTCCCATGTGACCTTGAACAGCATTATTAACATGGGAAAGATCCTAACCCCTTTTCTGCTGCATCCAAACGTATAAAAACAAGTTTTGATTAGAATTACATGTAGCACTACCCCCCATAGGAGCCGCTGATTAGGATGGGTCTTTTGTTCTTTGCCTCAACCTTAAAAGAAAACGTAAAAAAAATTAAAAAAAACTCTTCCCCTCTAACACACCAGGTTGAGTGTACAAACATACAATATCATAGGAAATCACTGTAAGTAATACTTAGCACCCAGTAGTGGTGCTATATCAAAGAAAATGGGAACCAAACAAGATAGTAAAGGCAAACATAATATATTGTCACGCAATATGTTAGGTAACTAGGCAAGCGTAAACAGGATTAACAATGGCAATAACACAATTTGATAACAATTAGGAAATCTGCCCAACGATCTGTGATAATACTAGGGTGGGGAGCTTCAGCTTATATACTGTGCTAACATTACCGCGGTAAATACCAAAAGCCACGCTTACCCTATATGAAATATGCCATCAATCAAATATGTGCAAACTAATAAATAAAATAAAACAAGAGAAAATCCATGTGAAAACTTTAGTAGTCCAAATATTGTGCAATGAATCAATGTCTTTCAAAGTGCCTGTGCTCAAAAAGTGTCAGCACTTCAAAGAGTTATTTCTTCTATAATAATGTGTCCCACACTTCACCACCAACATTCCACTGTGTGCAAATAGTGCCCTTCCCCCGATGGGATCACACTCACCAAATATAAATGACCACCCTAGCTTCTACCAAGGAAGGCCTGAAAAGCTTGTTCCACAGCGCAGCTGAGCCTGACAATCTCCCTCTAGTTTCAGCCTATAAGAGAGGTCCATATCACCGCTGACATGCAGGGAAGGATTTAAACAGAGAGGATATTTATAGCGCATGCCATTTATTAAAATTTGCAGTACAAAGAAGTTTAAAACCACTCACAATGGATGTCCTTGGAGTGACTAAACATGTCGCGTAGGGGCAGGTCATCCACTTGGTTTGGAAGCAGCACCAGCGGATTGGAGCGCACACCAGCTTCCAAACTCGGAGCAGCAATGACATTAATTGCCAGATGATTACCGGGTGCCAGGATTGTGAGTGGTTTTAAACCCTTGCATTGTGGGGGGAGCCACACTGCTAAAGTAGTTTTGAATCTTTCAGAAAGTTCACCTTTAAATAGGGTGATTTGCACCTAAACCAGTGCCAGACATGTATGCTCATTAAAGTGCATGACTATGGGATGCAATATGTGCACACTTAGGTCTTCTGGCACAGCAATGCATCCAACCTTCCTGACTAGGGATGAGCCAAACACCCCCCTGTTCGGTTTGCACCAGAACATGCGAACAGGCAAAAAATTAGTTTAAACACCCGAACACCGTTAAAGTCTATGGGACTCGAACATGAATAATTAAAAGTGCTAATTTTAAAGGCTTATATGCAAGTTATTGTCATAAAAAGTGTTTGGGGACCTGGGTCCTGCCCCAGGGGACATGGATCAATGCAAAAAAAGTTTTAAAAACGACGTTTTTTTCGGGAGCAGTGATTTTAATAATGCTTAAGGTGTAATATTCCTTTAAATTTTGTACCTGGGGGGTGTCTATAGTATGCCTGTAAAGGGGCGCATGTTTCCCGTGTTTAGAACAGTCTGACAGCAAAATGACATTTCAAAGGAAAAAAAGTCATTTAAAACTACTTGCGGCTATTAATGAATTGTCGGTCCGACAATACACATAAAAGTTCATTGATAAAAATGGCATGGGATTTCCCCACAGGGCAATCCCGAACCAAAATTTTTTTAAAAAATGGCGTGGGGGTCCCTCTAAATTCCATACCAGGCCATTCAGGTCTGGTATGCGTATTAAGGGGAACCTGTGCCAAATTTTTTTTTAAAAATAGCGTGGGGTCCCCCTCAAAATCCATACCAGACCCTTCAGATCTGGTATGGATTTTAAGGGGAACTACGCGCCAAATTTTTTTAAAAAATGGCGTGGGGTCCCCCAAAAAATCCATACCAGACCCTTATCCAAGAATGCAACCTGACAGGCTGCAGGAAAAGAGGGGGGACAAGAGAGCGCTCCCCACTCCTGAACTGTACCAGGCCACATGCCCTCAACATTGGGAGGGTGCTTTGGGGTCCCCCCAAAGCACTTTGTCCCCATGTTGATGGGGACAAGGGCCTCATCCTCACAACCCTTGCCCGGTGGTTGTGAGGGTCTGTGGGCAGGGTGCTTATCGAAATCTGGAAGCCCCCTTTAACAAGGGGACCCCCAGATCCCGGCCCCCCTGTGTGAAATTCCTTTATTCTTTCCATCTTCTTTCTTCTATCTTTGTAACGTAATGGGTGATCCCGCCCCCTCTGATGTCATTGGGAAAGCCTCAGGGAAGTCCCCGTCAAGTCCCCATGCATCAGAGGGGGGCGGGGTCACCGGGTGGCCCCGCCTTCTGTTATTTAAGAAGCGTCAGAAGTCGAGAAGCGTCACACAGCGGGAGCCTCCCATCATGGATGCGGAACGAAGAAGGGAAGAAGACGGCGCGGAGGAAGATGCCGGACAAGAACACCGGAGCAAGAAGCAGAGGATCGGAGGAAGAACCAGAGGAAGAAGAAGATGGAGGAAGAAACCGAAGGAAGATAGAAGAAAGAAGATAGAAGAAAGACGATGTAAAGAAGAATACTTTAAATAAAGGAATTGTCAAAAACTGTCTCTTGTCATTTTTAACATTTTTGACACTTTTTTTGTGAAATGGTAGGGGTACTTTTGTACCCCCTTACCATTTCACACAGGGGGGGCCGGTATCTGGGGGTCCCCTTGTTAAAGGGGGCTTCCAGATTCCGATAAGCCCCCCGCCCGCAGACCCCCGCAACCACCGGGCAAGGGTTGTGGGGCTGGGGACAAGGGGACAAGGTGCTTTGGGGGCGACCCCAAAGCACCCTCCCAATGTTGAGGGCATGTGGCCTGGTACGGTTCAGGAGGGGGGGCACTCTCTCATCCCCCCTGTTTTCCTGCGGCCTGTCAGGTTGCGTGCTTGGATAAGGGTCTGGTATGGATTTTTTGGGGGCCCCATGCCATTTTTTTTTATTTTGCTGCGGGGTTCAGCCTTAATATCCATACCAGACCTGAAGGGCCTGGTATGGAATTTAAGGGGACCCCCACGCCATTTTTTTTTCAATTTTGGTTCAGGGTTCCCCTGTGGGGAAATCCCATGCCATTTTTATCAATGAACTTTTATGTGTATTGTCATTAATAGCCGCGAGTAGTTTTAAATGACTTTTTTCCTTTGAAATGTCATTTTGCTGTCAGACTGTTCTAAACACGGGAAACATGCGCCCCTTTACAGGCATGCTATAGACACCCCCCAGGTACGAAATTTAAAGGAATGTTACACTTTTATTGTTTCACTTTAAGCATTATTAAAATCACTGCTCCTGAAAAAACGGACATTTCTAAAACTTTTTTTTGCATTGATACATGTCCCCTGGGGCAGGACCCAGGTCCCCAAACACTTTTTATGACAATACCATGCATATAAGCCTTTAAAATTAGCACTTTTGATTTCTCCCATAGACTTTTAAAGGGTGTCCTGCGGCTTTCGAATTTGCCTCGAACACCTCAAATTGTTCGCTGTTTGGCGAACTGGCGAACAGCTGATGTTCGAGTCGAACATAAGTTTGACTCGAACTCAAAGCTCATTCCTATTCCTGACAACCTCAGTGCTATGGTTCTAAAATGTGTTTCTGAAGTTTTGTGTATTTCAAACTATTTTAAAGATGTTTGCCTTTTGCATAGTCAGTGAAACAGCTGACAGGTAAGGTGAGGCCCCCTGTGAAGTCCCACCCTACCTGACATCTCAAGGTCATAGTCCCAGAGGGACAAAGGGCCTGACACTTCTAACTCAGAGTTCTAGAGGGACTGAAGAAACTACTAATGAAACATACGGTAGTTTTTTTTGGACAATACAAAATATGTAGGTGCCTCTAGATATTAATTGACCTTCTCTCAAATAGTCATTCTTAAAGTGTTTTTCTTTAATGCAGCCTAGAGTGATCTGGATGAAAAATAAAATGGAGATTAGAGATGATCCAAAATTCCTCATGAAACATAATCAAGGAGTTCTTACCCTAAATATCCGCAAACCCAGCCCATTTGATGGTGGAACCTATACCTGCAAAGCCATCAACGAGCTTGGTGAAGCTGAAGTGGACTGTAGATTGGAAGTCAGAGGTAACTTATGCAATTATTTTATTGCTTAGCTTAAAAATCCCAGTATATTGTGATGGTCAGGGGATCAAAGATATTCGCAAAAACTGTTTCAAGTGTTCCAAACAGGGAAAAAAATTGTGTATGTCAGTAAAAAATAGAATAAAAAAAATTTGCAGTACATTTTTGTTATACATTCAAATTGTTTTCCATTTGTGGACTGACAACACACAGCATTTTTGTTGACTCAGTATTATCAGCCTGGCTCAGTTTTCTTTTGCCAAGCTACTTAAACCCACCTACTCTTGCATGTCCACAAAGAGCTAGTCACAAGGTAAGGATGGAGGGCTAATTACTCTTCTTGAAATAACATAGGAAATGAGTACTGGACACAGGACAGCTCTGAATTGTTAACAAGATCAACATTGATTTTTTTTGCAGATAGTATTAGCCAACACCCCCAAATTATTATTATTATTTTGCAGCTTTCAATATATTTACTGTGGTGGCTACATTCGTTTTCTCTTTTAAGGCTTTTCTTTTCTTTATTTTCACTTGGTGATTCAGCGAGTCAACTTCCTTTAAAGAGGAAGTAAACCCTGATGGGTTTTACTTCCTCTTTTGCTCCTTGTATAGCCTGCAAATTAAAAGCATAATGGGCTAGTATGCGTCGCATTATGTGACACTTACCTGCAAAAGAATCCAGCGATGTCCCCTGTGTAGGCAGCGGCCATCTTCAAGCCCCCCTTCCTTCCGGGCCACGGACTCCGGCTCTATGATTCGCCGGAGCCACGTGACGTCACTCCCACACATGCGCACAGTAACGGCACGCACTAGGGAAGAAATGGCACAGAGTTTCATTTCTTCCCTTTATCGGCAGACTACAAGTGAAACATCTCCTAAATGGCGCCTTATTCTAGGCTTACATATAGGTAGAAGTCCCAAAAAAGGGTTTACAACCACTTTAACAGACCAAGCTGTCCACCAAAATTGTAATAGGGTTGAGATGAACCATTTAACACTGACAGGGGTGCTTATAATGATCAGTTTTTTATTAATTTACAGTATCTCACAAAAGTGAGTACACCCCTCACATTTTTGTAAATATTTTATTCTATCTTTTCATGTGACAACACTGAAGAAATGACACTTTGCAACAATGTAAAGTAGTGAGTGTACAGCTTGTATAACAGTGTAAATTTGCTGTCTCCTCAAAATAACTCAACACACAGCCATTAATGTCTAAACTGCTGGCAACACCCCTTAGCCATTTTCCCTCCTCAGTGTTATGTGACTCGTTAGTGTTACAAGGTCTCAGGTGTGAATGGGGAGCAGGTGTGTTAAATTAGTTATCTGAGTTATCTCTCTCACTCTCTCATACTGGTCACTGGAAGTTCAACATGGCTAAGAACTCTCTGAGGATCTGAAAAAAAGAATTGTTGCTTTACATAAAGATGGCCTAGGCTATAAGAAGTTTGTCAAGACCCTGAAACTGAGCTGTGGCGCAGTGGCCAATGCCATACAGCGGTTTAACAGGACAGGTTCCACTTAGAACAGGCCTCACCATGGTCGACCAAAGAGGTTGAGTGCACATGCTCAGCGTCATATCCAGAGGTTGTCTTGGGAAAATAGACGTATGAGTGCTGCCAGCATTGTTGCAGAGGTTGAAGGGGTGGGGGGTCAGCCTGTCAGTGCTCAGACCATATGCCGCACAATGCATCAAATTGATCTGCATGGCTGTTGTCCCAGAAGGAAGCCTCTTCTAAAAATGATGCACAAGAAAGCCTGCAAACAGTTTGCTGAAGACAAGCAAACTAAGGACATGGATTACTGGAGCCGTGTCCTGTAAAAATTAAAGCTAATGTAGTCACCACTTTTAAGGATTGGTAAACTGCAATATAGCAAATGTTTGTCTTTAGATTTAATACCGCTTTAAGAGACTAAAAGGAACTGGGCACCAAAAACAAAATTAAGTCAAATGTGTATCTGTATTTGAAAAAAGTTCATAGAAGTGTGTTAACTAAATTTTTTCATTTCTCAATGCAGTTCCCCAGTAATCCCATCTTGGATTGATAAACAGTTCCGGTAAGTATTGTTCATACTACAAGAAAGACTGCAAATAAAGCTGGCTAATGGCTAAAGACAATAACGGTCTGGCCTACATATGCTATCCAATGTTTTTTGGCAAGCTACTGCCCAAAAACAGAACCCAACTTGTGTTAACATTTTTCTTTTGGGCATTGGGAGGGAGGGGGGGTACTTGCAGATAGTCTTAGTGCAGAATTATCTATGTTGAAAACAATGATGAAAGGGCAGGTTTTTCTAATATATCCAATCATTCTGGCTCCAGAAAATCCTATTCATGGCTGTTGGGAACTACCCCACAAGCTTTAGATCTCTGCTTGATGCATGCAAAAATAATCAGGAGGCTGGCATCTTAAATCTATGAGAACATTCAGTTCGTGTTACAATGATCAAATAAATCTTTAGCTTATAGGGGTTGCCTACTCAAGTGATGGGTAGGGTACATAGTGTACCCAGTGTTCATGCACATGTTTCCTTTGCTGGCCCCTGACTTTAGTGTCTTCCTAAAAAGGGGGATAAGGTCAATAAAAATATTACAGAAAGTAAATGGTACAACATCAATGCTAAAAATGAGGCAGCCCACCTACTGTGATGCAAAGCTATCATGTAACAAGCTTGATACAGCCATTGACACGTAAAAGAAACAGATGTACTGCAATTCAAGCTGAAGTCCAGGCAAACAGCTAAATGTGCAATTGAAGTACATATACTTATAGCTCCCAACTGTCCCTGATTTTGAGGGACTGTCCCTCATTTTGAACAAAGTCCCTCTGTCCCTCTTTCCTCCTGATTTGTCCCTAATTTTTGGTCTGATTTATATACTGTAGTTATATATAAAATGCACTATTTATCTATCCAAAAGTGTTTTACAGTGCTAAACCTTTCATCAAATTTCTAACTTGCTGCATCTGTAAATTCCAAAATCCATAATAAAGGCATAGGAGTGGTAAAAAAACACTTGTGGGTTTAACCAACCATTTTTTATATACAGTGGGGACGGAAAGTATTCAGACCCCCTTACATTTTCCACTCTTTGTTATATTGCAGCCATTTGTTAAAATCATTTAAGTTCATTTTTTTTCCTCATTAAAGTACACACAGCACCTCATATTGACAGAAAAACACAGAATTGTTGACATTTTTGCAGATTTATTAAAAAAGAAAAACTGAAATATCACATGGTCCTAAGTATTCAGACCCTTTGCTCAGTATTTAGTAGAAGCACCCTTTTGATCTAATACAGCCATGAGTCTTTTTGGGAAAGATGCAACAAGCTTTTCCCACCTGGGTTTGGGGATCCTCTGCCATTCCTCCTTGCAGATCCTCTCCAGTTCTGTCAGGTTGGATGGTAAATGTTGGTGGACAGCCATTTTTGGACAGGTGGACAGGTTTTCGTTCAGGATATCCCTGTACTTGGCCGCATTCATCTTTCCCTCGATTGCAACCAGTCGTCCTGTCCCTGCAGCTGAAAAACACCCCCACAGCATGATGCTGCCACCACTATGCTTCACTGTTGGGACTGTATTGGACAGGTGATGAGCAGTGCCTGGTTTTCTCCACACATACCGCTTAGAATTAAGGCCAAAAAGTTCCATCTTGGTCTCATCAGACCAGAGAATCTTATTTCTCACCATGTTGGAGTCCTTCAGGTGTTTTTTAGCAAACTCCATGCAGGCTTTCATGTGTCTTGCACTGAGGAGAGGCTTCCATTGGGGCACTCTGCCATAAAGCCCCGACTGGTGGAGGGCTGCAGTGACAGTTGACTTTCTACAACTTACTCCCATCTCCCGACTGCATCTCTGGAGCTCAGCCACAGTGATCTTTGGGTTCTTCTTTACCTCTCTCACCAAGGCTCTTCTCCCCCGATATCTCAGTTTGGCCGGACGGCCAGCACCAGGGAGGTTTCTGGTCGTTCCAAATGTCTTCCATTTAAGGATTATGGAGGCCACTGTGCTCTTAGGAACCTTAAGTGCAGCAGAATTTTTTTGTAACCATGGCCAGATCTGTGCTTTGCCACAATTCTGTCTCTGAGCTCCTTAGGCAGTTCCTTTGACCTCATGATTCTCATTTGCTCTGACATGCACTGTGAGCTGTAAGGTCTTATATAGACAGGTGTGTGGCTTTCCTAATCAAGTCCAATCAGTATAATCAAACACAGCTGGACTGAAATGAAGGTGTAGAACCATCTCAAGGATGATCAGAAGAAATGGGTAGCACCTAAGTTAAATATGAGTGTCACAGCAAAGGGTCTGAATACTTAGGACCATGTGATATTTCAGTTTTTCTTCTTTAATAAATCTGCAAAAATGTCAACAATTCTGTGTTTTTCTGTCAATATGGGGTGCTGTGTGTACATTAATGAGGAAAAAAATGAACTTAAATGATTTTAGCAAATGGCAGCAATATAACAAAGAGTGGAAAATTTAAGGGGGTCTGAATACTTTCCGTCCCCACTGTAATTCTCCTTTAAGAGGGGGGAGGGGGGGGCAGGGGATGTGTTCTACAAAGTAAAGACAGATTCAGTGATGATTCAGGGTGAAGTGATACTAGTAGTATTTAAAAACAACATATAAGGATCTATTAATGTGCCAACTCTAATTTCCTCAATACTTACCTAGACAAGAATTTTGCCAGCTTTTTATGGCCTCCTTCCCTACCTACAGCCTCCTAGGACACATCATACATCCCAGGAGGCTGCGGGGCTCACAGTGTTGCCCTGCCATGCACATGCACAGTGGGGAGCCAGCTGTGAGACTTCAGGAAGTCACAGCTGCTCCCATATCCTAGATGAGCGAAAGCCCGGAAGCAAAGGATCAGCACTAGACATGTGCACACTGAAATATTTTGTTTCGGAATTTCTTTTTCGTCCGAAAAATACATTTATTTAGTTACTCCCTAAATTCGTTTTTATTAATTTCGTTTTTCGTAAAAAATTGCATTCATCCAAAAATCCAAATTAAGGTTGAATTTGTCATTGAAGGCTTATGGTGTCTGTTGAATGTTCAAAGAAGATTCGACGGAGCAGCTAAACTGTACGACGCCGTATAGTTTACCTGCTCCGTCGAATCTTCTTAGAACTTTCAACAGACACCATAAGCCAAAGTATGTGTGTACTTAGTTCTAGCTATTTTATTGCTCCTCCTCTTTGGTTTCAATCAGCCAATAACATTTATCATCATCATTATTTTTATTTATCTTTTCTCCCCTACGTCGAATCTTTTCTCCCCTGCGTCAAATCTTTTTTCCCCTACGTCAAATCTTTTCTCCCCTACATTGAATCTTTTCTCCCCTACGTCGAATCTTTTCTCCCCTACCTCAAATCTTTTCTCTCTATGTCAAATCTTTTCTCTCTATGTAGAATAATCTTAGACTAATAGAGTTAAGGTTAGGCACATTCGACCACAGGTTTGATGGACACAGATTGTTATTGTCATCATCATGTCGAATCTCCTATCTATATCGAACTGTTGTAGCAACGAAAACGAAAATAAAGCATTTGTTTATGTCGGATCTTTTGTTTTTCGGATTCTGCACTTTCGTTATCGTTTGTTAAAACGATAACGAAAATACCTGAAATTCAGACGAAAATGCATTCGGACGAAAACGAATGCACATGTCTAATCAGCACCGAGGAAGACAGCGCTGGATGTCGTTTGCTGGTAAGTGTATAATTCTAACTAGTCAGCAGTTAAAGTAGTTGTAGCTGCTAACTTTTATTTTTTTTTACAAAATAAAGTTTCTTTTTAACAGCTCAGTAATGACTGACTTACTGAGGGATGTCCTTCTGAAAATGTAGCACACTTGTCAGAAACATGATGCATGAATACTCATGTATTTTGGTTTGGGATGTTTGTTTTTACTGCACAGATTCTATTGCGGGAAAAATTATGACAGTACAAAAAATAAAAAATGAAGGGTCAGCATGGCGGTAAGGGTTACAGGAAAGGTTAAGTATATTGTGAGGGGAGCCTAAAGGTGGGATTTTACTATTCAAAGGGAACCCTGTTGTGAAACTTCCATCACTGATGTACTGAAAGCTAATAAATTTACAAAAATATGTAAATAAGTTTCACTCATTTTTGCCTTTTCTTTACATTTTGCAGCTTGAGGTCTGAATGAGATATACCTGGGTCTTTCATTTAAAACTGCAAAGAAAAAAAAAAGAAATCTGTCTTCATCATGTGTTTTGTGGTGTCCTATATTATTGTATGCAAAATATGTGAAAAAATACGCCTATATCTCACAATGCTCTGCGCCTAGGACCGCCCATGAAATCAAATGTAGTAAAAAGAAAAGCAGCTACTTAAATGAAAAACATATATGCATAAGCAAAAAAGGTGTAAATCAATGGTGCCAAGTCTCTGATTTCTTGTTTGCAGCAGCGCTGTGTGCCCGATGTCAAGACACATATAAATAAGACAAAAATGGTAAAGAAGATGTGCAGGACAGTTCAAAAGAATCCCAGTCTGTGCATATGAAGAGTTTCTTGTCACCAGGATAAAAACAACACCGCGTGAGGGGGTGTCCCCCAGTGAGTTTGCACTCACCACAATTCCAGAATATACAGGCCTTTGTACTGTTGTTATTTAATAGCCTTCCATCTTCTATCACCAACCACCAGATGTCGCTAGCATTCTCGATTAATGATATACCATAAGGGGAAAAAACAAACTCATATAGCGTAATATTGCTAAACTTACTAAGCTCAATAAACTTATCATTAGCAATATTACGCTATATGAGTTTGTTTTTTCCCCTTATGGTATATCATTAATCGAGAATGCTAGCGACATCTGGTGGTTGGTGATAGAAGATGGAAGGCTATTAAATAACAACAGTACAAAGGCCTGTATATTCTGGAATTGTGGTGAGTGCAAACTCACTGGGGGACACCCCCTCACGCGGTGTTGTTTTTATCCTGGTGACAAGAAACTCTTCATATGCACAGACTGGGATTCTTTTGAACTGTCCTGCACATCTTCTTTACCATTTTTGTCTTATTTATATGTGTCTTGACATCGGGCACACAGCGCTGCTGCAAACAAGAAATCAGAGACTTGGCACCATTGATTTACACCTTTTTTGCTTATGCATATATGTCCTATATTATTACTAATGTATGTTGTGTATTTTTAAATATGCACATCTTAGTATATGTGAACAATTTGCCTATTTGTTCTTGTTAACTGTTGTTGCACTTTTCTTATGTAATATGTGTCCCTTTGTCGGCTCATCATTATGTGTGCTAAAAAATCAGATTCTGTATGTCCTGTATAGAGGTCCTTGTTCATGTTTAAATCGCTGTATGCCATAATCTAAAAAGCATGCTTGGTGAACTTCGGATGGCAAAAATGCAATTATTTGGGCTCATGGACTAAGGTTCAGACCCACTTGTCTTGCTGCTTATGTTGCTCACAGATTACTTAAATAAAACTATCTCAGAAAAAGCTTAAAAAAAGAAAATGCTTGGGACTAAACTCTTTTAGGGTATTGCTTAAATTATTGGAGAGAGTAAGAGCATTAAAGTGGCCCTTTCACCCTTTATTTCTTTTCTTTTTCATTCCCTCCCCTTAATTACACACTTGCTAGAATTTTTTTGTTACCTGTGAATTTTTTAATATTGCCACCACCCTCCCACTTCCCATAAATTAGATACCTTCAGCTGCCAGCAGCCTCCTGGGATTATCATATCAAACATCCCTGGCGGCTGCAGTTTGGTAAGTCAATCGAGCCGAGGTATCATGAGACTTTGCGCCTGCATTAGATGTCAGCTATGCAGATGCAAAAACTTGCAATAATTCTGTACTTACTGACCTACCCCCTCCTGGGATGTGTAATGTGAAAATCCCAGGAGGCTGCTGGAGGTATGTCACTCTAGGGAGGTGGGAGAGTGGATATGCAATATCAAACAATTTACACCTAAAAACTCTTAGCACATATGTAATAGGGAGGAAGGAGGGAGAGAATAGAAAAATCTACAGTAAAATTGAAAATACTCTATGTTTTATGGCATACGGTTAAAACATTGATGCTATTATTGTATTCCCTGTAAGGCAAAGAATTATCAAACTGTGTTCAGTTTTAAAATTGTAAATGGCCTGCCTGAAAACAGATGCAAAGGTGATATTACCTTTTTAGATTGCAAAGCTTCATGAATATCAGTATGTGATTTAGGGGTCCATTTGTAAAGCAGCACTATGGGCTAACACTGTGGTGTGCTTTGCACTCTGCTTGCTTCAGAAGGTAGAGCCTAGTCACATGACCTGTCAAAAACATGTGGCTGACCTCTTCTCCGGTCTGAGAGTTCTCTTTGCAGTGCTACATAGACAGAACTCCGTGTCATACTGCAGGCTCTACACCATGGCCTGCATTTTATAAATGGGCCAAGGTGTGGAGTGACCTTGTAAACAATATGTGTATTTTTGCAACAATTATTGGGCATTAAATGGGGGTGCAGTGCAGTTTAATGGGGTTAAATGGGAGTACAATGCAGTGTAATATAGAACTTTACACAGGATGCCAGCATCAAAGTGATTGATCTGATTGGAATTTTTCTTGTGAGTCCTACATGTTCTCTTTTCCTTTTGCAAAAATAAGCTGGTCTAAGTCACAGCCTGTTGGGTGAGAAAACATTCATGTGTCTCTATTTGAATTGCTAATCTGCAAGTCGGCAAATAAAGTTAAAACTATATAGTTGAATTAGGGATATGCTAACCAATTAAAAATGCAAAATGTAGTCCAAGTCATATATAAGACTGCTGGTTTGCTTTATCCTGATTATTTGGTATATACACTTATAGGCAGGTCTGCAAGTCTTTATTCTAACTAATGACAAGTCAAAAGATGATAAACCGATCCTGACATGTCTCATTTTTTTCCCTAAAATTAAGTGAAGGATAATGGGATGTTGTAAAGCTATATGCACACCATTATTTATTTAGTATGTTATTGTGTGTTGTATATGACTATGATGTATTTGAGAAGACAGAAAAATGCAATGTGCTTCGAATAACCTTTCAAATGTTGATAGCAAAATAGCATGTACAAAGTGATAGTAAAAGAAAACTGATATTCAAGCTGAAGATTAATAGATGTGATGGGTAGACTGTATTCCTTTAACAATCCTACCTGGTTGTTTGCACAGGCCTGAGTACAGGGTCAGAAAAAGACACAATCATTCGACATTGGCTGCAATAACTACACAATGATCAAAGATAAAGATTTCTACATTACACTTGCACTCTTGTTATGATTTGTGGACTAGTTTAGATTGTGACTGCCATAGGCGTGCGCACGGGGTGTGCCGGGTGTGCCTGGGCACACCCTAATCACCCCATGCCGTCTCCAGAGATTTGCCCCAAAATGCTGCATCCAAAAGAGTGTGTGGCCCGCGCTGCCTGTGAAACAGTTTCACAGGCAGCAGAGCGTGAGAATTGCCAGAGCTGATCAGGGTATGAAACTGTCAGATAATGACACTGCATGCAGGAAGTGAGACCAGCTGTCTTAATGTCAGAGTGATGTCGGGGGTGGGCGGGACTGAACGGCCAGCAAACACAAGCCAATGGGATGGGGTCTGGGCGGGCCGCTACATTTATGTGGCCCCGCCCCCTCTCTAAAGCAGCTCAAACATTGGCTGGCGTTTATAGCACTTGGTCCCGCCCACCCCCGACATCGCGGCTCAGTTGTAAGTCATCACAACTCAGCCGTGATGTCGGGGGTGGGCGGGACCAAGCGCCAACACCAGCCAATGATTGGGCTGCTTCAGAGAGAGGGCGGAGCCAGAGAAATGTAGCGGCCCGCCCAGACCCATCCTATTGGCTGCTGTTTGGTAACTGTTCAGTCCCGCCCACCACCAACATCACCGCTGACATTTAACAGCTGGTATCTCTCCATGCATGCAGTGTCATCATCTGACAGTTTCATACACTGAACAGCTCTGGCAATTCTCACCATCTCCTGAATGTGAAACTCCCCCTCTCCCCTATCAATGCCAATCAGTGCCAACCAATGCTGCCAGTGCCAACCAATGCTGCCAATCAGTGCCAATCAGTACTGCCTATTCGTGCCAGTGCTGCTTATCAGTGCCAACCAATTCTGCTTATCAGTGCCAACCAATGCTGCCTATCAGTGCCAGTGCTGCTTATCCGCGCCAACCAATGCTCCTATCAGTGCCAGTGCTGATCCTCAGTGCCAACCAATGCTGCCTATCAGTGCCAACCAGTACTGCCTATCCATGCCAGTGCTGCTTATCAGTGCCAACTAATTCTGCCTATCAGTGCAAACCAGTGCTGCCTATCAGTGCAAACCAGTGCTGCCTATCAGTGCCAACCAATGCTGCCAATCAGTGCCAACCAATGCTGCCAATCAGTGCCAACCAATGCTGCCTATCAGTGCCAGTGCTGCTTATCCGCGCCAACCAATGCTGCCTATCAGTGCCAGTGCTGATCCTCAGTGCCAACCAATGCTGCCTATCAGTGCCAACCAGTACTGCCTATCCATGCCAGTGCTGCTTATCAATGCCAACTAATTCTGCCTATCAGTGCAAACCAGTGCTGCCTATCAGTGCAAACCAGTGCTGCCTATCAGTGCCAACCAATGCTGCCAATCAGTGCCAACCAATGCTGCCAATCAGTGCCAACCAATGCTGCCAACCAGTACTGCCTATCCATGCCAGTGCTGCTTATCAGTGCCAACCAATTCTGCCTTTCAGTGCCAACCAGTGCAAACCAGTGCTGTCTGTCAGTGCAAATCAGTGCTGATTATTAGTGCCGACCAATGCTGCCTATTAGTGCCAGTGTTGCTTATCAGTGCCAACCAATGCTGCCTATCAGTGCCAGTGCTGCTTATCAGTGCCAACCAATGCTGCCTATCCGTGCCAACCAGTGCTGCCTATCCGTGCCAGAGCTGCTTATCAGTGCCAACCAATTCTGCCTATCAGTGCCAACCAGTGCCAACCAGTGCTGCTTATCAGGGCCAACCAATGCTGCCTATTAGTGCCAACCAATGCTGCCTATCAGTGGCAACCAGTCCCAGTCAGTGCACCCTATCAGTGCCAACCAATGCTGTAAATCAGTGCCAACCAATGCTGTCAATCAGTGCCAACCAATGCTGCCTATCAGTGCAGCGAATCAGAGCCTATCAGTGCCCATAATTGCTACCAATCAGTGCCCATCAGTGCCAATCAGTGCTGACAATAAGCGCCCATCAGTGCCACCCATCAGTGCTGCCTATCATTGCCACCTATCAGTGCACATCAGTGCTACCAATTAGTGCCCATCAATGCTGCCAATCAGTGCCCATCAGTGCTGCCTTAGCAGGGATGGTGGAAACCCCTCTACAGACAATTGCAATACAAATTACCTTAAAGTGCAACAACTTTTTAGTTGGGAGGTTCACACCATTATAGGACTTTGGAATTTTTATTTTTTAGAGCGTTACATTTAATTGTATATGTTTTAGTTATGGTTATAATGTGAATGATTGCACTTGAAGTTAATTTCCCACCACCCCTGCTAAGTCCATGTCTTTATGAACCTTGTTTGTGCACTGGTGGGCAGTCATGTTGGAACAGGAAGGGGAGATCCCCAAACTGTTCTCACAAAGTTGGGAGCATGAAATTGTCCAAAATGTCTTGGTATGCTGACGACAGAAGAGTTCCCTTTACTGGCACTAAGGTGCCAAGCCCAACCCCTGAATAACAACCCCACACCAAAATTCCCCCTCCACCAAATGATTTGGACCAGTGCACAAAGCAAGATCCGTAAAGACATGGATGAGCGAGTTTGGGGTAGAGGAACTTGACTGGCCTGCACAGAGTCCTGACCTCAAAAAATGCCCTTCTGTAAGAATGGTCAAACATTCCCATAGACACCCTCCTAAACCTTGTGGACGGCCTTCCCAGAAGAGTTGAAGCTGTTATAGCTGCAAAAGGTGGGCCAACTCAATATTGAAACCCTACGGACTAAGACTGGGATGTCATTAAAGGTCATGTGTGTGTAAAGGCAGGCGTCCCAATACTTTTGACACACACATATATATATATATATATATATATATATATATATATATATATATATATATATATATATATACACACACACATATACACACACACACGTATGTGTGCTTGAGCTTTCGGTGCACACCCTAATGTAATAGGCTGCGCACGCCTATGGTGACTGCCATGATTAATGTACAACTCCAGACAAAGCTTTCTAGGTTTTGGATAGAGTGGGGAGGTGTTACAACCCCAGAGTCATTTTTTTTTCCTTTTTTGTCTGTGATCCCATTGGGGAGATCCCCCCTTGCTTCTTGTTCAGGTGGCAAAGACTTGAGTGGACAGGAAATTATGAAAAATCTTAAGAATGTGTACACCAAGGAACAACAAAATATTTTTTGTGGGTTTCGTGGGGAAAAGTTAGGACCACTGTCAATTTTTTTTTTCTGCCTGTGTTTTCCTGTCCCAGTGGCTACCATAGCCCTAATTTCTTGTCCTGGTGTCATGGGGCATAGCATCAAGTGGAAAGCTCTCCTGAGCAATAAAGCTGGACAAAAATTCTAACTCTTCCTGATTTCAGCTAAAAAACAGAAAAAAGTTTGCTTATAGCTTTACTTCTGTTAAACATGTCAACATTTTTAATCATTATTTTTAGATGTGAATCTGTATTGTAATACATATAAATTTTCTAATCTCGAATATGTTAGTAACATTCTCTGGACAAAGTGAAAGAGTCTCTTTAAACCTTACCCCCCAATTTACTGATACTCATCATTACAGAGTTTCCCCATAGCTTGTTCCTATGCCGCAGCCACCCCAATATACCTGTTTCTTCTGTATGGGGAATCATGTGGCCTCCTCCTGTGATGCTGTGCTGGAACCTGAGCAGCCAGTCGCTAGGTTCAAACATTGTCACATGGTGAAGAAGGTGACTTGATCAACCCTGTGTAATCCCTGTGCTTGTCCCAATAACCTCTTTTCTGGGACTCTTAATGACAATTGGGTTTTATTGGAACTGAGTTCCTTGAATCAGAATAAACACAATAAATTGAGCCACCGAAGTTCTGCATGGAGACCTCACCACACATGCAAATTATTTTAGGAAATATTGTATTATCTGTGGCAGCTTCCAGCTGTTATTTTTTGAAGTGCTTTGTAGTAGAATCATTTTCTTCACAGGATAAGACAAAAGATTTACTTTCATATGAGATGTTCATTCTTAGTCATGTAATGTTACTGCTTGATTGCTGTGCATAAATGACACTGCATAAGCTAAAAATGTCCTCTTTGCAAAGGGTTTTATTTTGTTGTACAAAGGCAACATGCAAGCAAATAAGCAAAGAGCATCAGTGCAGAAATAACTAACAAGCAACAATGTGATCTAACAAAAAAGATTGTGCCCATCATCAGAATTAGACAACCGCTGCTCATTAACTGGAGTTACTACACATTTTATGAATGATTTTACCAGTTTGAACTAAAAGCGTTTGTGTTTTCAATGTTGTCTGAAAATAAAAAGTTACTACGTAAAAAATTATTGTTAGAGTGATTTTTTCATATTCAGTGAAACAAAGTATCAGTTCCACCCACTACAATTATTGTTTAACTCTACAATAAAAAATATGGAAGCTGTGTGTTTGTTAGTTGAAACTCTATTAATGCTGCCCCTTTAGGCAGTGCCTGGGTTAAAAACAAGATTCTGTAGGTTCGTTCTTAAGTTGAATTTGTATGTAGTTACATAGTAGGTGAGGTAAAAAAAAGACACAAGTCCATCAAGTCAACCTATGCGTGTGATTATATGTCAGTATTAAATTGTATATCCCTGTATGTTGCGGTCGTTCAGGTGCTTATCTAATAGTTTGTTGAAACTATCGATGCCCCCCACTGAGACCACCACCTGTGGAAGGGAATTCCACATCCTTGCCGCTCTTACAGTAAAGAACCCTCTACGTAGTTTAAGGTTAAACCTCTTTTCTTCTAATTTTAATGACTGGCCACGTGTCTTGTTAAACTCCCTTCCGCGAAAAAGTTTTATCCCTATTGTGGGGTCACCAGTATGTTATTTGTAAATCGAAATTTACAACCTTACAAATTTACAACCTTTCCTCACAACTAATATCCTCCAGACCCTTTATTAGTTTTGTTGCCCTTCTTTGCACTTGCTCCATTTCCAGTACATCCTTCCTGAGGACTGGTGCCAAGAACTGGACAGCATACTCTAGGTGCGGCCGGACCAGAGTCTCATAGAGTGGGAGAATTATCGTTTTATCTCTGGAAATAATCCCCTTTTTAATGCATGCCAATATTCTTTGCTTTATTAACAGCTGCTTGGCTTTGCATGTCATTGCTGAGCCTCATCTACTAGGACCCCCAGGGCCTTTTCCTATCCTAGATTCCCCCAGAGGTTCTCCCCCCAGTGTATAGAATTCATTCATATTTTTGCCACCCAAATGCATTATTTTACATTTTCTACATTGAACCTCATTTGCCATGTAGTTGCCCACCCCATTAATTTGTTCAGATCTTCTTGCAAGGTTTCCACATCCTGCGGAGAAGTTTTTGCCCTGCTTAGCTTAGTATCGTCCGCAAAAACAGAGATTGAACTGTTTACCCCATCATCCAGGTCATTTATGAACAAATTAAACAGGATTGGTCCCAGCACAGAACCCTGGAGGACCCCACTACCCACCCCTGACCATTCCGAGTATTCCCCACTTATCACCACCCTCTGAACTCGCCCTTGTAGCCAGTTTTCAATCTATGTACTTACCCTATGGTCCATGCCAATGGACCTTATTTTGTACAGTAAACGTTTATGGGGAACTGTGTCAAATGCTTTTGCAAAATCCAGATACACCACGTCTACCACGTTTCCTTTATCTAGATGGCAACTCACCTCCTCATAGAAGGATTGGTTTGGCAAGAACAATTCTTCATGAATCCATGCTGATTACTGCTAATGGTACTGTTTTCATTACACAAATCATATATATAGTCCCTTATCATCCCCTCCAAGAGCTTGCATACTATTGATTGTAAGGCTAACTGGTCTGTAATTCCAAGGGATGTATTTTGGCCCTTTTTGAAATATTGGTGCTACATTGGCTTTTCTCCAATCAGCTGGTACCATTCCAGTCAGTAGACTGTCAGTAAAAATTAGGAACAATGGTCTGGCAATTACTTGACTGAGTTCCCTCGGGTGCAAGCCATCTGGTCCCGGTGATTTATTAATGTTAAGTTTCCCAAGTCTAATTTTAATTCTGTCCTCTGTTAACCATGGAGGTTCTTCCTGTGATGTGTCATGAGTATAAACACTGCAGTTTTGGTTACTGAAGCCCCCCGTTTCCCTCGTGAAGACTGAGGAGAAGAATAAATTCAATACCTTCGCCATCTCCCCATCCTTTGTAAACAGATGTCCTCCCTCATTCTTCATGGGGCCAATATGGTCTGTCCTCCCTTTTTTACTGTTTACATACTTTACATTGCTCTCCTCCGCTATGTGTCTTTCATGTTCTATCTTAGCCGTCCTTATTGCACCCTTACTTTGTTGCATTCTTTATAAAGTCTGAATGCTGATGATGATCCCTCAACTTTGTATTTTTTGAAGGCCTTCGCCTTTGCTTTTATATGCATTTTTACATTGGAGTTAAGCTATACAGGACTTTTGTTTGCTCTTTTAAATTTATTACCCAATGGGATGCATTGGCTAATGCCCTTAGGTATATTTTTTAAGTGAAACTCCAGCCAATTTTTTTTTAAAGTTTTTGATAGATAGCATAGGGAAGGGTTAACACCCTTGAAACATTTGTTTTGCTGTCCGTGCACCGTTTCAGAATATTTCACCTCATGCACGCATACTAGGAGGTGAACATCTGGGGGAGTCAATAGTGGAGAAGAATCTGGGGGTTTTGGTAGATCATAAACTTAATAATAGCATGCAATCCCAAGCTGCAGTTTCCAAAGTAAACAAAGTCCTTTCTTGTATTAAGAGAGGTATGGACTCCAGAGAGAGGGATATCATTTTGCCCCTGTACAAATCATTAGTAAGACCTCATCTGGAATATGCCATTCAGTTTTGGGCACCAGTGTACAAAAATGATATAGGGGAACTGGAGTAAGTGCAGAGAAGGGCAAACACACTGATAAGATGCATGGAGGAGCTCAGCTATGAGGAAAGATTAGAGGAACTGGATTTATTCTCTCTTGAGAGGAGGAGATTAAGGGGGGTATGATCAACATGTATGAATACATAAGTGGTCATATAGTAAACTTGGTGTTGAGTAATTCACTTTAAAGTCATTAGAGAGGGCAAGGGGACACTCTTTACATCTGGGGGATGAAGAGATTTCATCACCAAATATGGGAAGGCTTCTTCACAGTAAGAGCTGTGAAAATGTGGGATAGACTCCCTCATGAGGTAGTTATGGCCAGCTCAATAGATTGTTTTAAGAAAGGCCTGGATTCTTTCCTAGATAGACATAATATAACTGGATACTAATATTTATGCACAAGTCCTGAAGTCCAGATAGAGAAGGGGATGCCACCGCTTCAGGCAGGTCAGCTGAAACAAAAACTTCTCCTCTAGAATTGAAGAGCCCCAGGTGCTGGCTAATGCATATAACAAATGAAGATGAATGGAAAACTCTAGACAGCCACACTCCAAAACAAAATTCTTTTGCTTTTATTGAAAAATCGGAATCACACTGCACAAGCCACAGCAAAGCGATACAGACAGGAGCTTACGTGCTTCATTTGACGCTGCGAAACACGTCAGTACCTGTCTGTATCGCTTTGCTGTGGCTTGTACAGTGTGATCCCGATTTTTCAAAAAAGGCAAAAGAAATTTTCTTTGTCGTGCGGCTGTCCAGAGTTTTCCGTTCATCTTCATTTGGATACTAATATTTATAGGTAAAGTTGATCCAGGGAATATAACAGATTGCCTCTTGGGGGGTCAGGAAGGAATGTTTTCCCCTGCTGAAACAAATTAGATCATGCTTAAGCACTTCATGGTTAAGCACTTCAGCTTCTGCACTTGTATGCCCTTTATGGACCAGGGCAATCTGTACATTTTTGCCTTGGGCCTGTTATTAGCAATCATTGCTGTCACTGTTTAAGATAACAAAGCATTAGGTGTATTGTTTTTTCAGGACAAACAAGCCTTTTTTTGGGGGGGGGGGGGGTATTTTGTCTTGCAAACAAATTTTTATTATTTTCTATGCAATCATTAGACAAAAAAAAAACGTAAAACTCACTTTTATATATATATATATATATATATATATATATATATATATATATATATATATATATATATATATATATATATATATATATATATAAAATATATATATTTTTTTAATTTTTATATATTTTAATCAGTGCTAGTTTTGACGGCATTAAAAAAAACTACCAAACAAGATGAATACAATTAAGTAAAGTAAAAGCTTGAATTATTAATTGTTTAAAAAATAGAAATGGGAATAATAGCAGAAAAAAATATAGCTTAGTAAAGAAGGGAGACTGAGTTCTTTATGACTAATTAGGGTTATACAGGAACAAAAAAAAATACATACTACATATTTTCCTCTCTCCAGCCTGTGGAGAGCGCAGCTCAGATAAATTGAACATTTAATATTAAAACTGTATTATATGCAAAAACAAAAATGTAATATAGTGCAGCCTTCCAATCCATAGATGTGGTGGCTGCATTAGTTTTATTTTTTTAGGCCTTTTTTCTATACTAACATCAAAACAATAATACTAGAGTAATATCAGGTAATCAGATTCACAGAAATACTCAGAGGTAATGTTATGAGACACAATCTAAAAGAAAAAGAATAGATAACGGCGTTAGGGGGCACAGGTCATGCTAATAGGGTTTGACAACCTCCTTATTGTTTGGAAATGTGAAATCATCCTTCTTTTTCCTTGTTTTGCAGTCTGTACAGTGAAAAAGTAGTTCTAGTTGACTCCATATTGCCTCCAATAGTTCATTCTAGCATTGGTATTTACTATGATTTATGAATTATGATATAACACAAGGAACAGAGCTTGTAGAAAAGGGTGCCATCTTTTAAGTATTCCTAGGGCAGAATCATGTTGAGATATACCCATACTTGACAATAAGATCTTTTTGTTGAAAAAAGCCAAACTGATTGAAAGTGTCACTAAACCCACAACAGTAAAATCAGTCTGTATATGCAGTAAAGCATGCTTGTTATGCTCACTGTGGTACCTAAGGGGCAATCCTCCAATCCTCCACATTATGTAAAAATGCTGTTTAATCCTGTCTTCTCTGATCCTCCCCTCTTTCCAATGTCCCCTAATAATTTCACACACAGAGTCTATGGAGTCTGGCTGCACATGCTCAGTTTGGTGTGTATTACTAGAGAGGTTTTTTTTTTTCTTGGGAGGGTGCATGTGATCAGCACAGGGCCAATCAGCACTGTCCAGACAGAGGGTCAGGAGAGGGTCTTGAAGTCTCATTGGACACTCATGAAACTCCTCATACAAGCTTTAACCAGTACTTGGCTGGACACTGATAGACGTCACAAGACTGCTCTAACTGCTGATGAGAAAAGGTATTTAGCAATTTATATTTACTAAAATAATTGCAGTTCCACATTGTGTGGGAGACCAGATAAATTAAATACAAGGTCCTGGGTTTAGTAACACTTTAGGTACACCCTATAGCCGTTTTACCTGAGTGCCTGATCATGTATATATACGTGATTCGCCACTTCAGGATAGGGGACGCACACACACACATCCGGTGGCTCGCTTCTGCTTTGATTACACACAGCGGAAGCTGATCGGCCAGTGCAGGGTACTCAATGTCTTCCGGCACCCGCCAATCGGCAGGCAGAGACACAGAACTCTGATCTGCCTATTTAAAAAAGGCAGATTGCTGTTCTGACAGGAAGGAAGGGATGGAATATGAATATATTCCATCTTTTCAACTAGTAAAAGCACCTCACACAGGATAGTAAAAGACTAGCTAGGCACACATTTAACCCTTTGATCGCCCTAGATGTTCAACCCCTTCCCAGCCAGTGTCATTAGTACAGTGACATTGAATATTTTTAGCACCGGTCACTGTATTAGTGTCACTGGTTCCCAAAAAGTGTCAGTGTCAGAATGTGCACTACAATATCGCAGTCCTGCTTTAAGTCGCTGATCGCCGTCATTTCTAGTAATATATAAATAAAAATATCCCATAGTTTGTGGATGCTCTAACTTTTGTGTAAACCAATTAATATACGCTTATTGGGAATTTTTTACCAAAAATATGTAGCAGAATACACATTAGCCTAAATTTATGAAGAAATTTGATTTTTTCCATTTTTTTTTATTGGATAGGTTTTATAGCAGAAAGTAAAAAATATATATTTTTAAAATTTATTTATTTATTTATTTTTATAGCGCAAAAAATAAAGGACGCAGAGGTGATCAAAAACCACCAATAGAAAGCTCTATTTGTGGGGAAAAAAGAACATACATTTTATTTGGATACAGCATTGCATGTCCGTGCAATTGTCAGTTAAAGTAATGCAGTGTAGAATCGCAAAAAAGGTCAAGTGGTTAATTATCTAGCCTTTTCATAAAGTAGGAAAGTAAAAGAATCTTCCTCTTCCTGGGAAAACGGCTTCACTCAATTCTGGCTGAGCTGTCACAGGTTGTCGGAGGAACAGGAAGTGAGGAGAAATCTCTCCAATGGGCTCCCAGACTGTAAAAAAAATAAAAGCAAAATCTGAATTTCATGATGATCTAAAACTTAAAAAAAGTTGTGCTCTCCAGTGAATAATAATAATAATAATAGGGAATAATATTTATTGGGGAATAATAAGGAATACAGGCTTTTTATTAAAAGGCAGAGTTGTGTTGCATTCTAGGACATGTATTACATACAGTATACAGTAATATAATGTAATTACATATAGTGTAGTTAAATAAATATAAGTATGAACCAATTATATGAACTTTTCTGTGTAAAAAAACATTTATACATCTCACATAACTTTCCCTGCTTTATAATACCTGGCTACAAAGCACAGATGTTGCTACATCGTAAAATATACAGTATGACCTTTCAGACAGGAACTGGTTAGTTTGCTGAATGCAAAGATCGCTGACTCCATACTCTCTGTCTAACATGACACCTCTCAGGTCCTCAGCCAGGGGGTATCACTGTTTGCAGCTGTTCTCTACTGTTCATGAACTGTTAGCCTAACTACACCAGACCACACTTTTTTTATACCATCGCTAATCTCTGTCATCATATTACACTCCAGTTTATATTTCATGCTCTTTTTACAAGCGAAGCACACAGTATAATACTCATTCCATAAGGGCAAACAGAAACATAAAAAGTGCAGCAATCCATGACAGCCAATAAAAACTGCCTTCTACTGATCATTTTCTTTAGAAATCTGGTTACTATGGGTTACTAAATTTTACATACCATCATTGTTAAACTGAAGCTCAGAGAGTTATGTAATCCAATTTTAGTAACAGAATATGCATGATAGTTGTAGCGCTACAACCGTAGGAGCCACAGTAAATATAACCAGTTCTTCCACAGAGTTAGTGCAGAGGCAGTCAGGCACACAGCAAAAGCCTATCCATTCTGGCTCAATAATCAGTCTAGGGGTGCCTTTTTAGAGTTTTTATTGTTGAAGAACTTGGGTGGGGTGTATGGTAATTTGGGATACTCCAGATTCCCTGAATATTTACAGGAGGACACTTCACTTTCCCAAGTTTCTCCAAGCAGTCTCCATGTAGGAACAAGTGCATATGGCAAAACCGAGTCCCTTTTTTAGAACCTATCCCAGGCAGAAATATTACTGGCTTTTCCACCCAAGAGATTTAGCGCACAGTCACAATAACCCTGAACCCAGTTCAGTACTCACAATGTCACAAAATGATCAGATGCCTCTTTCCAATATCCACAGGACACTCTTCAGTGAGGGAGATGTTAATGCTCACTATGCCACAGGACAACCAGGCTCCTTCTAATCTCCACCGTGCCCTCGCCAGACAAGGGTTCCCAGATAATGTTTCTCTTCACTAGCTTTAAATGTTGAATATTAGAAGTAGCCCCCCCAGCTCTGCCACAGCTGAGACCTTGATCAATAATAGCAAGAATCGGGCACCCCACCCAGACTGGTGGATTCCATGGCACAGGGAGAAAAGACCCTGCTGCTCTAAATCTCAGATTATTTATATGCCTCCCCAGCCACCTCTTAATGCCCTGTACACACGATAGGATTTTCCAATGGAAAATGTGTGATAAGACCTTGTTGTCGGAAAAACCAACCGTGTGTGGGCTCCATCACACATTTTTCATAGGAGTTTCTGGCACACAAAGTTTGAGAGCTTGCTATAAAATTTTCCGACAACAAAATCCGTTGTCGGAAATTCCGATCGTGTGTGCACAAATCCGACGCACAAAGTGCCACGCATGCTCAGAATAAATTAAGAGATGAAAGTTATTGGCTACTGCCCCGTTTATAGTCCCGACGTACGTGTTTTACGTCACCGCGTTCAGGACGATCGGATTTTCCGACAACTTTGTGTGACCGTGTGTATGCAAGACAAGTTTGAGCCAACATCTGTCAGAAAAAATCCATGGATTTTGTTGTCGGAATGTCCAATCAATGTCCGACCGTGTGTACAGGGCATAAGCACACCCCCCGAGAAATTGGCTGGAGCACAATAAATAATGTGTATATATATATATATATATATATATATATATATATACACTGCACGTATGTATGTATATATAAATATATATATATATATATATACATATATATATATATATATATATATATATATATATATATACAGCATATAATAATATATATATACATATACAATGCTGTGAAAAAGTATTTGCCCCCTTTCTGATTTTTTATTTTTTTGCAGGTTTGTCACACTTAAATGACTCAGATCATTAAACAAATGTTATTATTACACAAAGGTAACCCCAATAAAAACAAAATTCAGTTTTAAAATGATGGTTTCATTTATTAAGGCTAAAAAGCTGTCCAAACCTGCCTGGCTTTATGTAAAAAAGTAATTGCCCCTAAACCTAATAACTGGTTGTGCCACCCTTGGCAGCAACAACTACAATCAAGCATTTGCGATAACTGGCAATGAGTCTTTCACATTGCTGTGGAGCAATTTTGGCCCACTCTTCTTTGCAGAATCGTTTTAATTCAGCCACATTGGAGGGTTTTCCAGCATGAACGGCCTGTGTAAGGTCATGATACAGCATCTCAATTGGATTTAAGTCTGGGCTTTGACTAGGCCACTCCAAAACCTAAATTTTGCTTTGTTTGAACCATTTGGAGGTGGACTTGTTGTTGCGTTTCGGATCATTGTCCTGCTGCATAACCCGAGTGCACTTGAGCTTGAGGTCACGAACTGATGGCCGGACATTCTCCTTTTTTCTGGTAGAGCTTAGAATTCATGGTTCCATCAATTATGGTAAGTCGTTCAAAGCAGCCCCAGACCATCAAGCTACCACCACCATGTCTGACTGTTGGTATGATGTTCTTGTTATGAAATGCTGTATTCGTTTTATGCCAGATGTAACGGGACACACACCTTCCAAAAAGTTACATTTTTGTCTCATCAGTGCACATAATATTTGCCTAAAAGTCTTGGGGATAATGAAGATGTTTTTTGGTAAATGTGAGTTGAGCCTTTGTGTTCTTTCATTCAACAAAAGTGCCCATTTTGAAGGGTTATATGCAAGTAAGTGGGCATACAATGGTTATGGGGTACTGTCCTGCGGGCCATGTATCAATGAAAAAAGTTTGTAAAAAACATAATTTTTAAATGAGCAGTGATTTACCGATGCTTAAAGTGAAACCATCAACATAATAAATAACACTAAAAATTAAAATTTTCTATAGTGCCTGGAGGGTCCCCTTAATCTGCCTGTAATGTGGCACATCTGTACCATGTATAGAGCCTGCTGCAGCAATAATGATGTTTATAAAGCCAACAAAAATTACATTTTCCATTCAAGCTTTCTTTATTTTATAAACAATGGCTTGGGAGCCAGTCTGTATGATGAGGCCACAATTTAGTGCACTCAGAACAAAATTAGAGATTTTTTTGGATAAATTCTGGTGTCTCTTTGCAGACTTTGGATAGAAGTAACAGGTGAAAAAATGAGCTTTGAATGTTGGTGGCGCCTTCACACCATAACCCTATGGAGGTACTCTTAATGAAAGCAAGAATTGGCCTTGCTGTCATAAAATTGAAATGATATACACCTATCAAACAGGTGTGGAAAAATTGGTCTTTGGGTGTCGGTGGTGCCTTCACACCATAACCCTATACAGGTACTCTTGATGAAAGCAAGAATTGGCCTTGCTATCAAAAATTGCAATGATATGCACCTGCCAAACGGGTGTGGAAAACTTGGTCTTTGATTGTTGGGGGTGACGTAACACTGTATAACGTATATGAATATATAAATAACTGTGCTTAGGATAAAAGATAGGTCTGCTGCCTCCCCTAATAGGGCTCCCCTAGGGGAACTCTAAGTAATGAAAAACCAAACAGAAAGATGGGGTAAGTGGCGCTACCTAATGGTAATCAGTGACAAGACGTAAGTGGAGGGGGGGGGGGGAACAGAAGACTGCACCACAGATATGTGTACCCCAACAATGCTCAGTGCATGTAATCCCATAAAGTGTCAGTGCTTCAAGTATTAATATGTCTGTAAAGTGTAAGAGGGTAATATACTAGACAGCATGCACCCTATAGTGTGTGTACCTGAGCTACCGTGCAGGATAACCCCTAGTATAGCCACAGAGCACAACCTATGGGTGTGTGGACACAAATGTGAAAAAATGGCATGTACGTTCTAATAGCTATATGGCCAAAGAAATATGGGACATAATTGCACAATACAACATATAGTGAATTCCTGGTGATTTCCTGGTGGTAATTTCTCCAGCTACCACTATATTATAGTGAATGAAAAATAAAATAAAAATAAAAATAATAAACATAATAAACCAATAACCCAGTGAAAATCAACCACAATCAAGGATATCCCATGTACAATATCCTGGTATAGAGATATGCCAGAGTGCCAGAAGTAGAACCGCACTATGGGGGCATATGTAAATCTGTATGGGATGGGAATAAAGTTCACATATAGATGAGCGAATGACAGTTCATATAGTGTATGTCTGAGGTTCCTCAGGTATATAACCATATTTCTTTGGCTATATAGCTATTGGAACGTACATGCCATTTTTTCACATTTGTGTCCACACCCCCATAGGTTGTGCTCTGTGGCTATCCTAGGGATTATCCTGCACGGTAGCTCAGGTACACACACTATAGGGTGCATATGTTGTTTAGTATATTATCCACTTACACTTTGCAGACACATTCATACTTGAAGCACTAACACTTTATCTGAGGTTGAGATTACATGCACTGAGCATTGTTGGGGTACACATATCTGTGGTGACGTAACACTGTAACCCTATACAGGTACTCTTGTTGAAAGCAAGAATTGGCCTTGCTGTCAAAAATTGCAATGATATGCACCCATCAAACAAGTGCGGAAAAATTGGTCCTTGTGTGTTAATTGTGCCCATGAAACCCACACCCAAAAAGTTCTTCCAGATGAAATCAACACCTACAAGCTAGGCACTCTTATCTGTCACAGGCTGCACTGAATGCCCATTCGGAAAGGACGCTGCATGCAGGGCAGCCCAGCAGCTCTATTGCATACTGGCAGGTTCTAGCCAGTGGTCTATTCTCATGACCCAGTAACCCAGTGGATCGTCAACTGGAAAGCTCTCCATATCTGTTTTCGCCCCTGGATAATCTCCCACCATGTTATGAAGACACTGCCGATGGGATGTGGAAGCTAATGTACATATTCGCCAGCACACCAGGAATCTTCAGTTACCATCCAAAGGTTTTTATTGTGGATAGATCACGTCACAAAGACAAGTGCAACGTTTCGGGAGCCATGCAGGACCCCTTCGTCAGGCATGAGATAAAGTGCCACAGTGGCAAAACAAAATATATGTGTACAACCCACCAATCAGAAACATGAAAAATGGTGACACCCCCCTCATCTGATGTCTAATGACGTCCTAACTCCGCCAAAATATATCAAAAAGAATAATGGTTACAGGACTGAGTGTGGCAGATAAACCCTGTTTATAAAAGAATGTAAACCGATCAGTGTAGTTAGCAATACTCAGATTGCTATGGATTGGCACATCAGCCAGATGTAGGACGCAGAAGTGAGCTTCGGCAAATAGTGAAGCCGACTGCCATTAGAAGCGGTACGTATGCTGCGCATGCGTGATACAGGAGTAACGAGGCAGCTGGGAGAAGCGGACGTTAGGTGCCCCCCGGTTCAATATAGATATTTGCAGAGGAGATGGGAAGGGTGAAAAGCGAAAACAAGTGACAGAGCCAAAGGAAAAAGCAGCCGTGAGAAGGAGCAAGAGGAGTGTCAGAGACACATTGAGGAAAAGTGTGAACGATTAGAAAGGAAAAAAAGAAAAAGAAAACAATATAAATAGAATGCAAAAAAAGGGAAAGAAGCAAAAAAACAAGACGGGGGTGAGGAGAGAAAAGAAAAAGAAATGAAAACAGGAAAGGAACAGGAAAAATTTAAAAATAAAGAAATAAAAACTGACAATAAATAAAAATAAATGTGGAAAAATAGAAAAATGGAACCGCAATATAATAAAAAATAAAAAAATAAAAAAACAAAAAAATCTATATGAAAAAAGGAAAACAAATAAATGAAAAATAAAAAATAAATAAACGGAAAGGAAATAAAATGTAAAAAGGTAAAAAAGGAAAAATAGCGGGAAAAAAAGGAGAAAAAAGGAACAAAATAGGAAAAAACAAGGAAAGTAAAATGAAAAATAAATAGAAGATAAAAAAAATAAATAGAGAAAAAAAGATAAAAAATAATAAAAGAAAAGGGAAAAAGAAAAAAGGAACCAAGAAAATAAATAAAACAATAACACAATGCAAAACTGTCAAAATAAACAGATAGCAAAAAATACAAAAGAAAAAATAAAATGAAATCAAAAAAGAGAATAAAGAGGGAAACAAAAATGTTTTTGATGTTGATGGGGACAAGAATGAAAAGGGAAGAAAAAATGGAGAAAGCCAAGGAGAGGGGGCAAAGTAGAGGAAACTGAACAGAAAAAAGATTGCTCCAAAGACCAAACGACCCTACCCAGTAATATTGCCATGTGGATTGCTGGGTTAAGAAAATACTGCAAACATTTTTTGCAGAGAATGCATTAAGGTAAGAAAACCTTTTGCATTTAGAACCACTTTAAGGTTTTTACTTTCTGTTATTTAACCACTTGCCTACTGGGCACTTTTACCCTCTTCCTGCCCAGGCCAATTTTAAGCTTTCAGTGCTATCGCATTTTGAATGACAATTGCGCAGTCATGCAACACTGTACCCATATGACATTTTTATCATTTTTGCTCACAAATACAGCTTTCTTTTGGTGGTATTTAATCACCACTGGGTTTTTTATTTTTTGCTAAACAAATGAAAAAATACCAAAAATGTTGAAAAAAAGGCAACACTAAAGGCCACTGATAGGTGGCACTAGTGGGCACTGGTAGACAGCACTGATGGGCATTGATAGGAAGCACTGAGAGATGACACTGATGGGCACTGATTGGCAGCACTGATTGACAGCACTGATGAGCACTGATTGGAAGCACTGGTGGGCACTGATTGGCAGCATTGATGAGCTCTGATTGGCAGCACTGGTGGGCACTGTTGGGACTGCACTGATAATCAGGACAGCTCTCTTCTCCCCTCCTCATGCCGTCAGCATGAGGAAAGGAATACCGATAACCAGCTTGTGTTTACATCGTGACCAGCTGTCATTGGACACAGCTGATCAAGTGATAAAGGGCCACTGTAATTGACCCTTTACCTCAATCTGTGATCAGCTGAATCTGAAGGATCATGGGAGGATGTCAATGGATGCCTTTACAGCAAAGTAAGCCTGCGCTGTAGCTGCTTTTCAGCCAAAGCATGGGTGAGAACTGGTTAAAGACATTACACATTCATACAGAATTAGCACTGCAGATGTTACCACATGTCCAACATTTATGTACAGGAAAAGAATGAGATCATACTATATTTTGGTTGGAGCATACTTATGGTTGAATGTTTTGTGACATCAAGGTCACTGCCATCTCTAGATCTGAAGGCTGGTTGGACAGGTTTTAAATAGCAGACACTGCAAAACATGCAAGAAACATATGGCGAGCAAGTGATTAAACAAACTTCTCAATCATGCTTACACTGATAAACTATTTTAGAGAAAAGGGGGGAGAATATACAAGGGCTACTCCAAAAAATGCCCTAAATCACCAGGGAGAGTTTGGACTATCACGGTACCCAAATATACGATAAGGCATAAGTAAAAAATACAATTTATTATATAATTACAAAAGATACAAAAGGTACAAATTACAACAAAAACAGCATAGTAGTTGTTACATATAAACAAAATACATATAAACAGTATAATTTAAAATTAACATTTGAAAACCCCCCACGGATGTGTAGAGGCATTCTGATGTGGGTATAGACGTTGACCTCAATGCGCTTCCTCAGGAGGCGTCCAACCATAACATCTATAAAACATATAATCAGAATTACAGTGACACAAACATAAAGTATAATCATATTGTCGAAGGCATAATAGTATTGGAGTATTTAAACAAAATGCAGCATAACTCATCAATAAATACCCGGATGGGCAACAGACGGCAATTTTGAGACACCCAAAAATGGGTGTTCCCCCTGGGGGCGGACACGGGGGGCTATTGGGACGGACTACAAATAAACAAGGATTAAATTAGTATCACATGGGTCTGGACATCTGGCTAGTGCACTGTGACACGAAACCAGGGAATTCTGAGCAAAGGACAAAGAAAGGGGGGGGGAGGGGGGGGGAGAGGTAAAGAAATAGTGGGGGGGTAGCCTTCTTTTGGGCGAGGTTATGAGAAATGGCCCTCCCCAAACAGGATATTGAGCTAAACTTGTAGATAAATAAGAGAACCAGAACCTTTGCTAATTGGCAGAGTGGGTTTGATAATAAAGTTGACAGTGACTCCATCCAGGACAGGGCCTCTGTGCACAGAGGGGATTCCCTTCCTGGAAAATTCACCTGTAATCTAATGAAAGTAATTGTCAGCAGAGGAACTACTGCAACCAGGATGACACTGACCATAAGTATATAGCTGTACACCAGTATGGACATAATACAAGCTTTATATACAGTAAGAAAAGATTAATAATTGTACATACATTCAATGTACACACAGGCATTATAAGCAAAGGGCCCAACAAGGGTCCTGGTGGATTTGTGCACATATGCCCAGGTATATATTGTTATTATTAAGGTATCTCTACATAAATTTTGCAGCAATGTTCAGTTGCAGGGGCCATCTTTTTTTGTGTCGGGGACCTGAAGAGGAGATCGGCGGTAATCTCCAACCGTTCTCTCTCCGACCAGCCTGGAATGCAGCTTCTAACTGGCAGAAACTGTGGTGTGGCACTGGAACTCAAAGCCACCTATGTACTCTGCCTCTTAGTCCCTAGCAGTTTCAAATCTGTCATGAAACCAGACCTCTGACTACCACAATTAGCCATTGGATGTCATGGGATGCTAACCAGACTCTAGCCTATGCTGGTTATTGAGCCCTAATCTAAAACTAGCTATAAAATTTTATGGAAAGCATTAGACCTCCTATGTCTTTTTGATGAATTACTGTATGTGGTAAAGGCTGCATCCTCAAGCAGGGTGATATCAAGGTGATACAGGGTGACACTGAACAAAGAGCACTTTGGATGAATATTTATGAAGACTTGAGTTCTGTGGACATTTCAATGAACTTTTAAGCGCTTATAATCACATATTATTGGAGCACACAGGTTTGTGACTTTTGGGTGGAGTACCATTTAAAGAGTTTATTTTTTTTTTCATTGATTTTGGATCACAAATGTTATAGTAATTTAACAGATGTAAATGTTTTTAGTTGAGAGATTTATTAGTGTTTTTTTGGTGCATATACAGTATATTCACATTTTAATTTCATCACTACAGTTGCAATAAAAAGTATGTGAACCCTTTTGAAATGATATGGATTTCTGCACAAATTGGTCATAAAATGTGATCTGATCTTCATCTAAGTCACAACAATAGACAATCACAGCCTGCTTAAACTAATATCACACAAAGAATTAAATCTTACCATGTTTTTATTGAACACACCATGTAAACATTCACAGTGCAGGTGGAAAAAGTATGTGAACCCCTAGACTAATGAGATCTCCAAGAGCTAATTGGATTGAGGTGTCAGCCAACTGGAGTCCAGTCAATGAGATGAGATTGGAGTTGTTGGTTACAGCTGCCCTACCCTATAAAAAACACACACCAGTTCTGGGTTTGCTTTTCACAAGAAGCATTGCCTGATGTGAATGATGTCTCACACAAAAGAGCTCTCAGAAGACCTACGATTAAGAATTGTTGACTTGCATAAAGCTAGAAAGGGTTATAAAAGTATCTCCAAAAGCCTTGCTGTTCATCAGTCCATGGTAAGTCAAATTGTCTATAAATGGAGAAAGTTCAGCACTGCTGCTACTCTCCCTAGGAGTGGGTGTCCTGTAAAGACGACTGCAAGAGCACAGCGCAGCCTGCTCAGTGAGCCGAAGAAGAATCCTAGAGTGTCAGCTAAAGACTTACAAAAGTCTCTGGCATATGCTAACATCCCTGTTAGTGAATCTACGATACGTAAAACACTACACAAGAATGGATTTCATGGGAGGATACCACAGAGGAAGCCACTGCTGTCCAAAAAAAAAACATTGCTGCATGTTTACAGTTTGCACAAGAGCACCTGGATGTTCCACAGCAGTACTGGCAAAATATTCTGTGGACAGATGAAACCAAAGTTGAGTTGTTTGGAAGAAACACACAACACTATGTGCGGAGAAAAAGAGGCACAGCACACCAACATGAAAACCTCATCCCAACTGTGAAGTACGGTGGTGGGGGCATCATGGTTTGGGGCTGCTTTGCTGGACGGCTTGCTATCATCGAAGGAAAAATGAATTCCCAAGTTTATCAAGACATTTTGCAGGAGAACTTAAGGCCATCTGTCCACCACCTGAAGCTCAACAGAAGAAGTAAATCAACAACAGAATGGCTTAAACAGAAGAAAATACGCCTTCTGGAGTGGCCCAGTCAGAGTCCTGACCTCAACCCGATTGAGATGCTGTGGCATGACCTCAAGAAAGCGATTCACAGCAGACATCCCAAGAATGTTGCTGAACTGAAACAGTTCTGTAAAGAGGAATGGTCAAGAATTACTCCTGACCGTTGTGCACGTCTGATCTGCAACTACAGGAAACGTTTGGTTGAAGTTATTGCTGTCAAAGGAGGTTCAACCAGTTATTAAATCCAATGGTTCACATACTTTTTCCACCTGCACTGTGAATGTTTACATGGTGTGTTCAATAAAAACATGGTAACATTTAATTCTTTGTGTGTTATTAGTTTAAGCAGACTGTGATTGTCTATTGTTGTGACTTTGATGAAGATCAGATCACATTTTATGACCAATTTGTGCAGAAATCCATATCATTCCAAAAGGGTTCACATACTTTTTATTGCAACTGTATAAGAAGTGGAGCGCTACACTTTTTTATTATATAAATTAGTTTTGAGAGGTATGTGATATACGTTTTTTTTTTGTTTACAAATTATTATTTTTTTTTTACTACAAAGAATACATGTAACAAGATACAGCATATAGTTATATACATCATATCTGGTGACATCTTATATTCCAACAGCGCAAACTGGTAAATCAGATGCATAAGACATTTTGGCCAAAAATCGTTCGGCATTTAGTCATATACAGCCTTTGCAAGGCTATCTATGCAATGTGGTGTCACATTAGGTAGCCTGAATTCACATAAATACATGTAGCAAGGTCCCAGGCTACCTTTAGTCTAATGAGAACCTCCAGAGCCAGGGACAGCTAAAATCCATCTGTATACAGTGGGTTGCAAGGCATAGTGGGTGTAATGCAAGGTACATTCATTCAGACACTTCTTGAATGCAAAGAGATTTATTTTCTCTTTGACAGAATGGTGGGAGAGAGGGTTTAGGGCCAGGACACCCTTAGGTAGTTGCAATGTTAATTGGCAGACTCCGAAACTTCTACAGGTAGACAGCCATGTAGGGAAAGGCATCCAGCAAGACACTACATCTGCATGTGTAGGAGTGCTGTCTCTTATTGCAACAGTCTTAGAACAGTTTCTAACACAAGTTGTAACAACCTCCTTTACTTTTTATACAATCACTTCTTGTAGATTCTCAGCCCACTGAGCTCCCAGTCTCTCTCAGGAGACTTGCTAATTCACTGGCACTGAATCCCGTGAGCTCTTCTAATCTTCTTACTTTAGTATCTTCCTCAAGCGTCTCCCCCACTTCCCTGCTGGGTCCCTGGCTTGGCACTCAAGATACTCCTCAAGCGTCACCCCACTGAGTGGGCCCTGGCTTAGCACCTGCTGAAGTTTCTTGATTCTTCACCGTCCCCGGTTGGGGAAAATTCTGCTCCGGTACTTGCTTCAGTTACTCACTGTGGTCCCTGGTAACACAGCAATGTGAGCAGTGGAATAACCTCACCAGTGCTGCTGCTCTCTTATTGTCCAGTCAGCAAGCTGTGAGTGTGATCTTGTCCAAGATGGGTTGCTGCTTCAATGGAAGTCATGGATCTGACTTTGCTGTTTTGTGCCTGGATTACAAAACTCTAGTAGATATGGTGGGTGGTGCTGGATCAGGGTTTTTTTCAATTCTTCTATAACTAGATGCAATACTAGATATAACTGCTACCTCCTAACAGCTGGGAGAGCTGCTGGCCATCCGGTGTCTTGGTTCATGTTCTGACCAGAATACATGGAGAATGGTGGATATTGGAGAATTTAAAGAACTAGGCTGCAAGTTTAAGGGAAGGACCGCTTAGATTATATTTTCGGGAATATTTCCTGTACCATACGCATTACAAGAAAAGCAGTGCGGGCTTAGAGAACTAAATGCATGGCTAAATAACTGGTGTATGAGGAAAGTATTTGTGTTTCTAAAGCACTGAGCTAACTTTTCATTGTGGTACAATTTATGCACTAAAGATGATTTGCACCTAAATGAAAGGAGTTATGCTGTGCTAAGGGAGAGTTTTATGAAAAGTTTGGAAGAGTATATAGAGTATAAACTAGGATTGAGTTGGAGGGAGATTCAAAATATAATGGAGCAGACAAGTTAGACATCAAATAACTATTGGTGATTACAGTAGCATTTGCACTACAAAAAAAAATAAGGAAAATGCAAGTTTGGAAATCAAAAGTGGATTACCGGTAGGTATTTGTTCTCCAATGACAGAAGTCTGGCAAGCAAAATAGAAAGCTTTGGTGCATGAAGAGAACTATGATTTAATTGGCATTGTTGAATTTTGGCTTCATTGTGGCTTTAAACGATTGAGCTGGCAATATGCCTGGTTGTGCTCTCTTTTGAAGAGACAGAGTAAAACAAAGTGATCTAAATTTGAGTTAAAAGATGACCTTGTTGATGGACAGCATGATGTTGTTGAGATGGAGCTGCATGTGGGTGTGTGTACTGCAAAGCCAACTGTTGGAGTTTCTTACAGGCACCTCATGAGGAGGTAGAGACTCAGCTCCTTGGAAGGTGTGGGACATTGGTAATAATTGGAGATTTTTACGACCTTGAAAGTGACTGGAATCACTTGAATAGGACTTACAAAAGTAAGTACACTCCTAAGTGAAAATGTCCAAATTGGACCCAATTAGCCATTTTCCCTCCCCGGTGTCATGTGACTCGTTAGTGTCACAAGGTCTCTGGGGAACAGGTGTGTTAAATTTGGAGTTATCACTGTCCTACTGGTCACTGGAATTTCAACATGGCACCTCATGGCAAAGAACTCTCTGAGGATCTGAAAAAAAGAATTGTTGCTCTACATAAAGATGGCCTAGGCTATAAGAAGATTTCCAGGACCCTGAAACTGAGCTGCAGCATGGTGGACAAGACCATACAGCGGTTTACCAGGACAGGTTCCACTCAGAAAAGGCCTCGCCATGGTCGACCAAAGAAGTTGAGTGCACATGCTCAGTGTCATATCCAGAGGTTGTCTTTGGGAAATAGACGTCTGAGTGCTGCCAGCATTGTTACAGAGGTTGAAGGGGTGGGGGGTCAGCCTGTCAGTGCTCAGACCGTACTCCGCACACAGCATCAAATGGGTCGGCATGGCTGTTGTCCCAGAAGGAAGCCTCTTCTAAAGATGATGCACAAGAAAGCCCGCAAACGGTTTGCTGAAGACAAGCAGACTAAAGACTTGGATTACTGGGACCATGTCCTGTGGTCTGATGAGACCAAGATAAGCTTATTTGGTTCAGATGGTGTCAAGCGTGTGTGGCGGTAACCAGGAGAGGAGTACAAAGACAAGTTCGGCACATCACGGATCTAGTGGACAGATTACTGGGAGGGGCTGGGGAAGACCCGGCTGTCATGGTGCACGTTGGCACCAATGACAAAGTCAGAGGCAGATGGAGTGTCCTAAAGAACGATTTTAGGGAGCTAAAATGAGGAAAGGGACCTCCAAGGTAGTATTCTCAGGAATACTACTGGTACCTCGAGCCACACCAGAAAGGCAGAGGGAGATTATGGAAGTAAACAAGTGGCTAAGGAGCTGATGTAGTAAGGAGGGGTTTGGGTTCCTGGAGAACTGGGCCGACTTCTTAGTCGGTCACCAGTTCTATAGAAGGGATGGACTGCACCTAAATGAGGAGGGTGCAGATGTGCTGGGAGTGAAGATGGACGAAAAGTTAGAGGGGTTTTTGAACTAGGTGACGGGGGGGGAGGGTCCAGAGAGCAACTAAAGAACTAGAGAACCAAAGCACATAAACCCGAGGTAAGTATAGTAACACGTCCTATTTGCAATCTTGGAACACCCGATAGGAGGACAGTATGCGACCGGTCTAAACTACATGGCATGTTCACCAATGCCAGGAGCCTAGCAGATAAGATGGGTGAACTAGAGATACTGTTGTACAAGGAGGATTTAGATTTTGTGGGAATTTCAGAGACCTGGTTCAACAGCTCCCATTCAAGGGTATTCCCTTTATTGCAGGGATAGAGAGGGTAAAAAAGGTGGAGGGGTGTGCCTATATATCAGGAATGTACAAGTGAATGAGAGAGATGACATCAATAAGGGAGCTAGGGAGGAGGTGGAATCCTTATGGGTAGAGCTCCAAAGGGATGAAGCTGAGGGGAAAATAATACTGGGAGTATGCTATAGGCCCCCTAACCTGAGGGAGGAGGGGGAGATGGACCTCCTATCACAATTTGGATTAGCAACAAGGATGGGAAGTGTTATCATAATGGGGGGTTATAATTATCCAGATATAGACTGGGCGGAGGGCACCACGCATTCATCTAAGGCTCGCCAGTTCCTAAATGTCTTGCAGGACAATTTCATGGGTCAGATGGTAGACGCACCAACTAGAAACAAAGCAAACAGACCTGATCACGGATGTGGAAATATGGGGCAAATTAGGAAACAGCAATCACAGGTCAATTGGCTTCAGTATAAATCACACAAATAGGAAACATAAAGGGAATACAAAGACTCTGAATTTCAAAAGAGCCAACTTCCCTAAACTACGAACCTTGCTAGAAGATATAAATTGGGATAAAATCTTAGGAACAAAAAACAGAGATATGAGTGAGAGATGGGTTTGCTTTAAGATCATATTAAATAAGGGCACTAGCCAGTGCATCCCACTGGGAAATAAATTTAAAAGATCGAACAAAAGTCCTGAATGGCTTAACTCCAATGTAAAAATGCATATAAAAGCAAAGGAGAAGGCCTTCAAAAAAATACAAGGCTGTGGGATCATCATCAGCATTCAGACTACAAAGAATGCAACAAGAAATGTAATGCCCCGTACACACGGTCGGACTTTGTTGGGACATTCCGACAACAAAATCCTAGGATTTTTTCCGACGAATGTTGGCTCAAACTTGTCTTGCATACACACGGTCACACAAAGCTGTCGGAAAATCTGATTATTCTAAACGTGGTGACGTAAAACACGTACGTTGGGACTATAAACGGGGCAGTGGCCAATAGCTTTCATCTCTTTATTTATTCTGAGCATGCGTGGCACTTTGTCGGTCGGATTTGTGTACACACGATCGGAATTTCCGACAGCGGATTTTGTTGTTGGAAAATTTTATATCCTGCTCTCAAACTTTGTGTGTCGGAAAATCCGATGGAAAATGTGTGATGGAGCCTACACACGGTCGGAATTTCCGACAACAAGGTCCTATCACACATTTTCCATCGGAAAATCCGACCGTGTGTACGGGGCATAAGGGTGCAATTAGAGCGGCTAAGATAGAACAAGAAAGACACATAGCGGAGGAGAGCAAAAAAAATCTCAAGAAATTCTTTAAGTACATAAACAGTAAAAAAGGAAGGACAGACCATTTTGGCCCCATAAAGAATGAGGAAGGACATCTGGTTATAAAAAGGATGGGGAGATGGTGAAGGCATTGAATTCATTCTCCTCAGTCTTCTTCACGAGGAAATCGGGGGGCTTCAGTAACCAAAACTGCAGTGTTTATCCTCATGACACATCACAGGAAGCACCCTCATGGCTAACAGAGGACAGAATTAGAAATAGACTTGGGAAACTTAACATTAATAAATCACTGGGACCAGATGGCTTGCACACAAGGGTACTTAGGGAATTCTGTCAAATAATTGCCAGACCATTGTTCCTAATTTTTTCTGACAGTCTACTGACTGGAATGGTACCAGCCGATTGGAGAAAAGCCAATGTAGCACCAATATTTCAAAGGGCCAAAATACATCCCTTGGAATTACAGACCAGTTAGGCTTACAATCAATAGTATGCAAGCTCTTGGAGGGGATGAATAGGGACTATATACAAGATTTGTGTAATGAAAACAGTACCATTAGCAGTAATCAGCATGGATTCGTGAAGAATTGTTCTTGCCAAATCAATCTATTAAACTTCTATGAGGAGGTGAGCTGCCATCTAGATAAAGGAAGGCCCGTAGACGTGGTATATCTGGATTTTGCAAAAGCATTTGACACAGTTCCTCATAAATGTTTACTGTACAAAGTAATGTCCGTTGGCGTGGACCATAGGGTGAGTACATGGATTGAAAACTGGCTACAAGGGCGGTTTTGCTGTATCACTTCAATAGAGCAATGTACGCATTTTATATCATGTCATTTTTTCAATAAAGAAGATTTTATTTTTATTATTCCAATCCAGAGTGCGGCAGTCCAGATTTTTCATTGCACCTATACTATTGGCTACAAGGGCGAGTTCAGAGGGTGGTGATAAATGGGGAATACACGGAATAGTCAGGTGTGGGAAGTAGGGTACCCCAGGGTTCAGTGCTGGTACCAATCCTATTTAATTTGTTCATAAACGACCTGGAGGATGGGGTAAACAGTTCAATCTCTGTATTTGCGGACAATACTAAGCTAAACAGGGCAATAACTTCTCTGCAGGATGTGGAAACCTTGCAAGAAGATCTGAACAAATTAATGGGGTGGGCAACAACATGGCAAATAAGGTTTAATGTGGAAAAATGTAAAATAATGCATTTGGGTGGCAAAAATATGAATGCAATCTTCTCACTAGAGGGAGAACCTCTGGAGGAATTAAGGATGGAAAAGGACCTGGGAGTCCTAGTAGAGGATAGGCTCAGCAATGGTATGCAATGCCAAGCTGCTGCTAACAAGGCAAGCAGAATATTGGCATGCATTAAAACGGGAATTAACTCCAGAGATAAAGCAATAATTCTCCCACTCTACAAGACTCTGGTCCGGCCTCACCTGGAGTATGCTGTCCAGTTCTGGGCACCAGTCCTCAGGAAGGACATACTGGAAATGGAGCGAGTACAGAGAAGGGAAACAAAGCTAATAAAGGGTCTGCAGGATATTAGTTATGAAGAAAGGTTGCGAGCACTGAACTTATTCTCTCTGGAGAAGAGATGCTTGATACCATACTGGTGACCCCACAATAGCGATAAAACTTTTTTGCGGAAGGGAGTTTAATAAGACAGTGGCCACTCATTAAAATTAGAAGAAAAGAGGGTTAACCTTAAACCTTAAACTGCGTAGTGGGTTCTTTACTGTAAGAGCGGCAAGGATGTGGAATTCCTTTGCACAGGCAGTGGTTTCAGCGGGGGGCATGGATAGTTTCAAGAAACTATTAGATAAGCACCTGAATGACTGCAACATGCAGAGATATACAATGTAATTCTGACAATCTCACACATAGGTTGGACTTGTTGTCTTTTTTCAACCTCACTAACTATGTAAGTGTTTCTTGCCTACAGTCAAGCATGGTGGTGGGAGTGTCATGGTCCGGGGCTGCATGAGTGCTGCCATCACTGGGGAGCTACAGTTCATTGGGGGAACCATGAATGCCAACATGTACTGTGACATACTGAAACAGAGTATGATCCCCTCCCTTCGGAGACTAGGCCACAGGGCAGTTTTCCAACATGATAACGACCCCAACCATACCTCCAAGATGACCGCTGCCTTGCTAAAGAAGCTGAGGGTAAAGGTGATGGACTGGCCAAGCATGTCTCCAGACCTAAAACCTATTGAGCATCTGTGGGGCATCCTCAAACGGAAGGTTCAGGAGCGCAAGGTCTCTAACATCCACCAGCTCAGTGATGTCGTCATGGAGGAGTGGAAGAGGACTCCAGTGGCAACCTGTGAAGCTCTGATGAAATCCATGCCCAAGAGGGTTAAGGCAGTACTGGAAAATAATGGTGGCCACACAAAATATTGAAACTTTGGGCCCAATTTGGACATTTTCACGTAGCCTCCCTGACGGTATTCCCGAATGTGGCTCGGGGTTAAATTTCAGTCCCATTAGCGGTAACCCCGAGCCACACTCGGGATTACATCTCAGGATCCTGGTGCAGTATACTTACCTTGTCCCTAGGATCCTGCGATGTCCCCCGCTGTGTTTGCGCGCTCTGTCTCCTCCGAAGCCTCTCCGTGCCAGGCTCCGTTCCCTGCAAGCGTCGCGACGTACAGGGGCAGAGCCTGGTGGCAAATTCAAAAAAATGTACAAATCATAAGACATACAGTACTGTAATCTTACAGATTACAGTACTGTATGAAATTATTTCACATCCCTTTTGTCCCCAGTGCTTTGGCCCATGCCCTGCATGCAGTTTTAGGTTATATATACTGTTCTTTCTGCCTGGAAACTGGAGATTCTCCATAGCAACCAAAAAGTGTCCCTTTATGTCAAAAGTGGCTTTAGACCAGCTAGAAAACAGCGATAGTAAATTAGAACACTTGCAGAATTGAGCGATAGTGAATTGTGGGGAAATTTATTTTATTATTATTATATTATTATTTTTTTTAATTATTTATATTTATTTATTATATTATAATTTATGTTTTTGTGTTTCAAACTTCATCATACCCGGGATATCTACTAGACTCTTGTTTGGACAGATTTAAGTGTGTTATTGTTAAGAATTACAGACCTACAATATAAAACGCCAAATTTCCATGCAAAATAATTGTACCGCTTTCAGCACCTAAAATCCGAAATAATCATACCGCCAGGGAGGTTAAGGGTGTACTCACTTTTGTTGCCAGCGGTTTAGACATTAATGGCTGTGTGTTGAGTTTTTTTGAGGGGACAGCAAATTTACACTATTTAATATTTAATATTTACACTATTATAGAAGCTGTGCACTCACTACTTTGCATTGTAGTGTTGTCACATGAAAAGATATAATAAAATATTTACAAAAATGTGAGGCGTGTACTCACTTTTGTGAGATACTGTATGTTTAAAATCCTTTTTTTGTACATACATTTCATAATTTTATATATAAATAAAAAAAAGTTCAGACCGGATTAACCTGATTTACATTGAACCCTATGGGAAAATTTGCCTCGGTTCGCAACCAATTTGGTTTGCGACCAGAGTCATTTCAAAAATAAAGTTTGTGAACCGAGGTAACACTGAACTAGTAAAAAGATCAGGCCTAAGCATGTAGGCCCTTTGCAAGATAACAACAACAATATACCAACACAGGACTTTTTAGGTACTAACAAACAATAGACATGTGCATTCGTTTTCGTCCGAATGCATTTTCGTCCGAATTTCAGGTATTTTCGTTATCGTTTTAACAAACGATAACGAAAGTGCAGAGTCCGAAAAACGAAAGATCTGACATAAACAAATGCTTTATTTTCGTTTTCGTTGCTACAACAATTCGATATAGATAGGAGATTCGACATGATGATGACAATAACAATCTGTGTCCATCAAACCTGTGGTCGAATGTGCCTAACTCTATTAGTCCAAGATTATTCTACATAGAGAGAAAAGATTTGACGTAGGGGAGAAAAATTCGATGTAGGGGAGAAAGATTTGACGTAGGGGAGAAAAGATTCAACGTAGGGGAGAAAAGATTTGACATAGGGGAGAAAAGATAAATAAAAATAATGATGATGATGAATGTTATTGGCTGATTGTAACCAAAGAGGAGGAGCAGTAAAATAGCTACACACGTACTTTGGCTTATGGTGTCTGTTGAAAGTTCTAAGAAGATTCGACGGAGCAGGTAAACTATACGGCGTTGTACGGTTTAGCTGCTCCGTCGAATCTTCTTTGAACATTTGACAGACACCATAAGCCTTCAATGACAGATTCGACCTTAATTTGGATTTTCGGACGAATGCAATTTTTAACGAAAAATGAAATAAATAAAAACAAATTTCGGGAGTAACTAAATAAATGTATTTTTCGGACGAAAACGAAATTCCAAAACAAAATATTTCAGTGTGCACATGTCTAACAAACAATACTAGTTTATAAAATCCATAAGTTTATTCAACCTTTATAAATAAATGATTTAAAACATTAAGGCTTATACAAACAATTTAGACACGTAATCTACTTAAAATATTATTACGCTCCTCCTATCTCTTTGTCCCTGTTGCATTATATTATATATCCTAAATTTACCAGAAATTTCCAAAAACTTTTTCTTTCTGTTTCAATGTGGACTAGATCAGCCATTTCCTCAGAAGATTAACTGTATCTGTGAAAAGATAAATATAATTACAATAATGTACAAAACATTGAGGTCATTAATATTACAGATTAATGAATCACAGTTTACAGTGTAACATTGTACACCCCAATCGTCCAAAGTTGGTCAGCACAGCCCCTAATAGTGACAAGGACAGCCACAAAATCGTCAAAATCTACAGGACATCAATAATTTATCCAACCACACCTGGTTATAAAAAAACAAAACAAAAAAAAAACAAAAAAAAAACAAGGTCACCATCACTTATATTTTTATTAGCCTCCTTACAAAAAAGGGGGAAAAAATCACATCTACCCCATGAGGGTAATTACATTTGTATATGGTTGTAAAGGTCCTTATACACTAGCTCTGGTACTATGCCTCCAAACCTTTACTGATGGGATGATTATAGCAACGCACAAAAGCAAAAACATTATTTTTACGTTAGTTGGTTATTTTGTCTTTCATCCATAATGTATAGTTATCATATCCAAAAATCCACCATAGTCATTAATTTGTCTATTAAATAGAAACAGAAACAAAGGAGCCTTTATCAAAAAAAAAGGATGGGAGGGAGGGGTTATACAAATTTTCATCCTCAAGCAGTTTCTCAAGCTTATATGTGGATCCTGCTATATGATGCCAGGTAAGAGACAGATGTGCACACAGTCCTCCCAAGTCAGGGTGAGGTGCGGGTAATGTGGACCATTCCTTTCATATTCCCCACCATATGTGCTATCCTCGTTCACCTGCTGTCGTGACGTCACCACATCACCCGTTGTGGCGGTGCAGCACATACAGAATACAGAGTGAGCATGCAAATTATGTCACTGTGCCTTTGCCTGGGGGTGTTCAGGGTGGAAATTCCCAGGCCTTATCCCACCTTTCTTTCTACAGAAGGAGGAGAACATAGGCAGAAAAGCGCATCCTGCCACCGTAACCAGTATGATACCATGCTAGAGACAACCCAAATAGATGCTCACCACAGGGCATCTGCTCTAAAAGGAGGCTGAAAAGAGGTTCAGCGGAACCAGAGTGTTCAGAAGTTCTAAAAAAATAGTTTAGTAGCTAGGAGATATTCTACCGTGTTTCCCCCGAAAATAAGATTGGGTCTTATATTAATTCCTGCTACAAAAAACACACTAGAGCTTATTTTCAGGGGATGTTTTATCTATGTTCCCTGTCTTCTCTCCCCCTCTCCCCCTGTCAGCTCAGGAGTCATCATTATGACATCTTTAATCCCAAAAATAATAGTAATCCGTTTTGTAAAAATATTATATAATGTCCAGTGAGTCCTCTTTTGTAACTTCATTGTGGAAAATACCTTATTTACAGCGCTGCACGCTCACAAGAGCTCTTCTTTCCCAATCCAAGCACTGCCGAGGGAAGGGCCAAGATGCCGGCCGACGTCAGCCCCATTCCGAGCCCTGCCAAGGGAAAGGCAGAGATACTAGCTGACGTCAGCCCCACTCCAAGCACTGCTGAGGGAAGGGCGGAGATGCCGGCTGACGCCAGCCCATCTCCAAGCACTGCCGCGGGAAGAGCCGGGATGCCGGCTGACGTCAGTCGCTGCTCCAAGCACTGCAGAGGGAGGGGCCTCTGACGTCAGCCGGGAGGAGAGATGTCCAATGGGTCACATGAGCGCCCAGCGCTTCCTGATGACATTGTAAAATGAAACGTACGTCGAGACGCGTTCTGGTCACGTCATTTCCGGGTATGTACTTCTGGTTTCTTATCCCCACGGTGATGGAACGCATGCCGAACACCAAGCGGAGGCCGGGCGGCTGCAAACTTCTGTCTGGTGATCTATGCTGTTATCCCCATTTCTGGGAAAAGGCACCTCCGAATGCAAACAGCCACTTGGAATTTGTTTTATATTTTTAAAATAAACTGTGTTACACTATGGTCCCTTTTATATTTATTTTATAATGAGCTATCGTGGTGGAGAGGAGGTTTTAAATGAAAAGTAGGCATTTTACTCATGCATTGGGTGATATTTACAAAGCTTTGCTTTTGGTGACGGTGCGTGAATTGGAGTCCCATCACTAAAAGATATATGGACTTTGAATTGAAGAATTGTTTGTCTTACTGATTGCATCACTATTACCATCATTAAAGGACTATTGTTTTCTGATGAATTGTTACCTTTGATCGATTGTATCACCATCAAGCACTATGCACTTTAATACATTTGTTCAATCACAAATGCATATTAATAATGATATATAATCCATTTTCGACAATAAAGTTACAAAATGAGACACAGTGGACATTATATAATCTTTTTACAAAACGGATTATACATCTTTACATGGACTTTACTAGGGCTTATTTTCAAGGTAGGGCTTATATTGCAGCCCTCCCCGAAAATCAGGCTAGTTCTTATTTTCGGGGTAGGGCTTATTTTCGGGGAAACACAGTAATACCAATCTAAAAAAAGCTTTCAAGAAAGTGCTATTGATTCACTGTTTATCTACAAAAATATACCAGAAATATACAGAAATATACACTCAAAAACATTATGAGGTATTTGAGAAAACACCATCAGATTAAGCAAAAGCTTCAAAACTATAGGTATTTGCTATTATGGGATCCCAAAGTGAGTCAATATATAATGGACAAGTTATGTGTAAGAGTGCTGCTCCTCTTCAAGAGAAGCTTGTACAGAATCATTATAGGCAACAAACAAAGGGATCCATGGAAGAGAAGGGGAGATTTTCCTGTGGAGGTTCTAATAGACATTATGGGGGTCATTTACTATAGCGTCAATAAATGATCCTGTAGCCCTGGAAAATAGCGCCCAATTAAGGCTAATTAAGACTTCAACTCTCAGAAGCGGGGCGCAAATGCAAATGGAAAGCAGCACTATTGCCGGCAAACATGCCTGTCAGATCACATATGCGGGAATAGTGGAAGTCAATGGGGCTCAAACCTGCAAAATCCAAAGTTCTCACTGAAGGCTTATATGCAAGTTCTTTGCCAAAAAAGGTTATGGGGACCTGGGTCCTGCAGTGATTTTAATATTGCTTAAAGTGAAACAATAAAAATTTAAAATTCCTTTAAATATCATGCCTTGGGGGGTGCCCTTAGTATGTCTGTAAATTAGCACATCTTTTCCATGTTTAATACTGTACCCCTGCAAAATGACATTTCTAAAGGAAAAAATGTCATTTAAAATTGCTTGCGTCTGTAATGAATTGCCAGTTCCCGGCAATATAGAGTAAAAATCAAAGAAAAAAACAACGTAGGCTCCCTCCACCAGCCCAGTCCATACCTGGTCCTTCAAGTCTGGTATGGATATTAAGCAGAACTCCATGCCAAAAGTTTTTAAAAAAATGGCATAGGGATCCCCTCAAAATCCATACCTGACCCTTATCCGAGCACACAACCAGGCAGGCCAGGAAAGGGGGGGCGAGCGAGCACCTCCCCCTCCTAAACCATACCAGGCCACATGCCCTCAACATGGGGAGGGTGCTTTGGGGTCTTTCACACTTGTGTGACTTGTCCTGCGACTCCTGCATCCAAAAACCTCAAGATCACACTGGCATTGCTTCAAATCACATCAAATTTGCGGTAAAAATTGATGAAAAATCATGGGACTTTCAGGTCGCACAAGTGTGAAAGGGGCCCTATGGACGTCAAGTTGTATGAAAAGTCGGCCAAGTGTGAAAGGAGCCTAATGCGATTCATTGATAACACCTTTGAATTAGGCCCCATTTGCACTTGTGCGACCAATGCCTGTGTAATCTTGCGATATATGGGCCTCAAGTTGCATCAAAGTCAAACCAAAGTAGTGCAGGGACAAATCTGACCGACTTGCAGGATGCACAAGTGAGAATAGGGCCTATTTCAAAGGTATTAATTATCCATGAATCTCATTCACACTGCTGCGACCTGAAAGTCACACTATTTTGCTGCCACTTTGCTGCTGCAACTTGGCCCCAATTTCTGGGAATGCCTGTGTAATATTGCGCCCTATGTACCTCAAGTCACATGAAAGTCACACCAAAGTAGTATAGGGACTACTTTGAAGTTGTTGCTACTTGAAGAAGCACAGATATAAATGATTATCATTGAAAATCATGGGATACAACTTGTCATACAACTCGGAGGTCCAAATTTGCTGGAAAAGTCGCCCAACTGTGAAACCAGTTTTATATATTTTAATAGAAAGGAGCTCTCATTTATATTTGCATGGTCCTTACTGATTTACATCAGCAGAACAAATGGAGGAAGTGATGTATGCACATGAGCCAGAAGCAAAAGTGTGGTGATGCCAAACAAATCAATGAACCCCACCCACACCAAATCTAACTACCACATCCACCCCCACAATGAGTAAGCACAAGTACATATCCTACACTTACCCGGCAAATGAGCAGCACCTCCTCTTTGCTAAAGGGGGACCTCGCCATGTCCACCTAGATGGAGATCCTGACCAGCACAGGAACTTTCGGGTGATTACAATGACTCATTTCTGGGTCAGAAGGTGAAACCATGCTCTATTGATCGTAGCTGCGAATATTTGATTGCAACCACGATTAGAATTTTTTTATTTTCTTTTATTTGCAGATATGCGAATCTGTATTTCTACATATAACGATATTTGAAGGTAAACTTAAGGGAGTTCGATAAGAAATGGTGTGCCTGAGATAGCAGCAGGTGAATTACAAAGACAAAGGCCCAGTTTGAGCCCTGGTTCACACTGACAGCGGGAGGAAATCGAACGAGTTTAGCGGAACTCACACGATTTCATTCCTGTATGTCAGTCTCTACTGCGGAGGAATTTCAGAGACATCTGTGCAGGTATTTGCACCGATATCAATAAAAATTGCACCTCGAAGTCGCCAAAAAGTAGTACAGAATCTACTTTTGGAAATTGCGGCGCGCACTGATAAGAGCGGTGCAGTTGCCACCGATTTGACATGTCAAATCGAACCAATGCGAACCAGGGCTGACACATACAACACTGCCTATCCACCAGCTGAATTAATTACCTGCAATTCTCCACAGCTGTTATATATAAAGATTCCAACTTTATCATTTACTTGCAGGTGTGCTGAAGAGATTAGTTTTTTTTTGTGCACAAATACCTATATAAATTATAAGATATAAAAGAAAGATATTGCACTTCCCCAAAACCACCACCCCCAAAATGAATTAAAAAGAAGAAAGAAAAGAGAAAAAAAAACAACAAACAAGCTCAATAATGTACTTTTATTTTGACAGCAGAAACAAAATTATGTACATTCATTTACTACCATAAAAAAATATTCTACAGGATATACAGTGCCTTGCAAAAGTATTCACCCACCCCCCTTGGCATTTTTCGTGTTTTGTTGCTTCACAACCTGGAATTAACATGGATTGTTTGAGGATTTGCATAATTTAATTTACAGAACATTCCCACAACTTTTAAGATGTTTTTTTTATTTATTATGAAGTAAACAATAAATAAGACAAAATAACAGAAAAAGTCAATGTGCATAACTATTCACCCCCCTAAAGTCAATACTTTGAAGAGCCACCTTTTGCGGCTGTCACTCCAAGTGGCTTCAAGTCACTTTGGGTAAGTCTCTATGAGCTTACCACTGGGATTTTTGCCCATTCCTCCTTGCAAAACTGCTCCAGCTCCTTCAAGTTGGATGGTTTGCGCTTGTGAACAGCAATCTTTAAGTCTGACCACATATTTTCTATTGGATTGAGGTCTGGGCTTTGACTAGGCCATTCCAACACATGTACATGTTTCCCCTTAAAAGACTCAAGTGTTGCTTTAGCAGTGTGTTTGGGGTCATTGTCCTGCTGAAAGGTGAACCTCTATCCTAGCCTCAAATCGCACACAGAGTGGTACAGGTTTTGCTCATTAATATCCCTGTATTTAGCACCATCCATCTTTCCCTCAACCCTGACCAGTTTCCCAGTCCCGACTGCTGAAAAACATCCCCACAGCATGATGCTGCCACCACCATGTTTCACTGTGGGGATGGTGTTCTGTGGGTGATGTGATGTGTTGGGTTTGCGCCAGACATAGCGTTTTATTTGATGGCCAAAAAGTTAAATTTTAGTCTCATCAGACCAGAACACCTCCCTCCATACATTTTGGGAGTCTCCCACATGCCTTTTGGCAAACTCAAAATGTTCCATTTTGTTTTTTGCTGAAAGTAATGGCTTTCTTCTGGCCACTCTGCCATAAAGCCTAACTCTAAGGAACGTACGGCTTATTGTTGTCCTATGTACAGATACTCCAGTCTCTGCTGTGGAACTCTGCAGCTCCTCCAGGGTTACCTTAGGTTTAGGTGCTGCCTCTCTGATTAATGCCCTCCTTGCCCGGTCCGTGAGCTTTGGTGTGTGGCCGTCTCTTTGCAGGTTTGCTGTTGTGCCGTGTTCTTTCCATTTGATTATGATAGATTTGATGGTGCTCCTAGGGATCATCAAAGATTTGGATATTTTTTTATACCCTAACCCTGACTTGTACTTCTTAACAACATTGTCTCTTACTTGTTTGGAGAGTTCCTTGGTCTTCATGGCAGTGTTTGGTTAGTGGTGTCTCTTGCTTAGGCGTTGCATCCTCTGGGGCCTTTCAAAAAGGTGTGTATATGTAATGACAGATCATGTGACACTTAGATTGCACACAGGTGGACATCATTTCACTAATTATGTGACTTCTGAAGGTAATTGGTTGCACGAGAGCTTTTTATGGGCTTCATAACAACGGGGGTGAATACATACGCACATGCCAATTATCAGTTTATTATTTCTGAAAGATAGTTTTATGTATATATTTTTCAAATTTTACTTCACTAACTTAGACTATTGTGTTCTGATCAATCACATATAATTCAGATTAAAAAAAAAAACATTGAACTAAAGGCTATAATGTAACAAAATAGGTAAAAAGCCAAGGGGGTGAATACTTTTGCAAGGCACTGTATGGTGCTACATTTAGCAAAACAGGTAGTAATTGGGTTTTAAGTGCCCTGCTCATAGGAGCATACAATCTAAACCTTATAGTGGACACAGCTTTACTTTCAGTGTATAACGGGTAACATTTCAGCTACTCACCCACCAGCCCACAACATTTTTATCTGCAAGATTATGGAAACATACTTAACAGTCATTATGCTTACAAAGCTTTCAAACATAATATTAAAAAAGGCATATATTAAAACTATAACACCCACCACCACCCCACAATCCACACATACGTTGGTGACCATGTTCTGCTGGAAGCTGCATTTCTGTGTACATGATTAAGCAATAATATCAAAGAGTAGAAGGTCAGCAGATGCTCCCAAACCATGAATGCACGGTCAGACAGGAACAATACACACACAATATTGACAGCATGGCCACATAAACCCACTTTTGATGGAAAAAATGCACAGGAATTTCAGCAAACAATCCTAGTTGGGCTTTTGTCAATATGCACAATATGATTTCTTCTCCCCCACAAATCACAGCAAAAAACCTGGCCTCTGCACCGGCCAAACTAACCCCCCCACTGCAGCCCTTTATATAAGAAAGGTTGTATTGTTAGCACACTGACACACACCCAATAGAAATACATGACCACCAGTATCTTTCAATCTGTCTCTTCATGTATGTCTAAAGTGATTGCACCTGATGAGCAGGAACACATAATACTATTTGCAACTGTGTTAGCCTTGGCTATGTGCATCAAATCAACTACAGGCCAAAGATCGAAGACCATTTGCATGCACATAAACAAAGCAACAGCTTTCTAAGCATATGTACCTGTGCAGTGTAAACCCTACAATTTTAAATGTCCAAGTCCCTGGGCATGATTAGTGCTAACAAACATTAACATCAGTCCCTGGCTGCAATGAGCTTCCAATCCAAAGTCCAAAATTAACTTTCTTACATTAGAGACTATTTCGACAGGAGACAAATAAAATGCCAGCATGTCTTTGGATTGTGGTGAGAAACCCACACAGGGAGAACATATAAACTTCAATGCAAGCATTAGGATTTTGGGGAATTGAACCAGCACCTCCAGTGCTACTAAATGGAATTGTTACCCATTTAGCAAGCAGGCAGCCTCGGACATGTTGTCTGCATCTCTGTGGACTTCTCCTCTGAAGAAGTCACGTGACGTGACGATACGCGTCAGGAGCACGGGACGCTGCCACACACTAGCTGGATGTGATGAGCTCGGCGCTCGTGGATGTTTTACCCCCCAGCTGTTTTTAAATGTAAGTGCATGAACTTTTATGAGTGTTTCAATAATTTACATGACATACGGGATTATGCTATGTGCGGTTTCTGTTTTTTATATACCGCACTAAGCAACTCTGCACAACGGGTGGTGAAACTGGAAGCGGGGAGAGTCCCTCAGAAGATCCAGAGCCTGGGATTATACGAGCTTGGCGCTCGTGGGTTGAGGCGTGCGCTCATTGTCTAAAAGTGAGTGCAACCCCCCCTTCCCCCCTCCCCCCTCTCCCCAACCTGTATCTTTACATCAAACGGTATCATACTATATACCACTCGTTCTTTGTTTTCTACATATGATATACGGCATCACCAATCAACGCCACTTGCTGTACCGTTGGACTTCCCCGTCTGCGGGGCCTCCTCTGCATATGCTGTATACCTTACAGCTGTAAGGTAAGGGGCCTGGGAACACGAAGGTGCCCCCACCTGTCAGCACACTATTTTTCCTTCCCCCTGGTTCATCATCATCTTATCTATATCCAGGATTGTCACATTTGGTGGTGGGACTGTCGTCATCTTGTGAATTTTATTTTTATTTTTTCTATTGTATTTTTTCGCCAAGTGTTGGCGGGTCACCAACACCAATCACTGGGACTATTTTTATGGACACTTATACTTACTTTTTATTCACATTGTCAATTATTATTCACGTGTGTACCTATATCATCAGTCAATTATTATATTTATATACACATGGTTTTAGTAATTTCATTGGAGAACTTTTTCATGATATTATGATAGATTTCGGATTTATGCTCCTTTTTTAGCAGATTCACATACCCCTGCACATTCTTTGCTGGTATACATTTTCAGCCTTTTTATCTTTATTTTAATTTTATTTTCATTTTGGTTTGATCACAAATATTTTTTATACATCATCTAGTGATATTTGTTTGTGCGTACATTCTATTTATATATTTGCATTTGTGAGTACGCTTTTACATTATTTATTCACATTTTCAGGTCATTTGATATTTATTGATCTAGTCTAGCCCCCCCTCCCCCCCTTACTATCACAGCGCAGCCACCACCCTCTTAGTCTATTATTGTTTTGTCTGTTTTGGAGCAGTCTTGTGTGTTGCAGCAGTGTCCCCTTAGTATAGGATTCCTTTGACAGCGCAGGAGTTTTCTACATAGTTTTTCTTTAGACCTAAGTCCATAGCTATGCTCAGTGTCACAAGCAATATACAATATATTGTCCTAAGTATTGGGACACCTGCCTTTATATGCACATGAACTGTAATGGCATTCCAGTCTTAGTCCGTAGAGTTCAAAATTGATTTGGACCACCATTTACAGTTATAACAGCTTCACTTTAACTCTTCTGGGAAGGCTGTCCACAGAGTTTAGGAGTGTGTCTATGGGAATGTTTGACCATTCTTCCATAAGTGCATTTGTGAGGTCAGGCACTGATGTTGGACGAGAAGGCCTGGCTCTAATTCATCCCCAAGGTGTTCTGTTGTTCTGAGGTCAGGACTCTGTGCAGGCCAGTCAAGTTCCTCCACCCCAAACTCACTTATCCATGTCTTTATGGACCTTGCTTTGTGCACAGTCCAAATCATTTGGTGGAGGGGGGATTATGATTATGGTTGCCACCTCATCCCTTTAAACCGAAACACATAATAATTACACAGGTTCTGTGGCTGATTAAGATGGTAATTAAACTTACTTGGTGCCTTATCTGCATTTAATTAGCCTCAGAACCTGTGTAATTCATAGGTGTTTGGGTTTAAACGGATGAGGTGGCAACTCTAATTATGATGTGGGGTAGTTTTTCAGGGGTTGGGCTTGGCCTCTTAGTTCCAGTGAAGGGAACTCCTAAGGCATCAGCATACCAAGACATTTTGGACAATTTCATGCTCCCAACTTTGTGGGAACAGTTTGGGGATGGCCCCTTCCTGTTCCAACATGACTGCACACAGTACAAAGCAAGGTCCATAAAGACATAGGGTGGAGGAACTTGACTGGCCTGCACAGAGTCCTGACCTCAACCCGATAAAACACCTTTTGGATGAATTAGAGCAGAGCCTGTGAGACAGGACTTCCCATCCAACATCAGTGCCTAGCCTCACAAATGCACTTCTGGAAGAATGGTCAAACATTCCCACATACACACTAAACCTTGTGGACAGCCTTCCAAGCCTTCCCAGAAGCTGTTATAGCTGCAAAGGGTGGGCCAAATCAACTTTTAACCCTACGGACTAAGACTGGGCTGCCATTAAAGTTCATGTGTGTGTAAAGGCAGGTGTCCCAATACTTTTGGCTAGATAGTGTATCTGGCAAGATTTACAATGGTGGTGGAACCCTCCTACACATAAATACTACATTTAGACATAGTTTTAGGACCTAGGAGATGAGACAACTTCTCTACATGAAGCGGCATGTTTGGGATTCAAACCCAGATTCTCAGCAGAAGTTTTAACCTCTAAGCCACGGAGCTGCCACATGTGAAAACCTCCTACACATAAATACACATAAATACTGCATTTCTTTGTACATACAGGTGATGGAATTGCATTACTCAAGAGTTATTCTTCTCTATTTATTCTGTGATATTTGGTGGTTCTTTGTGGGTGATTGTAGAATAGTGATATTACCCTTACATTTTTAGGAATTACATTTTGATTTCTGATGTTGGTACACATATCACATTTTTTGGGCTCAAATTATGATTATTTGGAAATAATAAAAAGCACAAAATTGTGACTCATTTAAAATTTGCATCAGCAATGGTATTTTGTTTGTGATTTGTAAAGACATCTGTGTGAGTTTGGGTAAAGATTGCTGTGAGATGAAGAGTAACAAGTGAAAGTGACAGAGAAAATATATTTTACCAAAACATCAAAACATTCCACATTCTAGCATTCTTAAAAAACAACATAGATTAAGTAAAAGAAACAATGTTGCAAGGAAAATGTATGTCAGAGAAAGATACATTTCATCTCAACATTAAAAGGATTTATTTGGGGAAGTTACAATTGTACCATTTGAATCAATGGCTAAAACTTGCATTGTAACGGAAGAAAGTTCTGGTGCTCCAATTGGTGTGATGCCCTAAGTAAAGAGATAAAGTAGTAGCTTTTATAGCAAGTCCTTTTAGATAAATGCTAATAAACAGGAGGCAGCCATCCTCAGAGGGTGACCGGTACCTCTGTGAACAAGTTAAAAAGCAGGGGGTAGGCGCCAACTGAATGAATCTAACTTGTTTAAATATATCAGTGTAAGATGTACCCTTACAAGTCCAAGATTTTTCACTAAAACTTGCATTGGACTATAATAGCGCAGATTTTCACTCCCAAAAAACGCTCTTTAACACAGCGCTCATTTTGGTATTTACTATAGCGCCCTGTAAAAAAGACATTGGAGGTAAAATGAGAGCTATTTGCAGGTCTGAGCATGCTCAGTTGTGTTGGCACCTAGTTGTACAGAGATGAGGAATTTATCTCTTCTCAGACTTTTAAAGATATTTCAGTGTAGAAATCACTTTTTAACCACCTTAATACAGTGCACTTTCACAACTTTCCTGCCCAAGCCATTATTCAGCTTTCAGCGCTGTCACACTTTGAATGACAATGGCGCGGTCATGCACTGTACCCAAATTGTTATCATTTTTTTCCCCCACAAATAGAGCTTTCTTTTGCTGGTATTTGATCATCTTTGCGGTTTTTATTTTTTGCGCTACAAACAAAAGAAGCGTGACAAGTTAGAAAAAAACGCAATATTTTTTACTTTTTGCTATAATAAATATCCATTTTTTTTAAAAAAAACTATTTTTTCCTCAGTTTCGGCTCATATGTATTCTTCTACATATTTTTGGTAAAAAAAAAATCGCATCAAGCATATATTGATTGGTTATAGTGTCTACAAAATAGGGGATAGATTTTTAGCATTTTTATTATTTTTTTTTACTAGTAATGGCGGCGATCTGCAATTTTTATTGTGACTGCGATATTGCGGCGGACAGATCGGACACTTTTGACACATTTTTGGGACCATTCACATTTATACAGCGATCCATGCTATAAAAATGCACTGATTACTGTATAAATGTGACTGGCAGGGAAGATGTTAACAATAGGGGGTGATCGAGGGGTTAATTATGTTTCCTAGGAAGTGTCTCTAACTGTAGGGGGAGGGGACTCACAAGGGGAGGAGACCGATCGGTGTTCCTCTGTACTGGGAACACACCATCGGTATCCTCTCCTCTGACAGGACGTGGATCTGTGTTTCTACACACACAGATCCACAGTCCTGCTGTGTTATCAGGCAATCGTGGGTGCCCCGCGGACATCGCGGCCGCCGGGCACGCGCATCAGGTCCCGAGTGACACGGCTGGCGTGTGCGAGTGCCATAGGCAGCACGCGCGTGCCCCCTGGTGGGCCGGGAAGGGGAGGGCATCATATGACGCCCTCCCAGAATGAGAGCCGCGCCGCCTGGCCGTCATATGACAGCCGGCGGGCAGCAAGCGGTTAAAAGCAGATTATCTTTAAAAAATATACCGCATATTTCAGTACCATTTAGGCAATTATATCATGCTCTAAACATTATTTCCATGTGCACTACTCCAGGTTTTTAGCAGAGTAAGGGTTTGGGCACTATTCGTTTTCAGGGAACTACAGTAAATTGGATTTTGGGAGTATTTTTTTACCAGCGCTATAGTGAATACTGTTTTAGTGCTAATTCGCATAGCAGCGCTATAGTAAATGACCCTAAATGACCCCCTATATGTTACCTTGTGTTAAAGGCATGTTAAAAATGCACCCCAGATGCTTTTTTTTCGTTGTTGTTGTGAACAAGGTCTAACGTGCTACAAACGCATTGCAAATGGGCCACAAATGTGTGCTGGCGTGTTTATGGTGCACTACCATATACTTGAATAGAAGGAGTTGAAATGCCTAAAATCCTTCCAAACTTGACATGTAGCTTTATTTTTGAAGTGCAGCAAGGCGACGCAATGCAAACACTTTGTGTTTTGATAATGCGAATAGCTCTGTGTGCAGTCCATATTTTCAAATGCAGACTGCTTTACTGGGCATTTGGGAAGTGTTAAAAATGCATCTTAAATGCATGCTTATATTGCCAGTGTGAACAGGGCCTTTTTTGAAATTAAAATTTGACTTACTGTAAACTGTTTGGATACATACTGGGAAATGTCTGCTTTTTTATGTACACCTATGTTTTTCCATTAGGTTGTGCTAGCAACCTCTGCTTATTGTAAGGCACACCCTGGTGACCATCTATTCGGGGAGTCTCTGGCATGTTATCATGCTGGGTGTGGTGATGTGATAGGCTTCTCTACTTCCTTCTGGGGAAAGGTGGGATATACCCAAGAACTTCCACATTAAACATCTTCAAGCAAATGTGCGGTGATGTAATTTGTGTGCTCATGCCATAAGTCTGTGTTCACTTAACCGCCATAACGTGCATATGCCATTATTTGACATGTCGATGTTACCACACCAGCATGGGATGACATGGCAGGGAACATAAAAGGGATGAGCCACATTCCCCATACCACAACCTGACCTGAGATAGTTTAAATGTAATAATATTTAAGTTAAATTGTTTGTGCCAGAATAGGACAAAGACAAGGCGCACCAGACTCAGTGCAGTATTAAAATAATCATTTAATAGGACAACACAAGCCACATGGCTGCTCACAAGAGGGAAATTATTTCAGGCTGCTGTCTGTGTGGTAAAAAGCTGGCTTGGTCAGAGTGCATATGGATGGTATGCCACTAGAGGATGAAGTGGCAGTGAGGTGGCGGTTAGGCCTCTGTGGATGCCCGGGAAGTGGGAAAGCCAGTGCGCTGCAATTCTCTGTGGAAACCCGGAAGCGGAAGTTTTCCACTTCATCCTCTAGCGGCATACCATCCATATGCACTGTGACCAAGCCAGCTTCTTACCACACGGAGAGCAGCTCGGACCGCAGAGTGACCCTGACCTTCAAACCCTCTACTCATATGCCTGAAATCATTTCCCTCTTGTGAGTAGCCATTTGGCTTGTGTTGTTCTATTAAATGATTATTTTAATACTGCACTATGTCTGGCGTGCCTTGTCTTTGTCCTATTTTGTCTTTTAGAGTTGTGCTTCCACTCTCAGGGTTGCAGCCGCCAGTGTATCTTGAAATTGGAACTGGAACTGTTTTTATCCCCATTGACTTTTATCCTCATTTTTAGTGATTCATTCATCTTTTACCATTGTTTTTTATTTTTTATTTATCATCCAGTTGGTTTTTGCGCCATCATTTTCTTTTTTCGTTTGTGCCAGAATACTTTTATGAAGGCTGAATAAACTTAAAAATTGTATAAACTTGTATTGTTTATTGATACCAAAAATCCCATGATGGTGTATTGTTGTAGGGGATGTTGATATCTTCCCTATAAGGATTTAGACACCTTCCTGAGGTTATTTTCTCTTAAACTGTTCAATCCCCCATTACAAAATTATTTAGACTTGGTGACTGGGAGTACAGAGATAACGCAAATTTATTAAATACCTTCCTCAGCTGTATGTACACAAAGGAAAATGGGGCAGCTCAAATGTATAATGAGGTATTGACAGAAGAACCCCAATGGCTCAAAACTGATATAGTCCAGAAACCAAAATAAAGGTGAATAAAGCACTTGGACAAGATGACTTACACCTGTGTGTCCTCATAGAGTTGAGCTCTTTTATTCTGAAGCCATCATTTTTAATTTACAGAGATTCTTTAATGATTGGCATGATACTACTGGATTGGCGCAAGACCAATGTGGTGCCTATATTTAAAAAGGGATCAAAGTCTTTACCAAGTAACTACAGACTGGTTAGTTAAACTTCTATAATTGGGAAGATACTAGAGTGTTTGATAAAAAACACATAAAAGAGTTTTTGCTAGAAAACAATATAGCAATAGTCAACATGAATTCTCAAAAGACTGAAGTTAAACAAATCTGCTTTCTTTTTGAGGAATTAAACAAAAACTTAGACACAGGTGTGGCTGTGGAGATAGTATTCTTGGATTTTTCAAAAGCATTTAATACAGTTCCTCACTCACGGCTAATGTGGTTAGCATTTCCGCCTAGCAGCACGTGGGTCGTTGGTTCATAATCCCAATTATGGCACTACCTGTCTGGAGTTTACATGATCTCCCTGTTCTTGCATGGGTTTCCTCCCGGTATTACAGTTTCCTCCCACACTTCAAAGGACATCCTGGTAGGTTAATTGGCTCCTGTCTAAATTGGTCCTAGTATGTCTATGTATGAATGTGAGTTAGGGACCTTAGATTGTAAGCTCTTTGAGGGCAGGGACTGATGTGAATGTATAATATGCAGTATATGTAAAGCGCTGCGTTAATTGATGGCGCTATATAAGTACCTGCAATAAAAAAAACGTGTAAGGTAAAGTATACAAACTTAGAAAATCCAGTCTGTAAATGGAAAGAAAAATGGTTAAAAGACCCTATTTAGAGAGTAGTGATTGATGAATTATATGCTGAATGGTCTAAGGATATTAGTTATGTACTCCAGGATTCAGTGTTGGGATCCTTACTTTTTAGCCTATTTATAGATGATACACAGTGTGGTATGCTGTCATCTGATGGCTCAAGCTCACTTTCTACATTCTTCTTTTAAATTGATGGTATAAGCCACCAGTTTTTGCCGCTAGAGGGCTGCAGATCTCAACTAGAGAGTCTCTCTGAAGCTCTTGCAGAATAATGATTGCATATGATACATGCCACAGGATTAGGGAATTAAATTTCAGTTTTTCCCACGTAGCCAATAAACATGCTGAACAAGTAATCACACAGTTTAATATTATCCCAGAGAACGAAAAGGGATCATGATTGGCAAAAATACCATGTTATGCTGGAGATACTTTTGTAATGTCTCGGTCAGTGTGCGGTCAGGTGAGTTTTACACCTTAGTAATATTTCATTATGTAAATCAAAGAGCGGTCCTCGAACAGGAGTGGTGGTGAGTCAGTTACTGTACATGTGGGGCCTTAGTTGCTTGAGTTGGTATGTTAAAGTAGTATTAAACACCCACTTTTTTTTTTAGCTTAACACTTTGAGCAGAATAAAATAAATTTTACCTAGTAAACAATTTGTTAAAATTTTTACATCAGCACTGCAGTTTTCAACTTTCAATGGTGCTGACTCCTGCACTCTCAGTGCTCCTTCCCTGAATTCCTGGTCTTCACAAGAAGCAGTTAACAGTGGACAGAGCATAGTCTACACTATAGTATAGTTATATTGATGCACACAGTGTAGGAAGATATAATGCTTGTCAAGGTGTGGCACCATAAGATGCAGCAAGAGAAGGAAACTATCTTAAAACAGGTAACCTGGGGCAGAAGTCATGATCCAGGTTTAAACTGGAACATAGGCAATGATTTAAATGATAAAGAAGCTACATGCTCAGTAAATGATTAAACCAGCTGCTGAAAGTGCTTAAAAACGGAAGGTTTATTATCATGTTAGGTCACTTCTATGTGGAGAATCGGATAGGTAAAAAAGGTACAGTGCCAATTAGAGTGGCTCTGTACAATTTGATCACTGTGACCAATCATAGCAATCACAGCAGCCACCTGTCTGATTCTTGTCACACACACACACAGGCATTGTGGGAGGAAAGAGAGAGGTGACTGTTAAATGCAGGCCAGTGGCGGAACTTTCATGGTCACAGCCGTCGCACTTGCGACTGGGCCCTGCCATTCTGCCGCTGTGGGGGGCCCCAAGACCCGCCATCTCCCCCTGCACCTCTGGCTGTCCATTTAGAATGCAGTGAGGGGAGGTGGGAGGCGACGATCGGCAGCTCTATGGTGCCCGTGGGTGGCGTGATCTCCCTGGGGCTAGTAGTTCTCTTCCCGGGTATCAGTATATACAGTGGAGAGGGGAGGGCATGTATCCGTTTCACTCTTCAGTGTACAATTTAGTCGCTCTGCTTGTACACTGTTGCTGATACATGCCCGGGTCAGAGGCCCCTCTCCACTGTATACACTGGGGAAGAGAACTACAAGCCCCAGGGAGATCCCGTCCCCCGTAGAAACCATAGAGCTGCCTATCGCCGCATCCCACCTCCCCCCAGGTGGGGGGTACAGAGATGTGCTGGGGGTTGGAGGTGCACAGCGGAGACCAGGTACAAGGGAACCTCTGGAAGGAGGGGGGGCTGTCTGGGGACACTGATGTAAGAGGGAGGGCTCTTTGGGGACAATAATGTAAGGGGGCTCTCCGTGGACACTGATGTAAGGGGGAGGGGGCTGTCTGGGGACCCTGATGTAAGGGGGGGCTCTCTGGGGACACTGACATAAGGGAGAGGGGGCTCTCTGGGGACCCTGATGTAAGGAGGGTCACTCTGGGGACCCTGATGTAAGGAAGGGTAAGTAAGGGCTCTCTGAGGAACCTGATGTAAGGGGAGGCTCTCTGGGGACCCTGATGTAAGGAGGGGGGCTCTAGGGACCCTAATGTAAGTATAGAGGCTCTCTGGGGACCCTGATGTAAGGGGAGGCTCTCTGGGGACCATGATGTAATGAGGGGGGCTCTGGGGACCCTGATGTAAGGGGGGGCTCTATGTGGATCCTGATGTAAGGGGGGGATATGTGGGGACCCTGATGTAAGGGGGGCTCTGTGGGGACCCTGATGTAAGGGGGGGCTCTCTGGGGACCCTGATGTAAGGAGGGGCTCTCTGGGGACGCTGAGGTAAGGAGAGGCTCTCTGGGGAACCTGATATAATGAGGGAGGCTCTGGGGACCCTGATATAAGTGGGAGATCTCTGGGCACCCTGAAGTATTCAGACCCTTTGCTGTGACACTCATATATTTAACTCAGGTGCTGTCCATTTCTTCTGATCATCCTTGAGATGGTTCTACACCTTCATTTGAGTCCAGCTGTGTCTGATTATACTGATTGGACTTGATTAGGAAAGCCACACACCTGTCTATATAAGACCTTACAGCTCACAGTGCATGTCAGAGCAAATGAGAATCATGAGGTCAAAGGAACTGCCTGAAGAGCTCAGAGACAGAATTGTGGCAAGGCACAGATATGGCCAAGGTTACAAAAAAATTCTGCTGCACTTAAGATTCCTAAGAGCACAGTGGCCTCCATAATCCTTAAATAGAAGACGTTTGGGATGACCAGAACCCTTCCTAGAGCTGGCCGTCGGGCCAAACTGAGCTATCGGGGGAGAAGAGCCTTTGTGAGAGAGATAAAGAAGAACCTAAAGATCAATGTGGTTGAGCTCCAGAGATGGGAGAAAGTTGTAAGAAGTCAACCATCACTGCAGCCCTCAACCAGTCGGGGCTTTATGGCAGAGTGGCCCGACGGAAGCCTCTCCTCAGTGCAAGACACATGAAAGCCCGCATGGAGTTTGCTAAAAAACACCTGAAGGACTCCAAGATGGTGAGAAATAAGATTCTCTGGTCTGATGAGACCAAGATAGAACTTTTTGGCCTTAATTCTTATGCCGCGTACACACGGTCGGACTTTTCAGCTACAAAAGTCCGACAGCCTGTCCGACAGACTTTCGACGGACTTTTGGCGGACTTTCGACGGACTTGCGGCGGACTTTCTAACGAACAGACTTGCCTACACACGATCACACAAAAGTCCGTCGAATTCTTACGTGATGACGTACACCGGACTAAAATAAGGAAGTTCATAGCCAGTAGCCAATAGCTGCCCTAGCGTGGGTTCTTGTCCGTCGGACTAGCATACAGACGAGCGGATTTTTCGACCGGACTCGAGTCCGTCGGAAAGATTTGAAGCATGTTTCAAATCTAAAGTACATCGGATTTGAGGCTAAAAAAGTCAGTTGAAAGTCCGGAGAAGCCCACACACGATCGGATTACCAGCCAGCTTTAGTCCGTCAGCGTCCGTTGGACTTTTGTAGACGAAAAGTCCGACCGTGTGTACGCGGCATAAGTGGTATGTGTGAAGAAAACCAGGCACTGCTCATCCCCTGTCCAATACAGTCCCAACAGTGAAGCATGGTGGTGGCAGCATCATGCTGTGGGCGTGTTTTTCAGCTGCAGGGACAGGACGACTGGTTGCAATTGAGGGAAAGATGAATGCGGTCAAGTACAGGGATATCCTAGACGACAACCTTCTCCAGAGTGCTCAGGACCTCAGACTGGGTCGAAGGTTTACCTTCCAACAAAACAATGACCCTAAGCACACAGCTAAAATAACAAAGGAGTGGCTTCATAACAACTCCGTGACTGTTCTTGAATGGCCCAGCCAGAGCCCTGACTTAAACCCAATTGAGTATTTCTAGAGAGACCTAAAAATGGCTTTCCACCAACATTTACCATCCAACCTGACAGAACTGGAGAGCATCTGCATCTGTGTATATATATATATATATATATATATATATATATATATATATATATGTATATATACACACACATACACACACAAACATGTATATTATAAACATGTGCATGCCTACCCAAGTGTATGACTTTCTTTACTTCGGTGCTATGGGCTCTAGCCCGAGATCTTTTGTAGACCCAGGTGGGGGCCCTTCATGCTTTCTTGCACCGGGGCCCTGAAAATTCTAGTTTCGCCTCTGATGCAGCCAGTATTACAGTGTAAAAGGCACACTGTCCCTATGTAATCACAGTGCCCCTAACTAACCACGCAGCCTCTACCCATACACAATGCCCTTACCAAATCACACTGGTCCTGCCAGATCACATTGCTCCTGCCTTATGACAGTGCTTTCAACCGATTACAGCCAGTGCCAGTGTTCCTGATCACATCCAGCAAAGATGGAAACTTTGGAGCTAGCTGCAATCAGCATTGCTGAATCTGCTGTAATCCAGTGCCAGAGTTTTCAGCATCACAGGTCGTACCCAGCACCAGTGTTTCCAGTGCCACTGATCGCAGCCAGTGCCAGTTCTTCCAGCATTTCTGATTGCAGCCAGGGCCAGTGTTTCCAGAAATGCTGATCGCAACCGGCATCGTCACTGACCATAGTCAGCACAAGTGTTTCCAGCACCATTGATTGCAGCCAGTGCCAATGTTTTCAGTGGTGCTGGTCATAACCAGTGAACATCAATGTAGCACTGTCCCCGTAGGGCTTGCTGATTCTTGACTTCTTATGCCGCGTACACACGAGCGGACTTTATGGCAGACTTTGCCCGGCAGACTGGATTTCGTCAGACAATTCGATCGTGTGTGGCCTCCAGCGGACTTTGTTTTCTCAAAAGTTGGACGGACTTAGATTTGAAACATGTTTTAAATTAATCCGTCGAAATCGAGTCCGGTCGAAAAGTCCGCTCGTCTGTATGCTAGTTCAACGGACAAAAAGCCACTCTAGGGCAGCTATTGGCTACTGGCTATGAACGAATTCGACAGACTTTGGTGGATTGTGTGTAGGCAAGTCCGTTCATTAAGAAAGTCCGTCGTAAAGTACGTTGAAAAGTCCGCTGGGCAAAGTCTGCCGTAAAGTCCGACCGTGTGTACGCGGCATTAGGCCTCTCTCTGGTTACCTGAAGCTGGTTGCTAAGGGTTTCTAGATGGTTGCCAGGGGTTTCCACTCAGTTCAACTAACTCTGAGCACATGTGCCCTGGCCTTTAATACAGTATCCCAGCATGCAATGCGGCACTTTTCCTCTGCCAATTGCAAAGACTGTAACAAAGCATGTTCACTCACCTGTCAGGTCTGTCCAATATGCCTCCCTATTGGACCAGTGTGGGATAGTCTGAGTTGAGCTGCACCTGGACACAATGAACAGACCTAACCAATAGATCCTGCTCCTTGGTAGGCAGAGAGCAATCTAAGTTTTACCTGACCATCTTCCTGGTAAGCAGAAAGATCAAAAACTATACTCTCTTCTAGCACCCACCTAGGAGGGTGCTACACAAGTAATAAAACCAGAATGTTCACTAATTGTAAGAATGGGTTTAATAGTAAAGTTGGCAGTGTCTCTACCCGGGACAGGGCCTCTGTGAACAGAGGGGGTTCCCTTCCTAGGAAATTAATAAGTAATCTAAACAAACACATTATGCCCTGTACACATGATCAGTTTTCCGACAACAAATGTTGGATGTGAGCTTATTGGCGGAAAGTCCGACCAAGTGTATGCTCCATCGAACATTTGTTGTCAGACTTTCCGCCAACAAATGTTGGTTAGCAGGTTCTCAAATTTTCCGCCAACAAATGTTTGTTGTCGGACTTTCCGATCGTGTGTACACAAGTCCACGTATGCTCAGAATCAAATACGAGCCAGAAGCAATCGGTCTTGTAAAACTAGCGTTCGTAATGGAGATATTACGTATGTCTTGTACGTCACTACGTTTTTAAGTATTGGCCAACATTGTGACCGTGTGTATGCAAGACAAGTTGGAGCCAACATCCTTTGAACAAAAATCCACGGTTTTGGTGTCAGAAAGTCCGATCTTGTGTACAGGGCATTAGAGTGTTTGATTTGGAGTGGTCGTTTTGTGGATGTTTCTACTGTACTGGCACTTCAGGGTCTCCAAAAATGGGATAGGTAGTCAAGAAATAAGATGCGTAATTTATGCCTCTCAAAAGTCTGAAGGTGCTCCTTAGATTTTGGGTTCCTCTATGTAGCTAGGCAGTGAAAACATTCCATACATGTGATATTTCAAGTAGCAGAATGTGTTTTTGGGTGTATTTGTAAAGCATTCTAATGTTGTTTGTGAGAATTATCATATTAAATTCACAACTGTGTGTAAAAAAAATACATTTTTATTTTCTTTCTTTCTTTCTTTTTTTTTTTTTTTAATGTGGTCATTTGGTGGGCATATGTACTGCCTCAGGACTTCAGGGCCTCCAAAAATGTGATAGATAACCAGAAAATGTAGATGTGCAATTTCCCTCGAAAGCCTAAATGTGCTACTTGGATTTTGGGCCCCTTTACATGGTTAGGCTGCAGAAAAGTCTCTCATACATCGATGGAGTAGCAGAGCAACCAGTTCACTGGGTCCTGGAGTGGTCGTTGATGCAGGGGTAGCAGTGTCCTGCATGACTCTAGTGATGGTTGTGGGCTCTGAATATCACTCCCAGCCAGGATAGCGACATTCTTATGCCAATCGACTGGTAGTTTCCGCGGAGGTTGAGTTGGGGAGACAACTTCAAACTGGTGCTCTCCGCAATGTCCACAGACGATCCAATGCCTCAACTGCGTGTTCAGACTGGAACATCTCTCACAGATATGTCCAAAGGCCTCATAGCCATATACAGGGTAAGCTTACCCTTCGGTGTGTACCACACTCAGGTGTCAGTCAGGACAGGTTTCGGATCGCTTGGACCGAAACAAACACCTAGAGCGTACCTTTTGCAATCCGCCATCTCGCTTACAAACCACGCTATCTTTCTCTCCAACCCACAATCAGACACACCTGGCAGCACTTCCTTATCCTCCTCTGCAGAGTGGAAACTCCTCCCCCTGCCAACGGATTGGTGCAGACACTTACACCGCCTTCTTCATGTTACGGCATGCCAAACCTGTAATGGAGTCCATTTTGGAGTCTGTTTTAACCCTCACAGTGTTGACAGGAAGTGTCAAAAGACCAGACTGATCCTCTCCCATGAGCAAGGAGACTTGTTGGTTCTTCCCCACGTTGTTAGTATGCACAATAACACACTCTATGAGAAGTACAGATGTTACTTGCCACTTTCCCACGGAGCCAGACGAAATCCCAATGAAGCTGTAGAAAGGTCCCAGGCCTCCTATAGTCTAATGACAACCCTTAGAGCTAAAAACTGCTGACATCCTTCCATATAGAATGTATAGGGTTGTAAGGCATAGTGGGTGTAATGCAAGTTAGATTCATGGGTGCCAGACACTTCTTGAATGCAAAGAGACTTTATATCTCTTTACAGAACTTTGGGAGAGAGGGTTAGAGCCAGGACATCCTTAGGTAGTTGCAATGTTAATTGGCAGACTCCGAGACTTCTACAGTTAGACAGCCATGCAGGGAAAGGCATCCAGCAAGATGCCACATCTGCATGTGTAGGAATGCTGTCTCCTACAGCAACAGTCTTTAACAGTTTCTAACACAAGGTGTAACAGTTCAGTCACTTCCACTACAATCACTTCCTGTAGTTCTTTACCCCACTGAGCTCCCAGTATCTCTCTCACTAGACTAGATGATTCACTGCCACTGAATCGATTGAGCTCTTCCAATCTTCACAGCAGTATCTTCCTCAAGCGTCACCCACGCCTCTCTGTTGGGTCCTTAGCTTGGCACTCCAGATACTTATCAAGCTTCACTCCATTGGCGTGCTCGGTCCCTGGCTTGACTCAGAAGGCTGCTCTGCAAGTATCACCTCCACTGGCTGGGTCCCTGGCTTGACAAGTTTCCCAATTCTTCACCGTCCCCGGTTGGTGAGAATTCTGCTCCGGTACTTGCTTCAGCTAGATAAAAGAAGGCCCATAGACGTGATGTATCTGGATTTTGCAAAATCATTTGACACAGTTCCCCATAAATGTTTACTGTACAAAATAAGGTCCATTGGCATGGACCATAGGGTGAGTACATGGATTGAAAACTGGATACAAGGGCGAGTTCAGAGGGTGGTGATACTGTAAGTGGGGAGTACTCGGAATGTTCCGGGGTGGGTAGTGGGGTCCCCCAGGGTTCTGTGCTGGGACCAATCCTATATAATTTGTTCATAAATGACCTGGAGGATGGGATGAACAGTTCAATCTCTGTATTTGCAGACGATACTAAGCTAAGCAGGGCAATAACTTCTCCCCAGGATGTGGAAACCTTGCAAAAAGATCAAATTAATGGGGTGGGTAACTACATGGCAAATGAGGTTCAATGTAGAAAAATATAAAATAATGCATTTGGGTGGCAAAAATATGAATGCAATCTATACACTGGGGGGAGAACCTCTGGAGGAATCTAGGATGGAAAAGGACCTGGGGGTCAGCAATAGCATGCAATGCCAAGCTGCTTCTAACAAAGCAAACAGAATATTGGCATGCATTAAAAAGGGGATTAACTCCAGGGATAAAGAGATAATTCTCCCGCTCTACAAGACTCTGGTCCGGCCGCACCTAGAGTATGCTGTCCAGTTCTGGGCACCAGTCCTCAGGAAGGATGTACTGGAAATGGAGCGAGTACAAAGAAGGGCAACAAAGCTAATAAAGGCGAAAGGTTGCGAGCACTGAACTTATTGTCTCTAGAGAAGAGACGCTTGAGAGGGGATATGATTTCAATATACAAATACTGTACTGGTGACCCCACAATAGGAATAAAACTTTTTTTTCAGAAGAGAGTTTAACAAGACTCGTGGCCACTCGTTAAAATTAGAAGAAAAGAGGTTTAACCTTAAATTACGTAGAGGGTTCTTTACTGTAAGAGCGGCAAGGATGTGGAATTTCCTTCTACAGGCAGTGGTCTCAGCGGGTAGCATCGATAGCTTCAAGAAACTATTAGAAAAGCACCTGAATGACTGCAAAATACAGGGATATACAATGTAATACTGATACATAATCACACAGGTTGGACTTGATGGACTTTTTTCAACCTCACCTACTATGTAACTATGTATACTCACTGTGGTCCCTGGTAATAGGGTGGATGGTCCTTTAGTGGTGACAGCTTTCCCCTCTACCTCCAACCACGACAGGTTCTCTGGCCGGCAGAACTGTCACTTCTGGTTGGACTGCAAGCCGCAATTCCAACCCTGCGCTGCTCTCTTGCTTCTGGATAGGCCCTCAGACAGATGTGCCTGGGATACAACACACGACCACCCAGACAGCCGTCCAGGTGGCACAGAACACTGATCCCCTGACTCCACCCAAATATATAGGTTATCCCAGCAGGCCAAGGGATTTAAGAAAACCCCTGCCCATTGGCTTAGATACCCCATATACTCCTAATCTGTGCTTGCTTTGCCCTTCTCTTAGCTAATGTCACCACCAGGTACCCAGCCACACAGTGGCAGAAGAGAGAAGTGCAGCAATTCTAGACTTAGGGTGAACTCAATTGAACCCTAACAATGAGCCAAGGTAACTACACCTGCCATGTAAATTTAGGAGCAACCCTGCCTACACATCAGGGTGCTACACACATTACATACCTACAAAATTATTTTTCATGTTCTCTGCATTGCAGATGGCATACCATACTGTAGCACAATGAAGATTGCTCTCTGTGGTGCAACAATAGAATTTCATCAAGACCTTTACAGGCAGTCTGCCCTGTTTAGGTCTCCTAAGAAAGATCATCAGATTGTGTAGATTTTCTTGTAAGTCTAATCTGTGCAACATTTATTGGGGTGATATACCTGCTCTGGAGAATCAAGAAAGATTCACATAAAGGGAAGGGAATTTACTTTGAGACAAGTAGATTCACAGGATGGGTGATCCAATCCAGCTTAGATACACTCCAGTCAGCTAGGCTCATTTTGCCGACTGGTCACTAAGAAGGACAAGGGAGCTGTCTGTGTGACTAGTCATTCAACTAAGGAACTGGCTGGCTTAGGAACTGGCTCACTTGGCATCCATTAAGACTACCCTAGAAATGTGGGTATATATATACATTTGAGTAACTAGGACAAGTCAATCAGCAGGGTTGAGGAATTAGGTAAATAAATAAACAGGGAGCAGCCTCAGGTTCATATCACCTACATTTTTTGGGAGTCTGTGACTATAGTCCTGGAATTGGGGAGGGGGGGGGGCAGCCTGGCCTAAAGGTATGAAGTATTCTGAAAATTTAAGAAATACAAAAGTAAAATGACTCAAAAACAAAAAAAGAGGAAAGCTTGGTATATATGTGTAGCGGGCACCTACTTTTATGTACTGTAGGTGACCTTTTTGTTAGCTTACAATTTCAGGTAAATTTAGGCAGGCTTGTACCACATAGCAGGCCTGTTTGTTTATTTGGGATCTGAGTGACAGGTAGTTTGTATGCGAGTTCTGGCCAATCATTAATGTGTTTGGCAGGAGGCGGGGCTCTCATATAAAAAGCTGGGTCACATGGTGAGTCAGGAGTTCGAGTTTGGAGAGAAGCCCAGCCTGATTCCTGGAGGGGAGAGGCTCCCCCTCTGGGGAGCCAACGGAGCCCCCAGCTGCGAGGAGGGTGGGGAACCGGCACCCGTAGAGGAGTAGACGACACCGTGCAGCATGTAGTCGCTTGGTGTCGTTGGCCGCCCCCTGCAGGGAAGGGAGCGTGCCAGAAAGGAGGAAAGGGATGAAAGAATCATTGCAAAAGAAGTAGCAACTAAGCGGAAGTAAACTGGGTGATCGATCGTTTATGAGTGGCACTTGGACTATTGATCACGTGAGTGAAAGCCCAAGGGAAGGGTACTGCCAGAGGCTGAGGGATGTTGGTACGCAAGTCAGTGAGACAGGTGGTGATGGCCTGTGACTTTGGGTTCATCAATGCCCCGGGATTCCAATCAGTCAAGCGGGAGGAGTTATTTAGAGTGACTTTTCTTTAGCTCAACTTGGAAGTACCATGCAGATGGTAAGTAGTGGTAAAGAGGTGGCGGTAAAGCTACTAGTACACATATAAAGATACAGACTGTTCTTGAAAAGTTCTGCAGATGAAGAAGTTATTCAGAGTGACTCTTTATCAATTTTTCTCTATCAAATCTACTTCCATCTTCCCTGATGAAGAAATCACATAGAGTGATTTCCTATTATCCGCAATGATTCTAGGTCTTTGCATGAGAGGCAAAGAAAAAATTACAAAGCAACAAAAGAGCATCTCAGAGAACCCTTCTCCTATCCCAGTTCATGTTACTTAAATAAAAGCAAGAGAAAAATGCAATATGGACTGTTTCTGATTGTATGGGCTGCGATGGGTCAGGTGGTAAACGTGAATTACAGATATAATAATTAATCAGCCGCTCCTTCAGGGGTAAGCGCTACATATGCATAAAAAAGCTTATTAGAATGTATTTAAAAGAAAAAGTTTTGCACACAGAGAGAGCATGAGTGTTCAATAAAGTTGTGTTGCGAGTGCCTTTCTCATGTGGAGCTTATGTTGTATGTTTTAGTTTGGTTAATATAAGTGCATTCAGAAATTATGTGTGAGGGAGAGAAGTAACTGTACTAATTTTATTCCCCTTTCCTCTTCTCAATGATCAGTATTGACACAAGAATGGGAGTTGACTTTACATAGCACCATCCATGCAATTAATAATCATTTGTAGATTTAAATTTGAGGATACGTAAAGTAAATTTTTAAAAGTGTGCCATTGCCTAAACTTGGAAAATTAATTGTACTGTATATACTGGCAAATTGCAGCCATGCCCAGCACAGAAGTATAGAAACAAGTTAGTGAATTATCAAAAGTGCAAAAATTTTATTTACTGATTTAACATATCTGGTTAATTTAAGTGAAATTAACAAAAATCCTTTGAATGATGTAGTCTAAAGGTTTGGCAAAATTTGGTGCTAAATGATTTATTGTTCTACCTATTCATTACACCAGTAAACTGATATCCCTCAGAACTGTCCCCTAACACAAGATTACATATGATCTATACTTTTTAAGTGTATGTAATGTAATATAGAAAAGGTTGATGTAGCCAAAATTTAGGGACGCAAAACATATGTGAAAATAATATACTGATGTATACATGTAAACTCATTACTTTAGCATGCTATTGTCTTCCTAAAAGAGATCATTCTAACAATATTTCCAGTCTTATCAATGTGGTAATGTATGTAAGGTCTGCTAACAAATCATAGAAGTGTGTTATGAGTTATTATAAAGTGGAACTAAACTCTTTTAATCAACATCGACTATTTTTAATAATTACGCTTCTAACATTAGTAAATAGATAATAAAGTATATATTATTTACTTGTTTCAAACAGTTTTTTACATTTCTCCAGTTACTTATTGATTTCCAGGCCTAGGCAAAATGATGTCATACATCCTAATGCCCCATACACACGATCAGACTTTCCGACAACAAAACTGTGGAATTTTGTTCGAAGTGTGTTGCCACCAACTTGTCTTGCATACACACGGTCACACAAATGTTGGCCAACAATTACGAATGTGGGAACGTGGTGACATACAAGACGTACAAAGAGACGAGAAAAAGGAAGTTCAATAGCCAGTGCGGCTCCTTCTGCTTGATTACGAGCATGTGTGAACTTTTGTGCGTCGGACTTGTGTACACACAATCGGAAATTCTGACAACAAAGTTTTGTTGGCGGAAGATTTGTGAACCTGCTAACCAACATTTGTTGGCTGAAAGTCCGACAACAAATGTTCGATGGAGCATACACACGGTCGGACTTTCAGCCAACGAGCTCACATCCAACATTTGTTGTTGGAAAATCCGATCGTGTGTGCGGGGCATAAGACTCTTCAGGAGAGAAGAAGGGTTTTTTCTTAGGTAAGCACACCCTCCTGTCTGCCATCCTGGGCTAAGGGCAGATGTATTCCAAGAAGTAAATGCTATATGAATCATCTGTCCTTAATCAAGATGGCCACCGCCAGACATCCAAGGGGTTTGTTTCAAAGTGATTTTTTAGCAAAATAAAGCATGGAGATATGGTTGGATGAGTGATTTTGCTTTAAATATTAAAAAGGAATTTAAATACATTTTCGATTTGTGGTGCTCAGATGCAGTTTAGTTGCGCTTTAAATTGCTCAATTCCATCACAGCTAATGATAATCTTATTTTGGACGCCCGTAAAAGAAATGATATGCCATAGCAAGGAAAATCCACACGGTATTAATTGATATGCATCTATTAAATTTGGTAACAGAAAGTGCATATACAAATCAAAAATAAAGATATAGAGGTTTACCCAACGCCCTATAGCACATTTAATGCTACAGAGCGGCGCACTGCGCAGGATCACGTATATATAAGTGATCCTGCACTTCTGGGTATCAGGTGCAAGTGCCCCTGCCAGAGGCTCGCTCCCACTGTGAATGTAAACAACATGAGCTTATCAGCAGGTGCCGCAGACCTGATGTCCGCCAGCACCCGCTGATCATTCTATACACAGGCAGAATGGCAATCTGCCTTGGTAAACAAGGGAGATTGTCGTTATGTCAGTACAGAAGGCGTGGATCCTGCGTTCCTGTAAAGCATGAACACCGATCCATGTCTTCCACTAGTAAAAGCACCTCACCGACTAAACTGAAATACCAGCTAGGCACACATTTAACCCTTTGACCACCCCTGATGTTAACCCCTTCCCTGCCAGTGTCATTAGTACAGTGACAGTGCATATCTTTAAGCACCAATTACAGTAATAATGTCACTGGCCCCCAAAAATTGTCAAAAGTGTCAGTTAGGTGTCGGATTTGTCCACAGCAATATCTCAATCCCGCTATAAGTCACCAAACACCGCCATTACTAGTAAAAATATTGGCCTAAAATAATGAAGAAATTAGGTAGATTTTTTTTACATTTTTTATTGCATGTGTTTTTTTTTTCAAAATTGTCAGGTTGTTTTTTGTTTATAGCGCAAAAAAAAAAGCGGAGGGGATCAAATACCACCAAAATAAATCTCTATTTGTGAGAAAAAAGGACATACAATTTATTTGGGTACATTGTCGCACAACCGCACAATTGTCAGTTAAAGAAAACGCATTGCAGTATCGTAAAAAATGACCTGATCATGAAGGGGGGTAAATCTTCCAGAGCTGAAATGGTTAAAGAACCTATTTCACATTATGTATTTAATAGGAAGCAGAGAGGATGAAGGATTGCCCTATCAAAGATCCTGACCTTACTGTTTTATGCAGAGAGTTCCCATTTCTACACAGAAGAGGGACACTAAGTTTCTCAAAAATCTGTCAGGTAAAATCTTTTTTCAAGGAACGCTATCTAAAAAACAGTCAGTCTAGGTGGCACACCTAACTGCTCTTACAACTGCACAATAGGAAAGAAATGAAAATACTGTAGACTGGAACACTGCCTCTGGCATATATTATGAATTTGGCCATTGTGGGGAAGTTGTGAGGCTTTATGATTGTGTAAAAGCCTATAATACATGCTGAATGTACTGAAAAAGTTCCTAACTGAGGTAGCAATTATAAAATGTGACGCTCATGCTAAAGACACTTGTAATGTTACCCCCGCAAGGGCTGCTGGCATTAACTGGTTCTTCTCTAATAGTACAGAGGCTGTTTGTCCCCACAAGCACCAGTACATTCACACCAGCTCCAATAACATAATCTAGGGGATGTCTTTTTAAGATTTATTGCTTAAAGAAACTTAAAACAGGAGAGGGATTAGGGCATGGGATACTCCAAAAGAATTAGCACATAGCAATTAGAGGACACTCTTCTTCTTCTTCCTATGTAGATGTGACTGTTGAACAATCTAAACCCCCCCCCCGTGCTGAAGATCATGTGATAACTTTTTGAACAGGCTAAGACCTCACAGCTGGAGAGGCAAGATTTTTGGTATCTGGTTACCTTTCGACTATGCACAACTACTGGTAGCCAATGTGATATCCAGAACACTGCACAGTCACAGGGATCAATTTAGGGTCTTTACTCACGAGTCCCCAGGACAGCTGCCACCTTCCGGCTTCCTCTGGACTCAGTCTCATGAGTCGGATAGTCCTTTTCCAGACCAGATTCCTCATAATGAGGTCCTGCAATCAGCTTCTAAGCAGATCTATTGAGGTCCTCAGGCCTGACACCCCTGAGGCCTCTAGAACAACTGTACTGTTCATGGGCTGCCTGAGGGTAGCAGACCCCCAAGCTCTGTAACTCTCCTGGGGAGAAGGAAACCAGCTTTCCGGTGCTTCAGGCTATTTATCACCTTTCCAGCCCCCTTCTGTATAATTGTCTCCTGGGATTGGCTGGAGCATAATAAATATTCAGACTGGTTATTTGCATTACCCTCACTAAGCTCTGGAAGCTTCTTCTAGAGGCAAGGGTAAGCAATCAAACTCCCATCCTTAACCACTTTAAGCCCACAATATAGTCAGTTGATGACTGGGCGGGTGTTTCCCCTCCTGACTGGATGCAGCGGCGCAGCAGTGCGATCTGTCACTGGCTGTGTTCACAGGACACAGCTAATGACTGACCAGAGTGCCAGATAGCTGCCGGTACCATGTGACTGCCATGACCAATCACAGCAGGTCACATGACAGTTGTACACAAGGAATGGCTTCCTTTCATGCCACCCATTGTGTACAATTGTGTTGCTAGCTGTGATTGGTCAATTTGATCACATGGTATAGACAGGGCCAATCACAGCCCATCTGTACCATGTGATTAGCTTTGACCAATCACAGCTAATCACAACAAAACAAACTGAATAATTAGGTTTTATTCAGTAAAATGCTTGCTTATAGAAATGTAATTCACTGCTATAAGCAAACATATTGTCTAAAAAAAAAATCCTGATTACTTCCCCAGAGTAGTACAATATTAATATGGTAAAATTTTATTGCTATGGTCACAGTGTGTTAAAAAAAATGTACAAAAAAAAAAAAAATAATGTGATAAAAAAAATATATATTATAACTTTTTCTGTCCTGTCACCAGTCAGTGTCCCCAAACACTGCCACACCAGTTATATGATGACACTGTACTGCACTGGTGACAGTATGTAAGAAAAAAAAAAAGAAAATTGTGAATTTTTATTTTTTTACTTTTCCAAAAGAAAAGACAAAAAATGACAACTTCAAAAAAACCACCATGCGTCTTACTAAATACCTTGGACTGTCTATTTTCCAAAAGGGGGGTCAGTTGGGGGGTATTTCTACTGTCCTGGCATTTTAGGGCATCAAAAAATGAGATTGTCGGTCAGTACATCAGGATTGATCAATTTTCAGATATATACCATAGTGGACGCTTTAACTTTCCTACAGACTAAACAATTTACTCTGATTTGGGTTATTTTCACCAAACATATGCAAAAGAATACGTTGTGGGATAAATTTATGAAGAACAATTATTTATTTGCAAACTTTTATAACAGAAACAAAGAAAAAAAAATGTTTATTATTTTTTCATTTATTTAGGAAAAAATAAAAAACTCAGTGGTGGTTAAATACCACCAAAAAAAACTCTAGTTGTGTGAACAAAATGATAAAAATTTTGTTTGGGTACAGTGTTGCATGACTGCACAATTGTCATTCAAAATGTGACAGCACTGAAAGCTGAAAATTGGCCTGGGCAGAAAGGGGGTAAAAGTTCCTGGTATTGAAGTGGTTAAAGTGATACTAAACATTCAGCGTTCAAATGTCATTTTCCTTCTATTTATGTATATAGACCATGCCACTGTATAGCAATATTGGAATATCCAAGGGGGCTTTGTTGCCTCAAAGCATTTCACAGGATGCAGCCCACTTCTTCAAGAGGGAGAGAGAAAGCAGCAAATGACATTTGAATACCGAATCCTGCATACAAAATATACTACACCATGGGTTTTCTAGGGGCAAGCGCAAGGGCACATTAGATGCAGACTGGGAAGGGGAACTGGTTGTGAAAAAGGAAGCACTATAATCCGCTTATGAAGCTGCGTAATTGTTGGATATTCTATCCATTACCCCCATCTGAGGACCAGCAAGTATGTTCACTAGGAGAGACAAATGGGATTGAAGCATATAGATGGTATCCTGTGTATATCCTCAGTTCAAATTCATTGTGCCATAACAGGGGCCTTTAAACACAGCTCATATCAAATGTTGATATGCATCTCAGTGTCCCCACATGCAGGATGCCAACTTGTGCTGGTCGCCACATCCTGCACGTGGGGACACTGAGAAGCCTATCAACTTTTGGAACTGAGTCAAAAAGGACCATATACTGGCACCGTGAAGTACAGGGGCTGTCATTGCTGACCACCTTTTAAGATGTTTGTTGCTTAGCTGTTATTCTGAACAACCTGTATCCAGATCCAGAAAGCCAAGGTAAAGTCAAAAGTCCTTGTGTGCAGAGATGGATTAGAGCAAAATGGTCCAAACGCAAGGTAGCTTTTGTCTCCATCCTTCTTTTACTGACATTAAAATAAAATGAAATAGCCACAGGAAAGCCACCCCATTTGTATTGTGTGTACGTATTGCTATGAGCCACCCTATCAGACACCAATTGCCTACATGTACAGTATATCCACCCTTGTGAAGTGACAGACGTGTTCAGCTTTTTTTTTTAATTACTTTATTTTGTCTCCTTCCAAATTTAAACATTTTTTGGGGGGTATAATAGACTCTATGAATTAGGAACAAATGGGATACCTTCTGCGAGGGAGAAATCCAGACCAAGTCTCCTCGTTCTAAGATCTTATCCCATTGTTCCATAGTCATTGTCCCCACATCTCGCTTTACTCCTGGATGGCCCTGCTCCACTTCTTATTCTATCCCCCAATCTAGCATACAACTCTGAAATTAATCCTTTAGTTGCGACTGGTTTAATTATTTTTAAAAGTTTGGGGATCTGAATCCATTCAATGGTTTGTGACCTAAACTGTGCTTGGATGGCGTGCCTAATCTGCAGATATTTATAAAATGTCTTATTTGATATATGAAATTCCCCTTTTATTCTGTTACCCCATTATATCCTATTAATGCCTTCCTTACCTGCCATACTTTACTGACTATTTTTATCGTTGGGCATCTGTAAATAAATGAGTCCACCTCTAACACCTCTACCAATACATTATGTGGGGCCCCCATTATCATCACTTTATTACAAGGGTTCCCCCCTCTCAGGTCTCCACAGCCCATTAAATGTTGTAACTGGGATGCCAGGAAATATCATCTCGGATGCGGAACCGCCATACCCCCTTCTTTAATCGGTAATTGCATGGTTCGCAATCCGATCCTAGATTGTCCCTTCCTCCAAATTAGTTCCCTAAAAAGGGATTCTGTTCTCTTGAACCACTTCTGACCAACCATATGGGAGAGTTATGGAGCAAGTATAGAATCTGCAGTAGCCATATCATCTTTATTAAATTACAATGCCCTGCTATAGATAGAGGGATTCTGATCCAAATATTTATTTGCTTTAATTTAAGTAATAGTGGGACTAAATTATCATTAATGCTCTGGTTTATATCACTCATAATCCAGACCCCAAGGTATTTCAATTTGGTAACCACCTCCCAGTGGGGAGCACCAGGCAATATCTTGTTACTAAGTGGGGCGGCACAGTGGTGCAGTGGATAGCACTTTCACCTAGCAGTAAGAAGGGTCGCTGGTTCGAATCCCAACCATGACACTACCTGCCTGGAGTTTGCATGTTCTCCCTGTGCCTGCGTGGGTTTCCTCTGGGTACTCCGGTTTCCTCCCACACTCTAAAGACATGCTGGGAGGTTAATTGGCTCCTGTTTAAATTGTCCCTAGTATATGTATGAATGTGAGTTAGGGACATTAGATTGTAAGCTCCTTGAGGGTAGGGACTGATGTGAATATACAATGTAAATGTAAAGCGCTGCGTAAATTGATGGCGCTATATAAGTACCTGAAATAAATAAATAAATAAGTGGGTCAATCGGTAACAAAGCCGATTTGTCCCAGTTGATAACCAGACCTAAGAATCGCCCAAATTCAGTAACCATTTGTATCACTGTGTTTAACGAGGTATTAACAACTCCAAGAAAAAACAGAACATCATCTGCATACAGTGCTATCTTGTCCTCCTCCATTTGCCGCCGGAACCCATGTATATCTACCCGTGATCTAGTCATAATTGCTAGTGGTTCCATTGCAAGAGCATACAATAGAGGGGACAAAGGGTAGCCCTGTCTCGTCCCTCTCTCCAGCTGAAATAATTCTGAATATGCATTGTTAATTTTTTTTTACCTCTTGGTTCGCTATAGAGTATTTTCACCAACTTGATAAAGGAGGGGCCAAACCCAAATCTCTCTAACACCCTCCATAAATAGTTCCATTCAAGGCTGTCAAAGGCCTTAGCAGCATCCAAGGCCAATATGGCCCTAGAGCCTGCAATGTCAGTTGGAATCTGCATGTTTAAAAAGACTCTTCTGATGTTGGTACTAGTTGATCTGTTGGGAATGAAACCCGACTGGTCAGGGTGTATCAACTTTTGAATACATCCATTTAGACGATTTGCTAGAACTTTAGCCAAGATTTTACATCTGGACATAGTAGTGAAATTGGGCGATAAGAGAATACATCCAATTGATCTTTCCCCTCCTTGTGTATTACGATGATGGCGGCTTCCGACACTGAAGTGGGGAGTCTCTCAATGGCTAATGCCATTTTAATGTTTTCAACAATGCTGGGAGTAGTACCTCACCATATCGTTTGTATATTTCTACTGGGAGCCCATCTGGGCCTGGTGATTTTAGGCAGGACATCCTAGCCACTGCTCGTTTTAACTCCTCAAGGGTCACCGGTGCTTCTATATCTGTTCTATCCTTCTCTGATAAAGTCGGGATTGATATACCCTGAAGGAAAGTGTCTGTTCTTGCACTCTCAGCTCCCCTCTTGGATTTATACAAATATTTATAATATTCACTGAATGTATACATTATTGCTATCGCATCAGTGGATATCTCCCCATTTGGTAACCTAATTGCTGGAACAGAATAAGGGGGAGTATTAGATTTAATCAAGAGGGACAACATACAGCCCACTCTCTCCCCTTCTCCAAAATGGTTCTGCCTCTGAAATATACGTCTGTTCTCCACCCTCTTTGTAGTGGCCATTTTGTAGACTTTTTGCGTATCTAGCCATTCCCTTTGCCTATCTGAAGTTGGGTCTTCAACATATCGCCTCTCTGCCTGTATCATCTCATCCCTGATGTCTCTTTCCCACTCTCTAGATTTCCCCTTGGTTCTTGCCACTTGTTGGATCAAGAGACCTCTAAGATAGGCCTTCAGGGAGTCCTAGACCACTCCGGCTGATTCTGTGCCTGCATTGATCTGCAAAATTCGTTTAATCTAGTCACCATATCCCCAGGGTTGCCAATCAATTCCAACCAATAGGGACTGATCCTCCATTCTCTAGAATGGGCTTTATCCCCTGTATTTATTGTCAACACCAGCGGGGAGTGGTCCGAGACTCTTCTTGGACCATATTCTATGTTGCTTACTGATGACAATACCTCCATATTACTTACCTAGAGCCATATCTATTCTGGAGAGAGTAAGATAGGAGCATGAAAAACATGAATATTGTCTATCTTGCGGGTGACATTATAGTAACCTATCAGTCATAATCAGAAGAAAAAAAAAGGGGGGGGTAAAGGGAGGAAAAAATAGTCCTCCACCAATCCACCCCCCCCCTCCTCTACAGACAAATATAGATCCATGCGTAGTATCTTCTACAGGTCCTTCTTATGTTCCTCCAACCACTGCAACACTTTAGTTGGTGAGCTAAAAAACAAAGATCCGCCCAACGCTGTCATCCGTAAGCGGGCTGGGTATAGCAAAGCATACTCAAGTTTGTATTTCTGCAAGGTTCGCTTAATTGGTATGAATTTGGCTCTCCGCTTTTGGAGCTCTGGCGAAAAGTTTGGATACAATGATACCCTAACCCCCTTGTACCTGACACCTCCCATCTCTCTAGCCTTCCGAAGTAGGATCACTTTATCATTGTAATTGACAAGTTTCAAAAGTAGTGGCCTGGTGTAATCGGCCACTTGCCAGGCCCTGACAGGCAGCCGATGGGCTCTTTCAATCGCTAGTGTAAAGGTAGTGGGGCCAAAAATTTTCCTGAACCACCCTTCTATAAATGTAACAGGGTCAGGACCTTCATTCCGTTCTGGTAGGCCATGCACTCTCACATTATTTCTGTGACTTCTATTTTCCATTTCCTCGAGCTTAGCTGTCTGCATAGCCATTTGTTCCCTCATTCCCTTAACTTCTTGCTTTAGCGGATATAAATTGTCCTCGACTGTACTCAATCTCTCTTCTAAAGCAGTAGTCCTTTCCACAGTCTTACGCAATTCATGACTCATTAACAATAATTCCTCCTTAATGCTTTTTAGCTGGTTATCAGGACTGGTAATTGAGTCTTTACAGGCATTAACGGCAAGCAGAAAGTCCTTCAATGTAGGTTTCACCTCCACCAATACAGAGCCAGTCACAGTGGGCGCCTCAGCCACTACAGTAGATTTTGTGGGTACAGTTCCTAATTTTCCTCCCCCTGTCCCTTTTGTACTCACGGTTTTACTGCTAGATGGCGTAGTAGGGTTTGAAGACCCCTGTCCCTGACTCCTTCTGTCTGCCTCTGCGGAGCTCGTCTGAGTTTTAGCCTGTACTGTCATCTGTTGATGGCTCCCCTTAACAGGCGACAAGGAAGTTACATAAGCAAAGTGTTCCAGTTTGGTTGCTGCAGATGCCGCCGCCTGGTTCCCCTTCTCTTTCGCAGAACGGGTCATCTGAACCCCCTCCTGGGACAGCTGCTCCTCTACTCCTCTTCTGCTCATTTTTTTTGACATGTTGGGATGTTACAGCGGTTTGTCAAAAGTTTATTCGAGTTTATTAAAAGCTCATTGAGGGACTGAGAAACAGCTATTATTAATGTTATTTTTATTAAGGGGGGGTTTGAGTGCTCTAGCGGGACTCCCCGTTTTACCCGTAGCACTCTCACTTTCACCACCTCCACTCCCCTTCTATGTTGGCAGCTCGTAACCTCGACAGCAGGTCTCAGCCGCAAATCCCGCAAGATCCCGTGAGATCACAGGTGGCTCCGAATGCAGCCCAACTCTCCGTTCAATCTCGGCTCCCGCCCGACATCCAATCCAAGAAGATGAAGAGAGACAGGGCCCAACACAGCACAGCAGCAATCTCCAGGGAGAATCAAGGGGAGACACTGACAGTCTCGCCACGGCTGCTAGCAAGCAAGCCTCGGACCAGCCTCCTCGGCGCGCCAAGCAACTCAGGATCGTGGGGAAGGTAAGGAGCAGAGAGGAGACACCCTGCACACTCACTCTCACACGCTCGCTCTCTCCTGCATCGGGTCACGCCCCCTTGTTCAGCTTTGATCAATTAAACGATCCTCCTGATATACTGCAGGAACTTGAATGTTGCAGCTTAGGACCCTGGAAATCCCTTAAGCTCCTGCCTAGGTTGCCTTGTGGATGATCCAGTTTGGCATACTTGTTATGACTTGGTGAGTTCAATTAATGAAGACAGATGAACCTTTGAGATTGATTAACTAAAGGCAAATAATCTTTGCAAAGTGCTGCTGCACTCTGCAAGAGCAGTTGCTCCAGAGCTTAGTAAATTAGCAAAAGCTTTGCTGACTTCCATCATCTAATCATGTATTTTCCTTGCACGTGATTGGGTACTGTTTGCAAAGTAAAGCTTTACTTCATTCACTAAGCTCTGGAACAACTGCACTTGCAAAGTGCACGGTTTATTTGCCTTTAGTAAATAGATCCCTTTGTGTTTTTCCTGTGAAATGTTTCCTTAAAAGGAGCACTCTTACAATGACAATGAACACCGATGTAGCACCCTGATGGTTAGGCAGGGTTGCTAGTAAATTTATCTGCAAGTATAGCTGCCTTGACCAATTGATAGGAGATCAATTGATTCCACCCTAATTCTGGAATTGCTGCACTTCTATTTTCTGTCACTCGGTGGCTGGATATCTGATGACATTAGATAAGACAAGGGCATTGCAAGGTTACGAATAGATAGGGTATCTCAGCCAATGGGAAGGGGTCTTCTTGGGTCCCTTGGCCTGCTGGGAGATTTATTTGGGTGAGGTCAGGTGATCTGAGTTCTGTACCACCTGGACGGCTGTCTGGGTGGACATATGTTGTCTGCTAGGCCAGAGCCTAAGGCTTATCCTGTCTGCTAGGCTGTCTGAGGGTCTATCCAGAAGCAATAGACCAGCATAGGGTTGGGACTGCGGCTTGCAGTCCAACCATAAGTGACGGTTCTGCCGGCCAGAGACGCTGTCATGGTCGGAGGTAGAGTGGAAGCTGTGGCCACTAAGGGACCAACCACCTCATTACCAGGGACCACAGTGAGTAGCTGAAGCAAGTACTGGAGCAGTATTCTCACCAACCGGGAACGGTGAAGAATTGGGAACTTCAACAGGTGTCAAGCCAGGGACCCAGCCAGCGGAGGTGAGGCTTGCAGAGCAGTCTTGTGTGCCAACCAAGGGACCGAGCAGGCCAGTGGGGTGACGCTTGATGAGTATCTGTGAGTGGCAAGCTAGGGACCCAGCAGGGACACGGGGTGACGCTTGAGGAAGAAGGTTGGAAGAGCTCAGGACATCCAGTGGCAGTGGATCAGCAAGTCTAGTGAGGAGAGACTGGGAGCTCAGTGGAGTGAAGATCTACAAGAAGTGATTGTAGAGGAAGTACAGAAGTTCGTTACAACTTGTGTTAGAAACTGTTATAAGACGGTTGCCATAGGAGACAGGGATCCTACACATGCAGATGTGGTGTCTTGCTGGGTGCCTTTCCCTGCATGGCTGTCTACCTATAGAAGTCTTGGAGCCTGCTAATTCCCATTGCATCTACTAAAGGGTGTCCTGGTCCTAAACCCTCTCTCCCACAGTTCTGTTCAAGAGAAAATAAATCTCTTTGCATTCAAGAAGTGTCTGGCAGTCATGAATTTACCTTGCATTACACCCACTATGCCTTGTAACCCACTCTACACAGAAGGATGTCAGCTGTCCCTAACTCTGGAGGTTCTCATTAGACCAAAGGGGACCTGGGCTTTGCTACACCAATATTTACTGAAAAGTCTAGAGCTGATTTTTTGTTCTTACAATATTGCTACTAGATTTGAAAAAAAAATGTTACCCTAATTCTAGAGATACCAGCTTCGCAAACCAAGGTCTTGAAGCAGGGATAAGTGTTAATTATAGTTCTTCTTTGACTGCAGCAGAGAAAAAGAAAATCATGTCTCCTTCCCTGCCAAACAGGACTGAGCTGTGTAAATCTCAAAACTGGATGGGCAGATTCATAAATCCTTTGGGAGGGAAAAACAGCTTCCATATTCTGTATGTATTCTATCTATGTACTGATATGGGCAGTTTGGTATTTACTGGCAGGATGCACGAAAACTGACAAAACAGATTGGTTGCTAAAATGGGTATGAAACAGATGACAAAGTAATGGATGGAGAGAATCTATATAAAGTAATAGATAAGCTAGAAATGTTTCACATAGCAACTAGGTTACAGTAAAGAACACAAGGGAAGCACACATTATCAGTTAAAGCATTTTTCTTAAGAAAAAAACATTCCCCCCTGGGTGATCTATGTACATTGCAAGGATTATAACAACCTTTGTTGCAGTCTTCCTACCTTTTGCTATTCTGAAGTAATCCATTGGGTTGATTTACTAAAGGTAAATCCACTTTGCACTACAAGTGCACTGAAAGTGCACTTGGAAGTGCACTTGAAAGTGCAGTCACTGTAGATCTCTGTAGATCTGAGGGGAAGCTCTGAAATGAGGTGAAGCTGTGCTGATTTTATTGTCCAATCATGTGCAAGCAAAAATTATGTTTTTTATTTTCCTTGCATGTCCCCCTCAGATCTACGACCACTGCACTTCCAAGTGCACTTGCAGTGCACTTCTAAGTGCACTTAAATTGCACTTGTAGTGCAAACTGGATTTACCTTTAATAAATGACCCCCCATGTGTGTTTGTCTGTGCCTCTGTTCTGAGTGGGTCTAATGGGAGGGGTTTCAGAATTATGGGTCTGAGCTATGTACCTGGAGAGCACTAATGAGGAAAGCTGTCCCATCCCTTTAGATGTGTTCCTATTGGAAATATCTCACCAAAAATGACATTTATGTTGCAGGGGATGACTTGTATCTTAGGCAGAATTCTGGGAAAATTAGTGATCCAATCACACAAGCAGGAAATGATATTTCTGGGGAGTGGTCACTACACACTCTGTGTACAGAACCACTTCATGTATCCATGTTGCATTGCATTTATAGAAAATGACAGTGGCTGCAGATTGAAAAGGAAAGGTAATTTTTAATAACATTCATCTACAATATGATATCGCAATTGTACACTCTATATTACTTTTTCTTTATTTGCTATTTTTTTCCCCCACAAAAGTGGAGTTACCCTTTAACTAAGTCTCTTGAAGTGTAGACCGCACAGCTGAGAGCAAACCTACTCCACTAGATTAACAGTACTGGCGAGTCTCTCTGGACAAAGTCCCTCAATGTGACTGGGGCAAAGGTTATTGCTGCATGCTCTTGTGTCCTTCAGTGGCCTGCACACTAAAGTGGGGTACACACTATGAGAAAATCATAAAAAAACGTTCATCCAATTTTTCTCGATGTTTCACAGCAAAATGGAACCGCTGAAAGAAAATTTGTACCACAATACTTACGAATATTCTCGTACTACAAAGGCTTTTTTTGTTGTTTATTGTTTCTGATCATGCGCAGTCTTTCTGTTCTGATTTTTCTTGTCCGAAAATTGTATGGAAATGGTACACATTAAACAAAAATCGTTTGTTCTGTTCTCGTACGGGAAAACATTTTGGAGTTTGTCCCATCGGGAATTTTTGTATGAAAATTCAGAATGGGCTGTCGAAAGTTGTGTACACACTATACGAAAATTGTACGAAAATTCTTTGGATGAAAATGTTTTCTTATAGTGATTTTCTTATAGAGTGTACGAGCCTTTACTCTGACATAGGGGGGTACTAAACCTGTTCACAGCTAGCTAGCCCAGTCACGACCGATCCATCAAGCACAGTCCCACTTTGCATGGAAACCAGGCAGAAGCTATAGTTTATTTCCCCTGTAATGTCTAGTAGTCCAAAGGCTGACGGTAATAGATAATGGAGTTACAGGGCCCTGCACATCCTGCTGGGGTAGGTGGGTAAAATGGTAATTCATTCAGAGGTAACAACTGATATTTCATGAAACTCTGCAAGCATCCCATATATGTGAAGAAAGTCTGGCTGGCCCACTTCAAAAAAACACCTTTATTGATGCAGAAAATTCACAACGACAATCCACAATGTACAAATCAGGGGTATAGCACACAGCTCGGAGCTATGATTAAGCACCAAAAATGGCGTGAAACGCGTTAGCAGTGTCCCATATCCCTCATTTGTACATTGTGGATTGTCATTGTGAAATTTCTGCATCAATAAAGGTGATTTTATGACAGTGCGGCCAGCCAGACTTTCTTCACATTGTGATTCCTTTGACAAATAGGGCCAGCATCCATCAGTGTGCAGTGGCAGTAGGAACAATGGAGACTCACCTGGAGCGCTGTTCCACTTTCTCAAGCATCCCACGTACCCATAAAACAGCTAAAGACAGTAAATACTCACCTTTTCGTGTGTTTGCGCCACTGAACACAACTCTAAATTTTAGAACTGACCCACACTCGAAAAAAACAGAGGGCAAAGGTCAATGCAAATACTGTCTTCTTTTACTGGGAACAGCAGTTTTAAACAATTTTTTCTGACAGGGACACTTTAAGCACTGTGTTAAGTCCCCTTTTAAAAAGCAAGCACTTGACTCTAAGGTACTTAGTTACCATGTGTATACAATACAATGTACCTATCTCTGATTGTTTTTTTATTATTTCATTGACCATACTTTTTACTTACAGAGAATGTGGAACGTGATTTCTTAGAAATGAGGTTGTAATGAATATTTTTGTTAAGTTTCGCTTTTGTCATTAAATGTCTTTGTATCTGATTGGATAATATTGGATAATGTTCAAGGGGGGCTGTGCTTTCTGGAAGCCCCCTTTATATTAATTAAGACAGAATAAAGATTCTTAGATTTGCTCGGAGAGACTATTGTCATTGTTTTTTATCATTGTGTCAATGGGCTAATCTCACAGGCCTGTGGGGATTGGAAGGTACACCTTATGCATAGTTATCGAGGGTCTAAAAATATCCCTAGACAATCTACATTTCCTAACAGTTGGGTGCTCATTTCCGGGATTGATCATAATACATCCGGGGAGCTAAATTTATATCTATTTTTCTCTTGCCGTGATTTATTTAGAGATCGATTCCTTTAAAGGGACCTGTAATTAATTTTTGGAACTCAATAAGTTTAATTGCTCTGAGAAGCAATAATAAGGCTGTTCTGAGTTAGCAGCAAGATAAACCCTCAGAGGGTTTCAAGGACTTTTAGAAGAAGTCCATAGAATAAGACTGCAGCGACTGTTTCGGGTAAACAGTAAAAAAAAACAAAAAACAAAAAAAACTGCGGGAGAGTTTAAGGGCTCTGTGAAGTTCATAGATTCTGAGAAATCTATGATTTATACGGACTGTAATTATAAGAAAAAGTCTGATAAGGTGTTCCGGACAAAACACGATCTCTTTGCTTTATCTTCCTATTGCGTAGCTGTCATAAGACGATTTGTAATCTGTTTGTCTGTGTGGAATTTGTCAGGTGTCGTAAGGTAAGATGACACCTTTCCAGTGCACTGTGTTATAATGAAACGTAGAGTGATGCTACAATAGCCAGTGATGTATTGATGCTTACTTTACATGATTTACATATGAATGCTTTGACTCTAAAGTATAAGATATAACCTGTATCGTATTGTAGTCGGCAGGATGACTCTGGCGTTGATTCAGTGAGTAGAAATATATTCTTTTCCTTGCCGTAATCAAACGTTCAGTGTCATCTTAGGGAAAGAACTAAAAAGAGAAATAAAATATTGGGTGGTCTGACAGAAGTCTTATACTGAAATTATTGCTTTAAGGCCTATTGGTGTTTAGCTTCTGCTGATATATTTATCTGCATAGAGTTGAATAAGAATTTTAGAGTTTATAAGGAACCCTGGATTGTTGAGTATCCAGGTTAATTTCTTTTTATGTACTAAGAAATGTCTCAAAAGTGTCCTGATTGTATTACTGTTTTGTTATTATGTTATACTGGTCCTTGGACATATCTTGTAGCCAGTGTCCCGGGAGTTTATCATTTTAAACTAGGAAAGGGACCCTTATTTAGAGAAGGCAAACCACGGGTTGAAGTTTTAAGGTTTAATTTACATAACAAATTTGTGTTTCAAGAAGGATTGACAGTGAATGGAGTAATATCACTTATTCGAAGAGCAGGGGTTACTTATCATGTCTGTCCCAGGTCTTTGAAGTATTGTGACATTAGGGACGTTTTTACCAATTAAAATATGGGTAGAGCGTTAATAACACTTTCTTAAGGTAATACATAGATTGGTGAGGCTAACTTTTGATCAAAACATGCTATTTGAATAATTCCTTTTCCTACTGACATCTCTTGCAAAGGGGAAGTCAGGTACAAAATTTGGATTTTTGGCTTTTTGCCAACTGGGTTCAAGTGCTAATATCTCACTAACCGTAATAAATAGTGGGGAATTGTTTGCCGCATTAGTACTACAGCAATTGAAGGCACTGTTATAATCATAATAAAAGTAATAACGTGCAAAGCTTGCTTGTGATCAGGGGAACCTCTGGCCATAAGGAGTGTTTATTGGCATTTTGCCAAGAAAAAAAAAAAAGATGACTCAGTAACTACAAATTTGCACTGTGTTATAATAGGAAGGGTTAATGGAAAAAATGTCCCGCCACCATCGGACGTGGGAGAAAATTGTAAAAATTATGTAGCGCATATGTGTGGAACTGACTATGTGTATATTAACCAATGGGTGGACAACTTGGCAGGATGGACAGAGGCTATGGGTAGCAGTAGTCCGTTCCCCCGTAATGGGGAGAACGATACATTCCATATGGATATGATAAAGGGTTTGTGCCTTGGAGATAAAGAGGCGTTTCCATACTATTCGGCTGATCCACAATGGGACATGACATATATGAGAAAGGGAGGAGAGAACTGGTTAACTTATGCTCCCCACTGGTATGAAAGGACAGATAAAAAGCAGAAAAAGAGGCCATCTAATTTAAGGGACAAAGAAGCTCCAGGATTACAGTGGGGCAAAAAGTATTTAGTTAGCCACTAATTGTGCAAGTTCTCCCACTTAAAAAGATGAGAGAGGCTTGTAATTGTCATCATAGGTATACCTCAACTATGAGAGATAAAATGTGGAAACAAATCCAGACAATCACATTGTCTGATTTTTGAAATAATTTATTTGCAAATTATGGTGGAAAATAAGTATTTGGTCAATATCAAAAGTTCATCTCAATACTTTGTTATATATCCTTTGTTGGCAATGGCAGAGGTCAAACGTTTTCTGTAAGTCTTCACAAGGTTGTCACACACTGTTGCTGGTATGTTGGCCCATTCCTACATGCAGATCTCCTCTAGGGCAGTGATGTTTTGGGGCTGTCACTGGGCAACATGGACTTTCAACTCCCTCCAAAGGTTTTCTATGGGGTTGAGATCTGGAAACTGGCTAGGCCACTCCAGGACCTTGAAATGCTTCTTACGAAGCCACTCCTTCGTTGCCCGGGCGCTGTGTTTGGGATCATTGTCATGCTGAAAGACCCAGCCACGTTTCATCTTCAATGCCCTTGCTGATGGGAGGAGGTTTGCACTCAAAATCTCACGATACATGACACCATTCATTCTTTCATGTACACGGATCAGTTGTCCTGTTCCCTTTGCAGAGAAACAGCCCCCAAAGCATGATGTTGCCACCCCCATGCTTCACAGTAGGTATGGTGTTCTTTGGTTGTAACTCAGCATTCTCTATCCTCCAAACACGACGAGTTGTGTTTCTACCAAACAGTACTACTTTGGTTTCATCTGACCATATGACATTCTCCCAATCCTCTTCTGGATCATCCAAATGCTCTCTAGCAAACCTCAGATGGGCTCGAACATGTACTGGCTTAAGCAGGGGGAAACGCCTGGCACTGCAGGATCTCAGTCCCTGGCGGTGTAGTTTGTTATTGATGGTAGCCTTTGTTACGTTGGTCCCAGCTCTCTGCAGGTCATTCACTAGGTCCCCCCGTGTGGTTCTGGGATTTTTGCTCACTGTTCTTGTGATCATTTTGACCCCACGGGGTGAGATCTTGCGTGGAGCTCCAGATCGAGGGAGATTATCAGTGGTCTTGTATGTCTTCTATTTTCTAATTATTGCTCCCACAGTTAATTTCTTCACACCAAGCTGCTTGCCTATTGCAGATTCAGTCTTCCCAGCCTGGTGCAAGTCTACTATTTTGTTTCTGGTGTCCTTCGACAGCTCTTTGGTCTTCACCATAGTGGAGTTTGGAGTGTGACTTTTTGAGGGTGTTTACAGGTGTCTTTTATACTGATAACAAGTTCAAACAGGTGCCATTAATACAGGTAATGAGTGGAGGACAGAGGAGCTTCTTAAAGAAGAAGATACAGGTCTGTGAGAGCCAGAAATCTTGCTTGTTTGTAGGTGACCAAATACATTTCCAGCATAATTTGCAAATAAATTCTTTCCAAATCAGACAATGTGATTGTCTGGATTTGTTTCCACATTTTGTCTCTCATAGTTGAGGTATACCTATGATGACAATTACCGGCCTCTCTCATTTTTTTAAGTGGGAGAACTGGCACAATTGGTGGCTGACTAAATACTTTTTTGCCCCACTGTACATTTTTGTGAGAAAAGGGTTAAATCAACCTTCTCCATGCCTGTACCAGGTGCCCCGCCTCCTCCCCCTTACATTCCACAGCCTCAAGGGGGCCATATAAACAAATATATTCCTCGTTCTCGAAAGAGGACATGGAATTTTTTGCCGCCATTGCAGCGACAGGTCCACAAGTAAATAGAACACAACCCCCTGCCCAACAACAGGTTGCGGCAGTAGCTCCGGCGCTGCCTTCCGTTTCACAACAACCCCCCCAAGCACAACAAGTCCAACAGCAAGCCCCCGTAGCCCAAAGACCACCGCCGTCTGCTCCCCAGCAGACAGTGGATGTCTCTTCCACGTCAGGTACTGAGCACCCACATGATTCTACACAGCCTTTGGGTTCAGCCGTAGCTGTAATAAGTCCCCTAACAACCAGATCAAAAGCTGCACAAAAGACCTCATCACATGAGGACACGCAGCAAAAAGAGGTAGTGGAAACAGTGAAAGACAACTTTGAAGGAGAACAAAACATGCAACTAGTTGGCCAACAGTTCCCATTTATGACTGTGGGTGATGTTTTGGTAATGAAGCCTATTGACATTGAGGACATTAACCGCATTATCAAACACTGTCCCAAACCCACAACATCAGCTGCAGGTGCTATAAGTTATCTAAAGAAAGCTTGCACTGGCAGAAATTACACACAAGAAGACATAAGGCTCATTATAGACAACTTGGTAGGGACCACCTCCCCTTGGGACTGGACAAAAGTGCCCACTATTAACACAGTAGAGGCCCCCACCACAAAGGCCGCAGACTACAAATTAAATACCAAAGATGGGCGGGTCAATATGTGGACAGAGGTAGAGGCTGAAATGAAGAGAGCGTTCACTAATAAATCTTCCCTACCCACGGCCGTAGCTTGCAAACAAAAGCCAGCAGAATCTGTGTTAAAACTCTGTAAAAGATTTATAGAAGTTTGGACACAAGAGGCAGGACTTGGTGTCCAGGATAACATGCACAGTCTCTTAATCACTTGCCGACCGCCGAACAACGATGTACGTCCAAACTTTGAAGGGGTATATCATTGTTATGGCAACAGCTAGCTGTCATAACCCCGGTATCCCCGTTTTCGTGCGGTGGCCAGCTTTCAGATAAAAGTGGTCCCTGCGGCGGATTCGCCGTGAGATTACTTTTATCGGTGGCGGGAGAGGGCCCCCCCCGCCGTGCTCTGGTGCCCTCCGCCGCTTACTGGAGCCGTCGGTAGCGGCGGAGGCGATCGCATCCTTCTCCCTGCTGTGCCTGGAGATGAGTGAGGCTAAGATCGCGCCCACTCGTCTCCATGACACTGCTGGGCGGAAGCAACGTCAAAACGTCACTTCCGTCCACGCCTCTTAAAGGCACATTTTTTCAAATGTAATTTTTTTAAATGACTTTTTTATTTTTTTTTATTTTTTTATTGCATTTTAGTGTAAATATGAGATCTGAGGTCTTTTTTCTATTACAAGGGATGTTTACATAAATGTTTACTTTTAATAAAAGTGACACAATTTTTTTTTTTTTTTAAACAGTGTAAAAATAAATAAAATAATGTAAAATAAATAATAAAAATAAAAAATATATTTTTTAAAAAACCCCCGTCCCGACGAGGTTGCGCGCAGAAGTGAACGCATACGCAAGAAGCGCCCACATATGAAAACGGTGGTCAAACCACACATGTGAGGTATCGCCGTGACCAGTAGAGCGAGAGCAATAATTCTAGCCCTAGACCTCCTATGTACAGCAAAATATGCAACCTGTAGAATTTTTTAAACGTCGCCCATGGAGATTTTCGAGGGTAAAAGTTTGACGCCATTCCACGAGCGGGCGCAATTTTGAAGCGTGACATGTTGGGTATCAATTTACTTGGCGTAACATTATATTTGACAATATAAAAAAAATGGGCTAACTTTACTGTTGTCTTATTTTTTATTCAAAAAAGTGAGCTTTTAAGACCGCTGCGCAAATACGGTGCAAAAAAAAGTATTGCAACGACCGCCATTTTATTCTCTAGGGTGTTAGAAGAAAAACCATATATAATGTTTGGGTGTTCTAAGTATTTTCTAGCAAAAAACCTGTTTTAAACATGTAAACACCTAAAATCCAAAACGAGGCTGGTCCTTAAGTGGTTAATACAGACATACCTCAGCAACCTTGGCCCTAAACATGCACTTACAGTAAGACAGCAAATATCAGATTGGGCTGCAAGCACTGTAACTGATTTTTGCAAGAAGCTGACAGAGAAGGGTGCTGCAGGATGTTTTGACATTCCTAAACAAACACCAGTGCTGACACATTATCAAAATTATTTCTCAGGAAATCAAAGGGGAAACTTTTATAAAAAAAAGGACAGAACAGAGGAGGGGGATACAGAGGGAGGGGACAAGGACAAAGAGGGAGTTACACACAGAGACAAAGAGTGTGTTTCAATTGTGGAGACCCTGGACACTGGAAGATACAGTGTCTTTACTATGAACAGGACTCCCTGCCTCACATGCAGCCTCACAAAATTCCGGTACACAACAACAGCAGAATTCACAACAACACAATGCAAAGTATCCCATCACCTGGCAACAACATCAACAACAACAATGAAGTTGCCCAGAAGGTGGTATTCCAGCATTTCCCCTTATCTCTCACTCTTATCATTTCACTGTATTTGAATAGAAAATTAGCCCTTTATGTACTAGACACTGGAGCTACATGTAGTACAATAAGCAAGGATTTTTTTAGAGGAGAGGTCACAAATGCTGAGCATTCAATGGGAATAAATGGGGTACTGACCAAAACTTTTAAAACACCACCCCTTACAATCATTGATCCGACTGGAACGGGATCAGTGATTCAACACTGTTTCAGAATAATACCTGGCTGTCTGGTGAATCTCTTGGGCAGAGATTTACTAGGAAAACTGGGAATTACAATGAAATTCACAAAGCAAGGAGGTTTATATGTAGAATCTGATAGGATAAACATCCTCACCCTTTTTCCATCCATCTCCTTGACACAAAATGTTATTGAAGGAGGAATAGAGGAGGCAGTTTGGGCAGAAAATTCACTGGATGTGGGATTTATCCCTTGTACACCTTACAAAGCCACTTTAAACCCAGGGGCCCAGCCTGTATATCACAGAAAATACCCCATTAGAAAAAGAAAAGGAGGATGGCTTACATCTAATAGTCGAGGATTTCTTAAAGAAAGGAATCTTAAGGGAAATTGTCTCGCCCTACAATACTCCCATTAACCCAGTAAAGAAGGCAAATGGTGACTATAGGTTTGTACAAGACCTAAGGGCCATCAATAGCCTAGTGGTACCGATTGCTTCAATAGTGCCTGATGTGCCATCAATACTTACCGCCATAGCATCCGATGCAGAGTATTTTTTAGTGATTGATTTATCAAATGCATTTTTTAGCGTCCCTGTGGATGAGGAGACACAGCATTTTGCTTTAAAAAAGTCAGTTTACCTGGTGTAGAATGCCGCAGGGTTACATAGACTCACATGTGGTCTATTCTATAGTACTCCAAGCCACCCTCGGGCCTTGGACTGCCCCTCATGGTTCTGTACTGTTACAGTATGTTGATGATCTTTTGATTTGTAGTTCTTCAGAGGAGGACTGCCGAGATAATAGCCTATCTTTATTGAAATGGTTACATGTATGTGGTCACAAATTGTCTAAGAAAAAGTTACAATGGTGTAAACAGGAGGTTAAGTACCTAGGGAGGGTTTGTGCTGTCTCCGGGAGTTAGGAAGGTCAGTCACAAAAGAGCTGCTGCTCTTGTGGGTCTGCCCCGCCCACTTACAAGAAGGACATGCTTACCTTTGTTGGAATGATTGGTTACTGCCGCCAATGGATACCTGACTGTTCTTTCTATGACAATATATTGGCACAAGAAACCCTCTCTGAAATGTCTGATACTGTAAAATGGTCTGATGAAATGTTAAATGCTTTTGCCATGTTGAAATGTGCAATGGTTACCAGCCCAAGCCTTGGCCTCCCTGAATATGGCAAGATGTTTCACTTGTTTGCCAGGGAAATTTGCAGAACCATGGCGGGAGTACTGGCCCAGGAACATGGTGGGAGACTGCGCCCTGTAGCTTTTGTCTCAAAGATGGTCTCGGTGCAGGTTCAAGGCATGCCCGCGTGTCTCAGAGCTCTAGCGTCCTGTGCGATGGTGGTTGAGATGGCCACTTGTTAACTCTGGGACACGACACCACACTTCATACCACACACAATGTGTCAATCCTGTTGAAAAATGTACATACACAGCACATGTCTGCTCAGAGGTTGAGCGGATATGAGGTGATTTTGCTGTCCAATCCAAAATTGCTCATCAAATATGCTTCTCCCACTGCAGGCCCAGCACCAATTTTAAACGCCCTTTTAGGATTAAAAGGAGAACAGGATGAGGTTGTGCCACAACATGACTGCATAAACCTCATTCACCAAGACACATAACTCAGGTTTTATCTTCCACAGCACTACCAGACACACAGAATGTTTTTGTGGATGGTTCTTGCTCTAGGCCAAATGATCACACATACCATGCAGGGTATTCAGTTGTGCAGCTTCCAGATGTTATACTTGAGGCCAAGCCTATCCCATATCAATCAGCACAGGCTGCTGAATTAATTGCACTCACTAGAGCATTCCAGCTCTTTGAAGGTCAGTACGTAAACATTTACACTGACTCGAAGTATGGGTACGGCGTGGTACATGACTTCGGTGTGATATGGAGTAGGCGTGGCTTCGTGGCAGCAGATGGAAAGAACATATCACATTCCTCTTTGGTAATGTCACTGCTAAAAGCTATCCAGCTACCTAAAACACTGGCTATAGTACATTGCAGTACATACAGGCCAACAGACAGAGATAGCCAGGGGAAATGCTCTGGCTGACCTTGCTGCTAAACAAGCTGCTATCTCACAGACAGCAGACATCCAAATGGCTATGCTGATACCTGACCTATCCCCATTTGAACAGTCACTCGCAGATCTGCAGGATTATGCTTTAAATTATGAGTTAAGGGACTGGGATAAAAAGGGTGAGAGATCCAAAAACGGGACTTTTCTGCAAAGAGGGGAAACCATGTATACTAGCGGCAAGTGCATCACTTTCATCTCACAGTAACACGAAATAGGTCACGCAGGTATACAGGTCACTGCTGATCTTCTGAGTAGAGATTTTTATATCACAGAATGCATCTTGCTGGTAAAGGATTATGTATCAAGATGCATTACATGTATCAGGAACAATCCAAACATCACACACAAGACCAAACATGAACACCTGATATATTCAACAACTCCTTTTACACATTTTCAGATTGACTTCACACACATGCCCAAACTAGGCAAAAGACAGGAATACCTTTTGGTAATTGTGGACATGTTCTCAAGATGGGTCGAACTTTCCATGACCACAAAAAAAGATGCACAAACAGTAGTGAGGATCCTCACTCAGGAAATCATTCCTTGATGGGGATGCCCACTTCAAATAAACTCAGACAATGGTCCAGCTTTCATGGCCAGGGTCTGCCAGGACTTGGTAAAAGCTCTCAAGATAGAATGGAAGTTCCACATTACCTACGACCCTCGAAGCTCAGGGATAGTAGAAAGAATGAACAGAACAATAAAAGACAAGATAAAAAAGGCCACAGGAGGAACCTTTGCCAACTGGAAAAAGGTCCTCCCAGCAGTCCTGGCAGAAATAAGAATGACCCCTTCCAAAACAACAGGGTATTCACCTTTTGAAGTTTTGATGGGTAGACCTTTCCCCACCCCATGAGCCAGAGCACCTTTAATGATAGAAAAGAGAGATTTAGACTTAATACAGGAAGAATATGTAAGAAAACTGGTTGAAACATTGGATAGTCAAAAGAAATGTTGCTCGCACCTCTCCTTTTTCTTCCCAGGAAGCTACTCACCCCTTCAAGGTGGGAGACACCGTGGTGGTCCAACAGCTGAACAGAAATAAGAAGCAAGAGTATCCCTTTGGACCTCCTACCACAGTGGTTGCAGTGACCAGAACAGCTATCCTGGTGGAAAACTGCCAGTCCTGGATCCATACCAGCCGAGTAAAAAAGGTTGCCCAAAGCCCTAGGAGCAGGGAGGAGACCTTGGATAAAGGAGACCCTCAAGCAGAAGTCCAAGCAGACGAAGGAGGAGTTCCTGGGAAAGCAGGTCCGGCCAGAGAAGATGACCTCGCTTATTTCACCACAGACTTCTGGCAAGGCATTTTGCCTCCTGATCTCTCTGATAGTGTTCCTGCCCACCTGGATCATCACTAACTGTGTCTACAACCCTGAAGATTTGGGTGCAATTAAAAGTATCTGTGGGAACACACACACACTAGAGAACATTACAGTGGCACAAGCTAGAACAAAGAGAGAGATTGGAGATAGTTTTACTGATAAGATGCTTTTGCTAAAATTTACGTATGCTTATGCTCACAAATCAGGGTATGAAGAATGTTAGATATGTAGCAAATTACATCCTAGCACTGCCCGAATTCCACTTTTGGCTGTACCTTTAAATATTTCCTCCTTCCTCAACGAGACTCCTCCTGTCTTCTTAACTAACATATCCACTCTGTACATAAACAACACTGTTACCTTTCCAATAGCAGGTAAAAGTCATTCCCCTGATTGGTGTTTTAATTTAGGGAATGAGACACAGACTAACGCCTCCATTTGTAGCAGGTCAGTATTTAACATCTCCATGTGCGAATGCAGTTTCAAGTATCTGACCCAAAGCTAAACCGTACTTTGCATAACTTTTCCTCCCTCTCTGATAATGTACGTGATATATTTCGCAACACCGGACAAGTACACTCACGAGATTGTCGCTAAGAAGCCATTTGCACTGGGACAAAGTATCTATGTATGTTGTGGGAAAGTGTGTTATCCCTGGGTGCCCCTCCATGTTAAGGGATGGTGTTATCTTGCATCCTTGGTACCTGTCATGGGAGTGGTAGGGGATGATAAAAGGGGACATCCCCTAGAGGCCAGTATACACCCCAGAAACCCCCTCAAACACTGCGACAAAAGGGAATTTTTCTATAAACAAGATATGGCCTGGGCATGGTTTCCTTCTTGGACAGGATGGCGTATAGACATGATGAAAAGGTTGAACAATTATTCAAGTATATTGGATGAGATAATGGAAAGGAATTCAGATGACATTGCTATGTTAAACATAGAAACTAGAGCAATTAGAAAACAGATAGAACTACATGAGATAGCTATAGAAAGCATGAGTGCAGCTCTCACAGGTTTATGTGAAATGACTGAGGACTACGAATGCTGTACTTGAATCTCTAACACAAGTGCTAAGGTGCCTGACTACTATGATATTATTGCACAACACCAAAAGGAAGTAGGCCAGCTCCACCAAGCTAGGGACATTGCTAAAACATGGAGTCCATTTGACAATGCAGGATTTGGGTTTGGCGGTGTATTTTCATGGTTATGATATTTATCCTTGCTCAGATTCTTTACCTCTGTTTTAAGTGTTGTACCTGCATAATTGCACGCATTCAATCTTCTGATGATAAGGTTCTATCCTACATGACATACATGAATAATCATCAGGCAATCTATGCCACAATCCCAAAGCAGTACTAGAACACTGTATAAAATGTAGAGATCATCTTATATGATCTAAGAGGGGATTGAAGGCATATTTAGCTTAACCACATCCATTTTACAATATTCAGTTTCCATTTTGTGTTTTATCCTGTACTCTATTTCACAGACAGCTGCATTTATTGGTCATTGTTTTTGTTATCTTTCCTTCTAGATTCATTTCTCATAAGTTACTTCACATTTCTTGTAAAGCACGTGATTTCTCAGAAATTAGGTTGTAATGAATATTTTTGTTGAGTTTCGCTTTCGTCATAAAATGTCTTTGTATGTGATTGGATAATATTGGATAATGTTCAGGGGGGGCTGTGCTTTCTGAAAGCCCCCTTTATATTAATTGACACAGAATAAAGATTTTTAGATTTGCTCGGAGAGACTATTGTCATTGTTTTTTATCATTGTCCCAATGGGCTAATCTCACAGGCCTGTGGGGATTGAAAGGTACACCTTATGCAGAGTTATCAAGGGTCTAAAAATATCCCTAGACAATCTACATTTCCTAACACAAACAACTGTGTTTACGCTTTTTAAATCATAATGGCAACAGAAACTACCCAAATGACCCTGATCAAAAGTTTACATACCCCAGTTTTTAATACCGTGTATTGCCTCTAGGGATGCCCCTAGGCATGAGCCTGATGTTCAAGTTTGACTCAAACATCGGGTGCTCGCTGAACAGCGAACATTATGCGGTGTTCGCGGGAAATTCGAAAGCCATGGAACACCGTTAAAGTCTATGGGACACTAACATGAAAAACCAGAAGTGCTCATTTTAAAGGCTTATATGCAAGTTATTGCCATAAAAAGTGTTTGGGGACCTGGGTCCTTCCCCAGGGGACATGTATCAATGCAAACATTTTTTTTAAATGGCCGTTTTTTTCAGTAGCAGTGATTTTAATAATGCTTAAAGTGAAACAATAAAAATGAAATATTCCTTTAAATATCGTGCCTGGGGGGTGTCCTTAGTATGCCTGTAAAGTAGCGCATTTTTCCCATGTTAAGAACAATACCACAGCAAAATTACATTTCTAAAGGATAAAAAGTCATTTAAAACTGCTCGCGGCTGTACTGTATTGTCGGGTCCCAGCAATATAGATAAAAATCATTGCAAAAAACAGCATGGGTCCCCCCAGTCCATTACCAGGCCCTTCGGTTCTGGTATGGATATTAAGGGGAACCCTGCACCAATTTTTGTTTTAAAATGGCATAGGGATTACCCCAAAATCCATACCAGGCCCTTCAGGTCTGGTATGCATTTTAAGGGGAACCCTGTGCCAAAATAAAAAAAATGGCTTAGGGGTCCCCACCAAATCCATGTCAGACCCTTATCTGACGCAACCTAGCAGGCCGAAGGAAAAGGTGGGGGACGAGAGATTGCCCCCCTCCTGAACCATACCAGGCCACATGCCCTCAACATGGGGAGGGTGCTTTGGGCCCCCCTAAAGCACCTTGTCCCTATGTTGATAGGGACAGGGGCCTTATCCCCACATCCCTTGCCCGGTGGTTGTGGGGGACGGTGAGCGGGGGGCTTATCGGAATCTGGAAGCCCCCTTTAACAAGGGGTCCCCTAGATCCTGGCCTCCCCTATGTGAATGGGTATTGGGTACATTGTACCTTGTACCCCTACACGTTCACCAAAAAGTGTCAAAATGGTGAAGATGACAGTAGACAATTTGGAACAAGTCCTTGATTTAAAAAAAAAATACTGTCCCGTGATGTCTATTCATCTTCGATCACAGCGTCCGATGACCCAAGAAAAATACATTTAAAAAACGCAACAACTCCGCCTCCATGGGAGGCTCCCACTGACTGAAGTCTCTTAGTAATGACAGCTGTTATATAGCTGAGGGTGGGGCTACCTCGTGATGTAAACGGGTGACTACGCCTTCCTCTGATGTCACACTGCTGATTGGCAATCTCAATTCCTTGGATATCTTTTTATATCCCTTTCCTGTTTTATACAGTTCAACTACCTTTTCCTGCAGATCCTTTGACAATTCTTTTGCTTTCCCCATGACCCAGAATCCAGAAATGTCAGTGCAGCACTGGATAAAAGATGCAAGGGTCTATCAGGAGTCCAGAAACTAATTGACCTTTTATGCACACGCTAATTAAAAGCAAACAGATCACAGGTGAGGATGGTTACCTTTAATAGCCATTCAAACACCTTTGTGTCAACTTGTGTGCATGTTATCAGGCCAAAATCACCAGGGTATGTAAACTTTTGATCAGGGTCATTTGGCTAGTTACTGTTGTGATTATGACTTAAACACAGTTTATTGATAATAAATGGCTTCAGCCAAACACTAACCATGAGTGAAAGAAACGTTTTTGTGTTATCGTTCATATTCTCTGAAAAATGGCCAAGAAATCATAAATTCTACAAGGGTGTGTAAACTTATGAGCACAACTGTAAATAGGTGGATTAAATCCTCACCTGAAATATATAAACCACTCTTTTTTATGCAAGTCTAGCTAACTTTTTAACACAAGTCCCCTCCAGTCAGTTCCTGTTACAGGAAGCCCTCCAGTGCTGCAATGTCAGTGCTCTGGCACGTCTAGCTTTACCCAGTCTTACATCCAGGTTCCACCTGTTCGGCCCCTTGAATGGCCAGGCCGTGACCACATCAAACCAGCACATGTGCATGGGAATCACATCACCGCGGCACAGATCCGGTGCCATGCATGAGCTGGATATTCGTGGCTCAGTGAACGTGGCAGCTGACAGCCAGGAAGAAGCCTTTATGGAAGAAGAGGCTGATAAGTTCTCTTCTGTCATAAAAACCCTGCATGTCAGTACTTTTTAAGTAAGTGGGTTTATTACCACTTTAATAATGCCCTATAACCTCTATATTTGAATACATCTGTCAGAATTTAAAGAAATTTAAAGAAATCAAGAATGAATACAAAGATAATTTCCCTTTAATAAATTAGTAGAACATGCTGGAAGGAATTAATTGCAAAGTGTATTTGCAGGGGTAACTCTGATTTCTTCAGATTGCAGAATGGTAATCCGCTGGAATGGGCAAGCTGTATATTATGTTTCATTGTGGAGAAATGAAGTATTGCACCCGATACTGTATAATCTTCGCTGACTGCTGGAACACAGTGGGAGATTTCGTTGGAGTATTAAATGTCACTACTGGATCAAGTTCTAATAGAAAGGCACTGGCAATTATACATGGCAGCAAAGAATTTCATGTAGCTAATGCCTGTTATATTAACGTAAGCCTGTGGTATCCACTGAAATGTTTTGCTTTTAACTTAACATAATATTTTTTCCAAAAGCTGTGTTTCAGAATTTTTTCCAAACTTCCGTGAATCACATATGGTCAGCATTGGTTTGCACTCATGCCTTGAGTTGCAATGAGTTTGTAGGTTGTCCCTGTGTTGGTATGAGTTTCATTCAGGGAATCCTGCCTTTCTCAAAACATATTGGTAGGTATATTGGCTTCTGACTAAACTCTCCTTAGTATATACTGTATGTTTATTCCATGTGATTTTATGAGGGTGGCAAGAATTTGCATATTAAACTTCACTGCACCAAGGATGCCTAGGTCTAAGATTTAAATAAACTTTTAGTCATTTTAAGGTTAATAATCCATCTCTGTTGGACACCTCTAGGTGTCTGTACATATCCTGAGTTGCCCTCTAGAGCAGTGTTTCTCAACTCCAGTCCTCAAGGTGCCCCAACAGGTCATGTTTTCAAGATTTCCCTCAGATAAAACGGCTGTGGTAATTACCAAGGTAGTGAAACTGATCAAATCACTTATGCAAAATAATGGAAAGCCTGAAAACATGACCCGTTGGAGTTGAGAAACACTGCTCTAGAGTACCCTAGGAGCCACCATACACAGGGTCCTCTATTATTCCAATAGTCTCTTTAGCTCAGAAGTCAGTATTTGAATCAGGGCCGCCATCGGGGGGGTGCAGCCCATACATTTGTAAGGGGCCCCAGCGTCTGGATGGGCCCAGACGACTGGCAGGGATGGGAGAAGGCAGGGGCGGGTGCAGAGGAGCTCCGTGGATGCTCCTGTATGTATGTGAGTCAGCAGGTCTGTCATAAGCTGACATCAGCTCTTTGCTGCCACCTCTGGCCATTTCTTGCATGCGCACACCTTTGCATGTGTAAACTAGAGCTGGGACTAGGACCAGCTTACAAGTAAGACCCCTTTCACACTGAGGCGCTTTACAGGTGCTACAGCACTAAAAATAGTGCCTGCATGGCGCCTGTAAAGAGTCTCTCCTGTATCTCCAGTGTGAAAGCCCGAGTGCTTTCACACTGGAGTGGTGTTCTTGCAGGACGGTAGTCGGTAGTAGACGGTAGTCCTGCAAGCAGCATCTTTACAGCGCTGTAGGAGCGATGTATACACTGGTTCCTAAAGTGCCCCTGCTTATTGAAAACAATGGGGCAGAGCCACCAAATAGTTGGCTTTGCGGACGGTTTTAACCCTTTTTCGGCCGCTAGCGGGGGCTAAAACCTCCCCGCTAGCGGACGAATAACACCGCTAAAATGATGGTAAAAACGATGCCGATGCGGTAATGACAAAACATAGGGATTTATTTATTACGTTAGATTTGAGAATGTCTCTTCATTCGAGCAAGCATAATAAATAATACCTGTAATGTTTGTAATATGTGTGTAATGTCAGTTTCTATTTGTTTTTTTGCCAGGCAAATGTACCTTTTCTTAACATTTAATCCTAAGAGAAAAAACTAAAAAAAAACAAGAATATTTGACCATAAGACTTACAGGTAAAAAAATAAGCACACCAGAGGTTTTATGTATTAACTAACTCAAGGCTGTAGTGGCAGCTAAGAAAACCCCACAATAGGGAAACGACATATAAATAAAAACAATGCTCACTAAAAATGTACTCTTAAATTCCCAATACAAAAAGTGTCCTTCCAAAGGATTTATAACATTCCCAAGTCCAAAATGGGTCAAGCAGGGCCGATCCCAGACGGGGTGCACAGGGTGCAGTGCACCCCAGCGCCAGAGAGGTGGGGGCGCTGAAGCGCCAGAGTGCTCCCTTCCCTCCTCCTCCTCCTCTTGTTTGTGTCCTGCGGCGCCTCTCCGCTGGTGTTCTAAGAAGAAAGGCACTGCTGTATTCACTGTTCAAGCCCCTCCCTCCTTCTGTCAGAGAAGGAGAGAAGGAGAACAGCCAGCCGGAGATGAGAAGGGAGGCAGAGCGACTGGTCTCTGTGTGGAGAGAGACCAGCCATGCAGTCAGTGATGTCGCGCGCTGGGGGTGGGGGAGCGGTCCGTGCTGACACATTCTCCTCCTCTCTGTATCTCTCACTCCTGCTGCCTGCTGTGTACTATTCTGTTCTCCACCCGAGCTGCGCGGCTGCACACTCTCTTCTCCTCTCCAGCTGCCGCCCGGGTGTTTTTATGTACTGTACCCTAATGGAGGGGGAGGGTCTGTACTAACAGAGGAGGGGGGTCTGCCCTGGGGGGTCATTCCTAATAGAGGGGGGCTCTGTCCTGGGGGGGTCTGTAGTAATGGGGGGGCTCTGTCCTGGGGGTCTGTACTAATGGAGGGGGGTCCTGCCCTAGGGGGTCTGTACTATTGGAGGGGGCTCTGTCCTGGGGGGTCTGTACTAATGGAGGTGGCTCTGTCCTGGGGGGGTCTGTACTAATGGAGGGGGCTCTGTCCTGGGGGGTCTGTACTAATGGAGGGGGGTCTGTCCTGGGGGGTCTGTACTAATGGAGGGGGCTCTGTCCTGGGGGGTCTGTACTAATGTAGGGGGGTCTGTCCTGGGGGGGTCTGTACTAATGGAGGGGGGCTCTGTCCTGGGGGTCTGTAGTAATGGAGGGGGGCTCTGTCCTGGGGGGTCTGTACTAATGGAGGGGGGCTCTGTCCTGGGGGGTCTGTAGTAATGGAGGGGGGTCTGTCCTGGGGGGTCTGTACTAATGGAGGGGGGGCTCTGTCCTGTGGGCTCTGTACTAATGGAGGGGGCTCTGTCCTGGGGGGTCTGTAGTAATGGAGGTGGGGCTCTGTCCTGGGGGGTCTGTACTATTGGAGGGGGGTCTGTCCTGGGGGGTCTGTAGTAATGGAGGGGAGCTCTATCCTGGGGGGTCTGTACTAATGGAGGGGGGTCTGTCCTGGGGGGTCTGTAGTAATGGAGGGGGGGCTCTGTCCTGGGGGGTCTGTACTAATGGAGGGGGCTCTGTCCTGGGGGGTCTGTATTAATGGAGGGGGCTCTGTCCTGGGGGGTCTGTACTATTGGAGGGGGGTCTGTCCTTGGGGGTCTGTAGTAATGGAGGGGGGCTCTGTCCTGGGGGGTCTGTACTAATGGAGGGGGGTCTGTCCTGGGGGGTCTGTACTAATGGGGGGGTCTGTCCTGGGGGGTCTATACTAATGGAGGGGGGTCCTGTCCTGGGGGGTCTGTACTAATTGAGGGGCTCTGTCCTGGGGGTCTGTACTAACAGAGGGGGTCTTTCCTGGGGGGGTCTGTACTAATGAAGGAGGGTCTGTACTAATGGAGGGGGGCTGTCCTAGGGGGTCTGTACTAATGGAGGGGGGTCTGTCCTGGGGGTCGTTACTAATGGAGGGGGGGTCTGTCCTGGGGGTCTGTACTAATGGAGGGGGGTCTGTCCTGGGGGGGTCTGTACTAATGGAGGGGGTTTTTTCTGGGGGGGTCTGCACTGAGTAAGATCTGTACTGAGGGAGGGGTTTATACTTAGTGCGGGTTCTGCACTGATGGAGGGGGTCTATACTGAGGGGCGACTATAGTTGGTGGAAGTGGGGGGTGACCCCAACCCTAGTGACGCCAATGCAGCTGCGGGCTCTTCTTTCCCCCTTCCCTTTCCCCCCTCCCACTCCCTCTTGCGCAAGCTGCTGTACTAGTGAGCAGCGCTTGCCAGCACAGCTGCCCACTATGTATCTTCCCCTGCCTTCATATACCCAGGGAAGAAACAGAATAGAAAAAGGAGCAGAGAAGATGATTGTGGGACATATAGTCCCGAGGACTGGCAGCCCCACTACTGTAACACTGAAACTGCAGCTCACACAGCATGCTCAGCTGAATGGGAGAGAGAGAGAGAGAGAGAGAGAGACAGGAGCCCGGGAAAGCTTTCAGGGAAGTACACCCAGGACTCCAGAGGGAGAGGACAGTGCTGAGGGAACACCATCAGAGAGAGAACCCTGCTGACCTGCGCCACCAGAGGGAAAGCCACACAGCCTAGCGCAATCCCTGGCAGAGAAAGGAATGGAGTCATTGCCGGAATATAGAACTGGGCTCTACCCAGCGGAGTCGCCACAGGCAATTCAGAGTGAGCTGACTCCTGATCAGAGGAACCATCGCTGTATCGCTGGGTCAGGTGAGAGGGCCGATCGGCCATTATCTACTAACGTTCATAGGAAATGCAGTCTCTGACCATCTACTGTACCATGTCTGCAGTCTCTGATCATCTCCTGTACTATGTCTGCAGTCTCTGATCATCTACTGTACCATGTCTGCAGTCTCTGATCATCTCCTGTAGTATGTCTGCAGTCTCTGATCATCTCCTGTACTATGTCTGCAGTCTCTGACCATCTCCTGTACTATGTCTGCAGTCTTTGATCATCTCCTGTAGTATGTCTGCAGTCTATGACCATCTCCTGTATTATGTCTGCAGTCTCTGATCATCTCCTGTACTATGTCTGCAGTCTCTGATCATCTCCTGTACTATGTCTGCAGTCTCTGATCATCTCCTTTACTATGTCTGCAGTCTCTGATCATCTATTATATCCTGTCTGCAGTCTCTGATCATCTCCTGTATTATGTCTGCAGTCTCTGATCATCTCCTGTAGTATGTCTGCAGTCTCTGATCATCTCCTGTACTATGTCTGCAGTCTCTGATAATCTCCTGTAGTATGTCTGCAGTCTCTGATCATCTCCTGTACTATGTCTGCAGTCTCTGATCATCTCCTGTACTATGTCTGCAGTCTCTGATCATCTCTTATATCCTGTCTGCAGTCTCTGATCATCTCCTGTACTATGTCTGAAGTCTCTGACCATCTCCTGTAGTATGTCTGCAGTCTCTGATCATCTCCTGTATTATGTCTGCAGTCTCTGATCATCTCCTGTAGTATGTCTGCAGTCTCTGATCATCTCTTGTATTATGTCTGCAGTCTCTGATCATCTCCTGTACTATGTCTGCAGTCTCTGACCATCTCCTGTACTATGTCTGCAGTCTCGGATCATCTCCTGTAGTATGTCTGCAGTCTCTGATCATCTCTTGTATTATGTCTGCAGTCTCTGATCATCTCCTGTACTATGTCTGCAGTCTCTGATCATCTCTTATATCCTGTCTGCAGTCTCTGATCATCTCCTGTAGTATGTCTGCAGTCTCTGATCATCCCCTGTAGTATGTCTGCAGTCTCTGATCATCTCCTGTAGTATGTCTGCAGTCTCTGATCATCTCCTGTAGTATGTCTGCAGTCTCTGATCATCTCCTGTAGTATGTCTGCAGTCTCTGATCATCTCTTGTATTATGTCTGCAGTCTCTGACCATCTCCTGTACTATGTCTGCAGTCTCTGATCATCTCTTATATCCCGTCTGCAGTCTCTGATCATCTCCTGTAGTATTTCTGCAGTCTCTGATCATCTCTTGTATTATGTCTGCAGTCTCTGATCATCTCCTGTACTATGTCTGCAGTCTCTGATCATCTCCTGTACTATGTCTGCAGTCTCTGATCATCTCCTGTACTATGTCTGCAGTCTCTGATCATCTCCTGTACTATGTCTGCAGTCTCTGATCATCTCCTGTATTATGTCTGCAGTCTCTGATCATCTCCTGTATTATGTCTGCAGTCTCTGACCATCTCCTGTACTATGTCTGCAGTCTTTGATCATCTCTTATATCCTGTCTGCAGTCTCTGATCATCTCCTCTAGTATATCTGCAGTCTCTGATCATCTCCTGTAGTATGTGTGCAGTCTCTGACCATCTCCTGTAATATGTCTGCAGTCTCTGATCATCTCCTGTACTATGTCTGCAGTCTCTGACCATCTTCTGTAATATGTCTGGGGGCTCTTTCTAACAGACTCTCTAACAGAAGCCCTCTCTGTGTGTATCAGAGAGACTTCCCTCCAGGTCTCATTAGTGTACCCTCTTCCTGTATTTTCTTTATTAAAAGATCACAGGAGGATCCCAGGGTAACAAAGACTTCTTAGGGGAGCATCTCTGTGTTTGAGTCATTGCCATAGAAACATTTGTAAAGGGGAGGAGTTGGTAAGATGACCACGCCCATGTGGGGGCGCCAGAAATATTTCTGCACCCAGGCGCCGGTGACCCTAGGATCGGCCCTGGGGTCAAGCAACTCCAGTGATGTCCCCTCTGATGAAGCTTCTTTGTGATGTCTCCCTTCAAAGAAAAAATACTATATATCTTCCAGTATGTCTGATACCATCAATAAATAGCATGTGTTTATATTGTGCTTACATCAAACAAATTTCAATCAGATCCAAATGTGCTCAAATGTGCTCATATATATGTACTCTTACCCTCATGTATATCAAATAAAGCCTTCCATCATAATCGCATGCGTCTGTCACGTACCAACTGTCTGTCACGTACCAATTTTCCGGGACATTTCCGGGATTTAGACTATTCTCCCGATTTTATTGTTTCCCGGGAAATGTCCTGAGAAATCATTTTTTTTCGCCACCTGACGCCGCTAGAGGTCCGCGGCTGGCAGAGACATTGTCTCCACTGGCCGCCATTTTCAAGAAGACCAGGAACACCAGGAACATGGCTGGGTGGCTAGACGGAGCTCCTGCGTTGACGCCCACCCTCCCCCACTTCACCCCACTGCCGGTCTGTTATGGAAAGGGGCGGGGTTCTATTGTAACCACGCGGCCGGCGGAGACCTACTAGGACACCTGATGTAAGGGGGGGCACAGCTGAGGACACCTGATGTAAGGGGGGCTCCACTGGGGACACCTGATGTAAGGGGGGGGGCTCCGCTGGGGACACCTGGAACATGGCTGGGTGGCTAGACGGAGCTCCTGTGTCGCCGCCCACCCTCCGCCCCGCTTCGCTCCACCCCCCGCCCCACTCCACCCCTCTGCCAGTCTGTTATGAAAAGGGGTGGGGTTCTATTGTAACCAGCGGAGACCTACTAGGGCTGATGTAAGGGGGGGCACCGCTGGGGACACCTGATGTAAGGGGGGGCTCCACTGGGGACACCTGATGTAAGAGGGGGCTCCGCTCTGGACATACGATGTAAGGGGGAGCTCCGCTGGGGACACCTGATGTAAGAGGGGCACCGCTGGGGACATCTGATGTAAGGGGGGCTCCGCTGGGGACATCTGATGTAAGGGGGGGCTCGCTGGGGACATCTGATGTAAGGGGGCTCCGCTGGTGACACCTGATGTAAGGGGGGGCTCCGCTGGTGACACCTGATGTAAGAGGGGCACAGCTGAGGACACCTGATGTAAGGGGGGCTCCGCTGGGGACACCTGATGTAAGGGGGGGCTCCGCTGGGGACACCTGATGTAAGGGGGGCTCCGCTGGGGACACCTGATGTAAGGGGGGCTCTGCTGGGGACATCTGATGTAAGGGAAGGCTCCGCTGGGGACACCTGATGTAAGGGGGGGGCTCTGCTAGGGACATCTGATGTAAGGGGGGCTCCACTGGTGACATCTGAGGTAAGGGGGGCTGCACTGGTGACATCTAATGTAAGGGGGGCTCTGCTGGGGGCACCTGATGCAAGGACGGACACTGCTGGGATAGCTGATGCAAGGACGGACTCTGCTGAGGGCACCTGATGCAAGGGGGGGCTCCGCTGGGGATACCTGATGTAAGGGGGCACTGCTGGGGACATCTGATGTAAGGGGGGGCTCTGCTGGGGAACCTGATGTAAGGGGGGCTCCGCTGGGGACACCTGATGTAAGGGGGGCTCCTCTGGGGACATCTGATGTAAGGGGGGCTCCGCTGGGGACACCCGATTTAAGGAGGGCTCCGCTGGGGACACCTGATGTAAGGGGGGCTCCGCTGGGGACACCTGATGTAAGGGGGGCTCTGCTGGGGACATCTGATGTAAGGGGGGGCAACGCTGGGGACATCTGATGTAAGGGGGGCTCCGCTGGTGACATCTAATGTAAGGGGGGCTCCGCTGGGGGCACCTGATGCAAGGACGGACTCTACTGTGATAGCTGATGCAAGAACGGACTCTGCTGAGGGCACCTGATGCAAGGACGGACAGCTGGTGGCAGGCGACGTGGCAGATGACACGCTCAGGGTTCCCACTGATTCGGCATTATGGTGAGTTGAAAAAACAGTAATTGTATTTACTAGACGTGTGCAATTTGTTTCATTACGAATTTGTTTTCTAACAAATTCAACAAATTTGTTAATTCTGAAATATAAGAATTAACAAAAACCTGTTTAACAAATTTTTCCTAAAACTAAAAAAAATCCAAAAATTCGAAAATTTGAAAATTCGAAAATCGAAAATTTGGAAATTCGAAGATTTGGAAATTCGTAAATTTGAAAATCCAAAAATTCAGAAATCCGAAAATAAGAACGCAAATCCGAAAATTCAAAAGAACAAAAATCCGAAAGTAAGAATGAAAATCTGAAAATTAGAAAACCGAAAATTTGAAAATTTGAAAATCGGAAAATCTGAAATAATAACTAACTAATAAGAACTAACTATTGAATTTCTTTCAAATTTGGCTGTTAGTGAACATAACGAATATGAATTTCACAGGGCTCTCATATGGAGCAGAGAGCCAGTACTAGTGCTGCTCATACTTCTGGTGAACTGGCAAGCACCAGCGGCCTATTACATCCTGGTCGTAGACAAACCAGCACTGCAGTAACACTTGGTGACGTGGCGAGTCCCATACGTGCAGTTCAAGCTGGTGCAGTGGCTAGCACAAGTAGTGTCCCGCAGCCACCAAGAAGACAAAGACAGGCCCATAGAGCCCATAGTGTCCTTCCCGCTGTATATGCCAATCCTGATTGGGAGCCAACCACTTCTGAAGCGCCCGTACTTCACCCATTCACTGGCCAACCCGGAATTCAGGTGGAAACAGATGATTTTACATCACTTGATTTTTATTCACTGTTTTTCACGGAAGATCTCTATAGATCTATTGTGGACCAAAGCAATTTTTATGCTGGTCAATTCATCACCGCTAATCCCCATTTGACCCTTGCCGGAGAATGGAAACCTATTACAGTTTCCGAATGTAAGACCTTTCTGGGCCTATCCCTCCTCATGGGCATAACTAAAAAAAGTGAGTTGTGGTCATATTGGTCTACTGACACAATTCACCATATGCTTTTGTTCTCTGCTTCCATGACCAGGACGCGATTCGAGCACATCTTGCGGTTCATGCATTTTAATGACAATGAACTCGGTCGTCCTCGATGCGACCCTGGATTTGATCGGCTTCACAAAATTCGGCCCCTCATAAACCACTTCAACCAACAGTTCGCAACCTTGTTTATTCCCGATCAAGTTGTCTGCGTTGACTAGTCCCTGATTAAGTTTTTTGGCCGCTTGTCTTTCAAACAGTATCTCCCCAGCAAGCGTGCCAGATATGGCACCACAGGGTATACATATCAATTCATGGTTTACGAGGGAAAAGACAGCCACATGGAGCCCCCCAATTGCACAGACTACATAGGGAGCGCTGACAAGATTGTTTGGGACTTGGTGTCACCTTTATTAGGAAAGGGGTACCACTTGTACGTGGACAATTATTACACAAGCGTGCCAATTTTTAGTCACCTTTTTGATTGTGAAATTGGCACATGTGGCACCAAGCGATCTAATCGTCAGGGCTTCCCTCAATGGCTTGTAGAGTCCCAACATACAGGGGGAGAGAAACTGCTTGAGATGTAATAATTTGCTTGCAGTGAAGTGGAGGGTTAAGCGGAATGTTTTCGTTCTGCCCTCCATTCACACAGATACGACAGTCCAAATTGCAATGGCGACTGGTGTTGTTGAGAAGCCCCACTGTGTCCATGATTACAACCTTAACATGGGAGGGGTGGACTTCAATGACCAGTTGATGGCGCCGCACTTAATTGCCCATATCTATTTCAATTGACTCTGCTGAACGCTTATGTGCTATACAAAGTGTCAGGATGAACTGGATCCTTCCTTAAATTCCAGGAAGAGATCATCACAGCCCTTTTGTTTCCAGACTGTGCTGTGTCCCAACTTCCCAGTGCAAATGCAGTAAGGCGGCTGCATGAGAGACATTTTCTGGATGTCCTCCCTGGTACTCCTACCCAAAGAACACCCCAAAGAAGATGTTGTGTCTATTTCAAGCGAGGATATAGGTGTGACATGTGCTTTTATTGTCCCTTCTGTCCTGATCAACCTGGTCTCTTCATTGTTGAATGTTCCTGTCATTACCACACACTAGTGGAGTATTAGCGTAGGGTACAGCACTGCACAGTTCTAGGGCACACTTTCACAGGGTCTCCAAAGATGCAATCGCATTTTGAGAGAGCCGAACCTGGAAACTTTACAGTTACAGTTACAAATAAAAGTGTAAAAAAATTAATAAATAAATAAAGTAAAAAAAAAAGTAAAAAAATAAAAAAAATTAAATAAAATAAAAAAGACAAAAATAGTTGTCATTTTCTTGTTCTCTCTCTATTGCTCTGCTCTGTTTTACTGTATTTTATGCTAAACTGCAAAGTTTTATTGGTACTATGTTTTATCATGTTTGCTTTGCAGGTATGTCATTCTTTTATACGTTACTGTTTACTGTATTTTATTGTTAACCATTATTTTCTTTGCAGGTACGCCATTCAGCTTCAGCACTGATTTAATTATCTTGACAGCAACAGCATTTGCTCTCATGATTCGTAAATCAGCGACTCCAGCGCTGTAGGAGGTGATTTCACCACCACAGTTAAAAAAAAGAGTATATATGCTGAAACATGGGGGCAGGGGTGGAGGGGTGATTAGGGCAATCCGCCCTAACATTAGGGGTGGATTGCCCCCATGCTTTGGCATATATTTTTTACTCTTTTTTTGGAACAGATTGTTGTTGTTTTATTGAGATAATGTTTTATTGTTACCATTGTTTGCTTTTTAGATATGCCATTCAGCTGCAGCATGGATTTATTTATTTTGACAGCAACGGGGTTTGCTCTCATGATATGTAAATCAGCAGCTTCAGTGCTGTAGGAGGGGATTTCACCACCACAGTTAAAAAAAGAACGGTGCATGTATGCCCATCATTAGAAGTGGGCAGATGCAGGGTGGTACTCTAATGGTGGACATACCACCGATTGATTTTTTTTAATTTAACCCACAGTCTGCATAATATCCCAATCACCACTGACACCACCAAAAACATCATCAGAAGCCTCAAAGACAGCACATCACCAAACGACATAATTCCCACAAAACTCCTAAAAGAATGTTCCGACATCTTGGCTCCTACTATAACTCACCTCATAAACCAGTCATTCAAAGAAAGGACTGTCCCAACTGCCTTCAAACATGGCATCGTCAAACCCCTCTTAAAGAAACCCAACCTCGACCCTAAGGACACTAACCATCGCAGACCGATAACAAGCCTCAACACCATCTCCAAGATTATGGAGAAAGTAGTAGTACAACAGCTACAACACCACCTGGACACACACAATCTCCTGGATCCTCTGCAATCAGACTTCCGCCCAGGCCATTGAACAGAAACGGCACTCCTCAAAATATGGGACGACGCCCTCGAAGCAGCTGATGATGGAGAATCTTGTCTCCTGGTACTGTTGGACCTCAGTGCAGCGTTCGATACAGTGGACACAGTACATACAGTGGATACAGTAGCAGGAGTCACAGGTTCAGATCTACAATGGTTCACATCCTTCTTAAGGAATTGCTCTCAGACAGTGAAACTAGGAGAATTCTACTCTGAAACACGCACTATCTCTTGTGGAGTCCTTCAAGGTTCACCCTTGAAGTGCTCTTCAACATCTACATCCGCCCACTCCTCAAAATCATCAGAAAATCGGACCTCTGCTTCCACTCATACGCTGATGATACCCAACTCTACCTCCGCATCACTGGGGAAAAAGACCACCTTCAGCAACTAGAAAAATGCCTCACTCTGATAGACGACTGGATTACTACTAGCTCTCTCAAACTCAACGGATCAAAAACAGAGCTTCTCCTACACGGAAACCAAAATTCCAAAACTAAGACCCCATGGACAACTCCCACCATCTTTGGACAGACTATCTCACCAAGCACTAAAGCCAAGAGTCTCTGAGTCATTTTTGACTCAGAAATGTCAATGGATGCACAAATAGGATCAGTAGTCAGCGGATCTCACCATCTCCTCCGCCTGCTACGTAGACTCATCCCATTCATGCCAGAAGAGGACAAAGCAGCAGTAGTTGGAACAATCATCAATTCCAGACTCGACTACGCAAACTCCCTCTACATAGGACTACCCCAATATCAGCTTGCACGCTTACAACTCCAAATCCAAAACAGGGTGGCAAGACTGTTAACAGGAAAAAACCCTGGGAATCCATCTCCCCTTCCCTGAGGAGCCTACATTGGCTAACCGTAAAGAATCGGATCACTTTCAAGACCCTCTGCCTCACCCACAAATGCATATACGAAAATGCTCCTCACTACCTATGCGAGAAAATAAAACACTACACACCGAATCGCAGTCTTCGATCTTCTAACTATAACCTCCTCCTTATTCCAAAAACCCACTACAAAACAAAGGGAGAATGAAGATTCGCAGTCCAAGGACCATGGCTATGGAACGCGCTACCTACTCACATTCGCATGGAAGAAAACCATCAGGCCTTCAGAAAGAAACTCAAGACCTACCTCTTCTAAGAAGCTTGACAACACAGGACGGATCCAGCGCCTTGAGGCGATTCAGTTCACAACTGCAGCGCTATACAAATCATTCATTCATTCATTCATAAAAAAAAAAGAACATTACAATATATGCCTAACAAGGACCAGCGACATACTTGTATGTTTCTGGACTTTGAGTGGTTATACCGGAATGATACCTGCAAGTTTTGGTATCATCTTGGTATTGTTCTTTTCAGCCAGCAGTTGGCTTTCATGTAAAAGCAATCCTAGCACCGAATTAGCCGTAGAATGTTTTTACAAGCAGTGGGAGAGAAAGTCCCCCCCCCCCCGCCATCTTCCATGGTTTTCTTGGGCTCTCCTGTCCCCTCAGGGAACCCGAGAATGCAGACGGTGCTTCTGCCAGCTTACCATAGAGCTGATCGAAGACCAGAATGGCTCCAATCATCTCTATGGCCTAAGAAACCAGAAGCTACGAGCATTTCATGACTTCGGTTTCACCAGATATAAACAGCGCCATTGGGAAATTGGGAAAGCATCTTATCACACCGATCTTGTTGTGGTCAGATGCCTTAAGGGCTGAGGAGAGAGCTAGGTCTAATAGACCCTACACTTTTCAAAAAAGAGTACCTGTCACTACATATTGCTATCATAGTGGATATTTAAATTCTTGTAATAGCAATAAAAATGATTTTAAAAAAATTAAAAGGACAGAAATAGAGTAGAAATAAATTAAAAAGCAAAATGAATAATTAAAAAATAAATAAATAAAATAAAGCACCCCTGTGCACAAGTGCAAAAGTAGTATTTGTAGCTGCTGATTTTTAATTATTTTTAAATGACCAAAGTTCCTTTTCAAGAAATGCAAATGATTCTTGTAAGCATCACTGTATAATTCTATTAGGCTTGATTCACAATGATGTGATTTCAGACGCAACTTGGGTTGTATTGAATCACATGAAAATGGAAACATTGCCTCCAATCAATGCGCACACGCAAACGGGTACACGCACAGTGTATGTTGGCACCAGACGGACCATTTAAGGATGCTTTTGCCTGTGCTCTATGCTGACTTGTCTTCAGCTGTTCCCTGTGTCCTGTGTACCTCCAATTTGTTCCCTTGGTTGCTGACCCGGCTTACTCCTGACCTTATTTCAGATCCTGCTTCTGTCTTGTCGTTAGTTCCTGACCCGGCTCGTTCCTGACTTTGGCTCTACTTCTAATTTGGTACCTTGTTGCCTGCCTGTTATTGACCCTGGCTAATCCTATGACCACGCTTTTGTCTCTGATCTTGGCTTACAACCCCATTCGTGTGTCTGGTTGTCTGCTGCTGAATGTTCTTGTTGCAAGTCTGGTCCCGCAGCGCAAGTGGAGTACTTCCTCAACCTCAGCTAAACTACTGTTCCTGGCCTGATGGTTCCCTGCTGCCCTGGAACTGCATCCCCTGCTGCAAGTTTCCCGATCTACATCTGTAGGCACTCGTGTTCCTCCTGTCCCTCAGCACCCTCTGTTTCACTCCCAGTGGGGCCTGGGCTGGAGATACAAGAGAGGCCAACCTCATCATTTCAGTCACCTCTCAGGTATATGACAGATCCTGTGCTACTTTGGTGTGATTCAGCTTTTGGCTTTAAAGAAGAAGGTTCCTACCCTCGAAATTGGCCAACCATTGGAAGCATCTTACCCATGCTGGGATTGGCACAATGGACCAGAGTGTGTGTTTGGATATTGAGGAGTTTTATATTATGTGCTGTTTGTGAGTACATACAGTATCTCACAAAAGTGAGTACACCGCTCACATTTTTGTAAATATTTTATTATATCTTTTCATGTCACAACACTGAGGAAATGACACTTTGCTACAATGTAAATTTGTGAGTGTACAGCTTGTATAACAGTGTCAATTTGCTGTCCCCTCAAAATAACTCAACACACAGCCATTAATGTCTAAACCGCTGGCAACAAAAGTGAGTACACCCTTAAGTGAAAATGTTGAAATTGGGCCCAAAGTGTCAAAATTTTGTGTGGCTACCATTATTTTCCAGCATTACCTTAACCCTCTTGGGCATGGAGTTCACCAGAGCTTCACAGGTTGCCACTGGAGTTCTCTTCCACTCCTTCACGATGACATCACAGAGCTGGTGGATGTTAGAGACCTTGTAATCCTCCACCTTCCGTTTCAGGATGGCCCACAGATGCTCAATAAGGTTTTGCAAAAGAAAGACTTTAGAGCCGTTGTGTGAGGGGTTAATAACTCACTGACTCACCAGTAGGGTGTGGTTATACCTAAAAAGCAAGAGCAAAAAAAAGGGGGGGGCGACATTAATAAAGAACATACTGTCAAAAAGTAGGCAATAATAACCATGCAGTATAGTTACAAAAGTTTATTGGAAGAACAAATATAGTGCAGATTTCACACAATACCACCTTCCAATATAGAAAAATTTAAAACATTACATACATAAAGACATGATAAAAAAACAATCCAGATTGTTGCCCAGCGTGCTGGAGGATTTCTAAGCTAGATCCAGGAATGGAAAACAGTTGATAGAGTATAACAGTATTGGATCAAGATGTAAATTGGATCAATGGATACAATGCATCTCAGACAACCTCAGTGGAGAACTGCAGGGTGGTAATATTGACAACTACAGCAATGCCTTATGGTGAAAGACTGAGATTCCCTCATTGGGGAATTGAAAGACTGAGATTCCCTCATTGGGGATTGAGGTCATATCATGTGGCAAGAATGGTAAGTATCCTGGGTCATAGGACTTGACATGGACAAGGATTAGGTCCAATGGGGAAGTACTAGTAGACTAGTATCAATGTGATAGCAAAGTGATATATTCCATCGAATCTGCAGTTCATAAGTAATCAGGTATACTCATTAAGTAAACAGAGCCAACATAAGACAAGGATGGATGAAGTTGGAGGCTAATCAGAAATGAGGTATGATGGTCAGTATAAAGCTCTTTAATACACAGAATCAATCAACCACCTGATAGTCTCTTCATCCAATCAGGTAATTATCTCAGAAGACTAGATAATGCTGATTCAGCAGTCAGATTAACAGGAGTTAGCAGTATGGTAATACCGTGTGCAACAGTCACAGAGATATACTGCTCTGCTACAGTATGTCACAGTACATGTTGGTATTCATGGTTCCCTAAATGAACTGTAGCTCCCCAGTACCGGCAGCACTCATGCAACCCCATACCATGACACTCCCACCACCATGCTTGACTGTAGGCAAGACACACTTATTTTTTTGTAATCCCCACCTGGTTGCCACCACACACACTTGACACCATCTGAACCAAATAAGTTTATCTTGGTCCAATCAGACTATAGGACATAATCCGTGTCCTTAGTCTGCTTGTCTTCAGCAAACCCCTACAACCTCTGCAGCAATGCTGGCAGCACTCAAACATCTATTTCCCAAAGACAACCTCTGGATATGATGCTGAGCACATGCACTCAACTTCTTTGGTTGATCATGGTGAGGCCTGTTCTGAGTGGAACCTGTCCTGTTAAACCACTGTATGGTCTTGACCACCGTGCTGCAGCTCAGTTTCAGGGTTTTATCAATCTTCTTATAGCCTAAGCCCATCTTATGTAGAACAACAATTCTTTTTTTCAGATCCTCAGAGAGTTCTTTGCCATGAGGTGCCATGTTGAACTTCCAGTGACCAGTATGAGAGCGTGAGAGTGATAACACCAAATTTAACACACCTGCTCCCCATTCACACCTGAGACCTTGTAAAACTAACGAGTCACATGACACCGGGGAGGAAAAATGGCTAACTGAGCCCAATTTGGACATTTTCACTTGTGGGTGTACTCACTTTTGTTGCCAGCAGTTTAGACATTAATGGCTGTGTGTTGAGTTCTTTTGAGGAGACAGCAAATTTACACTGCTATAAAAGCTGTACACTCATTACTGTACACACTACTTGTAGCATTGTGTAATTTCTTCAGTGTTGTCACATGAAAAGATATAATAAAATATTTGCAAAAACGTGAGGGGTGTACTCACTTTTGTGAGATACTGTAACTGTTTAATTTCTTTAATATTTTTTTTTTTTTAGGTAATACACAAAGCTGGTGCACCCTCTGTTTTTTTTGTTTTTCCAGTGGTCTCTTTGGGCTCCCCCAGTTCTCAGTTTGCTTCGATATGTCAAAGACCTAAGGTCCTCTAGTGCTGGAAAATTCATCTTGAGTGCAGGAGGTTGTTTGGTTTATTCACCTATGATAGATACCTCAGCACAAATGAAATATTGCTGGATATTTCATAAATGTACCATTATCCTCCTGACTGCAAAGATCATCAGATTAGTGAGTATATTTACTTTTTCTGTTTTGCAACATTATTTATATGTGCCACAGTGACTAATGTATCTACATACCACACAGTATTACCAATCTCAGAATTGACATGAATATTCAAAATACACTGATGCTTATTTCATCTGCAAGTTAAAGCAAGTGCCTACTGAGTTACATTATTTATATCCTTAAGAACATATGACAAGAAGAGAAAACACCCTGTCAACAGAAGAATAGCTATGCAAATACTTAATTGAATAGACCCCCTTAGTAAATTAAAACAAACAGGCAATTATTTAGGACAAAATTTAATATACAATCTGTAGTACAAGCAAACCATATGAGCTATTAGGAAATTATATTTAATTGATTTGAGAGTTCTAAACCGAAAAACAAATTCTATTTGGTTGCTATTGGTAATTGTGCATCATGTTCACAATGTCATTAGTCTGAGCATAGGCCTTATTCTAATATGCCCAGGTATTTGTTTGTGTAAAATGACATCTAACTATTTGCACCACTAACCCCAGAAGCTTATCCAGCTTCCATTCTAAAGAAGAAGCTTAGCATGCTCTCTAGTAAGAGAGTCTTTTGACCTTGTTGTTCACTTGTCTGTCCATTTTAGCCTGACATGTCATATGGCTCAGAAACAAAAATAATCTTGCACCCTCGTCTCTGCCTTTCATACCTCTCATTGCTTTTCGAATACGTAATGCAGGGGAAGTTTTGCTTTTGTGTTAAGTTGCATGATGAGAATGGTGTGAGTTTTGCCAAGGGATAAGTATTATTGACAGTACTTACTGTTGCATCATGAATAGTTGGAACTGGGAACTGGGTGATGTCAGATCTTTTGCAGTATATATGAAATCCTTTACTTTCCTTGACTCTCATCCACTAATCATCACTGAACTTTTATGCTAAGTAGTCTGGGGTGTGTGCCCCATTGGTAGTTAGGGTTGCCACTTTTTCTTTAAGCTAAACCCAAACACTTTAACAGCTCACAGTACATTGTTGTTTGTTTTAGTATACACCATAGGATTGTAACAGACTTGGGACACCTTTGGGCACTCCAAAGAAAATAGTAATGCGGCACACATAGTGGTGACCCCTCACCCTCCTGTCAAGCCTTGTTTCCAAGCCACATTCCTGTCTGAATAACGTGTCAAGGTTTCAGGTGGACTGAAACCTGAACACATGATTTAAAACCTGGATTGTCCAGGTGAATCCCAGACAGGTGGCAACCCTATTGGTAGTGTTCAGTGGTGTTTGTCCCCTAAAGCTCACCACACATTAAAATCTGGTTGCACAACCTCATTTAGCTCTGCCAACAACTATGTAGTACATGGGCCTGCCTGATTGGATATACAATTATTAGTTTGGGTATGTCATTATAATACATAATTTTGTTTAATCTAACATTGGTTGTACAACAGTTGAATGTACATATATATTGTATATTCACATATTATATATTTATAAAATGCCTGAATTCTTTCCTAAGGCCTCATGTATACTGCATACAAACGGTGGGGTAATATGGCGCATCCTGGATATGGCTAAGTATTACTAACAGATGGGTATGGGGGAAATTAACAAACTGGGCAGTAAAAGTCCATATAAACCAATAAGTCCGTGTAAGGAGAATAATATTCTGTCCTTGGGAGGCTGCCAGCTCAAAAGTTAGAAGAGACTCTGGAACATAGAAAGGGACAAAGAGCAGCGCCTTCTAATGTACACACGAGCGGAAGGTCCGAGTCCGGCGGATAATTCGACCGTATGTGGGCTTCATCGGACCTGCAGCGGACTTTTTCTGTCGAAAATCTGACGGACTTTAGATTTGGAACATGCTTCAAATCTTGCCGACGGACTCTAGTCCGGTCGAAAAATCCGCTCGTCTGTAAGCTAGTCCGATGTACAAAAACCGACACTAGGGCAGCTATTGGCAACTTCCTTATTTTAGTCCGGTCGTACGTCATCACGTACGAATCCGTCGGACTTTGTTGTGATCGTGTGTAGGCAAGTCCGGTCATTAGAAAGTCCGTCGAAAGTCCATGGTAACTCCGTCAAAAGTCCGTCGGAAAGACCATCAGACCTTTGTTGTCAAAAAGTCCGACCATGTGTACGCGGCATCAGTGTAGCAAGTTTAGTATTGAATGAATAAAAATAACCATAAAAACACTCACAAATGAGCGATTTTTTCCAGCATTGTGTATATAGTAGTATTCGTCTACACTTGTCCCGGGGTGATGCCTGGCGTCACTGGCTGGTGGTGGAGGTCCATGATCTGGCTGCGATCTGGTCGCACTTTTAGCTCACAGCGCTTCCAGATAGCTGAATTGTGGTTCGACGGTAGGAAGCGACGACGTCACTTCCGGGTGCAAGGTCAGCGGGCGGTGCATGCGTGCTCCTTCCTCAGGCCTTGCTGGTGGCCATCTTTGAGTGGGTTTATATGTACCATAAAGGTACATATAATAATACATATGGTTCTGAGGGAAGCATTAGCCTCCCGAATCAGCCCAAGCGCTGCCTCCTCCATGTTACTCCCCTTCCTGGGTCTTTTGGTTGGAAGGCGGAGGGGAGGGACCTGGGATTCGGTCAGGCTACTGGGCCGGGCCACCTCCTGGCTGCCACTTACCCCTGCCACCCCCTGGCTGCCACATAGCCCCTGCCACCTCCTGGCTACCACAATCCACAGCCTCCTCCTGGCTGCCACATTCCATGCCCTCCTCCTGGCTGAGGCTTTCCTGTATATGAAAAAGGGACATAGTTTTATTTTTTATTCATCAATCACACACAATTTTCAGCTCATGACTGTTGCAAATTGAATGTTAACAAATAGAAAAGACTATTCTTCTGACCCCCAGCATTTTTCATTCTTGTCCCAAACATTTTTGGCCACTACTGTCTATTGATATGTAAAACACTTTATTAAATCAGCAATTAGTGATCAATAATAACATCTAGTTAGCCGCTACAGCCCCGGAAGATTTTACCCCCTTCCTGACCAGAGTTTTTTGCGATTCAGCACGGTGTTGCGGTCGTGCGACATGGCTCCCAAACAAAATTGACGTCTTTTTTTCCCACAAATAGAGATTTCTTTTGGTGGTATTTGATCCCCTCTGCGATTTTTATTTTTTGCACTATAAACAAAATAAGAGCGACAATTTTGAAAAAAACGCATTATTTTTTACATTTTGCTATATTAAATATCCCCCAAAAGTATATAAAAAAACATTTTTTTTTCCTCAGTTTAGGCCGATCGTTTTTTGGTAAAAAAAAAATCGCAATAAGGGTTTATTGATTGGTTTGCGCAAAAGTTATAGCGTTACTAAATAGGGGATAGTTTTATGGCATTTTTATTAATAATTTTTTTTTTTTACTAGTAATGGCGGCGATCAGCGATTTTTATTGTGACTGGGACATCATGGCCGACATGTCGGACATTTTTGACACATTTTTGGGACCATTGTCATTTATACAGCGATCAGTGCGATTAAACATGCACTGATTCTTGTGTAAATGACACTGGCAGTGAAGGGGTTAACCACTAGGGGGCGGGGAGGGGTTAAGTGTGTCCTAGGGGAGTGATTACTAACTGTAGAGGGATGGGCTAGCAGTGTCATTACTCTGATCACAGCTCCCGATGACAGGGAGCTGTGATCAGTGACACTTGTCACTAGGCAGAACGGGGAGATGCTGTTTACATCAGCATCTCCCCGTTCATCCTCTCCGTGAGGCGATTGCGGTATCACCACGGCGATCGAGTCCGCGGGACCCGCGTGCGTGTGCCGCCGATGGCGCGCACGCAATGGCACGGTGGGGAATTCAAATGGACGTACAGGTACGCCCATTTGCCCAGCCGTGCCATTCTGCCGACGTACATCGGAGTGTGCCAGTCGGGAACCGGTTAACATCATTAATTTTACGACAAGAAATCTGTAGAACAATGCTATACCTGGCTCAAGCTTGGCCCCTCCACTTCTTCCTGGCTGGAAGGCCCAGGTTGGACATCGGAAGCCTCAGCTGGGGTGGAAGGAAGTGTGGAAGGAAGAGTGGAAGGTAGGATTGAGTGCCTGACTTCAGTCTGGTCTGACAGAAAACGAAGTCTCTGATAGTACCACAGCCTGTGGACATAAATAGCATCTGCTGCTGCTTCTGTTCTCATGGAATCCTGGATCTTATTGTGCTCCCTATTTTAAGTGCTCCTCAGCCCACCAATTTTGGCCTTCAAATAGTGGATGGTTGCTGTGGGGATCTGCGGCTTCACCAACTCAAGCAGTTTCTCCAGCGCTGCCTGCCTCTTTTGTTTATGATTATAATGCAGATGTTTCACCTGCCACAGACAGGGCAGCTCCCTGTACTTGTCTATGAATAGGGGGAGGAAGTTGTAGTCATTGAAGCCATCCATTTTCTCTGCAAGACACAACACATGACAAACCCTAATGTCAGGTTAAACTCTCCTAATCTTGTCCCAGTATAGGCCTCAATCTAGAGGCAGTATAGGCCACTGATGCACCAAGTTATACTTGTACCTTCATTCCTCCCCATTCGCTATATAAATGGGGAGGAAGAGACTCCCCTCTGTGCCCTAAATGTAGAATATATAAGGGGGACTTTATACACCTAATTTGGAGGTGTCCTAAACTACATAGGTACTGGGAAGAAGTCTCCCAGTGTATTACTAGACTAGCGCAAGTTCCTATCCCCCTAAACCCGGTAGTGTACCTGCTTGGAGCCATAAATGCAGAAATGTTCCCAAGAGGAATGTACTACATGTTAACTAGATTGATGTACCTAGCCAGAAAATGTATTGTAAAATACTGGATGGCACCAGCGGTACCCACGGTGAAAGCAGTGGATCTCTTATGTAAATTCTCTGCTTCATAGAGAGCGATTGACGTATAGTCGTAGGAGAGAAAAGGGTAAATTTGACTCTATATGGCATTCCTGGTTGGGGGATGCGGATTTAGTACCACATCAACTGGTAGTGGAAAGACTTCAGATGTAGAGCCATGGGGGAGGTATAGGAGAGGGAAGGGCAGAGAGGAGAGGAAAAGAAAGGCCTGAAGGAGTAAAGGTTGAATATTTAGATAGGAAAAAGCATCGGTGGGGGAAGAAAGGGAAAAACGAATGCGGTGAATAAATATTAGGAGACACAGGTGATGGATGTAGCCATGAGATTAGAGGGAGGGGGGAAAGGGAGGGAAAAGGGAAAAGAAGATAGAGTGATATGATATAGAAGTAAATACACAAGAATGACATAGAATAGTGCATGAGTGCAGGAATAGGCATGTATATTCTATGTGTAATGTTTTATTGAACAAAATGCACGAATGATATGTATAATGAGAATAATTTTCTAAAAGAAAAAGAAAAAAAAAATTTTGATTAGAAGGATCGGTGCCTCCGATACTCCTTCCTCCACTCACAGATCGTACGTACGACGCATGCGTGTTACGCTTTATATAATCTGCGCATGTGTGAAACTCCACCCGCCCTTGACGTTCTTTCTAGTCTATTCCCTGCCCCTTGTCTTTCGGCGCAGTGGGAGAGCACACGGCGGAGAAAGATCAAGTGCATGCAGACAGCAGCAACAACGAAAGCCCGGAACCACAAACGTACTGATCCTTTATAGAGATGGTGGCGATGGTGGACATCTTGAAGAGGGCCGACTATGATGGGAAGCATGGACCTTACCCAAACCCAAATGTCAGAAAGGCCAAGATTATGGCTAAACTTGTGAGAAGTCTGCACAGGAATTTTGGGGTACGACGATCCAAGGATCAATTTAGGAAACGCTGGTCAGACCTGAAATTGAAGGAGTAGGATCAGTACAGAAAGATCAAAAGAGTGCTGCAAAAAAGTAAGTAGTTGTCCTGTGTTCCTAATCGTTATTTTTATTACGTTTGTGCTGCTCCATGTGCTTTTCTTTACTGTTGTACAATTTAAAATGGCAACTTTCATGTTCGTGGGCACAGTAATCGTTCATAGTAAACATTGTTTGTTCGCTCACTAATACGATGTTTTTGGTAGATACAGGTTAACTACATTTGTTCAGGCCTATTTGTATTAAGAGAAGTTTATAACATTGTTGTCTAGATGGGTTTGTGCTAGAATGAAATGCAAACTTGATTCAGTGTAAGGAGAGGACACTCAGCAGCTGTTTACACATCAGGAGCACTAGTGTGGGACACCAGAACAAATTTTTTAGGGTGTCCCACACAAGTGCTCCAGTGGATACTAGGGGTGTCTCCATGTGTGAAAATTGTACAAAAAGGTAAGTATTCCAGCTTTAGAAATGGAAAAAAATAATGTCTTCAGCTTGGAACTCTGCCAAAAAAGACAATTGTACGATACTTCCTAGCAATGTTTCATATTACTATATCTGCCCTCAAATATCTGTGTGCTAAGTATACCTTTTTTTTATTCACATAGGGGAGAAAAGACTTGCGACATCTGAGGACACCAGGGACCCCCCACCTCCGAAAGAAAAGCAAATCCCAACACCACAACCAGAAGATGTGGAGGAAGGAGAGGTTAATGAAGTGGGCAAAATAGTGACCACAAGAGGTGTGTGTCTGGGACCACAGCTTCAGGTAATAGATGGATGCCTGCATATTTATAATACATGGTGTGTTTTTTTAATTTTAGGTGATGTGGATATTGTGGAAGAAGATTCGCATTTCACAAATGCAAGTACACACGTCCTCATCGGGGAGATCATGGTGTGCAATCATGATTTACAAAATATCAAGGAAGACATCAGTGATGTGGAAAAAAGACTCAAAAACATTATTGATGTTTTAGGCAGACTCTAAAAAAAAACCCTAAATTCTTCTAGTTTGTTTGTATTTTTAGTATTTTCACACATTTTAATTTATTTTTAGAAAGCCAAAATTTGAAGATGCACACAGTGGGGGTTATTTACAAAAGACAAATCCACTTTGCACTACAAGTGCACTTCGAAGTGCAGTCCCTGTAAATCTGAGGGGTAGATCTGAAATGAGGAGAAGCTCTGCTGATTTTAATTGCAATAAGTTTTTATTGAAATTTTTCAGATTAGTAACAAAGAGATAATAAAACAGTTACAGACATTACCATCTTTAGTTTTTCATGGCAAATACTTAATAGACAGAGATAAGTGCATTCTCATTTTTGTCATTTACCTCCACATCTGCAGCCTCATGTTAAGATTACTTTCCAGGAGTTACCTCTCCCTCACTCCCACACCCCACATGGGAACTAACTGTGTTTGGAAGAAGGAGAAGCCCCCCCTGTCCGCGTCTTATATAATTAATTTATTTATTTATTGTATTTTGGCTACAGATAATGATTACATGCTTGCTACAATTGGATAATGTCTGACATAAATGAAAGATTATAGAATTATATTAATTAACTTAACTAACAGTAACTTAATATGTCCATAAGCAACCTGTGTAGTGAACTTCATCATAATTGTTATCTTGTGACTTTTCCATTTACTGTTTTCTAAAGAATCCGAGACCCATGTTTTGTGGATACCATGTTGACCAAGGAACCCACATATTAGATATTTTATTCTGATTTCCAAGACTCCATGCGAATTGTATTTCATACATTCTATGTGTATTTATTAGCTGAAGGGTTTCTGTTATAGGAGGAGGATTGGTATCTTTCCAATGGCGTACTATGGTGAGTCTAGCTGCGATAAGTATGTGGGATACTAATGGCCTAAGAGGAGCTGGAATAGAGTCGATTTCCAATGAAAGAAGTGCCATACCTGGAGAAAATGCAGCTTTTATACCTGTGATTTGTTCTATTATTTGAAAAATAATCATCCAAAATCTCTGAATACGTGGGCACGACCATAGCACATGAAGCAGTGATCCTATTCTCCCACAGTTCCTCCAACACTCTGGGGAGACTCCTGGAATAAATTTAGAAATGCGGTAAGGGGTGAGGTACCACCTCAATAGAAATTTGTGATGCAATTCCCATAGGTTGGCACTTCTAGTGGATACATATGTGATTTTAAGTGCTTTTTTCCATTGGTCATCAGTATAAATCTTTTTAAAGTCCTTTTCCCATGCTACTATGTTGGTAGTTTTACTAAAAGAGTTTTTATTCTGTAGAAATTTGTAGAATAAAGCCGTTCCCTTGAGTTTAGTGCTTTTGTGTGTAAAAATGATGACAATTTGCCAGGGAAGATGAGTGATAAGTTCATTACTTTTTTTTTCTAGTAAGTGGGATATCTGAGTATATTTATAATAGTCAGAAGCTGGAATATCATATTCAATCTGTAATGTTCTGAATGTTTTAATCGTGGGTCCTATTAGGAGATCCTCTAGGTATAGTTCACCTCTGGAGATCCATTTAGCTAATGATAAGTCTGGTATTAAGAGTCCTAAAGCTGTAATTGGGAATTTTAGAGGAATTTGGGGTCCTTCAGGTGTTATATGTTTGAGGAGATATTGCCAGGCTTCGATAGAAGCCTGGATAGTTGGGGAATGTACAAGAGGGGTAGATGTGTGATATTCATTAGTTATCAGGTAATTATACAGATTCCCTCCTTTAATTTGGATTTTTTCTAATTCCATCCATAGGGAGATATCGTGGTTGGGAAACCAACCCTTCATCTGTGCCAAAATGGTGGCCGCATGGTAATCTTTAATTATTGTATGGCCTATCCCTCCAGCATGTTTGGACTTAGTAATTTTGTTAAATGCACATCTTGCTTTTTTCCCAGCCCATAGGTATCTATCTATTTCAGATTGTGCTTGCTGAAAGAAGGATTTGGGTACTGGAATGGGTAGGGTTCTGAATAGGTATAAGAACTGAGGTAAAACCTGCATTTTGAACGCAGCCAGACGCCCAGTCCATGAAAGTTCAAATCGCTTTAATTTATCTAGTTTGGGTCTCAGAGACTTTAAAAATGGAATATAATTTTCTTTGAATAGTTCGGATACTGTGGGTGTAAGTGTGATACCTAGATAAGATATGCCATTTTCTTTCCATATATACGGAAGTTTATGTTTGATATTTTGTTTCACCTTGTCAGATAAGCCTAGTCCTAATAGAAATGACTTGGTTTCGTTTACTTTATAATACGATATTGCATTAAATAATTGTAACGTTTGTTGGACCTGACGCCAGGGAAGACATTACATCCGTGAGTATCAGGATGACATCATCCGCGAACAGGCTGATGGTGTGCATTCTATCTCCTATTGTTATCCCTTTAATTTGGGGGTGTTGGCGGATATATGTTGCCAGTGGTTCCATCAATAAGTTAAAAATTAAGGGAGACAAAGGGCACCCTTGGCGAGTGCCGTTGGTTATACTAAACGGAGTGGATAATGTTCCAGATATGTAAACTTGTGCTGATGGCTTTGTGTATAAAGCCATAATAGCCTGGTACATCTGGCCACGGAAACCAAATTTGCCCAGAACTTGTTCTAAGTACGTCCAATGAATTCTATCGAACGCCTTCTCTGCGTCCAAAGAGAGGAGCAGAGAAGGCGTTCCCTTTTTGCTAGCTAGATGGATGAGGTTAATCAGGCGTCTAGTCGCATCTGCTGTTTGGCGACCTGTGGTAAAACCAGATTGATCTGGGTGAATCAGTGAAGGGAGGAGATTTCCTAATCTACCAGCTATTACTTTAGCGTAAATTTTCAGATCGTTATTGAGTAACGATATCGGACGGAAATTTTGAGGAGTATCAGGGTCTTTCCCCGGCTTCGGTAATGCCATTGCCTTCAACATTTCAGGTGGAAAAGAGGAAGAGGAAGCAGCTTGATTAAATATTTCAGTGAGTCTGGGAGTTAGAATGTCTCTGAATGTTTGAAAATATTCACTCGTGAAACCATCTGGTCCAGGAGATTTATTACTGGGGAGTGAATCAATCGCTTTTGATATTTCTTGTGTCGTGAATGGAGAGTTCAGTACTATGTTTTGGGTATCAGTGAGTTGGGGAAGTTGAACTTTGTTAAGAAATTCAGAAATTGTGTGGGTTTGTGGTTGAGTCGTGTTAGGATCTGTGTTCAGGTTATAGAGAGAACCATAGTAAGTGCTGAATGCATCTGCAATATCTTGTGGGTGTTGTAGTTTGGCGTGGGTTTCAGGATGTAAGATGTAGGTAAGTTTAGTTTTGTGTCTGTGTCCTCGTAGTTTGTCTGCTAATAATTTCCCTGCTTTATTGCCATTTGTGTAATACGTCATTTTCAGCCTCCTAGAGGATTTTTCAAAATCCTCCAGTAGTATCATTCGAAGTTCTAGTCTTAATTTGGTCAGTTTATCTGATAAGTCAGGGGAGAAATTTGCTTTGTTCTGAGATTCTAGTGTGTGGATTTGTTCAGAGACATTCAATATATGCTGCTCCCTCATTCTCTTAGCCCTGGCTCCAAGTTTAATGAGGAGACCTCTCATAAACGCTTTGTGTGCGTTCCATGTTATAAAGGGGTCAGAGACTGAGTTTACATTAAGCTCAAAAAATTCGGCCAGATCTTTCTGCAATATTGTTTTGGAAGGATCATCTCGGAACAGCCGCGGGTTGGATCTCCAAATGTAAGTGGAGTTGATTTTAACTGTGTCATAAACCAGCAGTGATACCGAAGCATGATCCGACCAAGTGATATTATTAATTGTAGATGATTTGATTTTGGTTATTAATGCTTTATCTACCAAAAAAAGATCAAGTCGGGTGTAAATTTTGTGACTGGCTGAAAAAAAAGAAAAGTCTTTCTCTGTGGCATGAAGACATCTCCAAGCATCGTACATGTCGTAGTTCCTCAGCAGCGGTTGTAGTGTTTGAGTTTTCTTGTTGGATAGTGAACTAGAGTCTATTGTGGGGTCCGGTGGTAAATTAAAATCTCTGCACAAGAGTAGGCGACCTTTTTGAAAACGTGAGACCTGTTTCATGAGCCTATGAAGAAAGCGGGACTGACGTGTGTTTGGTGCATATACATTCACCACCGTGTAGGTGGTATTGTTGATGTCGCAGATTAGTATGTGATATCAAGAGAAATATATAAAATTACCGCGCTTCCCTACACCCCCAAGCTGCAGTCCTAATCCTCAGGTAAAGAATCAAGTAAGTAAAGCAATTAAAAGAACCGCGCTAAAAAATTATAAAATTAATGAATACACAAAATACCTCAAAAATTGTGATGCATTCCCCTATTAATTAAATTTGTGAACCAAAATAACAACACAATATAAATAGGATAACTTAATAAATCAAATAATAATGTAAAGCACTTATTCTAAATAAAAATGAAAAAGTGACAGAAATCATAGAGTCTGTGACTTGAAAATGGCTTTAAAAATCAACAGTCCTTATTGTAAAAAAATTCCACTGATAGTGATTGAAGACCTTTAGTGAAAAACATCTCGTGAACAAAATCCACCACCTGTAAAGATATGTGTTTACCAGAGGTAAGCTTTAATGGAGCTTATGCTCGAAATCCACTCCGTGGGGACACCAACATCGATCTCGGCATGGAAGGAGGATCGCCCGGAACCCACCGACAGAAGGGTCAGATATTCAGCAGTAGAAACTAAAAATAGCGAGTAAAACAGCGTATAGTAACAATCAGCCGGCCGGCCTGCATACACCCGTTCACTGTGGGATGGAAACGATGACGTCAGCGCGTCTGCCTTCCGACGTACGTTTCGTCCTATTGGACGTTGTCATAGTGATATCTACCTTGCACATCTTTTATCTCCGAGTGTAAATTGAATGCTACTGTATCCTTAATTGTCGTAAGTACTCCCTTCTTTTTTGCGTCAGCACTTGCAAAAAAAATATGTGGGAATTTGGGGTGGGAGCAGATGGGTTGTGCTTGTTTTTTGAAGTGTGTCTCTTGTACACAAAGGATATCAGCCTTATTTTGGATGGCTTCCAGCCACATGGATCTGTGTTTCGCCGGATGGTTAAGGCCTCTTGCATTTATTGTTAAAAAAGTAATGGTCATAGTGTAAAGTCGAGTGTAGGCGCATTAGATGTCATGTGTTGGTAACACTTACATAGGTTGCTGAGTTCATCAACGTTGGTCCATATGCGATGGGGAGATGAATCCTTGTGACCGTGGAGTTCCTGAAGATTCGTTTGCTCAAGTAGTTGAATTCTTATTGGTTGTTGCGGCTGCGGACATATACAATGGTTAACACAAAAAAGAACAGTGTTGAAAAAGATAAAAAAAGGAAAACATAAAGGGGTTTCAAACCCAACCCTGAGTAGGTCTGTGTGACCTGATTGTGACGTGTAGTCACTTAAATTGTAAGTAGGGGGTAAACAGCGAAACAGTTCAGCTTAGCGTTTTTTTTCTCTGCTTGGGAAACAGTAGAGTATGGTCTTCACTGACCTCAGACAGTTCATGTGTGCTTGCGGGAGTTTTTGGAAGTAACCAGGTTCCAGTTATCTGTAAACTGCTCAGGACTACGGGAAGTTTGGGTTTTTGGTGAATCCTCTGCAATGATCTGCCATCTTTGAAGGAGCTGCATTCCCTTGTTAAGAGTGTCAACAACATGCTCCTTTCCATCTTTAGTGATAATCAATTTAGTAGGGAACCCCCATTTGTATGCGATCTTGTGATTCCTTAGTGCTTTAGAGATTGTGTTTAGGTTCCTACGTTTCTGCAGGGTGAATTGCGATAGGTCAGCAAAAAATTGTAGGTCTTTATATTGTGTTGGAAAAAGATCTTTGCTGCGGGAAGCCGCCATCAGTCGTTCTTTTGTTTGGTAAAAGTGTAACCGGAGTATAACATCTCTTGGTATGTTATCCGGTAAATGTGATGATTGGGTAGGCGGTGGATCCTGTCAATGGTAATATCCAATTCCGTTAAATCTGGTAGTATAGCCTGAAATAATTGGGCTGTGTAGGTGCGTAGGTCAGACTGCAAAACTGACTCGGGGATCCCCCTTATTTTAAAGTTATTTCTCCTAGAGCGGTCCTCAATGTCTGCTAATTTTGCTTTAAGGGCATCCAATTCATCTGCATTGTTATCGTTTGCATCCACTAGATCATTGATGGTGGTAGCGAACTCCCCCATTTTGTGTTCGATATGATCTACCCTGGATACTGTTTCTTTAAGTTCCACACCAAATCTGTGAACACAGGATAGCATGTCAGCATGTAGTGAACTCCGGAGTGAGACTAACATATCCTTTAGTGTGGTGTCCAGTACAGGTTGATTAGTGGTGGGAAAGAGATCAATTGAGTCAGGGAGATCTCTTGTATCTTCTCCTGAGTCTGGCCTGGTGTTAAGTCCCGGCTAGAATCCGAGGCATCCAGCCTCAATCTTGCTTTTTCCGGACTACCTGAATTGGGGGTGTGTATAGGGGAGTGTGTACTCCTTTGGGGTGCATTCCTTTTTTATGGATTGCCCTTGCCCACTTCATATAGTGGGGTACTAGACATACCTCGCGCCACTGTCCCGCCGCCGCCATCTTGCTTAGGCCCCAGCGGGTAGTATTCAGTTAGTTTTTGCGGCCTCCGGTTCTCCTTGTTGCGCCGCGGCATTATCGATCGGTGCCCGGAGATGTGCTGCCGGTCCTTAGGTGGTTGTATGTGGGTTTGGGTCAGTGGAACAGGCGATGTGGGCCGTTGTGTTCCCGAGCGCTGTGGAGCTCCTCTAATGAGCGTCCATCTCCTTCCGCGGCAAGCTCCGCCCCTCTCTGCTGATTTTATAATCCAATAATGTGCAAGCTAAAATGCTGTTTTTTATCTTCCTTGCATGTCCCCCTCGGATTTACAGCGACTGCACTTCCAAGTGCACTTGTAGTAAATAACTTTCGTACTTTCGTAAATAACTCCCAGTGTGTCAACAAGTGCTATCTGCCATCACAGGATATCAAGGTATGCATTTTGGGTGGTGCAACCCCTTCCTCGAAACTAAAGTAGATGAGAGGAAGGGGTTGCACCCCCGAAACACATCGATTGATCCCCCATGATGGGAGCTAGCACATGTTGACATTAGGCATGGGATCAGGAGGGAAATCCCCATTTTGACTATCAATTTGTGTGCATCTTCAAAATTTGGCTTTCACAGGGGTGACATCACCCTATCTAATGAAGGCAAGATCAACACAGTTTGGACATACTAATATCTGATATTGCCTTCACTTTGTCAAAGTTGAACTTTGTAAGTTCTTGAGTTGTGTATTGTTTTATGGTTCTAAACATGCTTGTTTTAACACAAAAAAAGCTATTTGTACTGTCAAAAACAAAAATGTTATTACTATAATATGTTGGTTTGTTCAAAAACCATTTTCTAACGCACATGAGAATGTGCCCAGAGTAAAAAGTTTTCTAATCAACAATGTGTGGCTTCTTCTTTCAATGCTCAATATCATTTTTTGGACTAAGTTGGTGTCTACGCTGAAATGGGGGTTATTTACTAAAGGCAACGCCACTTTGCACTACAAGTGCACTTTCAGTGCAGTTTCAAGTGCATTTTTGCAGTGCACTTGTAGTGCAAAGTGGATTTTCCTTTAGTAAATAACCCCACAGTGCTTTATAATTTGCCACAATCATGCCATTTTCGTGACTCACCAAAATTCATTCATGGTGCTGAAAATGATGTATATTTTTAACAGTAATGCATTACATTCATTAACAACAAAAACAAGGTGTGTGTGTAGCAGACCCACAACATAATAATAGTTCGCTGAAGAAGAGATTGTCACCTCATGTAGCAAATAAATTACGTTTGCACTATTGACGGAAATGTCCAAAAAGAAAAGCTCACTGGAGAACCTAGGAGACAGCTAAAAGAAACACAAGCAGTAAATCAAAGGAAGTCTTATTTCCGTTTAACAAAAAAAAAGTTTTAAAATGTTTATTAAACATTTTTGGGCATATCAATGGCCCACCTACCCGCAAAGTACTTCATATAATTGATACTGACCTCGCGGGCGCTTTGGGAGGGCAAGCCAAGAAGGCCAGCTTCAAGCGCCATCAGGGTTTGTTTGTTAGGTCCGGCTTCAGGCCCAACTGAGGCAACATAGTTAATTGAATTTCTCCTTAAAAAGTTGTATTTGATATTTTGAGAATGCAGCATGAAAGGATTATATGGTTAAGTTTATATTCCACCATGTTGATTGCCGATTATAACTGTACCAAAACCAGGAAAGGAGCCAGTAGCCCCCCAAAACTTTCGTTCGATCCCCTCCTAAACTTAGACCTGAAAATTTATGCAAAAACAAACGCCACATGACTACTCAACATTATGCCCACACTAATCCATAGGGATCAGTCTGGCTTCTGACGACAAGCGGCAGATGCCACCAGGAGACTGATAAATGACATATACTATACTGAGTCCAGCAGGAATGCCTTCTCTGCTCCTCTCATTAGACACAGAGAAGGCGCTCAACAGGATACATTGGTCATACCTTCAGAAGGTCCTCCAAAAATATGGATTCGGGGGACAAATCTTAAAAGCTATACTAGCACTATACTGTACTCCCTCAGCTCAAATATTCTCCGCTGACATGTTATCCCAAACATTCCATATAACCAACAGCACTAGACAAGGCTGCCCATTATCCCCACAAATTTTTAACTTGCTAATGGAATCCCTAGGGGAACATACCAGACAAAACCCCAAGTTATCAGGATTTGAAATAGGCCAAACGTCCCACAAAATTAGCCTGTTTGTGAATGATGTTATCCTTATGCTCACTAACTCGGCTTCCTCCCTGGCAGAGGTACAAAGAATCCTTCATTGGTTTAGTAAATTATCCTACTATAAGGTAAATGCAACAAAATCGTATATCCTCGATTTAGGTCCAGATGCCACAACCAGAAACTTACTCCAAGCCCAATACCCTTATGCCCTTTACACACGATAGGATTTTCCGATGGAAAATGTGTGATAGGACCTTGTTGTCAGAAATTCCGACCGTGTGTAGGCTCCATCACACATTTTCCATAGGAATTTCCGACACACAAAGTTTGAGAGCTTGCTATAAAATTTTCCGACAACAAAATCCGTTGTCGGAAATTCCGATCGTGTGTACACAAATCCGATGCACACATGCTCAGAATAAATTAAGAGAGGAAAGATATTGGCTACTGCCCATTTATAGTCCCGACATATATGTTTTACGTCACTGTGTTCAGAACGATCGGATTTTCCGACAACTTTGTGTGACCGTGTGTGTATGCAAGACAAGTTTGAGCCAACATGCCTTGGAAAAAATCCATGGATTTTGTTGTGGGAATGTCCGATCAATGTCCGACCGTGTGTACAGGGCATAACACTTGGGCAGAAACTGACATAACCTATCTAGGAGTGCAATTAACAAAATCAAAGAAAAACCTTTTTACATATAACTTTAAACCATTTCTTACCAAACTCCAGAAAGACATCCAGCACCTTGCAAAATACGAGTTGTCTTGGTCAGGCAGACTGGCATCATTCAAAATGATACATCTACCTCAACTACTCTATCTATTTAGAACCATCCCCATCCCTATTCGGTATCCTATTTTAAATCTCTCCAAACATACTTAACAAATTCTTATGGCAAGGGAAGAAACCTAGATGCGCTCACACTAAACTCATTAAACATAAACTCGCAGGAGGATTGAGGATCTAAGATTATTACTTGGCATCAGTCCTGACCCATCTAAAAGATTGGTTCCAACCATATCCCCGCACTTTATGGGGTCAAATAGAGGCAGCAACACTTAGACACATTAACCTACAAAGATGGTTACTGGGAATTCCCCTTGGCTGTCCCATCCCAACGGCACTACCCCCTACGATGAGAGTCTCTATTCTGGTTTGAAAGAAGTTAAGTAACTTAGGAAAAATGCAACACTGTGTCTTCGCCCCACCTCTCCCAATAGAAATACTATACCAGCTCTCTACAGACCTTTCCCTAGCCCACTGGACAACAAAGGCCATTAAACATATACAGGACCTATTTCAGGGGACAAACCTAATGACATTTCCTTAACTACAAAAAAAGTTCAATCTTCCCTTCCCAGAATTCTTCACCTACTTTCAAGTAAAACACTGCATTTCCCACATAACAACCCCACTATACACACTACCTCCTAGTGTATGGACATATCTGACCAGTCCTGATTAAAAAACAAAAGGCATTTCTCTTTTTTATAACTCCTTTCACCAAAAACGTGTACTCAATAAATCGAAACCACACCTCCACTGGTAAACAGACTTGGGCCATAATTTCACTGAAACACAATGGCAGGCAGCATTGCATTCTATCTATAAATCCACTCAATGCTCTGCACTTTGTGAACTCACCCAAAAAATATCTCTTAGTTGGTAACTAACACCCACAAAATTAGCAACATTTAGTAACACTACCTCAGACATCTGTTGGAGTTGTAACGCAGTGAAAGGAGACCTATTACACATTGTGTAGTCGTGCACATCCCTACAAAATTACTGGGAATCTATATTTTGCATCCTGTCGGATATTTCACAAAGCCAGGTACTTCTGTCTCCAGCACTAGCACTACTAAATCTGTTGATAGAATCGATCCCCACCCCCCTCACTCAGACGGGTGGTAACCCATATTCTCCTAGCAGCCAGACTAAGCTTAACCAGACTCTGGAAAACTAGCCAAACACCAACTATAGAAAATACTCTTGACCTAGTTAACCTGCACTACAATTACAAACTAATATTAGCCTCTAGCAAAGGCCTGATTACTAAAGCACAATCAGAATGGCTCCCCTGGTCACATTGGTCTAGAGCAGCGGTATCCATATAAATCCTGTATCTCTGATGGTAAACCCTGTACTATACTCTTGAGATCAGACATGTTTATCGAACAGAACTAACTGTTTTGATGTTCTAGAAATCGTAACCCACTTAAACATTGAAAACCCTACCTGTTTTACTGTTTTACTGTTTTACTATTTTACTGAGCTGAACTACATGTTTTGAAACTATTAAGATTGGAATGTAACTTCTATTTCATTCTTGGCAAAAGAACAACCTAGTGCACAAGGCACGATATAACCCCTTAAGGATTTTAAATGACAGACCAAATGTGTAGTAAAAAATATTTATTATTCACAATATATAATTAAAATAACATTCAAGCATCAAAAAAGTTAGTCATAAAAATATGGATATTACAGACATGAAAACGAAGTGGATAAATGGGCGCATGGATAAAGTGGATAAATGGCCGCACTTCTTTAGTGGGTCATCCCCAGGCCTTGGTCCTAGGCGGGCTTTTCTGGTTTATGGGGAGTTGACCTGCTGCCCGGCACGTGAGAAGCCCCCGGGGGGAGGTTGATGGTTCGGCCATGCCCGGGGAACCTCCAGCTCACGTCTTCATGTGCGGGTTGGGTACCTTCCTGTTCACGTCTCAGCTTGAGGCACGGACGCATTGGGGTGTACACGCGCCGGTGACATCAGGACACGGGACACCGCTCCGCCCCTTGGGGCGGGCCAACGCCATGTGTCGCCTTGTCTGGGAGCACCCGAACACACAGCTGCGCCTACTGCATGACGCGGCGTGTCTTACCTGGCCCCAGCTGACTCTGGTTGCTTGTTAGCAATCACCATCAGCTGCATTCACCTGCCCCAATATAATCTGTCCTCCGGGCCTGGACTGTCATTCTGATCGTGCCACTGTAGTGACATCTACTCAAACAAACTGCCTTAGGTATGTTACTAATACTTTTTGTACCTTGATTTATTCAGCACTGGCTGGGTGCTCTTGCAGTGTCTCTCACTCCCTCACTTCCAGATCTGTGCTGCTGTGACTGGCCATTGTGCTCCCTTACACCATCTTGGAGTGGTTCTGACTGCCTGCAGACCCCAGAGTAGTACAGACATCAATTCCATCCCCCCATGTGTTCAGTGTTGGTTGATCTGCTTGAGTAAGTACTTTCAAACCATTGTCCTGTTTTTATGAACCTTGGCTTTTCATGTAAACCATTGTTTAAAGTGTAACTTTAATAGGCAACCTACTCTTTATTATTACCGTTGTACTAATTTCTATTATATTTATATTTTAGAAAAATAAAATGATTGTTATAAGTGACATTAGGCCTCTGAAGAAGGACGTCATCGCCTGAAACATGTCAGGCGTCATTTACGGCATTTGATCTCTGCTAGCCCAGAACCTCTGTACAGGGCAGCGAGGTTTCATGTCTATAATGTCTGTAATGTCCATATTTTTATAACTAACTTTTTTGATACTTGAATGTTATTTGAATTATATATTGTGAATAATAAATATTTTTTACTACACATTTGGTCCGTCATTTAAAATCCTGAGGGGTTATACCGTGCCTTGTGCACTAGGTTGTTCTTTTGCTGATATATTGGATCGGACCGACCAAATGGCTATGCACACAATGCCAATCCCAATCATTCTTGTAACACATTTAAAAACTCAATAAAAACTATTGATTAAAAAAAGACACAAGTCCATCAAGTCCAACTTATGTGTGTGATTATATGTCAGTATTACATTGTATATCCCTGTAAGTTGCTGTCGTTCAGGTACTTATCTAATAGTTTTTTGAAACTATTGATGCCCCCCACTGAAACCACTGCCTGTGGAAGGGAATTCCTCATCCTTGCCGCTCTTTTGCCCCGTACACACGATCGGACATTGATCGGACATTCCGACAACAAAATCCATGGATTTTTTCCGATCGCCAAGAACGCGGTCACATACCCCACGTATGACAAGACTATAAAAGGGCAGTTCAAAACCAAGCGCGGTACCCTTTGGGTTCCTTTTGCTAATCTCGTGTTAGTAAAAGTTTGGTGAGAGACGATTCGCACTTTTTCAGACTCGTGGTTTTCAGATCGTTGTCTGCTGTTCAGTTTGTGCTTGTGGGTTTGTATCTGGTCCTCAGTGCATGCAGCGAGCTTCCCTTGACTCTGTCATTGTGTTCTTGTTCGTTTGTTACTGTTTTTCAGGTCGCTCTTCACAGGCCTTGCTGTTCTTTAGTGCGTTCTGTTACTTCGTTCTGAGCAGCCGACCGTTTTCTAGCCATGTTGCGTATACGTACTCTTTGTAGAGTTCTTGCTGTGCGGGAGCTTGGTGTTGGGGTCGGTGTTGGTGTTGACACAAGTCCAGTCCATGAACAGGGTGGGGAGGAGTTAATGGACCAAGAATTGGTTGCTCCAGCGCGACCAGTTCTGTCATATGCCTTTGCTCAGTGAGATCCGTGAGAATAATCCTGACGATTTCAGGAACTTTCTCCGGATGATGAACCCCGTATTTCACCGTTTGTTGGCTTTGCTGACCTCTTATATTAGCAGGCAGGATACCTACATGAGGAAAGCCATCACTCCGGAGCAGAGGTTAGTCGCCACCCTGCGGTACTTGACGACGGGGAGAAGCCTGCAGGACCTTAAGTTCTCGACATCTCCCCCCAGGCTCTGGGGATCATTATCCCGGAGACCTGTTGTGCCATCATCCAGGTCCTGCAGGAGTATATTAAGGTAAGATTTTTATCCTTTAATATCAAATTGTATTGTATTTAATGTTTGATATTTCATATTTGTATTTCTTTCCTCATTCCCTAATTATTATGATTGTAATATGCTGTGAATGTCCCCTTTGTCCTCATGCATGCTGGATTTTTAGGTAATTTTTTTTGTCCTTCATACATATTTACCTTCACTTACCTCCCCAGCATGCTCTCCTGGGCCTCTATTCACCTCATGTGTCACTTAACAATGTATTTTATTAGCTCCATAGTAGTGCTTTACCCTAAATACCCCCTAAAATGTATACATTTGTGATGTGTGATGTGTGCTTTAAATTCAGTCCCAAAATCATTTGGAACCCTCCCTCCCCCCCTAACTGCTAACTCAGCTGATACCAATCCTCTATCTGCTGACTTTGCCAAACCCATACACACTATACCCACCTCTTTTGTGGTCACATTTATGGATGAATTCCCCAAAGCATGTAGTGCAAGGGCCTGCCTGAATACTTTCAAATGGTACTGTTTCAAGTTTTGGTATTCTATTATTATCTTGATAGGTAATAGCAGAATGTCAAAATGTGCTTAAATGTGTACAGTGTGTATTTATCTGTTTGTATTATGGCACTTCTTACCTGTCCAGTGGGCTGCCAATAGTGTAAGTAAGGAGGGGCTGGCCAAACTAATACACATTATTTAGGCATTCATCTCTCAATGAAGTGGAGAGGGTTACTTGTCGAAAAACATCCCCCCACCCCCATAAAATTTATAAAATGGCCCATGAGGGGGGGGAGGAGGAATCTGATAGGTGGACCTTATACCTTTGTCTTTAAATACTCCCTAAAATAAATGTTATACTGATGTTGGCCAAGAATGTTTCCATGTTTATGTGCAAAATGATTAATTTATTTTTCTTGTTTGACTCCACAGTTTCCTTCCAACCCACAGGAATGTCAGACTGTGGCCTTCCACTTTTCCCAGCGGTGGGACTTTCCTAACTGCAGAGGGGCAATTGATGGGAAACACGTCCACATCGTCCCACCACCCAACTCGAGGTCATACTATTACAACTATAAGGAGTTCAATAGTATTGTGATGTTGGCGGTGGTGTCGGCTACTTATGAGTTCCTGTATGTGGACGTGGGGAAGAATGGCCGGATGTCAGATAGTGGCGTCATCGCCCAGACGGAGTTCTACAGGCGTCTCCAGAATGGCAGCTTGGACTTGCCACCTCCAGAAGACAATGTGGAAGGACTCCCATTTGTCTTATTTGCGGATGAAGCGTTTGCGCTGGGGGACTATCTTATGCGGCCATTCCCTATGAGGACCCCCACCCCGGACCAGAGGGTTTTTAATTACCGGCTGGCCAGAAGAGTGGTGGAGAACACGCTTGGAATCATGGCCAGCCGGTTCCGCCTATTTCTTACACCCATACACATGGCGGAGTATAAACTGAATCATATCATCCTGGTGTGCTGTGTTCTCCACAACTTTTTAAGGCGAAATTCTGCCAACTATGCTGCCTCAGTGGGGCCTGAGGCCGGAATTCATGGAAATGAACCAAACCTGACAGTGCTTGAGTCTGGCTGTCCTGGCTTGCCCCCCCCCCCCCTAAGTGCCCGCGAGGTCCGTCTAAGATACCTTGAAAACTTTGCGGGTAGGGGGGCCATCGATGTGCCAGACAATGTCTGAGCCTTTTTTTAAATAAAAAAATAGTTTACCTACTAAAATATTTGCTGACATTTATTACTGCTTGTCTTTCTTTAAGCTGACCCTGACTGAAATGTGGGTAGTCCTGAAAATGGCGTGATTGTGTAACATTCAAAAGCACTGTTGGGTGTTATTTACTAAGGGCAAATCAACTTTGCACTTGTAGTGCAAAGTGGATTTGCCCTTAGGAAATAACCCCCATTGTCACAGAAAACCACAATTTAACCACCAAAAAAGTTTTCAAGCATTGAAACAATAATCCACACATTCTTGATTATCAATCTTTTTAATACCAGCACAGTCACATGTGCATTTATAAAAGGTTTTTTAAAACAAACCAACATGTTTGTTGTATAACAATTTTTTGGTCACATTAATAAAAGTAGAAATGTCCATTTAAGGTAAAACAGGCATGTTTAAAACGAACAAGAAATACACAAATCTGGAACTTACAAAGTTCAACTTTGTTATAAATTGAAGGCAATATCAGACATGAGTATTTAAAAACTGTGTTTGATATTGCGTTCAGATGGGGTGAAGTCACCCCTGAAAAAGCCAAATTTTGAAGCTGCACACAAATTGCCAAATGTCAACATGTGCTAGCTGCCATCATGGGGGATCAAGGGACATGTTTTGTGGGTGCAACCCCTTCCTCTCAGCTACTTTATTATTGAGGAAGGGGTTGCACCCCCAAAACGCATACATTGATCTCCCATGATGGCAGATAGCACATATTGACACACTGTGTGCATCTTCAAAATTTGGCTTTTCGAGAATCTGTACAAAAATGTGGGAAATTTTTAGATTCCAAAAAGCACAACAAAAGAGAAGGGATTTGGAGTTGTATTAAACTCTCCCTAAAACATCAATGATGTTCTTCATTTTGTTTTTAACTTCATTGATGTTTCTCTGGGTGTTTTCCAAGTCCCTATTACACCCCATGATCTCCCCGATCAGGATCTGTGCACTTTCACTGGTGAAATGACCTGGATCCACAACATCATGATCACCTAAAAATATAGAAACAAAAACACACCATGCATTATAAATATGCCGGCATCCATCTCTTACCTGAGCCTGTGGTCGCAGACACTCACCTGTTGTGGTGACTATTTCGATTATGTCTCCTTCCTCCTCCTCCTGTTGGCTTTGGGGGATTTCACCTTCTTCCTGAGGTGGGGGGTCTGTGGTCTCCTCGGATGAGTGGTGTCCTCCGAGTCTTTTCTCCCCTATGTAAAAAAAATTGGTATACTTAGCACACAGATATTTCATGGCAGAAATAGGAATATAAAAACATTGCTTGGAAGTGGGGTACAATTGTCTATTTTGGCAGAGTTCCAAGATGAAGAAATATTTTTGTCCTTTGTCAAGCTTGAATACTTACCTGTTTTGTACAAGCTTCACAGATGGAGACACCCCTATAGTATACATTGGAGCACCTGTGTGGGCCCCCTAATAGAAGGGTGTTCTTGTGTCCCACACTAGTGCTCCAGTGTCCAGATGTGTAAACAACTGCTGAGTGTCCTCTCCTTACACAGAATCTAGTTTGCATTTTAGTCTAGTTACAAACCCATCTACACAACAAAATTATTGTAGCCTCCCTGGCGGTATTCCCGAGTGTGGCTCGGGGTTAAAATTCAGGACCATTAGCGGTAACCCCGAGCCACACTCGGGATTGCATCGCAGGATCCTGGTGCCTCCTTACTTACCTTGTCCCCGGGATCCTGCGATGTCCCCCGCAGTGTCCGAGGGCTCTGTCCTCCTCCGAAGCCTCTCCGTGCCAGGCTCCGTTCCCTGCGAGCGTCGCGACGCACGGGGGCGGAGCCTGGCGGCAAATTCAAAAAAATTTAAAAAGCATAACACATACAGTACTGTAATCTTACAGATTACAGTACTGTATGAAATCATTTCACATCCCATTTGTCCACAGTGCTCTGGCCCATGCCCTGCATGCAGTTTTATATTGCATATACTGTTCTTTCTGCCTGGAAACTGGAGATTGTCCATAGCAACCAAAAAGTGTCCCTTTACGTCAAAAATGGCTTTAGACCAGCTAGAAAACAGCGATAGTAAATTAGAACACTTGCAGAATTGAGCGATAGTGAATAGTGTGGAAATTTATTGTATTACTATTTATTTTTATTTTTTTTAATTATTATTTTTTTTTTCTTATATTATAATTTATGTTTTTGTGTTTCAAACTTTATCATACCCGGGATATTTACTAGACTCTTGTTTGGACAGATTTAAGTGTGTTATTGTTAAGAATTACAGACCTACATTATAAAACGCCAAATTTCCATGCAAAATAATTGTACCGCTTTCAGCACCTAAAATCAGAAAGAATCATACCGCCAGGGAGGTTAAGAGAAGAAGGCTAGCAAAAATGTATTCAAATGCATATGGCCAAAACAATGGTGTTTTCTATGCCGAATGAACAATGTTTCATACGAACGAACAATGTGCCCATGAACATGAAAGTTGCCATTTTAAACTGTACAACAGTAAAGAAAAGCACATGGAGCAGCACAAACGTAATAAAAATAACGATTAGGAACACAGGACAACTACTTACTTTTTTGCAGCACTCTCCTGATCCTTCTGTACTGCTCATGCTCCCTTAATTTAAGGTCCGACCACCGCTTCCTGAGTTGATCCTTGGATCGTCGTACCCCAAAATTCTTTTGCAGACTCTTCACAACTTTTGCCATGATCTTGGCCTTTCTGACAATGGCGTTGGGTTAAGGTCCATACTTCCCGTCATAGTCGTCCATCTTCAGTATGTCGACCATCTCCAACATCTCCCCAAAGGACATATTTGAGGCCTTAAATCGTCTCTTTCGGGATCTGGACGTTTCTGGCTCTGGGCTTTCCTCCTCCTCCTCGTTGGTGTAATTAGCAGGCACCTGCTGTGTCTCCGCCATGTGCTCTTCCCCCACTGCGCTGAGAAGGGGCGGGGAATAGACTAGAAAGAACATCAGGGGTTGGCGGAGTTTCACGCATGCGCAGTGTATATAAAGCGTAACACGTGTGCGTAGTACGTACGATCTGTGAGAGGAGGAAGGAGTATCAGAGGCGCTGATCGTGGTAACGAAGGTAAGATTTAAACTTGGGCCTATACTGCTTCTATATTGAGGCCTATATTGTGACAAGATTAGGAGAGTTTCGCCTGACATTAGGGTTTGTCTTGTGTCTTGCAGATAAAATGAATGGCTTCAATGACCACAATTTCCTCCTCCTGTTCATAGACAAATACAGGGAGCTGCCCTGTCTGTGGCAGGTGAAACACCCCCAATACAATAATAAACAAAAGAGGCAGGCAGCGCTGGAGAAACTGCTGGAGTTGGTGAAGCCGGTGGTCCCCACGGCAACCATCCCCTATTTAAAAGCCAAAATTGGTGGCCTGAGGAGCACTTATCTTAGGGAGCACAAGAAGGTCACAGATCCCAGAGATCCGGAGCTGCAGCAGATGACATTTATGTCCCCAGGCTGTGGTACTATGAGAGACTGCGATTTCTGTCAGACCAGACTGATGTCAGGGAATCCCTCTCAAGCCTTCCTTCCACTCTTCCTTCCACCCTATCTTCCACCCCAGCTGAGGCTTCCGATGTCCAACCTGGGACTTCCAGCCAGGAAGAAGTGGAGGAGCCCAGCTGGAGTCAGGTATAGCATTCTTCTACAGATTTCTGGTCAATAAATAAATGATGTTTACTAGATGTTATTATTGATCACTAATTGATGATTTAAGAAAGTGTTTTACATATCAATAGACAGTAGTGGGCAAAAATAATTGGGACAAGAACGAAAAATGCTGGGCTCAGAATGATAGTCTGTTATATTTATTAACATTCAATTTGCAACAGTTATGAGGTGAAAATTGTGTGTGATTGATGAAGACAAAACTAAAACTAAGTCCCTTTTTCATACACAGGAAGACCTCAGCCAGGAGGAGGCTGTGGAATGTGGCACACAGGAGGAGGCTGTGGAATGTGGCAGCCAGGAGGAGGCGGGGGTTAGTGGCAGCCAGGAGGAGGCAGGGCTAAGTGGCAGCCAGGAGAAGGCCGGGCCCAGTAGGAGCCTGACCGAATCGCAGGTTCTTCCCCTCCGCCTTCCAAACAAAAGACCAAGGAAGGGGAGTAACGTGCAGGATTCAGCGCTCAGGCTGATTCAGGAGGCTTCTGTGTCCCTCAGATCCACCCCCATCCTGAAGAGGCCTTTGCCTGCAGGGCTGCCACAAAATTGCAGGGCATGCAGGAGGGTCAACGCCTCATGTGTAAGGACCTTCTTTACAAAACACTAACTAAGGGGGTGAAGGGCGAAATCACACACAAAACCCCCCTGTGTGAGTTGGACCATCCTCCTCCTCCTCCTGCCAAAACTTCACTACCACAGACACAGCGTGGAAGGAAGTGTGGAAGGAAGACCAGAGAGTGATGACCTGGGTTCAGTCTGGTCTGACAAAAGATGCAGGCTCTTGTATGACCACAGCCTGGGGACATACATGTCATCTGCTGCTGTTCAGGATCTCTTGGAATTCTGGACCAGACTGCACTCCCTTATATATGGACTCCTCAGGCCACCAAGTTTGTCTGGAAATAATTGATGTGTGCCCTGGGGGCCAAAGGCTTCGCCAATTTCTGCTGTTTCTCCAGCGTTGCCTCCCTCTTTGTTTGGTTATGAGCCCTTAATAAAGGAATTTTTTTTTTAAATTATACTTGCCTATGTGTGTTTTCCTTCAAAAATGACAGTTCGTTTGTGAGGAGGCAGGTACATTTCAAAAATACAATGTGAAATTTACAAGAGACACCAACACCAAACAATCTCCTTGACATTAAATAATACAAGATAATAATGGTGTTGTGGTAACTTGACACACAAAACACACCCAAAAATATTCTGGAGTAAAAAAAAAAAAAAGATCAGGCTTGAAAAAAATACTAAACAAAAAAATAAATAAAAAAGAAAATTTTGAATCAGATGTGACAAATACAAATATTATATTGATGAAATCACAATAAATAATAAAGGAAGAAGTTTGTGAGAAGTCTGTGTGAATATCAGCAGCAAAACTACTTCATTCTTCTAGCATTATAAAGAAGAGAGTGCGCTGCATTAAACTATTTAAAACATTGCAGCCTGATGAAAGTGCTATATCCATTCCGAATGCTAATTTTACCAGACCGAGCTGTTCCGTCTCGGAATTTATTCTGAGCATGCGTGGCACTTTGTGTGTCGGAATTGGCCACACACGGTCGGAATTGACGCGATCGGATTTTGTTGTCGGAAAATTTTATAGCCTGCTCTCAAACTTTGTGTGTCGGAAAATCCGATGGAAAATGTGGAGCCCAAAATGATGTCAAATTGCTGACTTGTGATTTTGGGCCTATCTCTAGATGAAACTGCTCCACTCCTAGGACCCATGCCCTCACTGTTATGAGGCACATCACTCACCACATCAGCATATAACTGCTAATACTTGGTATACGCCTCATCAATGAGAGCCTGGTCATAGCTCTTCTCTAGAAAACTTTTCTGCAATAGATCACCCTGCTTGTCATAATCCCATACGAGTACATGTCCCCTTGAGCTGTCAGAGTGTGCGGTACACTGCATATATATGCATTTATAGCTCTATTGTAATTATTATTTTATTTATTTATTTTTAATTATTTTGTGATTTGTTACTTTCCTTTTACCAGTTTTGAGACTCTGGTTTTACCCTTCCCATTTTGGGGAGGGGCTATGCATGCAAGTCTGCGTTTATGCACCTGAACATGCATGGGCTGGTTAGTTTAGCTCTAAGGAAGGAGCTGAGCCCCCAAAACACATCAGTTTTCCAACATAGCAGGTTGTTGTTGGAGTACATGTAAACTGCACTGCATGGCATTTTCTGGTTTACACACTCTTACATGTTGTACTTTTGTTAGTATCCATTTTTATCAGTTTTATATCTTTCAATACATTTTTGGTAATGCACTAGGTGCTTGCACCTTCCTGTCTGTTCTTTTTGTAGTTTTCCAGGTCTCCTGTTAAATTGGGCCAGAATTATGAGGGGTGAAGTGAGGGGCTTGCAACCCTCCTAGCGCATCACTGATCACAGTTCCCAGGCCCCACTGCTAAATGTAAACAAAAGGGCAGGGTCTCCCAGGTGAGATAATTGAACTAATATGGACATATCCATAAATATGTCCATTCAACTGAACATGGAGCTCATCCCTACTCAAAAATTAGGCCATCCATAATGGGATATGAAATGTGTTAATTTCATAGCAGTAATAAACCCAAAAGCAAATATTTATTATGTTGCAGCTTACCAATTCTTAGATGTAGTGGCTGCATTACTTTTCTTTTTTAGGCTTTCTTTCCTTTATTTTTATCTGGTGATCTTGCCAGCAAGTCTGTTGTTTATCAACAAGACAAGTTTTTCTGCAAATGTATCTGTTAAGAGTGTTGAGACAAACCATTTACTACTGACAGGGGTGCTTACAATGATCAACTTCTATTAATTCATGTAAAACGTTTAACTTAATCACTTTAGTCCCGGAAGGTTTAACTTCCTTCCTGACCAGAGCACTTTTTACAACTTGGCACTGCCTCCCTTTAACTGGTAATTGCGTGGTCATGCAATGTTGTACCCAAACGAAATTTGCGTCCTTTTTTCCCCACAAATAGAGCTTTCTTTTGATGGTATTTGATTGCCTCTGCGATTTTTATTTTTTGCGAAATAAATGGAAAAAGACCGAAAGTTTTAAAAAAAAGATGATATTTTCTACTTTTTGTTATGGGAAAAATCCAATAAACTCAATTTTAGTTATACATTTAGGCCAAAATGTATTTCGCCGAATGGCTTTGGCAAAAAAAATGTCAATAAGCGTATATTTTTTGGTTTGCGCAAAAGTTATAGCGTCCACAAACTAAGGTACATTTTATGGAATTTACACAGCTTTTAGTTTAGTTTGCTGAGAGATTTTTTATCCCAAGTGATTGAATAATGACAAAAAGAAAAATGTTTACAAAAAGTTGTCACTAAATTATATATTGCTCACACATGCCATGGTTATATGTGAAATTGCACCCCAAAATACATTCTGCTGCTTCTCCTGAGTACGGGGATACCACATGTGTCTTTTTGGGACCTTAGCCGCGTACAGGGCCCCAAAAACCAAGCACCGCCTTCAGGTTTTTTAAGGGCTTAAATTATTGATTTTACTCCTCACTACCTATTACAGTTTTGAAGGTCATAAAATGCCAAGATGGCACAACTCCCCCAAATGACCCTATTCTGGAAAGTAGACACCCCAAGCTGTTTGCTGAGAGGCATGTTGAGTCCATGGAATATTTTATATTTTGCCACAAATTGCGGGAAAATGACAAACTTTTTTTTTTTTTGCACAAAGTTGTCACTAAATGAAATATTGCTCACACATGCCATGGGCATATGTGGAATTACACCCCAAAATACATTCTGCTGCTTCTCTTGAGTACGGAGATACCACATGTGTGGGAGTTTTTGGGAGCCTAGCCGCGTACGGGGCCCCAAAAACTAAGCACCACCTTCAGGATTTCTATCACTAATGGGGCGTACACACGGTCGGACCTTTCGTTTACAAAAGTCCAACCGAAGCCGACGGACTAAAGCTGGCTGGTAATCCGATCGTGTGTGGGCTTCCCCGGACTTTCAGTGGACTTTTCAGCCTCAAATCCGACGGACTTTAGATTTGAAACATGCTTCAAATCTTTACGTCGTAACTACGACGGACCCCGAAATCCGCTCGTCTGTGTGCTAGACCGACGGACAAAAACCCACGCTAGGGCAGCTATTGGCTACTGGCTATCAACTTCCTTATTTTAGTCCGGTGTACGTCATCACGTACGAATCCGTCGGACTTTTGTGTGGTCATGTGTAGGCAAGTCCGTTCGTTAGAAAGTCTGTCACAAGTTCGACGCAAGTCCGCCGAAAGTCCGCCGGAAGTCTGTTGGACAGGCTGTCGGACTTTTGTAGACGAAAAGTCCGACCGTGTGTATGCCCCATAAGCACTGGAGTCACGGCTTTATGTATCCTGGGAGCAAACGCTGTTGCTGTCAAGATAAATAAATCTGCGCTGCAACTGAATGGCGTACCTGCTAAGCAAATGATGGTTAACAGTAAAACAAAGTAACATTACAGTATAACAGTAAGACATACCATACCTGCAAATCAAATACAAAAAAAACATTTTTTAACGCAATCTGTGCCTAAAATATATATATGTCGAAGCATGGGGGCATCCGCCCGCAAAAGTTAGGAGCAAATCGCTCCTCTGCCCCTGCTGCCCCTGTGGTGGTGAAATCACCTCCGACAGCGCTGGAGTCACGGCTTTATGTATCGTGGGAGCAAACGCTGTTGCTGTCAAAATAAATAAATCTGCTCTGCAGCTGAATGGCGTTCCTGAAAACAAAAAAATGGTTAACAATAAAACACAGTAAACAGTAAAGTATAAAAAAATTACGTACCTGAAAAGCAAACATGATAAAACATAATAACAATAAAACATTGCACAATAGAATACAGTAAAAAAGAGCAGAACAGTATGGTAGCGTTCAAAACTAGGGATTTGGTTCGGTTCGCATCAGAACATTTGAACGGACCGAAAGTTCGCACGAAATTTCGAACCCCGTTAAAGTCTATGGGATTCAAATATGAGAAATCAAAAGTGCAAATTTTAAAGGCTAATATGCAAGTTATTGTCCTTAATAGGGTTTGGGGACCCGGGACCTGCCCCAGGAATGAGCCCTGCTGCAAAGTATTGTACATGCGAACAGGCAAAAAATTTGTTTAAACACGCAAACACCGTTAAAGTCTATGGGACATGAATGGGAAAAAACAAAAGTGTTCATTTTAAAGGCTTATATGCAAGTTATTGCCATAAAAAGTGTTTGGGGACCCGCGTCCTGCCCCTGTATCAATGCAAAAAAAAGTTTTAAAAATGGCCGTTTTTTTGGGAGCAGTGATTTTAATGATGCTTAAAGTGAAAAAATACAGTTGTGCTCATAAGTTTACATACCCTGGCAGAATTTATGATTTCTTGGCCATTTTTCAGAGAATATGAATGATAACACAAAAACTTTTCTTTCACTCATGGTTAGTGTTTGGCTGAAGCCATTTACTATTAATCAACTGTGTTTACTCTTTTAAAATACCCAAATGACCCTGATGAAAAGTTTACATACCCTGGTGATTTTGGCCTGATAACATGCACACAGGTTGACACAAAGGGGTTTGAATGGCTATTAAAGGTAACCATCCTCACCTGTGATCTGTTTGCTTGTAATTAGTGTGTGTATAAAAGGCCAATGAGTTTCTGGACTCCTGACAGACCCTTGCATCTTTCGTCCAGTGCTGTACTGACGTTTCTGGATTCTGAGTCATGGTGAAAGCAAAAGAATTGTCAAAGGATCTGCGGGAAAAGGTAGCTGAACTGTATAAAACAGGAAAGGGATATAAAAAGATATCCAAGGAATTGAGAATGCCGATCAGCGGTGTTCAAACTCTAATCAAGAAGTGGAAAATGAGGGGTTCTGTTGAAACCAAACCATGGTCAGGTAGACCAACTAAAAATTACAGCCAAAATTGTTTGGGATGCAAAGAAAAACCCACAAATAACTTCAGGTAAAACACAGGACTCTCTGAAAACATGTGGTGTGGCTGTTTCAAGATGCACAATAAGGAGGCACTTGAAGAAAGATGGGCTGCGTGCCAGAAAAAGATTTTACTACGCAAATGCCACAAAGTATTCTGCCTACAATTCACCAGACAGCACAGGGACAAGCCTCAAACCTTTTGGCATAAAGTCATTTGGTGTGAGACCAAAACTGAGCTTTTTGGCCACAACCATAAACGCTTCATTTGGAGAGGAGACAACAAGGCCTATGATGAAAGGTACACCATTCCTATTGTGAAACACGGAAGTGGATCGCTGATGTTTTGGGGATGTGTGAGCTACAAAAGCACAGGAAATTTGGTCAAAATTGATGGCAAAATAAATGCAGCATGTTATCAAAAAATACTGGAGGAACATTTGTATTCATCAGCCAGGAAGCTGCGCATGGGACGTACTTGGACATTCCAACATAACAATGATCCAAAACACAAGGTCAAGTCGACCTGTCATTGGCTACAGCAGAATAAAATGAAGGTTCTGGAGTGGCCATCTCATCTCTAAGGACGACATGATCTGCAGCCACCTCCTCCCAGCCACGTACAAGTCCATGGGTTTCTTGGGACTGTAAATGATCCCTTGAAGACTGCTGCTGATGCTGAGTGCTAGGCTCCACCTCCATGCTGACACAATCCTCCTCCACCTCCTCATTCTCTTCCTGTGTGATCGGCGGGCACGCAGGAACACTGTCTGGATAAAGGGGGCCTTGAGAGCTAAGGAAGTCCTCCTCTTCCTGCCTCTGTTCTGGCTCAAGTGCCCTGTCCATTATTCCACGCAGCGTGTGCTCCAACAGGTGGACAAGAGGGACAGTGTCACTGATGCATGCACTGTCACTGCTCACCATCCTCGTGGCCTCCTCAAATGGTGACAGGACAGTGCATGCATCCCTGATCATGGCCCACTGGCGTGGGGAAAAAAACAAGCTCCTCTTACCCTGTCCTGGTGCCATAGTCGCACAGGTACTCATTGATGGCCCTCTGCTGCGTGTGCAGCCGCTGCAGCATGGCCAACGTTGAGTACCACCTGGTGGGCATGTCACAGATTAGGCGGTTCTTGGGCAGGTTAAACTCCTTTTGGAGGTCCGCCAGCCGAGCCCTGGCATTATATGACTGGCGGAAATGCACACAGACTTTCCTGGCCTGCCTCAGGACATCCTGTAAGCCTGGGTACCTGCCCAAGAACCGCTGCACCACCAAGTTAAGGACGTGAGCCAAACAGAGCACATGGGTCAGTTGTCCCTGTCGGAGGGCGGAGAGGAGGTTGGTGCCATTGTCGCAAACCACCACTCCTGGCTTAAACTGGCGTGGCATCAACCACCTCTGAGGCTGCATCTGCAGAGCTGACAGAATCTCTGCCCCAGTGGGGCTCCTGTCCCCCAAGCACACCAGCTCAAGCACCGCATGGCATCTTTTTGCCAGAGTGCTTGCGTAGCCCCTTGAATGCCTACGGAGCACCACTGGTTCACAGGACAAATCAGCACAGGAAGAGGCCATGGAGGAAGAAGAAGAGGAGGGGGTGGAGGAGAGAGGTATGGCAGAATCACCACTAGTAGAATTTTGGAGGCGTGGTGGCAGAACAGCTACTGCACCCTGTCCTGCATCCTTCCCAGCTGCCAGCAGAGTCACCCAGTGCGCGGTGAAAGATAGGTAACGTCCCTGTCCATGCCTGCTGGACCATGAATCAGCGTTAATATGCACCTTACCGCTGACCGCCCTGTCCAGGGAGGCATGGACATTGCCTTCCACATGCCGGTAGAGAGCCGGAATCGCCTTCCATGAAAAAAAGTAGCCTTTGGGAATCTGCCACTGAGGTACCGCACATGCCACAAACTCACTGAAGGGGGCAGAGTCTACCAACTGAAAAGGCAGCAGTTGAAGTGCTAGCAATTTAGCCAAGCTAGCATTCAACCGCTGGGCATGTGGATGGCTGGGAGCAAATTTCTTTCGCCGGTGGAGCATCTGGGGTAGGGAAATCTACCTGCTAGAATCTGACGTTGGTGTAGCCAGGGCAGATTGCCCACAAGTACTTGGCAGTGGCACACCTAATTCTACATCTTCATTCCTCTTAGTGCAGGTTTCTGAGAGGACTGAAGGTATAGTGGGGTGGAGATCCCAGCTGATGAGGAGGAGCAAGGAGAGGTCCGCCTTGTTCTTTGGTGTGGGTCTTTTAGGTAGTGTTGCCAACGAGCTGCATGGGAGCTCGACATATGTCTGATTAAGCATGTGGTGCCCAAGCGCTTGCTGTCTAGTCCATGCTTGATACGCTTCAGACATATGTTGCAAATAGCAATGGTGCGATCTGCTGCACATGTCTCAAAAAAGCCCACACCAAAAAACTTTTGGAATAATGTGCAGAGTTACCAGTGCCCTACACCTGTAGAGCTCTGCGGTGTGATGCAGTCGGTTGGCTGCCCTTAAGCTGGCCCCTGGAGGGCATCCTGCCTTGTTGGAGATGTGCCTCCTCCTCCTCCTCCGCCTCCTCTTCCTCTCTCCTATCAGGCACCCACGTAGAGTCAGTGAGCTCATCATCCCCTCCCTCCTCATCACTGGAGCAGACCTGGCAGTATGCTGCAGCTGGGGGAACATGACTGCCAGTTTGTTGTCCTTCTTGGGCAACCCCTCTCTCTGGGCTCACATTACTGTGGCTCAACATGGCCAGCTGCCAAGAAAAAGGACAAGCGTGCACCATGGCCACATGCTGATGAGGATGCACCGTGTCCACGACCAGCACTGTTGCCTCTAGACACAGAGCCCCGTTTTTCCTGACAGACTCCATGGCAGCCTATGTGTGGGTTAACCCCACCTTCTCGCCAATGCTATAGGACCCCATTCCCATAAATGAGCACTCACCACTAGCTACTGTGTTCCTTTTTTGTTCTCCTCCAATGGACCTACATATGATGTTCGCGTCCGATCGTATGGATCCAAGATGGTGGCATACCTCATGCGGTGCAGCTCAGGGCCCAGCCACGGGCGGGCGAGTAGCGTTAAGAGGCTGGAGTAATACCCCTGTGGTGGAGGGATGGTATGCCGGATGGATGGACGCATTAACGGCTGGCAAGGTCGGCTACAATGTTCATTTTCTCCATGGCAGTTGTTGTTTGTGTGGTCTGTCTTTCCCTCAAAGTTTCTCAGATCCTACAAAGGCTTGTGTCGCCGTTCTACCCCTCATGGCGGCTGGAACGCTTCTGCGTTCCAGCTTGCCTTGGCACTTCCGGGTGCGTCCGTCCGCGCTGCTCGCGCATGCGCAGTAGCCTCCTTGGGACCGAGGCTTGGCTCGCGCGTGCACAGAGCGGCAGATCACTCGGCGGCCGCACATGCGCAGTACGGTCGCCGCCCTACGGTGCAGGCGCGAGGTAAGGGTGATGACGTCACGGGCGGGGAATTTAAATTCTGCTCCTAGCTCCTGCATAATGGGAGTTCCCTGGTAGTGAGTGGGAGTGGAGCGGTTTTCCCCAAACCTAGTCCTGGTCTATACTCAGGTGAGTGCCTGCCTGCCTGCCTGGCTATACTAAGCCAAGATGTATTATTTAAAAAAAAAAAAAATAAGAAAAGAAAAAAAAAACAATTTATTAATATATTAAAAAAATTATATATATATGTATATACATATGGAGAAAAATATATAAAAATATTTAAATACATGCATAATAATAATTATATAGTATATTATGGAACTTAAATTGATTTAATAATTTTTATTAATTTTTATAGGCATGTGCACATATATTTATTCTGGGGGCAAGATTATTTTATAATTCCCCTCACTAGTGCCTTGGCTTTTTCAGGGCATTTTTGGTCTGCAGACTACCCGTACTGTGTTGTACAAAAGAATATTCCTGCGCTATCAGATATGGAGTTGGCTAAGAGTGGAACAGCTGCAAGCACCTATTAGGTGTCACTTGGCCTAAATGAATGTTGTATAGATAGATGGTGCCGCGCTAATCCTATTAAATGAGCTTCTAATTAATAAATTAGGTATAGAGATCGACCTGGAGGGCCACTAGTGTGCAAAAAACGAGTGCTAATATGTCACTGTGCAAACTAAAATACAAATAAATAAATAGGTGAATAAATATGTGGATGTCGGTAAAGAATAAACAGTCTTATTAATAAATAAATAACCACCTTGACTAACCATATATGACTGTGCTAATCCAAAAAACAGTGAAATAAATGGTAAAATTACATAATCTTCAATCACAAATCAGCAAAGTGCATAGTGCCAACACTGTGCAACCTATATAACTGGACTAAGTAGTGTGAGACAGCAAGTTTTCCATAAGTGCAAACGTGCAGACAAATGTAAAAATCATGTGCAAATACTAACTCCAAAAAATAGACGGTAATAAATAAATTGTCCAAATAAATTAAAAAAATGGAAACCGAGGGAGAATCACACAAGAGAAACGTCCATAATCTTAAATATAATCTTGTGACATAAAGTGCTGGCATGCGCATGTAGCAGTTAAAGTGCTTGGTGATTCAAAATTCCATGCAGCTTCGTGCGAGAACACTCTAGTGAGCAGTGGCCCCTTACCTCACAGGGATGGGGCAACAGCTTATGACCAAACTGGTTCTTTAGTTTTTTCGTTTTTTTCACCTAACGGCTCCTACATGTTCCTCACCGTCCTGGGGCAGGAATCCCTCAGATATGGTCCAGGGGGTGTTTAAAAACAGGAATAAAGGAACCCAATAGTGTAACTCCGTTTATAAAATAACAGCGTTTATTAGGCAAAAACAGCAGGTACTCACATTTAAAAATGAATGGTAAGGTATTTGTATCCGACGAGCGGCGAGCTCGTAGCTTTCTTTCAGTGTGTCCAGCCTATCCTGTCCCTACGCGTGACGTCACACCACACGTGACTTCTTCAGGGGATAAGTATAGGCTGTAATAGTGTCCTTAAATAGTGTAGCATTGGCCGGCATTAGGCGGCCATTTTCCCGAAGTCCTGTGTATATGAGTTACGGCGGCCATTTTCCTAGAGTTTTTTTCGATCTAATTCGACTCAGGGTGTATGTCAGCTGATAGGTAATAGCCAATAAGGGCTGCCAGCTGATTCGATACCTCTTAGACTGTCAGCAAAGGAGGACATTAGTGTTTCCAATAATGGAAACCCAGCGGGCAAAGAGAACGAATTATTTTTAGGAAAATAATTGCCTATAAGATATTGTAGATGGTATGGTGTCTTGCAAGAACCCAGGACAAAATGGATTTGTACTACATAGTATGTATACTCATTAGACAAAGAGGAAGGGGGGCAGCGGACACTGATAGAATGCTAACCGTGCCACAATAGTGAAGCTACATACATACAGACATTTCTAACCATAATGGATATGTGTGTAAAACCGTTAATAAAATTAAATTATACTAATAACATCAGCCTATCGTTTAAAAATAGAAGAATACAATTAAATCATACTAATAACATCAGCCTATCGTTTATAAGTAGAGGAATAAAAAGAGTAATGTATTTATTGGTTAAAAGAATAAAATATTTAGAATAAAAACTAATTTAGTTATATTCCCTAAAAAACTAGCATATTGTCTTCGCTGCTAACTACAAGTATCATCTTGCATAAATAAGTAGGCTTCCCTAATTTCAGGAGCAAGTAGATGAATCAATGTGTAAAGAAATATATATATAAGAATCTATATAAAAGATTTACTATATATATAAGAGATTCTTTCTCAGATAAAAGTATAGGGGATCAGTGGTCTAGGATCTCTTTTGAGTAATTTTAAGGCCATATTGAAACTACTATCATTATTTTAACAGATTATTTTAAAATATTTTAAAATTGTTTTAGAAAATTCTAAAAATCACTCAGGAAACAGTTTAGATCAAACTCGATGTTTAAGCCGCGGGGCCAAAAAGTGTCCAAGGTATAGATCCACTTGGATTCCAGCTTGCTTAAAGTTCTTACTTTATGGCCTCCCCGCCAGTGTTTTGTATATGGGGTGATGCCCCAAAATTTCAGGTTAGTGGGGTCTCTGTTGTGACAAGTAAGAAAGTGCTTAGATACACAGTGCTTGTCATAGCCGTTGATGATGTTTTGGACGTGCTCCTTGATACGGACTCTGAGGGGTCTTTTGGTACGTCCTACGTACTGAAGACCACAGCTACATTCAAGCACATATACTGCCCCTTCAGTGTTACAGCAAACAAAGTCTTTGATTGCGTGGTTTTCTCCTGTGCTGGTTGCCGTAAAACTAAAAACTTTCTTATTGGGGCGTCCCAATAAGAAAGTTTTTAGTTTTACGGCAACCAGCACAGGAGAAAACCACGCAATCAAAGACTTTGTTTGCTGTAACACTGAAGGGGCAGTATATGTGCTTGAATGTAGCTGTGGTCTTCAGTACGTAGGACGTACCAAAAGACCCCTCAGAGTCCGTATCAAGGAGCACGTCCAAAACATCATCAACGGCTATGACAAGCACTGTGTATCTAAGCACTTTCTTACTTGTCACAACAGAGACCCCACTAACCTGAAATTTTGGGGCATCACCCCATATACAAAACACTGGCGGGGAGGCCATAAAGTAAGAACTTTAAGCAAGCTGGAATCCAAGTGGATCTATACCTTGGACACTTTTTGGCCCCGCGGCTTAAACATCGAGTTTGATCTAAACTGTTTCCTGAGTGATTTTTAGAATTTTCTAAAACAATTTTAAAATATTTTAAAATAATCTGTTAAAATAATGATAGTAGTTTCAATATGGCCTTAAAATTACTCAAAAGAGATCCTAGACCACTGATCCCCTATACTTTTATCTGAGAAAGAATCTCTTATATATATAGTAAATCTTTTATATAGATTCTTATATATATATTTCTTTACACATTGATTCATCTACTTGCTCCTGAAATTAGGGAAGCCTACTTATTTATGCAAGATGATACTTGTAGTTAGCAGCGAAGACAATATGCTAGTTTTTTAGGGAATATAACTAAATTAGTTTTTATTCTAAATATTTTATTCTTTTAACCAATAAATACATTACTCTTTTTATTCCTCTACTTATAAACGATAGGCTGATGTTATTAGTATGATTTAATTGTATTCTTCTATTTTTAAACGATAGGCTGATGTTATTAGTATAATTTAATTTTATTAACGGTTTTACACACATATCCATTATGGTTAGAAATGTCTGTATGTATGTAGCTTCACTATTGTGGCACGGTTAGCATTCTATCAGTGTCCGCTGCCCCCCTTCCTCTTTGTCTAATGAGTATACATACTATGTAGTACAAATCCATTTTGTCCTGGGTTCTTGCAAGACACCATACCATCTACAATATCTTATAGGCAATTATTTTCCTAAAAATAATTCGTTCTCTTTGCCCGCTGGGTTTCCATTATTGGAAACACTAATGTCCTCCTTTGCTGACAGTCTAAGAGGTATCGAATCAGCTGGCAGCCCTTATTGGCTATTACCTATCAGCTGACATACACCCTGAGTCGAATTAGATCGAAAAAAACTCTAGGAAAATGGCCGCCGTAACTCATATACACAGGACTTCGGGAAAATGGCCGCCTAATGCCGGCCAATGCTACACTATTTAAGGACACTATTACAGCCTATACTTATCCCCTGAAGAAGTCACGTGTGGTGTGACGTCACGCGTAGGGACAGGATAGGCTGGACACACTGAAAGAAAGCTACGAGCTCGCCGCTCGTCGGATACAAATACCTTACCATTCATTTTTAAATGTGAGTACCTGCTGTTTTTGCCTAATAAACGCTGTTATTTTATAAACGGAGTTACACTATTGGGTTCCTTTATTCCTGTTTTTAAACACCCCCTGGACCATATCTGAGGGATTCCTGCCCCAGGACGGTGAGGAACATGTAGGAGCCGTTAGGTGAAAAAAACGAAAAAACTAAAGAACCAGTTTGGTCATAAGCTGTTGCCCCATCCCTGTGAGGTAAGGGGCCACTGCTCACTAGAGTGTTCTCGCACGAAGCTGCATGGAATTTTGAATCACCAAGCACTTTAACTGCTACATGCGCATGCCAGCACTTTATGTCACAAGATTATATTTAAGATTATGGACGTTTCTCTTGTGTGATTCTCCCTCGGTTTCCATTTTTTAATTTATTTGGACAATTTATTTATTACCGTCTATTTTTTGGAGTTAGTATTTGCACATGATTTTTACATTTGTCTGCACGTTTGCACTTATGGAAAACTTGCTGTCTCACACTACTTAGTCCAGTTATATAGGTTGCACAGTGTTGGCACTATGCACTTTGCTGATTTGTGATTGAAGATTATGTAATTTTACCATTTATTTCACTGTTTTTTGGATTAGCACAGTCATATATGGTTAGTCAAGGTGGTTATTTATTTATTAATAAGACTGTTTATTCTTTACCGACATCCACATATTTATTCACCTATTTATTTATTTGTATTTTAGTTTGCACAGTGACATATTAGCACTCGTTTTTTGCACACTAGTGGCCCTCCAGGTCGATCTCTATACCTAATTTATTAATTAGAAGCTCATTTAATAGGATTAGCGCGGCACCATCTATCCGTACTGTGTTGTTATTTGTCCAGAGGTCATGGACAAGTCACCGCCTTTAAGTGGCCAGCCCTCACGCACAAGGTATGTGCTTGTGAGTAGGGGGGTTGAGGTTCAGTCGCAAATGCTTGCGTTTTCTGATGTCATGTCTTGCCTTTCCCCTCCCCCTTCTTTGTTTTCTTTCCAGCCCTCCTAGATCAGACCCTCAGATCATGGTCCAGAATGACAGGGACCTTGCCAGGCCACAATACCAATCATCTTCAAGATCCAGACGAGACTCTCAGTCTGGAAGCCACCAGAGGAGATGTTCTCATTCCTCCTCCAGACACCGCTCCCACCGCCATGACAGCCGTTCTGATCGAAGAGCCTGCTGGGGATGTGGAACACGAGTTCCGGAGGGCAAGCCACTGTGTGACCGTTGTTATGCCCGTGCGGTCAGGGAAAAAGAGACGGAGAACCAGCATTTGGAGTCTCTTGTAAAACGTGTGGTGCAACAATCCCTGAAAGAGATGGAGACACCCCACACGCTGAGCCAGTCAACTACCTTATCTGGCCCTCCGGCTGACGAGGCCCGTGATGATCCGGGCACTTCCCAGCCTTACGTTGCCTCTCTTGACTCTTCGGATGATGATCCTCAGGAAGAAGAGGAAATCGGAGGCTTTGACTTCAGTATGGTTTCGCCATTAATAAAGGCAATCAAGGAGGCCCTTAAGTGGGAAGACCCCTCCACCCCCCCAGCCAAACAGAAAAAATTCTTTAAACATCTGGGGAAAGAACACTCAAATTTTCCACTCCTTTATGAACTAAAAGACATCATAGATGAGGAATGGAGTAAGACGGACAAGAAGTCCTCCATGTCAAATAAAACCTCCAGATTATATCTCTCAAGTCAGAGGAGGTGAAGTATCTGGAAAATGCTCCTCTTGTGGACGCAGCCTTAATGCGTCTGGCCAAACATATTACTCTCCCTTTGGAAGATGTGGTGTCCTTCAAGGATGGTTTGAAAGAAGGATAGACCAGGATTTGAAGAAAATTTACGGGCTGGCCGGCACGACCTGTAAACCAGCCCTGGCACTTGCGACCATGTTGAAGGCCATGGAGGCCTGGACGGAGAATGTGGATTCCTTCCTTAAGGGTGTTTCGGAGGAGCTAGCTGGAAGTTCAGCAGCTGCAGAACTGAAACTAGCAGCGGTCTTCCTGGGGGAAGCATCCATCGATTTGATCCGCCTGTTGGCACGAATTATGTGGTCATCGGTCACGGCCAAACGGGCTTTGTGGTTACGTCCTTGGCTCGCTGACCTGGTTTCCAAGCAAGCCTGGTGTAAAATCCCCTTTGAGGGATCTTCACTGTTCGGCAACAAGTTAGACGATGCCATAACACGGACGGAAGAAACCCAAGTTCAGAAGACGCACTCCGGAGTGCTCTAGGGAAGCATGCTCATACAAGCCCGGTCGAGACTTCAGGAAAAATTGGAGCAGAGGGCAGGCATCCTTTCGTAAGCCCGCTAAAGGCCAGACATCCAGCGGTCATGAGCAGGCGAAGTCTTTTTGAGATTGCGCCCGCCCAGGCGGGTCGGGTGGGGGCTCGTCTGCTCCTCTTCCGACACATCTGGGTGGCCTCAATCTCAGACTTTTGGGTAATAAGGACAGTCTCGTCAGGTCACAGATGGACCTTCTCCAGTACTCCTCCCCCCAGATTTGTCTTCACTGTTCTTCCTCGGTCGGAGGAACAGAAACAAGTGTTGCTGTCCTATGTGGACCTTCTGAAGACTCAGGGAGCAGTGGTACACGTCCCAAAGGACGAATGGTTCCAGGGGATATACTCCCCTCTCTTCTTAAAAAAAGAGTGGCTCTTGGCGTCCAGTCATAGACCTGACCTACCTCAACAAATTTATAGAGCACGGGAAATTCAAAATGGAAACCATCCAGCGAGCCATACAGCCAGGCGATTGGATGATTTCCATCGACTTGAAGGACGCTTATTTCCACGTCCCAGTAGAAAAGGAGTTCCACAAATATCTCCGATTCCAAGTCAGGCAAGATCATCTTCAATTTATCTGCCTCCCCTTCGGGCTGACAACGTCCCCCCGGGTCTTTTCAAAGGTTCTCTTAGCCACAGTAGCTCTCATAAGATTAAAGGGGGTACGTCTTTACCATTACCTCGACGACCTCCTAGTACTGTCTCAAAGCAGAGAGCAGTTGCTGGCCCACCGGGAACAAGTGATCTCCACCCTGTCCAGCTTCGGGTGGCTCCTGAACTTAGAAAAAAGTCATCTAAACCCAGCTCAACGCCTAATATACCTAGGAGCTCAGTTCGACACAGTGGAAAGCACCATCTCCCTTCCACTACAGAAAATCCCGGCTGTTCGAGACAGAATTTCTCAGGCCCTACATGCCCCGTGCCTAAAAGCTTCCCAGTATCTGGAAATTGTCGGCACGATGGTCTCCACGACTCCCATGGTCAAATGGGCCTTGTGGAGATTACGTCCCTTCCAGTCAGGTTTCCTGCAGCAATGGAAGACAGGGGACAAGAATCAAGTTATCCACATAACATCGACAATGAGGAACAACCTCTTCTGGTGGCTTCAGCGCAAAAACCTTCTGACTTGCCACTCCATTGCTCCCATCTCTTGGGTCAAGACCGATGCCAGCGGTACCGGTTGGGGAGCTCTCTGCGGATCAAACCTTGCTCAGGGCAAGTGGGATACCTGCCTCCCCGACCCAGGGTCGAACGTCCTGGAATTTCGAGCGGCCTGGTGTGCCTTACAGTCCTTCTCTCACCTTCTGAAAGGGGAGTCAGTGTTGTTAAGGTTGGACAACACCACGGCGGTCGCTTATGTGAAGAGGCAAGGGGGTACCCAGAGTTCCACTCTCCTTCGGGAAGTCGAGCCCATTCTATCGTGGGCACAGAAGAACCTTTCCAACATTTCAGCAGTCTTTGTCCCAGGAGTCCAAAACACTGAAGCGGACTTCTTATCACATACCGAGTTGGACAACAACGAGTGGTCCCTTCATGTGCAGACATTCAAGTGGATCTTGTCACTGGGAATCGATCCCGAAGTAAATCTGTTCGCCTCCCCCTACAACTTCAAGCTGAAGAAGTTTTATACCAAGGGCCGCTGCAGCCAGGCCTTCGGAACAGACGTCCTGACGGATCAGTGGAGGTTCAGGAGGGCATATGCCTTTCCGCCACTTCCAGTTATCCTGAGATTCCTGCAGAGGCTCCGAGTGGAAGCAGTCGAAGTGGTGACAATAGCTCCATATTGGCCGAACAGACCTTGGTTCCCTCTCCTTGTCCAACTCAGTTTCCGGGACCCAGTGCCTCTCCCTCTCAGGCCGGACCTTCTTTCTCAGGGGCCAGTCCTGCACCCTTGTCCAGCAGTGCTGAGACTGATGGTCTGGTTCTTGAGAGGGAGAGGCTACAAAACCTTGGCTGTGCATCTAGAGTGATCTCCACCCTCATGAGTTCAAGAAGATCTAGGACAAATAAGGTCTATGGTGGAATTTGGTCCAAATTCGTGGAATTTTGCTCTTCTAAGGGCAGGTCTTTTAGACACCCAGAAGTTCAAGATGTTCTCAGCTTCTTTCAAACAGGCCTAGATCTACCCTTATCCATCAGCTCTCTTAGAGTCCAGGTATCTGCACTATCGGCCTTCTCCGGTTCTTCTTGGGTGGTGTAAGGTACCTGGTAGGAGAGCCTGACTGTAGGAGAAGACCTCTCATACAAAGCTGGTACAGGAGCCACTGGAGTGGGGACAGTGGTCTCCTGAGCGCAGTGGGGTAGGAGTGCCTGTATAGTCTCTGATGTGGAGGCAGAGATCCCTCCTGGGATGGCAGGGCTGCAGGTGAGTGGAGACTGGAACAGCAACAGACTTGACACACTGGATGGCTGAGTTGCAGGTGAGAGGAGACTGGAACGGCAGCAGGCTTGACACACTGGATGGCTGAGTTGCAGGTGAGAGGAGACTGGAACGGCAGCAGGCTTGACACACTGGAGGGAGAGATCACTGAAGCTGAAGCTGAAGGTGCAACAGCAAGTGAACGGCAGGCACAAGCAGAGTCAGACAGTCCGGGTCGGCAGGTAGCTGGCACAGGTAATAACAGCAGGCAAGGCAGAGTCGGTGAACAGGCAAGGGTCGGCAACGGTAGTAGATACAGACAGAAGAGTAGTCAGACAGGCCGGATCGGGGTTGGAGCAGGTCGGATGGTCAAACAAGCCGGGTCAAATCAGGTAGCAGACAATCAGGATACAGGTTCAAACAGGTTCACAGAGCTGAGACGAAGCAGCAATGTTCTCATGGAACAGGGGAACTTTTATGTGCTAAATGGCGCCAAACCGGCGCGAACGCGCGTGCGCCCGTGTGCGCGCACGCGCGAATGTGCACACGCTCCCGCGCGCGCCCGAGCACCGCGCTGATGCACAGCAGCTTGATGCCGTGTCTGAACAGAAGCGCGCCGGCGCATAGGCGAATGCAAGTGCCCCGGTCTGGTGCTGGTAGATCCCTGACATTGCCCCCCCCAAGGGGCAGCCTCCGGATGCCCAACAACCTCTTCTTCTCAGGATGAGTAGAAAAATAAGCGCGCACTAAACGCCTGGCATGCACATTACTGTCCGGTTCCCACGAGTTACTTTCTGGGCCGTAGCCTTTCCACTTGATTAAGAATTGGTTTTGCCCTTGCCTTCTTCTACAATCAAGGATAGCCTCAACCTCAAATTCCTCGCTGCCATTAATTACAACAGGTTCAGGGGGTCTTGTACCCCTAGCAGGAAAGGGATCAGGTATAGCAGGTTTGAGCAGAGACACATGGAATACTGGATGAATTTTAAATGAATCAGGTAAAGTCAATTCATAAGATACTTCATTGATTTTCCTTCTGACTGGAAAGGGTCCCATGAATCTAGGTGCCAACTTCTTAGAAGGACATGCTAATTTGATATTAACAGTAGAAAGCCATATCTGGTCGCCAATTTGCAAGTTCAGCTCCCCCCTTATTTTCCGGTCGAAGATTCTCTTACCATCTGCCTGAGCCTTGGACACCGTTTCCTGTAACAACCGGCTGTTGTGACTGAGGAACTCCACTGTACTTTGTACTGCTGGAACCGAAGACTCTGAAAGGAAATCAGGTAAAAAGGTTAGGTGAAAGCCATAATTGGCGAAAAAGGGAGATTGACCGGTGGCAGAATGTTTGGCATTATTGTAGGCAAATTCTGCTAAGGGTAGTAGAGATACCCAATCATCTTGTGTGAATGATGTGAAGCATCTGATGTATTGTTCCAGGGTCTGATTAGTCCTTTCTGTCTGACCGTTCGTTTGAGGATGATAGGCCGAGGACAAGGCCAATTCAATCTTTAGGGTTTCACACAGGGATCTCCAGAAACGTGAAGTGAATTGAACCCCTCTATCAGAAACTATGTTTACAGGCACTCCATGAAGTCTGATGATCTCCTTGATAAATATGCGAGCAGTTTCGGTGGCAGACGGGGTTCCCCTTAAAGGTAGAAAATGAGCCATTTTGGTTAGACGGTCCACAACTACAAAGATAGCTGAGCATCCTTCAGAACATGGAAGTTCCACAATAAAGTCCAAAGAAATCATTTTCCATGGTCTGTCGGGTACAGGCAATGGTTTCAATAGGCCCCAAGCTCGATTCCTGGATGACTTATTCTGGATGCAGATGGGACAGGAACTAACATACTTTTCACAAAAGTCTTTTAGATTGGGCCACCAGAATGTACGCTGCACTAGTTCCAGGGTCTTGCGGACTCCAAAGTGGCCTGCCAATGGATGGTCGAGGAGAAGTGTTAAAACCTTGACCCGAATGTCTTCAGGAACAAAAATTTGGCTTCCCTTCCAGAACAGACCATCTCTACTTACTAAAGAAATTCCAGTAGGCCTGGCTGATTCAGAGGATGCTTCCTTAATCAGGGAAAATAAATCTTTTTGCAGCAGTAAAAAACTGTTTGCGGGTAAGATGGTGTCAGGAGTAGATAAGTCCTTAGGATTGTCATGCATACGTGATAATGCATCTGGTTTGATATTTTTAGAGCCTGGGCGGTACGTGATATGGAAGGAAAAACGTGAGAAAAACAGAGCCCAGCGTGCTTGTCGAGGCTTCAGTCGTTTGGCAGATCGTAAGTACTCTAGGTTTTTATGGTCAGTATAAATTAGTACTGGATGCATAGCCCCCTCCAATAGGTACATCCATTCTTCTAGAGCGGTTTTAATTGCGAGAAGCTCTCGGTCACCAACGTCATAATTCTTCTCCGCAGGGGAGAGTTTACGGGAGAAGAACCCTACAGGGTGCATTATCTCTTTGCTACCTTTGCTCTGTGAAAGAATCGCACCTACCGCAATCTCGGAGGCGTCAACCTCTAAAATAAACGGTAGGGATGGTTCAGGGTGACTGAGGATAGGTGCTGAAGTAAACAGTCTTTTGAGATTTTCGAAGGCGTCTTGGGCAAGTTGGTTCCAGGAGAAACGGATATTTTGTTTGGTTAACTGCGTGATGGGTGCAATTATGGCTGAGAACCCCCTGATGAACTTTCTGTAGAAGTTTGCAAACCTCACAAACCGCTGAACTCCCTTCTTGTCCAAGGGTACCGGCCAGTCCAGGACAGCGGAAACTTTTTGTGGGTCCATCTTGATGCCTGTTGCGGAGATGATTAACCCCAGGAATTGGATGCTCTGTTGTTCGAACTCACATTTCTCCGCTTTTGCGTACAGACTGTGTAAGCGGAGATGACCCAACACCCTGCAGACATGTTCCTGATGCAATTCACGGGATTCTGAAAAAATCAAGATGTCGTCCAAGTATGCAATTACAAATACATCTAAAAAGTCCCTGAGGACGTCGTTAATCAGGTGTTGAAAGGTTGCAGGGGCGTTGCAGAGTCCAAAGGGCATGACCAGGTATTCATAATGCCCGAATCGGGTTCGGAATGCTGTCTTCCACTCATGTCCAGCCCGGATACGGATTAGATTATATGCCCCTCTCAGGTCAAGTTTGGTGAAAATGACGGCAGTCCTTAATTAAAAAAGTTCAGGTATCAAAGGTAGAGGATACCAATTTTTGACCGTGATCTTGTTTAGTTCACGATAGTCGATACACGGCCGGAGCAACTTGTCCTTTTTGGTGAGAAAAAATATTCCGGCACCAGCTGGAGAGGTAGAGTGGCGTATAAAACCTTTGGCCAGGTTCTCATCTATATATGTTTTTAGTACTTCCTGTTCTTTCTCGGATAATGGAAAAATGCGTCCGAATGGTATTTCAGATCCTGGCAGCAATTCAATGGGGCAATCGTAGGGGCGATGAGGTGGAAGAGAGTCTGCCCCCTTTTTACTAAAAACATCGATAAATTCATGATATTGTTTAGGTATGACCTGGCAAAGTTTCTGGTCGGTGTCTAAACAAAGTAGGGTGGATGAGGAATCCGAATCTTTCTTAAAACAGTGTTCAAGACAGTAAGAAGATGAGAATTTCACTTCTCCAGATGTCCAATGAATGTATGGGTTGTGGGCCTGCAGCCAAGGAATGCCCAGGATGATGGGAAACATAGGGGAGGAGATGATATCAAGAACCAGCAGTTCCTTGTGTTGGGAGGAAGTAGAAGCAGGCAGAGGCAGGGTTTCTTGGGTTACTTGTCCCGATCTGATGCGGGAGCCATCAGCTAGAAATACAGCGAGTCCATGGGTCTTAGTTCGTAATGGGATGTTATGCTGGCTGGCAAAGTTTGAATCAATAAAGCAACTGCATGCTCCGGAATCAATGATGGCGTTGAGCGTTATAGTCCCTTCTTGCAGCTGTAAAGACAGAGGAATGGCAATGTGGGTAGAGTTCGCAGACAGAGCAGAAAGACTGGTATACACAGAAGATGGGCACTTACTTAACTTGACTGGACAGTTCAGGACATAGTGCCCAGTCCCACCGCAGTAGAGGCACAGATTGAGTTGCCGGCATCGGGCCCGTTCTTCAGGCGATAAGGCAGGTCGCATTAATCCTAATTGCATAGGCTCTGCAGAGTCAGGCATAGCATTAGCTGGATTTGAACTGGATGGGGGTAAGTAGCGTGCTGCCGGGAGTGGTGCTCTAGCTGTCATCCACATTGGGCGGGATTGTAAAGCGGATCGTTCAGAACGACGTTCCTGGATTCACCGGTCAATTTGAATAGTCAGATTAATTAATGCTTCAAGAGTGTTTGGTACACCCACTCGGGCAAGTTCGTCCTTTAAACCTTCAGACAGACCCAAGCGGAACTGATGACGCAGGGCCGCATCATTCCACTGAGTGTCCGCACTCCAACGTCTAAAGTCCATGATATAGTCTTCCGCAGGTCTGCGACCTTGCTGGAGTGTGAACAGTGCTGATTCAGCTGTTGCAGTCTGTTGAGGGTCCTCGTAAATTTGTGCCATGGCTTCAAAGAAAGATGATAAAGACTGGGTTAGTGCTGAGTCCCCCTCAAGTAGACGATGAGCCCAGGTCTGAGGTTCCCCTTGTAAGAGGGAGATCACGAACCCCACTTTGGTGGCCTCCAGTGAAAAAGTTCGGGGTTGTAAAGCGAAGAAGAGCTTACAGGCGTTGCGAAAGGCCCGGAACTTGGACCGGTCTCCAGAGAATCTATCAGGAGTGGGAACCTTTGGTTCAGGTGGGAGCATTACAACAGAAGGACCAGGAGCCGTCTGTGCCGGGGTTGCGGCTGAAGAGGAGGCCAGGGGGTTAGGCCCTGCTAGGTTCTGGACTTGTCCCTCCAATCTGTTGTAGTTATCCTGGAGGGATTGTACGGCTTGAGTGAGGGCCGCAAGGTGGGTGCATATTTATTTCAAAGGAGAGGTATCTCCTGCAGGCTCAGTCATGGCTGCTTCGTACTGTAAGGTACCTGGTAGGAGAGCCTGACTGTAGGAGAAGACCTCTCATACAACGCTGGTTCAGGAGCCACCGGAGTGGGGACAGTGGTCTCCTGAGCGCAGTGGGGTAGGAGTGCCTGTATAGTCTCTGATGTGGAGGCAGAGATCCCTCCTGGGATGGCAGGGCTGCAGGTGAGTGGAGACTGGAACAGCAACAGACTTGACACACTGGATGGCTGAGTTGCAGGTGAGAGGAGACTGGAACGGCAGCAGGCTTGACACACTGGATGGCTGAGTTGCAGGTGAGAGGAGACTGGAACGGCAGCAGGCTTGACACACTGGAGGGAGAGATCACTGAAGCTGAAGCTGAAGGTGCAACAGCAAGTGAACGGCAGGCACAAGCAGAGTCAGACAGTCCGGGTCGGCAGGTAGCTGGCACAGGTAATAACAGCAGGCAAGGCAAAGTCAGTGAACAGGCAAGGGTCGGCAACGGTAGTAGATACAGACAGAAGAGTAGTCAGACAGGCCGGATCGGGGTTGGAGCAGGTCGGATGGTCAAACAAGCCGGGTCAAATCAGGTAGCAGACAATCAGGATACAGGTTCAAACAGGTTCACAGAGCTGAGACGAAGCAGCGATGTTCTCATGGAACAGGGGAACTTTTATGTGCTAAATGGCGCCAAACCGGCGCTAACGCGAACGCGCGCACGCACCCGCGCGTGCCCGAGCGCCGCGCTGATGCACAGCAGCTTGATGCCGTGTCTGAACAGAAGCGCGCCGGCGCATAGGCGAATGCAAGTGCCCCGGTCTGGTGCTGGTAGATCCCTGACAGGCGGTTCATCCATTAATTCGGCAATTTTTTCGCGGGGCATCAAGACTCAAGCCCAAAAGGAAATCCAGATTTCCCAAGTGGGACCTTCCACTCGTCCTTGACTCAATCTCTGGACTCAGTACTACGGGGCCCTCTCCGCTCTCTATCAAGGACTTCTCAGCAAAAGCCGCTTTCCTAGTAGCCGTCACCTCGGCTAAAAGGGTCTCTGAAATCGGTTCACTGGGCCATGAAGAACCCTTCCTGACATTCTTCCCGGACCATGTAGTTCTCATCCCTATGCTGGGTTCTAACCCGAAAGTGTCTTCGGTGTTCCACGAGAATCAGGAGATCGTCCTACCTACGTTTAGGTCCCCGGGGTGCTCCGAAACTCATCCTCTGGATGTAGGAGAAGCTATTAAGGAATATCTGAAAGTTACTTCTCCCTTTAGACGTTCTGATCATCTCTTTGTGTTACACTCGGGCAGCAATAAAGGGAAGAAAGCCTCAACAAGGACACTCGCAGCCTGGATCGTGCAGACCATCCAACAAGCATACAGGGCTAAGGGCTTGGCTCCTCCAGAGGCGGTGACAGCTCACTCCACCAGGGGAATGGCAGCCTCATGGGCTGGCTCCAGACACTATTTGCAAGGCGGCCTCTTGGGCCTCTATTAACACATTTATGTCTCAATACTGCATAGAGCCTGCTTCACTGTCTTCTGTAAACTTTGGTTTGAGAATCCTATCGGTTGATAGGACAAATTAAAATTATGATTTGTTCAGCATACCCACTTGTGTGGTTGGCTAGTTATTTCCCACACGTAGGCTGCCATGGAGTCTGTCAGGAAAAAGGAAAATTTATTGTCAAATACTTATCGTAATTTTCCTTTCCTGATGGACCCCATGGCAGACGGAGTTCCCACTCATTGGTCAAAGAGTAGGCTAGTTACGGAACACAGTAGCTAGTGGTGAGTGCTCATTTATGGGAATGGGGTCCTATAGCATTGGAGAGGAGGCGGGGTTAACCCACACGTAGGCTGCCATGGAGTCCATCAGGAAAGGAAAATTACAGTAAGTATTTGACAATAAAATTTCCTTTATTCTGTGCTTAATACACTGCCGGGTGGAGGAGCAGAGGAAGATAGGGAAGTGAGAGAATAAAGATAATTATATATATTTTTTTTCTCTCCCTTTCTATTTGAGTATCTCGTGCAAACCCCTAGTCCAGTTATAGAATGAGGGGAAGGTCAGTGAAGGGGGCAGGTGCGAACCCCCCCAAAGTAAGCTCTAGTCCCGGCACAATTAAGAAATACTTGACACAGGAGAATGGCAAAGACAGCCTGGGCAAAAGGACTGGCACTAAAAGTAAAGGACCAGAAACAACGCCTAAAACAAGGAGGAGAAGATCCTTAGTAGACACCAATACTCCATCACAAGTCACCGAAGAAATGATTGATGACTGAACACGAACCAAGATCTGATAATCATTTACCAACAAAAGATGAGATGGTTGAGATGTTCGCAAGGCTAGAAGAGTCTATACGGGGGAAATTGGTGACCATGCACGAGGACATGAACCATGTACTCAAAAGAGTTGAAGAAGCAGAAGAAAAACTTTACTCTTAGGCGGTTGCCATGACAAACTTCAAGGAACAGTTGGAAGAAATGCAGAGAGAACAAAAGTATATACGATACAAAATGGAAGACCAGGAAAATCGCAGCAGGAGGAAAAATTTAGGGATTAGAGGGTTACCAGAGTTGTCAGGCGAGGACTTACAAGAAAAAATGGATAGAGTTTTTGGCCCTCTGCTGGGGAATGAAGACACAGTAAAGATTGAATTTGAGAGAATTCATAGGATTAGAAAACCAGCAGAGTTGGCAGGTGAAACTCCAAAAGATGTGGTTGTAAGATTTCACAATTATAAAGACAAGGAGCAGATATGGACAAAACTTAAAACAACAGCAGCTAAATACGATGAGTTTCCACTGCAAGTATACCCTGATTTGGCATTGGAAACCCTCAGAAGGAGAAGGTTGCTGAAGCCCCTGCTGGAATTGCTAAAGACTAACAATGTACAATAGTCTTGGGGCTTCCCAGCCTGCCTCATAGGTAAGAAAGAGGGCCGGTGGGCAACATTAAGATTTTCAGAAGATATGGAAAAATTCTGTAATAAATTGGACATTCCATTAGTGGAGATACCAGGCTGGTGGGAAGCTCACGAGAAAACATCTAACGCCGCAGATCAAAAACTGTGGCATTCATCTGAAAAAAAGAAGAAACCATCCAAGAAGAAGCCAGAGAGAAGATGATAGGGAGAAAGGGGACTGGACGTGGGGGTCGGGCTGGGGGTTGGGGGAGGGAGAGTGCTGCATGGGAGGGGGGTGGGACAGGGAGGGGCGCCCCAAATTGGGGGGCGGTGGCCCGCTGTGGGCACCATAGATGGAGCTCAACCTTCGGGGAGGGGATCCGGTGGCCAGGAAGGATTGGGTAGGCCACGGATCCCAGGGCCTTCTGAAGGCAAAAGTCCCCCACAGGGAGCGGGGTGGGGGGGTGGGTGATAGGTGGTGGGGAGGGAGGGGGCGACAGGATGAGGGAGGGGGTTGGGAGGGGGGGTGGTCAGGGGTGGGATTTCTCTCCAATTTAAAGTAAAAGGGTTACTAGAAGTCCTAATATACCAATGCCTAGAAGAGTCAAAATTACAATGTTTATGTTCAGCACAGACAGTTAACATCGAAGATAGGCAAACACTGGGGATTCTTACGATGAGAAGATTATATAATGACGGAAGGCATTGTGGGATGGCCAGGATATAGGATGACCATACTAAAAATAGTATCCTACAATGTACGAGGGCTTAATACCCCAATTAAAAGGGCCAACATTTTAAGCGAATTGAAGTACCTCAAAGCTGATGTTGTTCTACTACAGGAAACCCACATCTCTCAGGACTCAAATCTTAAAATCTGGTCATGGGACTACCCAGTGTGGTACTATGGGGACTCTCCAACTAAACGAGCTAAGGGTGTCGCCATAGGATTTGCCAGAGGAGTACAGTTCACCCCGGAAGAGAGGATGGTGGACCCGGAAGGGCGCTATTTGTTTCTAAGGGGTAGAATAAAAGAAGTAGAGTACTCCATAGCAAATATCCCAATAGAAACCCAACAAAATTTTTGTTGGGGATGGTGGAGAAGTTTATGGAGTTTAAGATGGGGGGGCAATCATGGCTGGGACTTTAATATCTGCATGGATTCTGGAATGGACTGTACGTCCCATGCACGGCGGCCTGGGATGGTTCGGGGGGAGTCACTAAAAAAGAAATTACACCAACATCAATTGATGGATGTATGGAGAATTCAACACGCCAAAACACGTGACTACACGTTCCACTCCGCTGTACATGGGACGTACTCGAGAATTGATTTATTTCTAGTAGAGCATAGGATGTTGAATGTGGTGATAGGCTCAAATATAGAAACTGGGACTTTCTCGGACCACACCCCAGTATCAATAAAACTAAAGATAGAGGGTGTACATAATAGGACTAATATATGGAGACTGAATGAAGATCTGATACAGGATGCAGAGGTCGTGGACAGGTTAAAAAAAGAGCTAGAATGGTATTTTACAACAAATAGTTCAGATACTACCTCAGAAGCCACAGTATGGGAGGCTCACAAGGCCTATATCAGGGGATCTTGATTGCAATTGGAGCAGCAAAAAAAAAGGAGAGTAGGCAGAAAGGTGAAGTGCTATATAAAGAAATTTACGACCTTGAACATAGCTATAAAAATACAGGTGACCATGGTACAGAATTGGAAATAACTATAAACAGAGAGGAATTAAAGGATCTTATTGAACAGGAAAACAGAGTGCTCTTCTATCGGTTTAAGAAAGAAAGGTACCAATGGGGAGATATGTATAGTAAATACTTATCTAAAATACTAAAAAGGAAAATAAGGGCCAACTTTATTGAAAGTATACATACCGGCAACGGGGAGAAGGTGTACTCAACTCCAGACATTGCTCGTGCTTTTCAAGAGTATTGTGGGAAACTATACTCAATAACCCAAAATGATCCCCCAGATAGGGTAAAAAAGAGGCGAGACAATACTAGAGCCCTACTGAATGAAATTGGCCTTAAAAGAATACCTCTGGATAAATTTAGCCTCCTAGAGGATCCCATAACGGAAGAGGAGATACTTAAAATTTTAAAGGAGTCACCAGCCGGAAAAAGCCCAGGTCCCGATCGGCTGTCGGTCGTATACTATAAAAAGTGACATTTTAGTGCCCAAAATGTGCTTTATATGAACGGGATAGGTGTCAATTGGGAGATATGACGGGAAGTACTTGAGGCCATGATTACCATCATCCCTAAGAAAGGAAAGGACCCCTCGCTGTGCTCAAGCTACCGGCCCATCTCCCTATTGAATGCCGACGTGAAGTTGCACGCAAAGATTTTAGCCAGCAGAATGAAGACAGTAATGAATGACCTGGTACACACTGATCAAGTGGGCTTTATTCCAGGTAGGGAAAGTAGGGATAATGGTATTAGAACCCTTCTATTAGTACAAAAGATAAAAGAGAGTAGATCCCCAGGGCTACTACTGTCTATAGACGCCGAAAAAGCGTTTGACAGAGTAAACTGGGGATTTTTGCAGAACACACTGGAGGCATGTGGAGTGGGCCCTAGGATGATTCGCTGGATAAATGCCCTTTATAACCACCCTACAGCGAAGGTCAAAATTTACTGGACAGTATCTGAGTCCTTTGAAATGTACAATGGGACTCGTCAGGGTTGTCCCCTGTCCTCGTTATTGTTTGTCCTTTCAATAGAACCACTGCTGGCCGAGGTAAGACAAAATCCCGATATTAGGGGGATTCAGATTGATAATGAGGTACACAAAGTGGCGGCCTATGATATTTTGTTTTATATTACCAGCCCTAGGATAACCCTCCCCAACCTATTGAAAACTCTAAAAACTTATGGCAAGGTAGCAAATTTTAAAATGAACCCTTCAAAATCAGAAATACTTAATATAAGCGTTATGCCACAGGAGGAACTCATTTATAAACAGGACTTCCCATTTATATGGAGGGACACCGAGCTAAAGTACTTAGGAGTCAAAATAACACCTTCACATGAAACCATTTTCCAACAAAAATGTATCCCTCTGTTAAACAATACTAAAACTGATTTAAATAAAATAGCTTCCAGACAAAGGTCTTGGATTGGTAGTATAAACAGCTTCAAAATGGTAATCCTACCTAAAATATTATATAAAATGCAAATGCTACCAATTGCAATCTCAGACATATATTTTAGAAAATTGAATACGCTACTACGTAGGTTTATTTGGCAAAATAAAAAGCCTCGTATACGTTTAGAGGTACTTATGAGGGATAAGGCACAAGGGGGATTGGGGGTACCGGATATTAAAACTTACTACAACGCAATTCTTATGGCACGAGTGTTTGAATAAGTAAAAAAAAATAAAGAAAAAAGGTGGGTTAAATTGGAAAGTATGATTAGTAAAGTCACTCTCGGGAAAGTGATATGGATCCCGACACACATAAGAGATTTGTTGTCTATGGCAATGTGGGACGGGGTACACAAACGAGAAAAGTGGGGGTATAATTCCCCACTGATACCACTAAGCAACACTTTTTATTTTGCACCAGGGAAAGAGAGGTTTTTTGGTAGGTGGATTAAGCATAAAGATATACAATTAAAAGATATTACACTCAACGGTAAAATATGTACTTTTCAAGAACTGATTAATAAAAAAGATGTTTTAGAAATAAATAGGTGGAGGTATGCACAGTTGAAACACTTTGTGGAATCCCTCCCCCAACCGATTAGATCGGAGGACAGCCTGCTTCCATTTGAGTGGCTGTGCCTGGCAACAGACGGTAGGAGAAGGAAATCGAGGATTTACAAAATCTTAAATGGATTAAAAATATTGGGCCCCTCGCCATTTATTAAAAAATGGGAGGAAGAGATGGGAGCAAGAGGCATGGAGGTAGACGTTTGTAAAATACTAAGGTTGACACATGCTATATCACCGGATTGTAGTTTGTTAGAAATGAACTACAAGTGCTTGACACGATGGTATAGAACTCCAAGTAAATTACATCAATTTAAAGGGAGACCTTTAATTTATGTTGGAGGGGATGTGCAGAAACTGGAACTATGTTCCATGTCTGGTGGATATGCCCTAAAATAAAAGTCTACTGGAAAGAAGTATTATTAATAATAGAAGAAATCACTGGCACTAAAATACCTGAAGAGCCATGGGTATGTCTGTTCCATGGGGTTAGTATGTCCATCAAACAATATAGGAGATCACTGCTGCCCCATCTTCTAAATGCAGCAAAAAGTGTAATGCCCCGACAGTGGAAGGACCCCAAGAGCCCTTCATTGAAGCATTGGCTAGGTAAAATTAACAAAATTTATAATTTGGAGTTTCTAAGGTTTAGTGACGAAATAGGAGAAGAAGGGTTCAAAAGGAGATGCAAAGATTGGGAAAAGTATAAGCATTCACTGAGATACGCCGAAAGGATGGTAGAGGGAAGGTAGTGTGAGTTAATGGGAGAGGGCTGAATTATAGACAGGCACTTGGAGAGATTTGGGGGTGGATAGGGGTGGGGGGAGGTTGGGGGGTGGAAGGTTGTAATTTTGAGACTATTTTTATATGTATAGCAGAGTCGGGGGTGGCAACCCAGCTTAGGCTGAACTTGTTTTGTATGAATCTTTTTTTTGTCTTAAAAAAAAAATAAAAACCTTAATAAAGAGATGGAAAAAAAAAAGTGGTACCCCTTTCCGAATAAGGGTGACGCCAAGTCCCACGCAATCTTGCCAGCACCCCCTATGTAATCTGGGCAGTTCAGCGGCTGTACACGGCTATCTTTTCCCTCGTAAACCATAAAACTACATGTATAGCCTGTGGCCCTGTCACAGAGCTTATACATCTTGACCCTGTATCTGGCACGCTTGCTGGGAAGATACTGTTTGAAAGACAAGCGGCTAGAAAACTTAATCAGGGACTCATCAACGCAGACAACTTGATGGGGAGTAAACAAGTCTGCAAAATGTTGGTTCAAGTGGTTTACAAGGGGCCGAATTTTGTAGAGCCGATTGTATCCAGGGTCTCCACGAGGACGACAGACTTAATTGTTGCTGAAATGCATGAACCGCAAGATCTGCTCGTATCGTGCCCTGGTCATGGAGGCAGAGAACACGGCAAGCATATGGTGAATTGGGTCAGTGGACCTATATGACTGCAACTCACTCTTTTTAGTTATGCCCATGAGGAGGGATAGGCCCAGAAAGATCTTAAATTCAGAAGCCAATCTCTGGCAAGGGAGGACTGGGGAATAGTGGCGATGTATTGACCAGCATACAAATTGCTTTGGTCCACAATAGATCTATAGAGATCTTTGGTGAAAAACAGCGAATAAAAATCAAGTGACGTAAAATCAACTGTTTCCACCTGAATGCCGGGTTGGCCAGTGAATGGGGGAAGTACGGGTGCTGCAGAAGTGGTGGATTCCCAATTAGGATTGGCGAATGCAGCAGGAAGGGCACTATGGGCTCGACGGGGCTGTTTGTCTTCTTCTTGGTGGCAGCGGGACACTACTTGTGCTTGCCACCTCACCAGCTTGAACTGCACTTATGGGACTCGCCACGTCACCACGTGTTATTGCTGTGCTGGTTTGACTACGACCAGGGTGTACTAGGCCGTTGATGCTTGGCAGTTCACCAGAAGGAATAGCGGCGCTAGTACTTCTCTGCTCCATATGAGAGCCCTGTGGTTCTTGCACCTCAACAACAGAAGAAGATCAGGGTCTGGTACGCCTGATCTTGGCAGGGATCACAACTCCGTCATCAGAGCTATCTGTCATGGAGCCGCTGTTGTCTACAGGATCGTATTCTGAGCCTGAATCTGACAGATGAGTGACTTCCTCTTCACTATCTGTCATGCTCAGAAATGTGTAGGCCTCTTCACTACTGTATCTTCGATTTGCCATTTTGGGACTGTCAGCAAATGTAACAAACGCTACCAAAAAAAACTGTTAGCGATCGCAGGGATCAGGCCAGACTCTGAGAAAGCTGCAGTTATGTGTGTTTAGTGTTTTGTAAGTGACAGTGATCAATCGATACTGCACTTGGGTGGGCTGGGCTGGGCGGATGGGCAAAACGCAGGTCCTAGCAGGTATCTGGGCTGATCCCGCTAACACTGCATTTTTGGGAACCCTAAACTGCTGGGGACGCTAGTATAGATCTGATCAGATATTGATCCGTTCAGATACTATACCACTAAGGGAGGTGTATGCTGCGTGTGTGGGTGTTAGCAATACTGGCACTAACCTGATGCTGCCTGGGGTGACGCAGACCCTATCTGACCCTAAAACCTAACTGATATCACCCGCTGGGCAATCAGGGAGTTAAATCTTTATTAGGTAATAAACGGCGAATGCCCTGACACTATAAAAAACAATCTAACTAACCAGCGTCACCCGTTACAGTTATACGGTGATCCCTGGTGAAAGGGTTAACTAGGGGGCCATCAGGGGGTTAAAACCTTTATTAGGTAGTATATGGGGGTACCTGACGCTATAAAAAGCTGACGGTGAAGCATTCACCGGAAGCACAGGAAGCATTCCATTCGCCAGGAGCGATCGCGAAGGGGTGGCCATGAATCAGTGGCCTCCCCCTCAGCACAGATCGCTCCTGAAGCGATGCCGACTGCCTTGGGCATCAGGGGGTGAGTAATGTACCCATACGTTACTCTGCCTGCCCGTGCCATTCTGCCACAGTATATCTGCATGAGGTAGTCGGCAAGTGGTTAAAAGAAAAAAAAATAACTGCAGTGTAAGCTGGAGTTTGATTTTAATGTGCTGGTATATCAAAATCTGCTACTTCATCTAACACTACCCTCCCCCCAGAAAAATTGGGCCTTGGGTGGTGGTGGTGCCCTAAACCAAAAATATTGTTGGAAGCTAGCATCATCATGATTGAGGAGGAATAGGATAGGCAGCATAGGCAGTCTTCAAGGGATCCCAGATCCATAGCAAATTCAATCAATTACATCATCATCAGGTGCTTGATAGCTGCTGATCCAGGACTGATTCATTTTTATAAATGTGAGCCTATCAATGGAGTCTGTGGACCGGCACACTCTTTGATCCATTACAAACGCTCCAGCAGCACTGAATATGCGTTCAGCATGCACGCTGAATTTTGGACAGGCCAGTAGCTCAATTGCATATTGAGCAAGTTCTGGCCAGTGGTCCAACCTCAAGACCCAGTAATTCAGTGGATGCTCTGTTGGAAAGGTCTGTAAGTCTGCTCTTGCCCCTAGACCTTGGCGCTAAGGAATGAAAAATTCTTTAAAGGCATCGGTCACCCGGCCATCACTCCACCTGAAGATGTTTCATCCTCTGCTCCCTCTGCGAAGGCAGAATGAGTTCTGCAACCTTACCCTTGTAACATGGATCAAGAAGGGTCGCCAGCCAGTAATGATCCCTTTCCTTAATACCACGAATCCTAGGGTCCTTTCACAGGCTTTGCAGAATCAGGGAGGCTATGCAGCGTAAGTTTGCAGAGGCATTCGATTCTGAGTCCTCTGGGTCACTAAGGATCACATTATCCATAACTACCTCCTCCCAGTCACGTACACCTCCTTGGGTTTCTGGGGACTGAAAACCATCCCTTGAAGACTGCTGCATGTTATCCTCAACATTCATGCTGACACAATCCTCCTTCTCTTCTTCTTCCTGTGTGTTTGGCGGACCCATGGGAATGCTATCTGGATAAAGGGGGCCTTGAGAGGAAAAGAAGGCCTCCTCTTCCTCCCACTGTTCTGCCTCAAGTGCCCTGTCCATGATTCCACGAAGTGTGTGCTCCAGCAGGAAGACTAGAGGGACAGTGTCACTGATGCATGCATTGTCGCTGCTCACCATCCTTATGTCCTCCTCAAATGGTGACAGGACAGTGCATGCATCCTTGATCAGTAGCCACTGGAGTGGAGAAAAGAAGCTAAGCTCCCCTGACTCTGTCCTGGTGCTATACTCGCACAGGTACTCATTGATGGCCCTCTGCTGTGTGTGCAGCTGCTGCAGCATTGCCAATGTTGAGTTCCACCTGGTGGGCATGGAATTCGAATTCCATTCAAATTATTTTTTTCTGTTATTTTGGATGCAATGAAATTCGGTACTATTGTAATTCGGAAATTCGAATACAACCGAATATCCGAAAAACGAAAATTGGTCATGATCTTTCCCCAGCCTTGACCGGCTCAGTGATGTCAGCTGACAGCTGGATTTAGCCCACTGTTAGCTGAAAACGGGTCACAGGAGTGCACAACAAACTGCTCCTTTAAGACATCCAGCTGCCTATAGAACCATCAAGGGTCCACCACAGTCTGTTGTCAAATTGCAGACAAAAACTGAACAGGCAAAGATGTCACAAAACTGACTTCTGACCTGTCCAGCTCTGATTCAGCAGAGGATCTACTCACAGATCCCCTGCTGAACAAAGCAGGGCACTCCTGACTGAAAGGACCTTCATAAGCCTTAAAGGGTAACATTAAAAATACACATTTCTCTAAACTTACATACTTGAGGGGATGCCTTAAACCTTCATGTGAAGCGGCACGCCTATACGATGTGCTAAAGAAAAAGTGACATTTACAAAAATACCATTTAAATTGCAAATAAAGTACATTTCCTTGCCATTTCATTCTGTTTGTGAACAAAACAGCTGGGATTCCCCTTAACATCCATACCAGACCATTATCCTAGATAATAGTCTGTTATAGATTGTCAGAGGTGCCCCACAAAAAAAAACAGGGTTTCTTCTAAAAATCCATACCAGACCCTAATCCTTGAAGGGATCTGGTTATGAATGTATGAGTAATCCCCCCCCCAAAAAAAACAGCCTGGGTTCCCTTCCAAAGTCCATACCAGACTCTCTAAAATGTAAATGGGCTACCCCAAAACTTGGAAAGTGTTTGTGACACCAGCCATGTAACTTCCCTAATTGCTATGTCCATTACCATTGGTGGTCAAGGACCTATATTTCATTGGAAATTCTATTTACTGGTGCTCTGTGATAGCTTACACACTCCTCCTAATTTCAACTGTTTCTCATTGATGATTCGTGGACAACACCCTAATAAAAGTTTCATATTGGTGGCCAGAGGAAGGATCAGGAAAGCCTTATAAAGGACCCTTTACATTAGTTGTTAGTATAAATGCCATATTACATTAGTGTATCAGTATATCAGTATAAAAATAAAACCCTTACATTACTGACCAAGAGAGAAGGCTTCCCACACATTGGTGATCAGTGGAGTAGTGCTCCCTTAGACATCATAAGTATCTGGCTCAGATCTATAACCAGTAATCAGACAGGGACGTAAAAGCTGCTTATTTAATTCATTGTGTCATAAGTGGTTAGCACATTCAAATCTCTCTAATTTAGTCTAGACAAAACATTAAGCTTTGTCATTGGGGTTTTTACTTACTTCCTCTGTTGAAATCCTCTGTCTGGTAATTCAATATGTTCCTCATAGATTACCATAGTACATGCCATTATTTAGCAAGAGCTTAGTACATAGACTGGCTGTGCTACTAGCATTACATGATATTCTGATATCTGTTAATAAAATGATCTGGCTTTCGGGAACAGAAGTTCATTATAAAAATAGCTAAATAGCAATCTTGCTGTATCAAAACTGTTTCCAACATGCTCTATTCTCAAGTACATTTTACAACATATTTTATGCATAGCACAGCTCCTCTCATAGTAAAAAAGGATTTGTGAAAAAAGGTCTACTCACAATTATTTTTACTGCTGCTATGTTCCCGAAAGACTGTGCCCAGTGTTACTAGAGACTGCCCCCAATGTTAAATGAATGTTATGCCTTATTGTAGTTTGTAGAGTACCACACAAACTATTGGTACTATACTGTATAAAAAAAAAATATGATATTAGCTAAACTTGTTCCTGATTTACTTTTATACTGGCTCTTCTTTTAAGTTCATATAATTTTGTACATTGCTGAATGCCTCTTTTCAGTTTATTGTTTATGTACACATCAAAATAAACCTTTTTTTGTAAAAAAAAAATTTAAATTTAAAAAATGGTGATAATAATAATTGCTTTTGATGCAGTGTCGTGAGTGATCCTCTTTCTTTTCCACAATGCAATTGATAATGTTCACATTTGCTTTCACTTGCAAAATGGAAAATGCTTGTAAAACACATGTAGAATGTGTAAAGAGACACTGAAGAGTTTGTGCAGTGGAGCAAAAAGGGGGAGGGTTTAATAAAACTGGCGCAGACAGGATTTGGAGCAGCTGTGCATAGTAACCAATCAGCTTCTAAGTTCAGCTTGTTCAGTTAAAGTGATTGTAAAGTCTCAGTTTTTTTGTAGTTAAAAATAAACATGTTATACTTACCTGCTCTATGCAGTTGGTTTTCCACAGAGCAGCTAAGATCCTCTTCTTCTCGGGTCCCTCTTCAGTGCTCCTGGCCCCTCCCTCCTGTTGAGTGCCCCCACAGGTCACAGTTCTGTGTGTCCATTCCGACATGGAGCAGCAGCCCGACTCCGCCTTTCTTTTCTCATTGGCTGACTGACTTTGATTGACAGCAGCTGGAGCAAATGGTGCCATACTGCTGTCTCAGCCAATGAGAAGAGGAGTCCATGGCAGTCAAGACACTGGTGCAACATCCTTGGGCTCAGGTAAGTATTAGGGGGGCTGAGGAGGCTTCTACACACAGAAGGCTTTTTATCTTAATGCATACAATGCATTAAGATAAAAAAAACCTTCTGACTTACAATCACTTTAAGCTTTGAAAATGAAAGCTAGAAGCTGATTGGTTGCCATGCACAGCTTTTCCACATTCTGGCTGCTCCAGTCTTAAAGTGGAGCTTCAAGCTCCTTCAGAAAAAATTAAAAGTCAGCAGCTGAGACTCTCCGCCCTGTGCCTCTGGAGAGGTGGATAGATAAATCGAGGGGCCTGGTGGATAGTGTGGCCTCCGGGGGACGGGCGGATTGCATTGTGGACACGTTGAGGCCGCGGGGTTCCGTCCGGCGGCCGATCTGAGCAAATTGCGGCCTATCAATCAGACGCGGACCGCGGCCTGGATTACGGACGCTCTCCCGGGACACTGTGAGTAACACATCCTGCAATATCCCTTACATCCGGGTCCCCAGGAGACAAAGGCCTACCTGATCCTCTGTTCCCACATCCCCGGGGGAGTTCTGGAGACTCGGGGCGGCCGTGCACACATCCCCGGCGGCCGTCCCTTAGGATAGTCCGCGGCTTCGGCCTACCTCTGGAAGCCGGCGGCCATATTGGGACTCCAATCTGCTCCCAGTGTCACCCATCTCACCCCTCAGGCTGCACAGGCTCACACAGTGAATACTATCTCCTCTCTCCCAGTAAAATGATGAGGAGGAGGGGAGGTGCAAACAGGGGGATTTGAAGATCCAGATGAAGCTTGCTACCACATATGAAAAAGATCCAGCTTAAATAATCTCGGTGCATACGCGACCGGCGATGATGGTGGACGCTCATTAGAGAAGCTCCGGACCCGCTCCTTCCATCCCCGGATCCTGCTCCACAACACTAGCATTAATAGATCCAGGATCCACTGGAAAAGACCCCGGAATACCCCGGGCACCTCATGGGGAAAATAGGATCCCAGCGACACGGATACCAGGGGTTTGTCCCGCCTCCGACCTCCCGGCCGGCTCAAAACATGGAGCGGTTCCTGTATAGGCCGCAATCCCCGGCCTCAAGTAACCAGACGGCTACAGCGCTCGCCGCGGAGCGAACAGCAGATGCAGTGGCCACTGCACCGGATCGCTCTGCACACAGCCCCCTATCCCAGGAGACACCCTCCTATGCACAGCAACAGAGAAGGGAGACATCACACAGCAACTATAGAGAAACAGAAGAACATACTGCAGACCTCCTTGCTGATCATTCTGCATCATCCACAGGTACTTCCATATCTACCCCCCCATTCCCAGATAACTCAGTCACAGTTACAGTTGCGGTGCTGGACTCAAAGCTACAGTCCCTGCTACAGGACCTGACTCGTAACTTTACAGTAGCAGTAGGGAAACTGGCCCAGGAGTTACGAGGGGAAATCGATCAACTTGGTGATCGAACAGATACCTTAGAATCCAAATTTGACGAACTGGTGAAATACGTACACGTGCTTGAAGAAGACAACGTGACACTCAAACAAAGCATTTTTCAGGTCCAATCACAGCAGGAGGACCTTGAGAACAGGGAAAGACGTCAAAATGTGAGAATACGTGGAATTCCGGAAACAGTCCCTGACAAAGAAATACGTCCCTATCTCCTAGGACTGTTTGTCGCTATGGCTCCACACATTCCGGATATCGATTGGAGGCTAGATAGGGCCCATAGATCCCTAGCTCCGAAACCACCCCCTGGCACCAACCCGAGAGATGTAATCGCTCGCCTCCACTACTACGAAAGCAAAGAAGCTCTCATGACGGCCACGCGAAATAAACATCGCATTGAATATAAAGGCGCTAAACTCCAAATATTTAGTGACCTATCTCCCATCACTCTCGCCAAAAGACGCGACTTACGGCCAGTGACCATGCACCTACAACAACATCAAGTCGCCTACAGATGGGGTTTCCCCTTTCGCCTCTCAGCCTCGAGAGATGGCACTCAATATTCAATGCGAGCCTTACACGAGTGTGAGGCCTTTGTCCGTAACTTGGGACTGCCGCCCATCCCTGAAGAGGAACTTCCCCCGCCACCACTAAACACGACCCCCGGCCCTCTTCAACCACTTACAACGATCTGGACCCCGGTTCGTCGGAGACGTCAAAGAAACCTTTCCACTCCTCAACGTCCTACCTCAGCTGGACTACCTACCTGAATTTATCCCACACAAGGAGAAACAGCTCCTCAACATTTCACTCCTTTTTTGGCTGCCGTCTTCCTCGACACCTCGAGGGTTTGATAGCGGCACTATCCTGGTATCCGCAGAGAGAGACCTCCCCATTTCAGTCCTTGATGGCCTAGGTTAACGGCAACTGTTCAAGTCTTGGACTTCCATTCCTCGGCCGAGAAGATTCCATCTCTCTCTTTGTTTTTCTTTTACTCTCCCCCAGAATTTAAAGTTTAAAGCTTGCGTACACAATTGTCTTTTCCTTTTGGAGGGAGCGGGTACCATCCCGCCCTTGTCGCTGACCGACATGCTCCTCTACAGGTCTATGGCTGCTAGCCAAGACTTCCTGAAGATTTTTACACCTTCAGGCTTACAAAATGTTTTTTTTTTTTTTTATTATTATTATTGTTATTTTTTGGACCTTTTTTTATAGTTCATATTTTTCCTTTCCTCTTTTTTCCTTTTTTCAAACCTAGGCCCTTTTTTGGCCTGAATATATACTTAACATTTTCTGGTTATTTTGTTATTGTATATTTGCTCACTGTCTACATGCTAATTGAGAAATGTGCAAAGATTTTACTAACTAATTTACACTGGTTAAACATGCTGTTACTTATTACTAAGATTTCACTAGCTGTAAATTGCTTGTTCTCCTTATGGCTCTGAAGGTCTTCTCATGTAACGTGAAGGGTCTGAACTCCATTCACAAACGCTGGTTGGCTTAACTGATATGCGTAGAATGGAGCATCTAACTGCCATTGTTGAAGGTTCCATACAGAAATTTTCTATCATCTGGCAACCTTGGGACTACTATGATGACAATAGTACGACAAATGAAACAGGATGAAATGATAGACGTCTATGACAATAAACATTTTATATCTCTTGGGCTAACACACACCTTAACCCTCTGTTTGTGCAAATTCTCCTCAACAAGATTTCCTTTTCCTATAGGACAAGTAATGTAATCACAGTAGATTCGCCTAATTAATGACCAAAGGTTCTTATCACTTGTTATTCCTAACCTTACAGTTGTAGTGTAAGATATCCTATGGTTCCTGATAAGGTCATGCACTTTCGATAGACAGTATTGAAGCCTCATGTTTTCCCTTTTTTCTTTTTTTTTTTTCTCTTCTGAATGTGACAACGATGTTATTATAAATGTCATGAAAAATGTTAAATAAACAATTAAAAAAAAAAAAAAAAAAAAAAGTCAGCAGCTACAAATACTATTGCTGCTGGCTTTTAATATTAGGGAACTTACCTGTCCACGACTCCAGCAGTGTCCTCACCCGAGCTGATTTTTTTAACAGCTCTCAGGTGCTGCCGCCGCCATCTCGGCTAAGGGAAAACCTTGCAGCTTCACAGCCATTTGTCAACCGCGCAAAGCGTGCTGCTCTTTGTGAAGGGCCAAAGTGCCGAGGAAGGAGGAGGGGGACCGTGAAAAACCCAGAAAGAAGTGGGAGTTGGTACCTGTCAAAACCAGGTACCCACTCCCCCAAAAAGATGCTAAATGTGGCAGAGGAGGGGGGGAGAAGGCAGACAAGCAGAGCGCCCTTCTTTGGGTGGAGCTCCACTTTAATATATTCCCATTAACCAGTTCAATAGCAGACACTTTCACCCCCTTTCTGCTCAGGGCAATTTTCAAATTTCAGCAATGTCACACTTTGAATGGCAACACTGTGCCCAAATTAAATTTTTATAATTTTTTTAATATATTTTTAATAACAGTTTTCTTTTGGTGGTATTAATCACCACTGAGTTTTTATTTTATTTTTTTAAACACCGAAAATTTTGAAAAGAAATATGTTTTTCTTAGTTTCTGACTTTTTGTTTTGCAAATAAACTTGTTATTTTGCAAATAAATAATCTTTTGTTTTTACATTTTTTTACACTGTATTGCTCTGGGAAGTTGTAATAATCAATATAATTATTAATATTATATCTGTGTATTAATTTATCTAGTCCCTATAATTAGTTGGTCTATTAAACTCTGAGCATATGCTATTGTTAATATCACAATAATACCAGGTTAACTATGAAACCAAACACACGGTGCTGCTAGTAAAACAATATCTTATTTTATTTCCCAAGGAGTTAGGAAACTATTATAAAAGTATTAAAAGGGTATTACAATGTTACATAGCTTACAATCAGAACACACTTTACTAACAGCACATCTCTACAACATATAACAACAATGAAATATCAAAGATACTTATCACACATGGTTTCCTCTGTTAGTTCTGGATGATAAAAGGGGTCTGGGCCTCATGGAATATAGACCCAAGCCCTCGGTCAGAGCAAGGTCCCAAGATAGCAGAGGGACGACCTTACAGCAGGCTTCCCAGCAACCAAAAAGGAGAGAACAAAAGCCTGTGTGTTCCTTTCATTCAAACATACACGCCCACTCGCAGCCACCCCCATTTGCCTTTTATCCAATACACTTTGCCGAGAGGTATCCCTTCAAAATGCCTGCCCATTCTCCAGGAAGCATGCTATATTGTCCAGCAGGGCCAGCGTCTATATTAGCCCTGTGTCAGATCTTCAATAGACATCTTGGCAGCAGTGGTCTCTTTGAAACTTTGTACCCACACATGTCACAGCAGGTGGGCTTGAGCCAAGGCATTGTTCTTCTGATCACAAAGCTTTGATGTGTTTCATTCCTACCTGGCTGTGTCAAACAGGAAGTGAAATACCAGAAGTAAGATATTAAACCATGTTGCTATCCAACATATTCCGCTTTGCACCTAAAGGGCGCATAACACCCTTCTTCAGACACGGCTCCTATTGAACAGTCCATAACTGTTTCCTCCCCAACATGTGTTTCCAAGCCAGTACCTATAGAACAGTCTTTAACTGTCTTAACGTGTTGTGTTTTGAACATGTGCAGAAACAGCCCCTATGGAACAGTCCATAAATGTCTTAAAGCATGTTGCGCCTCTCAACATAGGCCTCAGAACCAGCTCCTGTGGAACAGTCCATAACGGTCCTAATGTGCTGTGTTTCCCAACACGTGCCGCTTTGTTACTGTGTGACACACCAACATCATTCTTCCGTGACAGCTCCCATGTCACCATTCTGTAGCTTCTTCTTTCTAACATCTTCATGAAGGCAAGGGGTGTCCATACACTCATAATTCACCAGCGCACATCCAGAGCAGCATCTTAACCAGCTTTCAGATATAGAGTCTCGAGGAGGGCCTTTTGCCCATGTTACTAGCTTAAAATCACACTATACCATGACATAAATCACCCATTACCATAATATATACATATATACCTATGACCCATCAGATTTCGGGCATGTCAGTGGTATTGCAGGGCTCTGACTTGGCAGCAAAGTCTCTAACTTGTACGCAGAGACCCTATCGTCACTTCGTTCCCCATCTTGCATAGATAACTGGGCGACCCTTCTATATAAATATCAAGTCCAACAACACATATAAATCTGCAACAATGACAAAACCCACACAATTCCATCCCTGTGCCTGGATTTAAGAGACCATGCCCAGGGTACACCATGCACCCCTACCTATTGATAGGTTCAACGAACCATCTAGTTCCATGACTAACGCTACATCGGCATTCTTTAGGACAAGGAAACAAACTCGTCTATGTCCCAAATAATACCCAGGTGCTTGGGAGATCGCCCCTTCCTTACGCTGCTTAGATTTTATTTTAATTGTGATCACTTTTATCCATTTTTTGTATGGTATTTTTAGAAATAAAAATCCCTGGTTTACCTGCACTATGCAGAAGCTTTTTATTTTTTATTTGCATATTATCCCGATGCAAGAAACTGCCTTCCAGTAGCCCTACTTCCATCACGGGGTCTGGATCGAATCTGTCCCCGGCTTCTCCTTGGAACACATCCTTGAGGTCTATTGGCTGATATCCAGTTGGCGGCCCTTCCTGATGTTTCTTCACCCCACCAGAGAAGTTGAGAAGTGAGACAGAGGTTCCACCGTACCGGATATCGTTTTCCAGCCAAGGTTTGGCTCCATGCACCATTGACTCCATGTCATATGACAGTGGAGTCCACGTCATCTGGTAAGAGTACCCATCTTATCTTACTTCCTGATGTTTTCATTCTGATGCCCCATATCGAGATGTTGGTTTACAGCTACGGAAGTTCTGTACCCCGTTGTTGACTCACAGTCACAGATCCACACCGTGCACCATTGACTTTATTTTCTAGTTTCACATCATTTTTTGGTCCATACCAGTTCCTCTTAATAATTTGAGTTTGGAATCATCCATTTACCATATGTGGACACTTTATACTGTGTTTGTTAATTTCATTTCACTTATGGTTTTTGCACATATGCTTTACTGTTCAGTACAGCATCTCTTACTTGATTGTTTCACTACACCCTAACTTCCTATTACTTCTTAGCGCTGCATTTTTTTCCCATTTAATGGAATTTTACCAACCATTGCGAGACATTGAAGTGCCATGTGGTGAAGGCATACTGTACCCTGGTAGCCAGAGTTTTGTTCCCTTTATCTAACGGAGCATACTCCTGTGTGTATTCACTGGCCTTCCCTGTGCCGGGTTTCAACCTCTCAGGTGAGACATCAGCCAGGCGTATCTCCCAATACAAGGAAATTTTCACCCCATTGATGTGTCACCTGGCCAACCTCTAGTCTGGCCAACCGACACCTTATTATGTATAAGCGCCAGTCTCCTGGGTACCTGCACCATATTACTTCCATTATGTCAATACGTGTCATACATTAAAAACCTTTTCTTTCAATTCCTCCCTTCAACAAAAAAACATATTTTACATTTCAGGTTCTGACAGATTGGATGTGTATATTCCTTCCCCAACCTCCAACCCATCGCACATGTATTAATAGCACGTTTGTATTCATCAGGAGTGAATCCGGCAAAAATGTCTCACAAGTGTCGTTGATAGGCACAGTCCTTCAGATTCAGGATTAGGATTAAATTGTCCATAAGCAAAAACAAGTATTAAACTGAATCTTTTCGTTTGTCCCTTCTCTCCTGATGTTTGTCAGAACAACTTTGCAGTGTGGTATGGCACAGTCAAACTGCCAACCAGATGAACATCTGTCATCCATGTTCCAGAGACCCCTCCAATCTCGCTTCACCAGGACTCTGGAATTGAAACACAAGAGCAGAATCAAATTCTTATCCATAACATCTGCTCGTTTACTACGTTTACTGATAGTTCCTTCCTTGGAACCCAGGAACTTAGTGTTCCTGGTTTCTGCAACTCTGACCAACCTATCAAAACAACCATGACCTCTTTAGGCTGAACCCACTCTGAAAATGGATCCCCGTGGTATGATCAAAAATTTTAAAAACATGAACTTGAACGTTGCTTCTCAAAAATTCAAAATTTTAAGCATTAAAAAGACAATGCATTATCTGTACTTTCAGACCTATGCACCAACCCTCTTTCAGGTGGACAAAGCGTACACCTTGTAACTTTTCCCACCTGAATGAACATAAAACAAAGAGAAAAAAAAACGAACTCTAGAAGCTAGAATGGCCTCCTACCAACAACTCTTGTCTTAAATCAACATAATGTATTCAGCTGCAGGACACATCCCATAACCATCTATTCAGCTGCTAATTGACGGAATGGCCAATTACCCCCCTTTCAGGTGGACTAAACAATAATTTCTCCACCTGAACAAACAAAAATAAAATGGATGACTAAACAAATACCAAAAATATTTAAAAAATTTACAAAAAAATTAAAATTCTGGCCATTATTACACAAAAACAACATGACAAGACAACCACCATAAGACAATGACAAACACTCAACTTTTAACTAAAGACATCCATGGATTTTCCTCCTGAGAAGAGTAAGTGCTCATTTCCATCTGAAAGACAATTAGTTAATGGGAAAAACAAAAAACAAAACATCTGTACTTCATCACAACATTTGTAACTTCACTTGTAACACTTGAAACCCTTAATGCCTGACCATTGTTTATCTTATTTTTTCATTGTTTGCAAACAATTACTAATTAATAAACTCATGGTACCATTTGATAATCTATTATGCCTTTACCATAACCTAACCCCTGTTTTGCTAAATGTGCCCACTGTTGTTCTCTCTTTGAAGAACCTGCAAACAAACACAGATATTAGTATCCAAACCAGTTTTATCTTCTTCTAAGGTCTCCGAAAAAGGAACACAAAGACGGTGATTACACACAATTATCATGACCATTGACCTTTTAAGTCCCCCAAGCATTTTCCCATTAATTGTAATGTAGGGGAACATTTGCTATGTATAAGGTTTAGATGTGAGCGTCGTATATAAATAAAATATGGCAAGGAGCATCCATGCAGCTCACTAAGTGCTGATAACATTGTTTCCCCCAGTGCTACATTTTAATAACCATGCCGCTACCTCCATTTTGACTTTACGTAACTGTTCTCCATACTGACGATTTTCTGTCTGTAGTCTCCGCATTTGGGTCTTTAAAGGGAAATGGGTTTGATTACTACGGCCTCCATGCTTTGGGTTGCTACCCCATCGGGCAGAATACACTTCATAATGCCTTGGGGTCATTTTGGGGTACTGCGATCTTCTTTTGATACAATCATTCGCTGCCCAACAATATTTAGCGATGTGACCCCCCTTTTACACAAAAAACATTTGAGGGCTGGTCTCTCTGTATAGGCCCTTCTTTGAGCATACGGCAGTGGAAACTCACATTGCTGGACATTATTACTACGATTACTATGCTTGGAATAAGCAAAATTTACACTTTCATCGTCTGAGGAGTCATCAGAAGTTTCAACTCCTGAATCACTTTCAAGCACAGTTATCGCACTTTTATTTACATCTCCACCATTGATTTCTGTCATAGCAACATCACTTGCAGCAATAAGAGCGTCTGGTTTTTCTGCATGCTTGACTTCTATCTTTGCTGAGCACTGTGCATGTGCGGAGGGTACCTCCACCATTGCACACTCGGCTATTGCATGTTTGGAGGATAACTCCGTTATGGCTGCCTGTGCACCCTGTAATTCTGGAGTTTCCTGCTCCATGCTAGCAATGTTAAGGTCTTTACAAAATGTCCATGCCTATTCCATTTAGAACAGATAAAGATAATAATAACTTTAAGTGCATATACAGTATACAATATTCAGGATTAATCAGATTGGCCAGGCATATAGTCCATGGCTAAAATGTTAGCAGCCCAGGGGTTAATGAGGGTCTGGTAGTTAGAAGCATATAGATATGAGATTACATGATTAAAAAGGGTTTGGCAGTCCAGGGGTTAAAAAAGATGTAGCAGTTCAAAATGTGTGAAGTAGGTCGATGGAGCAATGGATCTAGAAGACGGCTGCTATCCCCAGAGAGCTGGCTCTGTGACATGCAAGAGAGGGTGAAGAAGGGAAGCGCCACCTGAGTGCAGTATTGGTGAATACTTTTAATGACACAAAGTTTAAAAACACTTACAAAAGACATAATTAAAAAGGGCTCATCTGTAGATGGATGATCCTGGTGGGTTCCTGGTGGGGATGATCCTGGTGAGTTCCTCGAGTTCCAGTCTGGGTGATGTGTCAGCGGTGTAAGGCTGTAAGAGAAGCTGTTCAGCAGATGGTTTGTTCTGTGGCCATAAGGGGGAGGCTGGGGCCGGCGTCTAGCGCACAGAAGGTGTGCGTGACTTCACGGGCTGTTCAGTGGCTTTCGGGTACACTCCAAGGGGAGGGCTCACATAGAGGGAGGATACTAGCTGTGAGGGAGTCTGTGGATAGGCTACGCGTTCGGAGCAGCTGCTCCTTCAATAGGCCTATTAAACTGCCACATTTAAACAAGAGGTCATTACAGACTACACATTGGAAGTGGTGGGTCTCATGGTGGCTGGTTACAGAGCCGCTCAGCGGATGACATCACTTCCGGATTCGCCGTCTTTCCACGCTGACGACGCCGGCTTCACAGCGGCTCCCTGTGTCCCACACCGCTGCTGTCAGTGACTACATCCATCCCCCCTGAAGGCTTCCTCTGACCGTGATCCCTTCCAATGCAGCTTAACCCACGATGTGCCTGATTACAACTTCTATTTTGTAAGTGTTTTTTACCCAGTTGGGGCATTAAAATTGTTTATCTTCTGCACTTAGAGGCGCCTTTGTTTGTTTTTTGTGTCATTATAGATTCTGCTTCAGTCTTTTAAAGCTGCAGCCCTTTTTGTTGAAGATCACCATCCCACCATCCTCATCATCCTTACCAACACCTTCCTTTTAAATTGGACTGCCGATCTCTAATAGAGACATTATCTGGACTACGCTAGTCCTGTGCGCCCTATATACTTTTCTACAAAATTTTGGTAGGATCTAGCATTCCTCAGAGCCATTCTAGCGGGATAGCTTACATAACACTTATTGGCCATTGAGTATATGAAACGTGTATCATCCTCCAATAAGTCAGGACAGTTGAACACTTTCGTATACAATGCAAGATACTCTCTGCAGAACAAAATTGGGTCATCTCCTCTCCTAAATCTCATTTGTTGTAAATCACTCATACCATTATCACGACTGTCCACAATACGCTGCAACTCTTTCCTCCGCACCTCTGCATCTGCTAAGTTATCATTAACCTGTGCAATTAACTGGCCTGCCAAAGGTCCTGGTAGCCATGCTCTCAGAAGAGAACATGCATCCTCATTACTCAAATGAACTTTAAGGACTAGAGCCACAAATTTATTGGACAGACTCACTGGTGATTCCAGGGCATTAAATTCACCCAGAATCTGGCACAAAGTAAGTCTCTCTTGGATTGTAATCAAACTGTTATCCTGCTTCGAAGCTATGGGTGCAATAGCAGACTGTGTTTCATCACAGCCCTTCTCCTCATTAACTGTGCAGATATTGGCCAATTGGCATGTTCCTTTGTGCTCATTGAGCGATACTATACATTGCTCTTTAGTAAGAAGCTGGGAGTGTGCGTTTGCTAACTTTCTTTCTAAAGACATAACCAACTCTTCCATCTCTGACACCTTTATTCGCAAAGACTCTAAAAGTTTGCTCTTCATATCACAGTCCATGCTGCACCTCTGAAGCTGTTCTTGTAGCTCACTGTTTCTTCCTGACAAACTGCCTGCTTTTGTCCGCAATTTATCCATCTCACTACTGGAGGCTGTTGCAATCTTTAGAAGGTTTTCACTGATTTTCTCTATGTCCTCCCCTAGACGTCTCCTCTCTGCTTCCCACTTCCCCTCCATTTGCTCAGATATAAATTTAATTCTGAGCAACACTGCAATTTCATTTGCCAACCTTTCTTTTTTAACTTTCTTTTTTAGCTGTTTACCCAATCTGCTATTATGTTGCTGACACTGTGACAATAGAACCTTACACTGGCTTTTAAGAGGTTCATCTGCACATGAATGATAATTGGCAGAAGCGTACTTTTTAACATACGTATACACCAGTTCCATTTCACAACCATACAATCCACATAATACACAATTCTGTTTGTATTAACGTTCCAACACTGCACTGAGTAATAAACCAAACTCAATTATCGTTAGCTCTTACAACTCACGAAAAAAAACTGAATCGCTCTTCTAGCCTTCAATATTCTTCATTCATAATCACTTTTACCTGATATCCTTCAAAACCATTAAACTTTTGCATATCCATAGAAAAGACCCACCACACTTACTGTGGCATTATCGGCTGCCTTGTATATGAGCACTTCTGTCCCGTAGGTTCTATGTGGCTTTTAGGATTACCACATGCTTACTGGGGAATATCCATTGATATGCTAATTAGCCTACCCCCACTAAAGCTTGTCTGACCTGCTTTTACCAGAGTTGCTTACCATGGAAAGATAAACAAACAAAAAAAAAACTGATCCAAAGCCATTTAAACCTAACAGTGACTTGTAGTTCTACAGCCTACCAGACGCAAGGCACATTCTAAGACACAAGGCGGACTCTCAATCAATGCCTTCCGTTAGGTTGCAGGCCACATTGATCTCCTATTGGAACAAGGCTATTTCATTCTCATGTGGGTAAAAAAAAAAAAAATTAAAAAACTTAAAAATTTAAAATAACGATCTATATTTCTCCCACTTTTTCCTCAAAGATGTATGGTAATTCCTGTCAATCTCTAACCAAGGGTGATCAGCCCTTTTACTCGCCAGCACCTTTGGCTGGTTACAGGCCTAAAGCATATTAATGATACAAACGTTTAACATATATACATATATCAGCGAAAGATCTCACCAGGCTCTACGTTTCCCTGATGAAATATTTCACAGAATCTTCATGACCATCCAAGCGTGGTTTCAGAATTCGCGAGCCAGCACCAATCTTGACCACACTAGAGACGATTTTGAGTTCTCGGTGTAGTTGAGGATTTATCCTTACAGGGACTCAAGACAAAAATACATTAGGTTTTTGTGGATTCTGTGTAAAAATAAAATTCACACTCTCTCTGGGTGCCAATTGTAATAATCAATATAATTATTAATATTATATCTGTGTATTAATTTATCTAGTCCCTATAATTAGTTGGTCTATTAAACTCTGAGCATATGCTATTGTTAATATCACAATAATACCAGGTTAACTATGAAACCAAACACACGGTGCTGCTAGTAAAACAATATCTTATTTTATTTCCCAAGGAGTTAGGAAACTATCATAAAAGTATTAAAAGGGTATTACAATGTTACATAGCTTACAATCAGAACACACTTTACTAACAGCACATCTCTACAACATATGACAACAATGAAATATCAAAGATACTTATCACACATGGTTTCCTCTGTTAGTTCTGGATGATAAAAGGGGTCTGGGCCTCAAGGAATATAGGCCCAAGCCCTCGGTCAGAGCAAGGTCCCAAGATAGCAGAGGGACGACCTTACAGCAGGCTTCTCAGCAACCAAAAAGGGGAGAACAAAAGCCTGTGTGTTCCTTTCATTCAAACATACACGCCCACTCGTAGCCACCCCTATTTGCCTTTTATCCAATACACTTTGCTGAGAGGTATCCCTTCAAAATGTCTGCCCATTCTCCAGGAAGCATGCTATATTGTCCAGCAGGGCCAGCGTCTCTATTAGCCCTGTGTCAGATCTCCAATAGACATCTTGGCAGCAGTGGTCTCTTTGAAACTTTGTACTCACACATGTCACAGCAGGTGGGCTTGAGCCAAGGCATTGTTCTTCTGATCACAAAGCTTTGATGTGTTTCATTCCTACCTGGCTGTGTCAAACAGGAAGTGAAATACCAGAAGTAAGATATTAAACCATGTTGCTATCCAACAGAAGTGATCAGGATTTTTTTTTACACTATGATTGCTTATTACAGTGATGATCACTATATAAGCAATCATTTTTATGAATGGTATCCATTCATATGCCATTGTGTATAATTGTGATAACTGTGATTGGCCACAGCTATCGCATGGTACAGGTGATTGGTCCTGTACCATGTGATCACAGAGATCACAATAGTACACAATGAATTGGCTATGAATGAAAGTCATGACTGAGGTATTTGCAGATATTACGGCTGCTTATACCTCTTACCCCAATCTTAACGTTATAACCCCCCCCCATAAAAGAAAGACGACAACAGTTTTCCCTTTTATGGGTTTTAAAGACCATAGAAGCCATTTTTCTTAAACCAATAAAATACAACTTTATGCTTAACATATACATTATCCTTCATTTACATATCTGAACAATAATAACCCAATCTCAGTGCAGTAACTAAGTTAATTATGGTCTAGGATCCTGGAAGGCAACTTATATTCCACCAACTGGCTGTATCATCATCAAAATAGACTTCCAGGCCCTCAGCCGCAACTACATCAGCTCAAGGACTACTACTATTAAGATACCCGCAATACAGCCAAATGCCTCAATAATTACTGGCTTAGATTTACCTGGGTAGGTACACCCATACCTGAGATGGGCTCCACCCCTCCTTCTCCAAACTTTAATGCGTCACTGCCTTCCAAGACCCTGAGACCCCTGCCAGAAACACCCTAGCATGAAACCTTATGCTTGGGTGGTCCTCCACACCTGCAGGGCACGCTGTATTCCATCCTGAAGCATTCAAATGAACTCCATCAGCCCTAAGATACATCCAATGTTCTGCTCTAGTTCCAAATGGCGAACCACTATGCCCCCAGTTCCTGACGAAAAACTGGGCCACCACCTTATTGACCTTGTTACTTGCTTTATTGATGCTATCAATGGAACGAACCTGGCGCCAACTTGTCCTGGCCACAATGCCCGACCACACTAGCATGGTCTCAGGGAAAAACGACCTCAGCCTTAAGAAGTCAAACTTTATGTCCCTGACCAATTCCCTTGAAGCTTGCATCCCCAAACCATTCCCCCCGCATGCAACAGGAGCACATGAGGGGTTCTATCGAACCTGGCATAGCGGTGAACCTCAGGCAGAAACCGAGACCACAACATTCATTCATAATCACTTTTACCTGATATCCTTCAAAACCATTAAACTTTTGCATATCCATAGAAAAGACCCACCACACTTACTGTGGCATTATCGGCTGCCTTGTATATGAGCACTTCTGTCCCGTAGGTTCTATGTGGCTTTTAGGATTACCACATGCTTACTGGGGAATATCCATTGATATGCTAATTAGCCTACCCCCACTAAAGCTTGTCTGACCTGCTTTTACCAGAGTTGCTTACCATGGAAAGATAAACAAACAAAAAAAAAACTGATCCAAAGCCATTTAAACCTAACAGTGACTTGTAGTTCTACAGCCTACCAGACGCAAGGCACATTCTAAGACACAAGGCGGACTCTCAATCAATGCCTTCCGTTAGGTTGCAGGCCACATTGATCTCCTATTGGAACAAGGCTATTTCATTCTCATGTGGGTAAAAAAAAAAAAAATTAAAAAACTTAAAAATTTAAAATAACGATCTATATTTCTCCCACTTTTTCCTCAAAGATGTATGGTAATTCCTGTCAATCTCTAACCAAGGGTGATCAGCCCTTTTACTCGCCAGCACCTTTGGCTGGTTACAGGCCTAAAGCATATTAATGATACAAACGTTTAACATATATACATATATCAGCGAAAGATCTCACCAGGCTCTACGTTTCCCTGATGAAATATTTCACAGAATCTTCATGACCATCCAAGCGTGGTTTCAGAATTCGCGAGCCAGCACCAATCTTGACCACACTAGAGACGATTTTGAGTTCTCGGTGTAGTTGAGGATTTATCCTTACAGGGACTCAAGACAAAAATACATTAGGTTTTTGTGGATTCTGTGTAAAAATAAAATTCACACTCTCTCTGGGTGCCAATTGTAATAATCAATATAATTATTAATATTATATCTGTGTATTAATTTATCTAGTCCCTATAATTAGTTGGTCTATTAAACTCTGAGCATATGCTATTGTTAATATCACAATAATACCAGGTTAACTATGAAACCAAACACACGGTGCTGCTAGTAAAACAATATCTTATTTTATTTCCCAAGGAGTTAGGAAACTATCATAAAAGTATTAAAAGGGTATTACAATGTTACATAGCTTACAATCAGAACACACTTTACTAACAGCACATCTCTACAACATATGACAACAATGAAATATCAAAGATACTTATCACACATGGTTTCCTCTGTTAGTTCTGGATGATAAAAGGGGTCTGGGCCTCAAGGAATATAGGCCCAAGCCCTCGGTCAGAGCAAGGTCCCAAGATAGCAGAGGGACGACCTTACAGCAGGCTTCTCAGCAACCAAAAAGGGGAGAACAAAAGCCTGTGTGTTCCTTTCATTCAAACATACACGCCCACTCGTAGCCACCCCTATTTGCCTTTTATCCAATACACTTTGCTGAGAGGTATCCCTTCAAAATGTCTGCCCATTCTCCAGGAAGCATGCTATATTGTCCAGCAGGGCCAGCGTCTCTATTAGCCCTGTGTCAGATCTCCAATAGACATCTTGGCAGCAGTGGTCTCTTTGAAACTTTGTACTCACACATGTCACAGCAGGTGGGCTTGAGCCAAGGCATTGTTCTTCTGATCACAAAGCTTTGATGTGTTTCATTCCTACCTGGCTGTGTCAAACAGGAAGTGAAATACCAGAAGTAAGATATTAAACCATGTTGCTATCCAACAGAAGTGATCAGGATTTTTTTTTACACTATGATTGCTTATTACAGTGATGATCACTATATAAGCAATCATTTTTATGAATGGTATCCATTCATATGCCATTGTGTATAATTGTGATAACTGTGATTGGCCACAGCTATCGCATGGTACAGGTGATTGGTCCTGTACCATGTGATCACAGAGATCACAATAGTACACAATGAATTGGCTATGAATGAAAGTCATGACTGAGGTATTTGCAGATATTACGGCTGCTTATACCTCTTACCCCAATCTTAACGTTATAACCCCCCCCCATAAAAGAAAGACGACAACAGTTTTCCCTTTTATGGGTTTTAAAGACCATAGAAGCCATTTTTCTTAAACCAATAAAATACAACTTTATGCTTAACATATACATTATCCTTCATTTACATATCTGAACAATAATAACCCAATCTCAGTGCAGTAACTAAGTTAATTATGGTCTAGGATCCTGGAAGGCAACTTATATTCCACCAACTGGCTGTATCATCATCAAAATAGACTTCCAGGCCCTCAGCCGCAACTACATCAGCTCAAGGACTACTACTATTAAGATACCCGCAATACAGCCAAATGCCTCAATAATTACTGGCTTAGATTTACCTGGGTAGGTACACCCATACCTGAGATGGGCTCCACCCCTCCTTCTCCAAACTTTAATGCGTCACTGCCTTCCAAGACCCTGAGACCCCTGCCAGAAACACCCTAGCATGAAACCTTATGCTTGGGTGGTCCTCCACACCTGCAGGGCACGCTGTATTCCATCCTGAAGCATTCAAATGAACTCCATCAGCCCTAAGATACATCCAATGTTCTGCTCTAGTTCCAAATGGCGAACCACTATGCCCCCAGTTCCTGACGAAAAACTGGGCCACCACCTTATTGACCTTGTTACTTGCTTTATTGATGCTATCAATGGAACGAACCTGGCGCCAACTTGTCCTGGCCACAATGCCCGACCACACTAGCATGGTCTCAGGGAAAAACGACCTCAGCCTTAAGAAGTCAAACTTTATGTCCCTGACCAATTCCCTTGAAGCTTGCATCCCCAAACCATTCCCCCCGCATGCAACAGGAGCACATGAGGGGTTCTATCGAACCTGGCATAGCGGTGAACCTCAGGCAGAAACCGAGACCACAACATCCCCAGTATACCAATCCACGGCACCTTGGCTTCCCTTCTTAAAAGACCCAACTGTCGGCCCTCTTGTCTGACATCTGCCCTCTTGGCACTCCAAAAGACATATGAGTGCCCGAGGATCAAGACCAAGCATTCTGACGAGCTTGAAAGATAAAATAAGTAAAACTTGCACAGTAAATGGAGAGGCCATCTCTCCACCAAACATACATCGAAGACAGACAAACACAGCACAACAATAGGAACTTCACGTCTCCAACCTCACCATCCTGATAATACCCCATACCCCCCAATGCTATCCACTCATTGTTGCAACAGGTGAGGATGTATATACAAGCGTAAACTCTAAGACTCCCAGGGATCAATGCGCTTAAGAGCTTGCTCACTCAAACCCCAACGGGTCGTTTCAGTAGCAGCACCAATTCTAAAAGAATGAGACAAATACTCCCCTGCCTGGAAGCCAGCTGATGACAAACATTTACAAAAAACTGCCGTAAACTGATACCTAGATCCATCTGCATTTACCAGTTAAGACCCAGGGCCTATAGGCCAGGTATGCAACCACTCGTGCACTGTACCCACAGGACAAGCTGCAGCCTGGGGAACACTACCCAATTTGACATGAGCCCCACGTCCCAACTGATCAGTTTTGGACTTCCAGATCCACAGGTGTACCTTGTCCTCCCGCACCAGCACATCACCCAACTCCAAACCTCCCACACTTTGCCTGGAGGTGCTCACCAACTCACCTATGCGTAAAGCCCCAAAAAAGGCCAGAATAAATGCCATTTTAAAAAGCACTGCTTTATAGGAAATGGAGCAGATGAGAGGCAACTGTTCCAAAATCTGCCCCAGCATCGCAATGAAGACAGGGCATCTTGAATCAGGAACCCGTCTACCCTTACTATACCCCTGCATGACCTTTTTAACCAAAAATGGCTTGGTAACATCAGACAACCCAGACATCTTAAACAAAAATGCCAAACCAGCCAGCTTGCGGTTCAGTGAAGACACCGAAACCCCTTCCTCAAATTTAAGCCCAATAAAGTAAAGCAAAATATGTAATCTGTCATCATCCCCCCGCAAAACTTACCAAATCATGCCAAGCAGCCCAAACTTTTTCATTCGCATTCCGTGTGGAATCACTTACTGAATTGTATATTAAACCAGCCAGCTACTGTGGAAAGGCAATGGTCCACAAATGCTCGGGGCAGGGGATTCCACGCTGCCCCGCTTCTGGTGCCAACTGATGGAATTTATCCCACTGGAATCAAGATAGAGCATCAGCCACAGTGTTAGTAACCCCCGACATGTGAACAGCATAGAAAAAAGAATTCAATTGCAAGCACTTCAACACCAAATGTCTAAGCAAGCGGATAACCGCAGGAGAGGAAGAAGTAATGCTGTTAACGGCCCGATCCACCCCCAAATTGTCACAATTAAATTTCATTCACTTATTCCGAAAGTCCGAACCCCATAATTTCATGACCAAGACATTAAGGAACAATTCCAACAACACAAGGTTAAGTATAAAATCCGATCCTCTCCACGAATCAGGCCACCTCCCAGCACTCCACTGACCCTGAAAGTACCCTGCAAAGCCAGCTGAGCCTGCCGCATCAGTATACAATTCCAAATCAAAGTTAGACACAGGCTCGTCCAACCACAATGATCGACCATTGAATGTTGCCAAAAACATCTCACAAACCTTCAGATCATCATGAAAATTTTTGGGCAACCTAATGTAATGATAAGGGGACTTGACACCGGCCGTGGCAGCAGCCAACCGGGGACAAAACACCAGCCCCATAGGTATTATGCGACAGGCAAAGTTAAATTTTTAAGCAGAGACTGTAGAGCATGCAGCTGGAGTTTCTTACAACCCAACTCCCCCTCAATTTCGTACAAGGACCTTCCATTTTATCCGGAGCCAGGGGCACCCCAAAAGAGGAGAACATGTGCTGTATCATAACCAACAACATCACGCAAGTCAAATCCCCAGGAGGACCAATCACCAAAAAATCATCCAGATAATGGAGAATAGAAGACAAACCGGAAACATCCCTAATAACCCATTCCAAAAATGAGCTAAACGTTTCAAACAGGGAGCATGAAATCGCACAACCCATGGGAAAACAACAATCCACAAAATACTCACCTTGTCAGAAACAGCCCAGCAAATGAAAACTCAGCGGGTGTATTGGTAACAGGTGAAAGGCAGCCTCAATGTCTGTTTTGGCCATGAGTGAACCCCTCCCAAACCTGGGCACCCAGGACACCGCTTTATCAAATGAGGCATATGACACCGCACACAGCCCCGGGTCAATGGCATCATTGACCGAACAACCCTGGGGATACGAAAGGTGGTGGATAAGCCGTAACTTATTAGGTTCCTTATTCGGGGACACCACCAGGTCTACCAATGGAGGAGAAGAAAAGGGGCCTGCCATCCCACCCAAATTTGTCCCGGGGGGGACAAATGACAAAGTACAAGGGACCCGGAAACCATCAGAAAACCCGTTCAACAGTAGCTGTGCCACTTTCCTATTAGGATACCTACTTAGGAACTAGCCCATTTTTTCCACTCTCACTCCCTTTTTCCAGCGTCGGAACTCTTACCACGTCCTTGCTTGAAACATTTGAACGATGGGTGCCCACCTCTACAACCTGAACATTAATGCTTAAATCGGCATGATCCCCCAAATTTGCAGGAACCCTCATTATAATGCCAGCAATAACCTTTTTGCTTTGTGGCTGAAGGTGTTGAGGATGAGGCACCCCCAACCCCACTCTGAAAGGGTGAGCTGGCTCCTTTGGCCTGGGTCATCAGCTTCATCCACAAGCTAATGTCCTTGTGGTCCCATCTCAAAGCCGGCCTCACCGCTTGCGCTGATGACATTTTTTGTCATAGCGCAACCAAGAAACTACCCCATTCACCTGCTGAGCCTCACTGATGGAGTCCAGGTAGCAAAAAAGGGGGGAACACTACTCCGGTGATTTTTCTCCAATCATGAATAGAAAATTGTGTCACCGAAAATTTGATCTGCTGCAATTAAAAAGTCCTATACCATAGATTAGGAAAAAATATATATTTGAAAATGTAACTGTGCTGATCCAAAAGTGCTAGTGCAATATTACCACTAAAACGCTGTCTTTACCTTGTATACAAACCTTAACAATAAAAAAAACTATAAACTGTAAAGTGCAACGTGTCAATGGGTCAATATAGAGTACAAATTATCAAGTGCAAAATATTGAAACCCCAGAACAGAGGTATTTTACAATAATCCCCAAAGTCCACTTCCGTTTATCATATGAATTCAATGTGCATATTGTGCTCTTATTCACATCCATGCTCAATAAAAAGAACTTTTCACCACTTCGTGTACCACCAAAACCCATCTTGCTCTGCATCACCGCAAACTGACCAAGCACCTAGTCAGAAGCTTCTTCCTACATGCTGTCCTGGCTCTGACAGACTCTAAGGAATAAGGACCACCCCTTTACTCCTACACTGACTCCACCCTGCCCCACCCTTGCTTTCTCCAATCAGGAAGGGGACCTGGCTTAGACCACAACTAAATCTTCAACCCATGCTTTACTGCACCTATCCTGCAAACCCAGTCATATCCGGCCTCCCGCCTATGCTGCACATCTATCTCCAGGCCTTATTCTTTGTGTACAAATGACTTGTGATCTCTGTAATTGGTCACAGTGATCACATGGTACCAGGGCTGGCATAGTGCAGTGAGTGGACATAGCGGGTCACACATCGCATTGATGCACAGCCCCTATGTTGCGCACGATGCTCACAAGTGAGAGGATGTCATATGATTTCCACCTGGGATAATGGTGCTTCCGCTCGGCCCTATTATTATATTAGGCTGGACAGGAGGTGGTTAAAGTGTGTTAAGTCAAAGACTTTATTTATTATTTTGGAGAGAGTAGGGAAGGGTAAAGAAAAAGGGGACACAAGAAGGGGAGGAAGAAGGAATGCTGCTCACCCCTATTGATCAGAGCAAAAAAGGAAAGAGGGTTTCCCCAGATGGGGTTTTTAGGCAGCAAAATTAAAATATTATACCAATGTTTGTAAAAAGGATTTATATTTTATTGTACAAAAGTTGCTTCAACACAACGGTTAAAAGATGAGCTCCAATATAGAGTGTTTTACAAGTCTCGTGACAACCAACACATATGATGCAGACATTTTTTCATAACAACAGAGTAGGGAAGGGTTACAACCCCTTTTAGGTTTTAATTGCTGTTTGTATCTCTGCTATAGTACTTTACCTTCTTTAATTGCCCTGATGTCCATTGTCATTGGGGCTAAAAGTGATGCAAAATCCTAATTTTTAAGTTTCTGCCTGAGTCAGAAATAGAGTTAAAATGTTAAAATTAGAACACTTGTTTCAGTGTTTCAGTACTTTTTTAGGTACATTGAAGATTCATAAGCAATAAAAACATGTTCAGTGATAAAAAAAAACAACATGAAATAAAATAATGAACACAGTGCAAGTAACTTACAATTTCTTTGAACTGACCAGTATGAGCTTCTGATTACTTGTAACACAAAATTAAGAATACTAGGCAACCTAATTATAGAGTACAAAATTAATTATGTGCATTACCCCAATATTTTTGTTGCCCTGTCCCAACTTTTTTTAAATGTGTTGCTGCCATCAATTTCAAAATTACCTTATTTTTTTCTTATAATGGTACATTTTCTCAGTTTAAACATTTGTTTTCTATTTTCCATTCTGAATACAATATAAAGGTTTATGAGTTTTGTAAATTATTGCATTCTGTTTTATGTAGATTTTACACAGCATCCCAACTTTTTTGGATTTGGGGTTATACTAGGGTTGCCACGTTTTCTTCAAACCCGAACACTTTCAGGCAGTTTTCAGGCAGTCTGAAACCTGGTCACATGATTACAAACCCGAACTGTCCGGGTGAATCCTGGACAGGTGGCAACCCTAGATTATACATAAATGGGGACAGTAACAGCGTGGACTTAATGAGACTGATGTGATAGGCAGAAAGGCAGTCTTAAATATTTTATCATAAACCCAATTGTGATATTGCCGGCTAGAAACATGTTGTGTGGCTAGCTTTGTACCTCCCGTGCCACCCTAGGCCATGGCTTGTGTTAGGCATGCAAAACTCTGACCGTATATGTGTATAGTATCACAAATATCAATAAAAATCATGTTCACTAGGGATGAGCTTCGAGTTCGAGTCAAACTCATGTTCGACTCGAACATCGGCTGTTCAGTTCGCTGAACAGCAAACAATTTGCGGTGTGCGTGGCAAATTCGAAAGCCACGGAAAACCCTTTAAAAGTCTATGGGAGAAATCAAAAGTGCTAATTTTAAAGGCTTATATGCATGGTATTGTCATAAAAAGGCTTTGGGGACCTGGGTCCTGCCCCAGGGGACATGGATCAATGCAAAAAAAAGTTTTAAAAACTGACGTTTTTTCGGGAGCAATGATTTTAATAATGCTTAAAGTGAAACAATAAAAGTGTAATATTCCTTTAAATTTCGTACCTGCAAGTGCTTCCTGATGACGCAAACCCTATTGCGTAACATGTAGAGGCTGCTGGGGACTTCCCCACCGTGTCCGATCATACGGGTGTGAGGTTTGGAACGCACACCGCTGTGAGGAGACACTAGGACAGATTGAAACTCCACTCTCCACATATACTGCTGTATTAGCTTGGTGCCGGCTTAGGCGCACCTAAACATTAAACGCTGGGAGAGCGCCATGTGCTGCCATATGCTTGCCTTTGTCCTGCTGTCTGACTGATCTGGATCTGCTGTGCACCATCCTCATATGACCCGTAAGGGAAAGTACTTTTGACCCTCTATAATCAAAGGGTCCCTGTTATAAGGTGAGAGGCCATCCTTTACATTGGTGGAAGGTTCACAGAAAGTCACTGAGATGTCAGCATGAAGTCACACTACACCTGAATGATCTGATTGATTGTATTTTTATGGACTTTCATTGTTTCTTTATTTTGAGCGCTGCACCTTCTGTTTTTTATTGTTGCTTAGGGATTTGATTTTTGACCCTGGTGTCCAGCTGCTGTGTTTTGTATACATATTTGCACTAATTTGTTCTCTTTTTTGATGTATGTGGAGCGGCCCGAGGAGAAGAAGAGAAGAAGATGCCGCGGAGGAAGATGCCGGACGAGAAAACCGGATGAAGAACCAGATGAAACAGAAGAACCAGAAGAAGAAGAAGATGGAGGAAGAAACCGAAGGAAGATAGAAGATAGGATATAGAAGAAAGAAGATTGAAAAAAGAAGAAGCATTTAAGTAAAGGAATTGTCAAAAACTGTCTCTTGTCATTTTTAACATTTTTGACAGTTTTTTTGTGAAATGGTAGGGATACTTTTTGGGGGTCCCCTTGTTGAAGGGGGCTTCCAGATTTTGATAAGCCCCCTGCCACAGACCCCCACAACCACCAGGCAAGGGTTGTGGGGATGAGGCCATTGTCCCCATCAACATGGGGACAAGGTGTTTTGGGAGGCTACCCCAAAGCACCCTCCCAATGTTGAGGGCATGTGGTCTGGTACGGTTCAAGAGGGGGGGCACACCCGCCCCCCCTCTTTTCCTGCGGCCTGCCAGGTTGCGTGCTCGGATAAGGGTCCGAGCACGCATTTTTTAATTTTTTAATTTTGGTGCGGGGTTCCCCTTAAAATCCATACCAGACCTGAAGGGTCTGGTATAGATTTTGAGGGGGACCCCACACCATTTTTTGTTATTTTGGTCGGGGTTTCCCTTAATATCCATACCAGACCTGAAGGGCCTGGTATGGAATTTAGGGGGGCCCCCCACATCATTTTTTTTAAATTTTGGTTTGGGGTTTCCCTGTGCGGAATTCCCATGCCGTTTTTATCAATGAACTTTTATGTGTATTGTCGGACCGGCAATTCATTAATAGCCGTGAGTAGTTTTAAATGACTTTTTTTCCTTTGAAATGTCATTTTGCTGTCAGACTGTTCTAAACACGGGAAACATGCAGCCCTTTACAGGCATACTATAGACACCCCCCAGGTACGAAATTTAAAGGAATATTACACTTTTATTGTTTCACTTTAAGCATTATTAAAATCATTGCTCCCAAAAAAACGGCCATTTTTAAAACTTTTTTTGCATTGATCCATGTCCTCTGGGGCAGGACCCAGGTCCCCAAACACTTTTTATGACAATAACTTGCATATAAGCCTTTAAAATTAGCACTTTTGATTATTCATGTTTGTGTCCCATAGACTTTAACAGTGTTCGCGTGTTCGAACAAATTTTTTTGCCTGTTCGCAAGTTCTGGTGCGAACCGAACAGGGGGGTGTTCGGCTCATCCCTAATGTTCACTCATGATCCATACATAGGTACATAGTTAGGCTGATTAAAAAAAAGACACAAGTCCATCTAGTTCAACCAATAAAAAGGGCAAAACAAAAAAAATGTTTACAATCCTATATACACAATCCCATACCCACAGTTGATCCAGAGGAAGGCAAAAAAAAAACCCTAGAAAAGAGTGATCCAATTTGCTCCAGCAGAGGAAAAAATTCCTTCCTGATCCCCCAAGAGACAAACGGATGTTCCCTGGATCAACTTTACCTATAAATGTTAGTATCCAGTTATATTAAGTACATTTAGGAAATAAATCATTTTTTAAAGTAATTTACTGAGCTGGATAGAACCAGCTCTTGAGGGAGTCAATTTCACATTTTCACAGCTCTTACTGTGAAGAAACCTTTCCGTATTTGGAGATTAAATCTATTTTCCTCTAGATGTAAAGAGTGCCCTCTTGTCCTCTGTGATGACCTTACAGTGAATAACTCAACACCAAGTTCACTATATGGACCACTTTATATTAATTATCACATCCGCCCTTAATCTCCTTCTCTCAAGAGAGAATAAATTCAGTTCCTCTAATCTTTCCTCATAGCTGAGCTCTTCCATGCCTCCTATCAGTTTGGTTGCTCTTCTTTGCACTTTCTCCAGTTCCACAATATCCTTTTTGTGACCTGGTGCCCATAACTGAACTGCATATTCCAGAAAAGGAGATGAGGTCTTACTAATGATTTTTACAGTGGTAAAATTATTTCTATCTCTCTGTAGTCCATACCTCTCTTAGTACAAGAAAGGACTTGCTTGCTTTGGAACCTGCAGCTTGGCATTGCATGCTATTATTAAGCTTATGATCTACTAGAACACCCAGGTCCTTTTCTATCATTGATTTTCCCCAGTAGTACTCCCCCTAGTATGTATGATGCATGCATATTCTTAGCCCCAAAGTGCATAACTTTCCATTTATCAACATTAAACCTCTTTTATTCATCCATGCAAACGTATCCATGACCAAAGTTGGATTTAAAATTCCAAGGAGAAATATTAATCAGGAAAGGCACACATAGGACCACCACCAGGAATCCCCAAAGCTAGGCCCTTATTACAAAGGCTATGAAGTCTCAAAACAATCTGGGGTCCAAAATGGCTGCCACAGGTGTGTATCCGATGGATATGCAGGTATTCACAGCAGGTGACAGGATATTCCACTTCAAACCAAAGCTTAACTCAAAAAACAGAAGAAAACCCATAAAACTAATTTTATTGATTAAGAGCATAAATTACACTCACATTAAGGAGACAGAGTAACTACACAAAGAAGTATTCCTCTCACTTCTCTAGTCAGCATAGACACAGTCGTACTGTGGGGAAAGGTAACGGAAGCCAGCAGCTCACCATATGTGAATACTCTCCCTCCACAATCGTGAAGATCCGCCCCACATGTTTTGTCGCTGTGACGTTATCAGGGTACACAGCCCATCATAGTCTGGGCGAGAGATATATATACACTGGACACCCATACTCCGCCCCCGCTGCTGCTGATAGGCTTGGGCTCAAATCTCTCATCTACAGCAGGCAAGCGGACCCACTCAGAGCAGACATACTGGACACAACAGAGAGCTGATATGTCGCTCTCTAATTTCCACAAACAGGCTCTAGTCTGTGGTAGAAAAGGCCATTGCAGGCAGCCATTCTGTCTGGGAGAGGTATTGCAAACTGAAAAACTACTCCAGTGGGCAAAGTCATGATAAAATACAATATAAAACATTGAATCATAGCATATCAATTAACAGCAATAAAGAAGAAAATAAATAAATACATTTAAAGAAAAAGAAAAATGTGGCATGTGGCAGATCACTGGGCGGTAGATCGGAAGCAGCGGGTCTAGTCCCCCCTCAGTAGGGAACTTACGATTTTAAGACAGACTTAATAGAAATAAAATAGAGATAGGTTGGAAACAGAGTGCGGTTGTAAGAGAATTGTTGGTGTGATATTTAATAAGGGGTGCGAGAGGTGGTTAATAGATTTGTGAGTGTTTTGATTTTTTTTTTTTTTTATCGGTGGGATTAAATTATGTTCCTTTAATGCAAGAGGCCTTAGCTCTCCCTCAAAAAGAAATTAAATTTTAAATGTATTTAATAAACAAAAAATAGACATTATACTGTTTCAAGAAACGCATTTTTGCTCAGATCACATTCCGAAATTGAACAGTAGGAACTATGTCACCTGGGTACACGATACATTCTCCTATTCCAAATCAAGAGGCGTATCTATCGCACTTCATAGAGACATCCCCCATCGAATAATGATGGTTGAACAAGGAAAAGATGGCAGATTTCTGATGGTAAAAGTAATGATATATGGGAAAATCTTCACAATTGTCAATCTGTATCTGCCAAATCAAGATCAAATTAAGAATGGGGTGAAGGTCCTATCAGGTGCGATGGAGAAGGCAGAAGGTGTAATCATCTTGGGGGGAGATTTTAATATTATAATGGACACTGATATGGATACAACTAATACCCAGACGTATAGAAAAAAAAGCCACCTAAAGGAATTTAGGGACTTATTTGGAAAACATTTATTAGTGGATGTATGGAGGGCTCAGCACCAAAATGAAAAAAACTACTAATACTATTCAAGCATACATGATTCATATCATAAAATAGACATTTTTTTTATTAACCATCTTGGAATGATGATGACCCCTTCAACAGACATAGGGTTTTCTTTATGATCAGATCATGCCCCGATATATTTGGAATTCAGAACAATAAAACATGAAAGATCAAGAGAGACATGGAGATTGAATGATAATGTAATAAGGGATAAAGAATGCGAAGAGGATATCGATAAAACAATAAAGGAATTTTTAACAATTCATGAAAATGATTAAACAGCAATCTCGATACAATGGGAAGCATTAAAATGCGTTGTGCGGGGAGTGTTCATCAACACGGTTCACGATTAAAAAAAATCAAGGAACAAAAAAAACTCCAGCTGCTGTCAGAAATTGAAAAATTAGAGCGAAAACGTAAGCGGAGTTTTAACTTCATAGATAAAATAAACTTAAAGAATAGACGTATGGAGTTACAAGCCTTGCTCGATGAAGAATCCCTTCGAATAAGAGACAAAAATAGAGCAATAATGGTATCAGTATGGTAAAAAAAAAAAGGGGAAATTATTAGCAAGAACAATAAAGGAACAACAATCCCTGACTTCTATAGTAAACATTTTAAAAGCTAATGGAGAATTGACTTATGACCCTAAGGAGATATCTAAATCGTTCCATACTTATTATTCCAAACTGTATAATATTAGATCAAATCAAGACAATAGGGAAAGGGAGGAGGACTGCGAGAAGATAAATGAATACATAGAAGAGACAGCATTGCCTAGGTTCTCTAAAGAAATAACTGAAGATCTGGAGAGGGAAATATCTACAGAGGAGATCCAACAAGCTATCGCCGGGCTGGTCCTAGGGAAAAGTCCTGGACCCGACGGCTATACTGCCAGATTTTATAAAAAATTTCAGGACCTAATTATTCTGATTCTTAAGAAAACCTATAACTCTATATCTAATACACAAATATTTACATCACAAAGTACAGAAGCCCATATTATATTAATTCCAAAGCCAGATAAAGATCACACAATGTGCAAAAATTACTGACCAATCTCTCTGACCAATATAGATATAAGACTATACTCAAAAATTATTGCAAATAGATTAATGCCTATTTTACCTAACTATATTGAATCAGATCAGACGGGATTTATGAAGGGAAGAGAAACTAAGGATAATATCATAAAAACATGTACACTGGTAGAATATGCTCAAAGAGCCCCCATCCAGACATGCCTTCTGACAGTGGATGCAGAAAAGGCATTTGATAGAGTGGGATGGCGGTTCTTAAAGGAAGCTTTAATACAAATAGGTATGTATACAAAGATGTCTAAAAGAATTGTCGCATTATACTCCAATTCAAGAGCAAAAGTGAGAACAAATGGAATTTTATCAGAATACATAGAAATATCAAATGGAACTCGACAAGGATGTCCTCTTTCCCCATTGCTATATATATATATATATTGGTAATGGAACATCTAGTTACGACAATAAGGAATAATAAAGATATCAAAGGCATAAAAATAAGAGATAATGAATACAAGACAGCTGTATATGCAGATGACTTGTTAATATACGTAACTAATCCCATTATTACAATTCCAAATTTAATAAAAGAATTTAAGAGATTTGGGGAAATAAGTAACTTTAAAGTTAACTATGATAAATCTGAGATATTAAATATATCATTAATAGAACAAACATACTCACTGATGCAAAAAGATTTTCCATTTAAATGTAAACAAGAAGCAATTAAGTATTTACGAATAATGATCCCGAAAGATTTGGATTTACTACAGGAGTTGAACTATGATGTGACAATTCGTAAATTAATCAAGCTTTTACAGAAATATGATAAATTAGCTTGATCCTGGATGGCTAGAATTAATATAAATTAAAATGGATATACTTCCAAAATTATTATATGTTTTCCAAACAATTTCTCTAGCTCCCCCCAAAAGACTCCTGTTGGTGTTAAGAAAAGCTGTAGTGAGCTTTATTTGGGCTCACAAAACTCCCCGCATTAAGAGAGAAATATTAATTAGAAAGAAAAAAAATGGAAGTTTGGCATTACCAGATTTTGTAAAATATCTACAAGCAGCATCATTGACTAGTATTATTGATTGATTTCATAATAAAGAGACTAAACAATGGGTCAGACTAGAAGAAGAGATTGTAGGTCCACAATTGAAGTTCCTCCCATGGACAAGCCCCCATTTAAGACAAAAAAAAAGTGAACTAACAATTTTTGTCAATGCTACATTAAAAGTATGGGATACTCTAATAAAAAGGGGGAATCTTTCTACTAAAACTGGACCCATGACGCCCTTATTCTTCAATCCTGAGTTCCCGCCAGCTTTGGAGGCTACAAAATACATGAAGTGGTATAGGAATGAGGATATAAGGATGGTACAATTATTAGAGGATGGGAAAATGCCAAATTTGCAGGTGATAGGTGTGGAGTATAAAAATAACTGGCTGCAATACCAGCAGTTAAAATTATATATAGATGAGAAATTATCGATGATAAATAGACCATTAACTAAATATGAGAAAATATTAGTAGAAGAAAAGAATCCAATTAAGAAAATGTCAAAGATATATGATCTACTAGTCCCTATAGGTCCCCCTAGAGAACTATCAAGTATGAAAAAATGGGAAAAATATATGGGATTTTCAATAGGGGACGAAGAATGGGAAAAAAATCTTTGAAATAATACACAGAACGACTATAGCAAGTAAATATCAGGAGAGAAATTATAAGATTGTAATGAGATGGTATAGGAGTCCGGTAGCATTAAATAAAATGAATAAGGAAATCTCAGAGACTTGTTGGAGATGTAAGAGGGAGAGAGAGACAAAGGAACATATTTGGTTCGGATGTCAGAAGGTGAGGGAATTTTGGTATAAGATCTCCGCGATCTATCAGAAGGTATCAGGAACAGTAGTGAATCCAAATATAAAAACCTCTTTATTTTCTCTAACACGAGATTCAACAAAACAAACCAGAAAGGACATTTTGCACTTAAAGTGGAGTTCCACCCACTTTTACAACTCTTCAGAATCCCTCACTAAACTGTGCACTGTAAACAAATTGGATATTTTTATATTTTTTTCTCAGCACCTACTGTATATCTGCTGTATACATTTTTCACTTCCTCCTCCCTGGCCGCGGCCCATCACATCATTTCCTGTTTGCAATGCCTTCTGGGAAGGGGCAGCAACTTCCTCTGAAACTGCCGTTGCTATGGAAACCTGACCTGAAACCTATTACACTGCTTGTGCTGCACTGAGCATGTGCGAGATCTGCAAGGATGAGATCCAGGAAGAAATACAGTCTGGCTTCAGATGCCCACACTTAAGATGGCCACGGCCTGCTGTAAGTTTATAAAATAAAAAACTACTGCTATAAACTAACAAAACAGACCTTAGTTTACAGACTAACTTTACTAGAATACATTAGGCTGGTGTATTATAGGGGTATTTTTATTTAAAAAGTATAATTTCGGCCGGAACACCACTTTAATGACATCCGCGGCTAGAACAATAATAGCACGTAAATGGAAAGAAGAAAAAGGACTAACAATTGCAGAATGGATATGTGAAATGAATGAAATTCAGTACATGGAAAAACAGATAAGAGAAGAAGGATGTTTAATAAATAAACTGCCAGAAATATGGCAAAAATGGGACGAGTTTCGGCTCTCAAAGGAAATGAAGAAATTTATATGATGAAAGGGAACAAATTATGGGGGGGGGGTGCGTTCTTTTTTTTTGTTGTTGTTGTTTGGAGGTATGAGTAGATTTAGGATGGATGATAGGAACAAATGAATATAGAATGTGGTAGGATTATAGAACATTTATAGTAGGTATTTATATGCATTTGTAATATTTATGAATTGTTGTATAAATGATAATGTATGTGTTATTTTATAAAAAATTCAATAAAGAGAAATTGAAACACAATTAACAGCAATAAAAATTAACTACATACAAGTACTAACCAGGCCCAACCCTACTTAGCCTCCAAAATCAGACAAGATTGGGTGCATTCAGGGTGATATGGACATACAGAGCCAGGTAACATCAAATCAAAAAATATAATAAAAAAGGTAAAAACAATACTGACAATAGGAACATACAGGGGACAACTTAGAGAGCATAATTTTAAACAAGGAAAAGGAACGAAAGAGAGGTAAGTAATGAAAATGAACAAGAAGAATAGTAAAATAATAATGAAAAGAGAAAAAAAAAAGAAGAGAAAAAAAACTACAGATTTAATGCTGCTCCAACCAAGATTTTTATTTTACACATTCCACTTTAGATTTTTGCAGAGCATTGAATCTGTATTCAAAAAACTAATACATAGTTGCCCTGAACTATTGCTGACTGTAAAAAAAATATATATAGTTCTTTAATAGGGATGAGCCGAACACCCCCCTGTTCGGTTCGCACCAGAACATGCGAACAGGAAAAAAATTCGTTCGAACACGCGAACACCGTTAAAGTCTATGGGACACGAACATGAATAATCAAAAGTGCTAATTTTAAAGGCTAATATGCAAGTTATTGTCAATAAAAGTGTTTGGGGACCTGGGTCCTGCCCCAGGGGACATGAATCAATGCAAAAAAAAAGTTTTAAAAACGGCCGTTTTTTCAGGAGCAGTGATTTTAATAATGCTTAAAGTCAAACAATAAAAGTGTAATATCCCTTTAAATTTCATACCTGGGGGGTGTCTATAGTATGCCTGTAAAGGGGCGCATGTTTCCCGTGTTTAGAACAGTCTGACAGCAAAATGACATTTTGAAGGAAAAAACACATTTAAAACTACCGCGGCTATTGCATTGCCGACAATACACATAGAAGTTCATTGATAAAAACGGCATGGGAATTCCCCACAGGGCAACCCCGAACCAAAATTTAAAAAAAAAAATGATGTGGGAGTCCCCCTAAATTCCATACCAGGCCCTTCAGGTCTGGTATGGATATTAAGGGGAACCCCAGCCAAAATTTAAAAAAAAATTGACGTGGGGTTCCCCCTAAATTCCATACCAGACCCTTCAGGTCTGGTATGGATTTTAAGGGGAACCCCGCGCCCAAAAAAAAAAAAAAACGGCGTGGGGTCCCCCTAAAAATCCATACCAGACCCTTATCCGAGCACGCAACCTGGCAGGCCACAGGAAAAGAGGGGGGATGAGAGTGCGGCCCCCTCCCCTCCTGAACCGTACCAGGCCACATGCCCTCAACATTGGGAGGGTGCTTTGGGGTAGCCCCCCAAAACACCTTGTCCCCATGTTGATGAAGACAAGGGCCTCATCCCCACAACCCTGGCCGGTGGTTGTGGGGGTCTGCGGGTGGGGGGCTTATCGGAATCTGGAAGCCCCCTTTAACAAGGGGACCCCCAGATCCCGGCCCCCCCCCTGTGTGAAATGGTAAGGGGGTACTTACCCCTACCATTTCACTAAAAAACTGTCAAAAATGTTAAAAATGACAAGAGACAGTTCTTGACAATTCTTTTATTTAAATGCTTCTTCTTTTTTCCTTCATCTTCTTCTTCTTCTGGTTCTTCTGGCTCTTCTGGTTCTTCCTCCGGCGTTCTCGTCCAGCATCTCCTCCGCGGCGTCTTCTATCTTCTTCTCCTCGGGCCGCTCCGCACCCATGGCATGGGGGGGAGGCTCCCGCTCTTCTCTTCATCTTCTTCTCTTCTTCATCTTCTTCTTCATCTTCTTCTCTTCTTCCTTCTTCTCTTCTTCATTTCTTCTCCGGGCCGCTCCGCAGCCATGCTGGCATGGTGGGAGGCTCCCGCTGTGTGACGGCGTCTCTTCGTCTGACGGTTCTTAAATAACGGGGGGCGGGGCCACCCGGTGACCCCGCCCCCCTCTGACGCACGGGACATGACGGGACTTCCCTGTGGCATTCCCCGTGACGTCACAGGGAAGTCCCGTCAAGTCACTGTGCGTCAGAGGGGGGCGGGGTCACCGGGTGGCCCCGCCCCCCGTTATTTAAGAACCGTCAGACGAAGAGACGCCGTCACACAGCGGGAGCCTCCCACCATGCCAGCATGGCTGCGGAGCGGCCCGGAGAAGAAATGAAGAAGAGAAGAAGGAAGAAGAGAAGAAGAAGAAGAAGAAGATGAAGAAGAAGATGAAGAAGAGAAGAAGATGAAGAGAACAGCGGGAGCCTCCCCCCCATGCCATGGGTGCGGAGCGGCCCGAGGAGAAGAAGATAGAAGACGCCGCGGAGGAGATGCTGGACGAGAACGCCGGAGGAAGAACCAAAAGAGCCAGAAGAACCAGAAGAAGATGAAGGAGAAAGAAGAAGCATTTAAATAAAGGAATTGTCAAAAACTGTCTCTTGTCATTTTTAACATTTTTGACAGTTTTTTAGTGAAATGGTAGGGGTAAGTACCCCCTTACCATTTCACACAGGGGGGGGGGGGCCGGGATCTGGGGGTCCCCTTGTTAAAGGGGGCTTCCAGATTCCGATAAGCCCCCCACCCGCAGACCCCCACAACCACCGGCCAGGGTTGTGGGGATGAGGCCCTTGTCTTCATCAACATGGGGACAAGGTGTTTTGGGGGGCTACCCCAAAGCACCCTCCCAATGTTGAGGGCATGTGGCCTGGTAGGGTTCAGGAGGGGGGGGCCGCACTCTCGTCCCCCCCTCTTTTCCTGCGGCCTGCCAGGTTGCGTGCTCGGATAAGGGTCTGGTATGGATTTTTGGGGGGACCCCACGCCTTTTTTTTTTTTTTGGCGCGGGGTTCCCCTTAAAATCCATACCAGACCTGAAGGGTCTGGTATGGAATTTAGGGGGAACCCCACGTCAATTTTTTTTTTTAAATTTTGGCTGGGGTTCCCCTTAATATCCATACCAGACCTGAAGGGCCTTGTATGGAATTTAGGGGGACCCCCACATCATTTTTTTTTTTTTATTTTGGTTCGGGGTTGCCCTGTGGGGAATTCCCATGCCGTTTTTATCAATGAACTTCTATGTGTATTGTCGGCAATGCAATAGCCGCGGGTAGTTTTAAATTAGTTTTTTCCTTCCAAATGTCATTTTGCTGTCAGACTGTTCTAAACACAGGAAACATGCGCCCCTTTACAGGCATACTATAGACACCCCCCAGGTACGAAATTTAAAGGGATATTACACTTTTATTGTTTGACTTTAAGCATTAATAAAATCACTGCTCCTGAAAAAACGTCCGTTTTTAAAACTTTTTTTTGCATTGATCCATGTCCCCTGGGGCAGGACCCGGGTCCCCAAACACTTTTTATGACAATAACTTGCATATAAGCCTTTAAAATTAGCACTTTTGATTTCTCCCATAGACTTTTAAAGGGTGTTCCGCGGCATTCGAATTTGCCGCGAACACCCCAAATTGTTCGCTGTTCGGCGAACTTGCGAACAGCCAATGTTCGAGTAGAACATGAGTTCGACTCGAACTCGAAGCTCATCCCTATTCTTTAACAAAAAAGGGAACTCCTCTCCCACACTAGTGATTAGCAGTATATTTGCAGGTCAGGTACACAGATCTTAAAAAGGAGAGAAAAAAATTGATTAAAAACTTTTAGAATTTAGGTAAACCTGACTGCACTTTATTACTCCATTTTAGAGGCTTGTCCCTAAAATAGAAAAAAATATATAGTTCGAGGGTCCTCTCTTAAATGCGCAAATTCTTTATACTGGTCTGGATTGAATTAGGCTTCTTCAGAGATTTGCTTCTGAATTGGTGGCCTTTATGTTCCTCTTGAGGAGATACCTCATTGAGTTACACATTCTCATAGCTTTGGCATTCATTCTCCTGAAAGTAATGCACATTATTAATTGCATCAGGAAAAGCAACAGGGCTACACAGATTAGGACAACATCAGGATGGAGTAAAATGTTTAGGAAAGCTGTAGCTTTAGGACTGTATCCTGAAAAAACTTTCCCACCAGGAAACCTTCACTTCTCTGTCTAATTTGTGGGATACTTTGATCATTCTATATTGATCATGAGTGAGTCGTATGGTGGCTTGGCTTGTTTCTCAGCATCTCTGAACACATTTAAAATCTCATACTGTTGCCCGAAATTTAATAGCCAAGCTTTTAACTCAGCCCCAAATCCCAGAGGAAGTTTCTGTAGGTGTATGGGGGTGTCAGGTTTGATATTCAGTATTTTCTCTGGGGTAATAGGGGTACGTCCTTGTGTCCCTGCTATATCTATTCAAAGTACAGGAGAAGATGTACAGTAGACTCCCTGACGTAGTGGACCACGCTGAGTACAGTTCAACCCATATGCAGAATATAAGGCATCACTGGACGTTTGATACTAGCACCAATACCCTTGACCCAGGTATTTTAAATAAGGTTGGGACAATTCCTCGGCATCCATGAAACATGACCCTTCCTTGTGCCATCATTGCAGTCTCATGATCCTGTCCTGTTTCCCCTGGCATAACACAACTCCTTCCTTTCTCCAGCACACATCAGTATCAATCATTTGAGGTGGTCCGGACCCATAAACCATCAGATCAGGATGGACTCGGGGTTGTAACACTGTAGACCCCAATAGGATAGTACCCAAAATGACCGTGGTATATGCACGATGTTCAGTACCTGCGACCGGAATCAGCAACGAGACAGTGCAAGTCAGGTTTTGGCAGCCATGGAACTGAGTCAACCACCAATCCATATGACGCATAGCAAACTTGAATACTACACTACCTGCTTGCTTTCTCAAATTTAGTGGAAATTGTCCTGCTGAAAAAGAGGCAAGCATTACTCTGAGGTCCTGAAACAATTCTGATTGTACCTGGGTGCAAGATAAAGAAAGTTGGATTTCTTCCTGTACCTTGGATAAAGCTGCTATCAATCCTGTGAATTTTTGTTTTATTACCTCAGATAGTGAGGCAGTAGCATCAATGTGAGCATGTTGTAGATTTTCGAGGCTATTATTCACATCTAGCTGCTCCTCTAAATCTGTACCTCTAAATCCATTTGTGTTTAGGCTACCTAGGGCAACACCCCATGCTCCTAAGGCAGTCTTCTTTTAGGCCTCTCTTTGCTCTAGTGTGGTAATATTCTGAATATCCATATTGCAGCCACTCCTTCAACATGTTTACCTGATTCTTAATGAAGGCTGCACACCGTTGATCCCATTTATCAACCCGGAAATCAGATAAGGTTATCCTCCATGTATATAACATAAATTGTGTTTTGTGTTCTGTTAGTACTGTCCAGCAAGATGAGTAAAGAGATGACTAGATCTGCTGCCTTCACTATTGGAGCCTAACAGGAGTCTGATCTAATTTTTGCCGGCATAAGAACATCCATCTCATTGGGTCCCCCTACAAGTGTCACATGGTTCTTTCCTCGTCCTTTCCAGGGATACCAATGTTTGGGATCAATAACTGGGGTATTTATTCCTAGGAACATGTAATCACTCTTAAACTTTTTAATTTGCATAAATGTCCAACAGCCTTCATAAAATGCGTTGCAGAATGGCAACGGGATGACCGGGAGGTATTCAGGAAAGACAAGAGAGGAGGAGAGTTGCCATCTGATGGTTACACTGAGAGACTGTGGCTGGGTTATAAGCCTCAAAGCAGAGCTGATCTCCTTAAAAAAGAGATCTGAGCAGCTGGTAAGAGGCAGTTATTTTCCAAGTGGAAGGACTTTCCTATCTCACATCACTTTTTCCTACGGTGTTTTCCTGTTTGAAGTCACTAATATCTATGAAGGAGAGACATCCCTTTAATGTGACCATTCAGTGACCAGCAACACTATCAGTTCAGACAATTTTTGTGAACGATATCTTCACTTGTCTTTTTATGATTTTATTATGTGATTATTTGTATAATACATTTTGGATTGATTACTGTGATGTATTTATTTTCTCCCAGTATTAGATTCTTCCTATTGCTAGGGAGTAAATATGTCCCTACAGGATAAGGTCATTACACCATTTGCAGTGAATTATTACCACGTATATGGTCTCATATAGCGCAGTTTTTTTCCTTGATATTTTACTTATTGTATGTATCTCACATTATAAACTGCAGCAGGACCCTAATTGTTGTATTCTCTAGAACAAACAGTACCTCAATATCACATCTTCTAGAAGTGCCATTTAGACAGCGCTGTATTTCCATTTGATATACGCTGTATAAATGTCACTGGTCCCAAAAATGTGTCAAAAGTGTCTGATTTGTCTGCCGTAATATCATAGTCCCAATAAAAATCGCTGATCGCTGCCTTACTAGTAAAAAAAATAAATAATAAAAATGCCATAAATCTATCCCATATATATATATCTATATATATCGGATATATATCGGATTGATTACTGTGATGTATTTATTTTCTCCCAGTATTAGATTCTTCCTATTACTAGGGAGTAAATATGTCCCTACAGGATAAGGTCATTACACCATTTGCAGTGAATTATTACCACGTATATGGTCTCATATAGCGCAGTTTTTTTCCTTGATATTTTACTTATTGTATGTATCTCACATTATAAACTGCAGCAGGACCCTACTTGTTGTATTCTCTAGAACAAACAGGACCTCAATATCACATCTTCTAGAAGTGCCATTTAGACAGCGCTGTATTTCCATTTGATATACACTGTATAAATGTCACTGGTCCCAAAAATGTGTCAAAAGTGTCCGATTTGTCTGCCGTAATATCATAGTCCCAATAAAAATCGCTGATCGCTGCCTTACTAGTAAAAAAAATAAATAATAAAAATGCCATAAATCTATCCCATATATATATATCTATATATATCGGATATATATCGGATTGATTACTGTGATGTATTTATTTTCTCCCAGTATTAGATTCTTCCTATTACTAGGGAGTAAATATGTCCCTACAGGATAAGGTCATTACACCATTTGCAGTGAATTATTACCACGTATATGGTCTCATATAGCGCAGTTTTTTTCCTTGATATTTTACTTATTGTATGTATCTCACATTATAAACTGCAGCAGGACCCTACTTGTTGTATTCTCTAGAACAAACAGGACCTCAATATCACATCTTCTAGAAGTGCCATGTAGACAGCTCTGTATTTCCATTTGATATACACTGTATAAATGTCACTGGTCCCAAAAATGTGTCAAAAGTGTCCGATTTGTCTGCCGTAATATCACAGTCCCAATAAAAATCGCTGATCGCTGCCATTACTAGTAAAAAAAATAAACAATAAAAATGCCATAAATCTATCCCATATATATATATATGTGTGTGTAAATGCTATAACTTTTGCGCAAACCAATCAATATACGCTTATTGTGATTTTTTTGTACCAAAAATATGTAGAAGAATACATAAACAAAGGAAAAAAAATTGTTTTTTTTTTTTTTAAAAAAAGGGTTATTTATTATAGCAAAAAGTAAAAGATATTGGAGGTTATTTAGTAAAGGAAAATCCATTTTGCACTGCAAGTGCTCTTGAAAGTGCACTTGGAAGTAAAGTCACTGATCCGAGGGGGACATGCAAAGAAAATAAAAAACAGCATTTTAGCTTCCACATGATTGGATGATAAAATTAGCAGAGCTTCCACTCATTTCAGATCTACCCTTTAGATTTAGAGCGACTGCACTTCCAAGTACACTTTCTGTGCACTTTCAAGTGCACTTGCAGTGCAAAGTGGATTTGCCTTTCGTAAATAACCCCCATTGTGTTTTTTTCAAAATTGTCGCTCTTCTTTTGTTTATAGCGCAAAAAATAAAAACCGCAGAGGTGATCAAATACCACCAAAATAGAGCTCTATTTGTAGGCAAAAGGATGGAAATCTTATTTGGGTACAGCATCACATGACCGCGCAATTAAAGCGTTACAGTGTTGTGTCACAAAAAATGGCCTGGTCAGGAAGGAGGTAAATTCTTCCAGGGCTGAAGTGGTTAAGTTTGTTATGGACACTTTATAGGTCTTGGTATCAAGATCTACAAACATTTTCTTTGTAGATTGACTGTAATTTGATCTCTCAGGAAAATTCCTGGGACTAGGCATTCCATATCCTTGGGGTCCCAATTCCCTTCACAAAAAGCAATGTCTTCATCTATGTGATATGTTACATACAGTATGGTATCAGAGCTATCTTGCAACACCCGCTGTATTCGTTCCCGCTCACTAGGACTAGTTCTCAAGTATGTAAGTCTGCAAAGCCTATCTAGTAGATACCCTTCATCAATGTCTTTATAGGCTGTATGAAAGCTGTAAGGGTTTGGATTGAGGCTGATGGTATGCTCAAGGAAGGACCCATCAAAACCCATTTCTGCTATGGCATGAATGAGTATATACTCATGAAAGTACATTAGGTATCTGGGGAGTACTTGTCCTTGTTTGCATTCTACCTTATGGATCTGTGTGTGACTCCACCCCTCAGGTTTTATTACCCATTTACTATACTCCTCTGGTGGAGTCTAGGGTGCAGGCTCTGTTCCATGGTGGAATGGGACTGGCTTCCCAGGAGCTGACGTTTCTTGATCAGAAACGAGAACATACCAGCTGAGTAAACTTTTAACCAAGGGAGACAGGCCAATTCCACCAGGCTCCCTAAACATTCTTCTGAACTTGTTTGCAATGATTGGTTTTACCTGATTAACTCTAGGGGCAAGTGTTTAGATCTTTTCCAAAAGAACACTGAAAGTGAGCTCACTAGACTTGCTTTGCATTCCAACAATAGAGGATATATCCATCGGGATAATCTTACTTTAGAGGAGTGCTATCTAGAAAAGAGGGTGAGAGTATAGTGCCCAATACCCCCATTATGTCCATTTTCCATCATCTCCTGAAAACCTATAAGGGTTTAACCCCTTTGGCTGGTATTGGGTCACTCAACGAACAATTAGGACGTTGGGTTGACTACTCATTAACGCCTTTGTTAAAACATCTTCCTAGCTATCTTAGAGATACTAAACAACTTTTAAACATTGTAGAACAGATCGTATGGGAGCCAGGTGATGTATGGATTACGTGTGATGTATCCAGTTTGTATTCTTCAATTCCTCATGATCTGGGTATACGGGCAGTTAGTTTTTCTTGGATCTGTACAGCAGATATTCTCCAATACATAAAGAATACATTCTTTAATGTTTGGAGTACCTGCTGTCTCACAATTTTTTTTCGTTTGATGGCAGTTTTTATCTCCAGAGCTGCGGAGCTGCGATAGGAGCGTGGTTTTCACCCTCTCTTGCCAACCTATATATGGGTTGGTGGGAGAGGGTCCACATCTTTGGTGATACTAACCATTTTTGTTCAGCCATCAAGATGCACATTGATGAGATGCTGTTCATTTGCTCAGGAAACGTAGATGATATGGGTACGTGTTTGAGTTACATGAATGACAATAATCTTTATCTGCATTTCACTGGGCATATGGACGTTAACTCGATTCCATTTCTCATTGTATTGCTTTCCAGCAGGGAGGGTCGCATATTTTCGAGCCTATATAGGAAGCCCCTGTCTGTTAATACACTTCTTCATGCAGATTCCGGACATCCAGACACACTATACGAGGCATACCGATGGGGCAACTGATTAAGCTGCTGAGAATATGTAGTGAAGACAGGGTGTATGAAGAGGAGAAGCAGCTCATGAATGGGAGATTCCTGTCACGGGGTTATGAATTGGGTACCATTCAAAGGGCAGTTAACATTGCTGATAATATAGAGAGGAAACCCCAATTGGAGGATAAGCGATCCCCAGTTAGTACTTCAGTTTTTTCCACCCCTTACAGTTTGGAATTCAACAGAATTAGGAGAATAATGGAACGACACATCCCCAATTTATATGAGGATGATGTCTATGTCAATATTCTGTTCAAAGGAGTTAAAGCTGTATCCCGGCGTGCTCCCTCTCTTAGTAAAGCTTTGTCACCCAGTGATTTTTGTTCCCGTACTCAGAGTATAACTTGGCTTGATTTTTTAGGCAACTGTGGAGCGAACATATGCCCATGCTGTACACGTATTATTAAGGGGGACAAGTTTTCATCAAACATTAGTGGCTAATCTTATAGTGTCAACACATTTATTAATGGTAAAACCAGAAATTTGATCTATTTAATCACGTTTAAAGAGAGAAGTATTCAATATGTGGGCCATACCACTAGAAGATTGAGAGATTGATTGAATTATCATGTTCGTGACACAGAGAAGGAACATGCAACTAATGTTGCTAGGCATTTTAATGAGATGCGCAATAGAAACACATCAAATACAAATACAAGGTATTGAAAAAGTACACTGAGAAGAGGGGGTAATAGCTTTAGGATCTTATGCAAACGTGAAGTTTTGGGAACTTTTGGATATTCAGTTTGCAGACTAGAATTCCTAAGGGCTTGAACTTCGAGTGGGACCTTACCCACTTTTATGATTAAAGTCTATAGGTGTTTTTGATTTCCAACGTGTGTTTGTGTGTGTCTTATGGCCCGTAAACACGGTCGGATTTTCCGATGGAAAATGTCCGATCACAGCGTGTTGTCGGAAATTCCGACCGTGTGTGGGCTCCATCGGACATTTTCCATCGGATTTTCCGACACACAAAGTTGGAGAGCAGGAGATAAAATTTTCCGACAACAAAATCCGTCGTATGTACACAAATCCGACGGACAAAGTGTCACGCATGCTCAGAATAAATAAAGAGATGAAAGCTATTGGCCACTGCCCCGTTTATAGTCCCGACGTACGTGTTTTACGTCAACGCGTTCAGAACGATCGGATTTTCCGACAACTTTGTGTGACCGTGTGTATGCAAGACAAGTTTGAGCCAACATCCATCGGAAAAAATCTTAGGATTTTGTTGTCGGAATGTCCGAACAAAGTCCGACCGTGTGTACGCCCTATTAGACTCATACTGCTTCCACGATGTGTGTGGTTTGCGTGGTGTGGGTTATAGATACAGTGTAAATAAGTGCTCCGCGCTGCCTAAATCAGTAATAGCAGCTGTAGCGCTGGTAGATTTTTATTCTACCGCTTAAATGTAAATTTAGTGGGTCATCTGTTCTGTACATAGTTCAGATTTAATCTATGGCTAAATTAGTTTCTGTTCTAGCCTTGGTTGTGTTGCGTGCAGTTCCACTCCGTCACCTGTAGATGTCGGTGTCACTACAGACCGGAGCTGGAAAGCAACAGACTGAGGTGTATTGAGTGCTCTTCTTTCTCAGAAGTAACTCGGCAGAGGTTGTCCCCTGCAGTGCATTCTGGGAAGAGGTATTTAAGGGACTGATGCCATATTTCTGGTCTCTTTTCTTTCCACCTGCTGGCCTTCCTGGCCGACAGGTATGTGCTAGAAGTCCTACCCCGTGGTCCTCCGGGCCGGAGGACTGCATTGCTGCAGCATGTGGGTGGGCCCAGAAGTCTGTCTGGGGCCTGCTACAGCTACTGCAGAGATGGTCCTGTGCTGTCTGTCCTGCGGGAAGAAGTCGGACGGTTGAGAAGAATCCAGGGGGGACCCGTCTTGGAAGGATCATGCGGAGCGCTGGTCTGGAGAGGGGCCTGGTGACTCAATTGGAAGAGGCATCTTAAGTTAACCTACCACATAGTACTGCTGGGTCGGCTTAAAGGTTCTGGTACTGTGTTGCTCTTCATCTAAAACTACTACGTCCTGTGGCAGAGGATCGTACAGTTTTGTTCTACCCAAGTCTGTGGCAGAGACTTTCTGTTCGTGCTGCGCTCTGGCTGCTAGGTTAGTGAGAGAGGCCTATATATATTGGTTCTGAGATTGCATGTCTATATGGTTTTGACAAAGCAAGACACTTCTTGTGAAACGCATCAACCTTACCATCTCTTGCCAGTCCGTGCCTGGATGTTTTTATCCATTTTTGATACTAATAAAGTTGATATTGCACTGTATTTGTGTGCATCCTTTTTCTCTCCACTTAACTGACACTGTGGTCGAATAATTCTGGGGACTCCTCCATGCATGATGGTGGGGCTACGGAAGGAGTGACTGTGGACGAGGAGCCGGTAGAATAGGCTGCTTTGGCGGCTGCGTTGGAAGGCAAACTGCTCTGAGCTTGGGTGAGGAGGATGAGGACGGCTTTTATTATATTTTTTCATGTGACAACACTGAAGAAATGACTGGGGAGCTACAGTTCATTGAGGGAACCATGAATGCCAACATGTACTGTGACATACTGAAGCAGAGCTTGATCCTCTCCCTTCAGAGACTGGGCTGCAGGGCAGTATGCCCTGATAAGGACCCCAAACACACCTCCGGGACGACCATTGCCTTGCTAAAGAAGGTGAGGGTAAAGGTGATTGACTGGCCAAGCATGTCTCAAGACCTAAACCCTATTGAGCATCTGTAGGGCATCCTCAAATGGAAGGTGGAGGAGCGCATGGTCTCTAACATCCACCATCTCCATGATGTAATGTTAATGTTATTTTGAGGGGACAGCAAATTTACAGTTATGCAAGCTGTACACTCACTACTTTACATTGTAGCAAAGTGTCATTTCTTCAGTATTGTCACATGAAAAGATATAATAAAATATTTACAAAAATGTGAGGGGTGTACTCACTTTTGTGAGATACTGTATATATATATATATATATATATATATATATATATATATATATATATATATATTAATACACCGCCTGAAGTGTATTAGAAACAGTACACCACTGAATTCACTGTAGCTATAGGCTACACTGGATGCAGAGTATATATATATATATATATATATATATATATATATATATATATATATATATATATATTAGACTGTATATACAGTATCTCACAAAAGTGAGTACACCCCTTACATTTTTGTAAATATTTTATTATATCTTTTCATGTGACAATACTGAAGAAATCACACTTCGCTACAATGTAAAGTAGCGAGTGTACAGCTTGTATAACAGAGTAAAATTGCTGTCCCCTCAAAACAACTCAACACACAGCCAATAATGTCTAAATCACTGGCAACAAAAGTGAGTACACCCCTAAGTGAAAATGTCCAAATTGGGCCCAATTAGCCATTTTCCCTCTCTGGTGTCATGTGACTCATTGGTGTTACAAGGTCTCAGGTGTGAATGGGGAGCAGGTGTGTTTAATTTGGTATTATCGCTCTCACTCTTTCATACTGGTCACTGAAAGTTCAGCATGGCACCTCATTGCAAAGAACTCTCTGAGGATCCGAGAAATAGAATTGTTGCTCTACATAAAGATGGCCTAGGCCATACGAAGTTTGCCAAGACCCTAAAACTAAGCTGCAGTACACCACCTGAAGTGTACTGTGTACACTATGTACACCACCTGAAGTGTATTAGAAACTGTATATTATATGTATATATTAGACTGTATTTATATATTAATACACAGCCTGAAGTGTATTAGAAACTGTACACCCTGTATTATATACTGTGTACACTGCCTAAAGTGTATTAGAAACTATACACCACCAAATGCACTGTATATATAGGCTACACTAAATGCAGAGTATATATATGCAGAGTATATATATATTGCATTCAAAGAAATAGTGCCGCCTCGGCTTGGAAGCCGAGATCTTTTTTTCTTAGTTTTTTTTTTTTATTTCAGCTGTCCCAGCCTAGAGGTGAGATGTGGGGTCTTATTGACCCCACATCTCACTGTAAAGAGGACCGATCGTGCCATATTCCTATTACAAGGGATGTTTACATAGGAATAATAATGATAGGAATAAAAGGTTTTTTTTTAAAGTGTCAAACTGAAAAATTTAAAGAAAAATTAACAATTAAAAAAATGTAAAGTGCCCCTGTCCTCTTGTGGTCACATGCAGGAGCAAGCGCATATGTAAGTCCCACCCACATATGAAAACGGTGTTCAAACCACACATATGAGGTGTCTCCACGAATGTTAGAGCAAGAGCAATAATTCTAGCCCTCTGTGACTCTAAACATGTAACCAGTAAAAAATGTTAAAGCGTCGCCTATGGGGATTTTTAAGTACTGAAGTTTGGTGCCATTTCACGAGCGTGTGCAATTTTGAAGCGTGCCAAGTTAGGTATCTATTTACGGCGTAACTTCATCTTTCACATTATGCAAAAAAATTGGGCTAACTTTACTGTTTTCCCCAAAAAAAAGTGTTTGAAAAATTGCTGCGCAAATATTGTGCGAGATAAAAATATTGCAATGACCGCAAAGTATATATACTCTGCATCCGGTGTAGCCTATATCTACAGTGCATTCGGCGATGTACTGTTTCTAATACACTTCAGGTGGTGTATTAATATATATATAGAGTCTAGTATATATATACATATATAAATATATAATATATATTATCATTACATCAGGGTGCCCAGAGAGCCCCCCACTTACATCAGGGTCCTCAAAGAGCCTCCCTTTACATCAGGGTCCCCAGAGAGCCTCCCCCTGGCATCAGGGTTCCCAGAGAGCCCCCCACTTACACCAGGATCCCCAGAGAGCCTCCCCTTACATCCGGGTCCCAGAGAGCCCCCCTTGCCTCAGGGTCCCCAGAGAGCCTCCCCCTTACATCAGGTTCCCCAGAGAGCCCCCCATTACATCAGGGTCCCCAGAGATCCCCTACTTACATCAGAGTCCCCAGAGAACCTCCCCTTACATCAGGGTCCCCAGCAAGCCTCCCCCACTTACATCAGGGTCCACAGAGAGCCCCTCCTTACCTCAGAGTTGCCAGAGAGACCCTACTTACATTAGGGACCCCACAGAGCCTCTACTTACATCAGAGTCCCCAGAGAGCCTCCCCCTTACATCAGGGTCCCCAGAGAGCCCCTACTTACATCGGGGTCCCCAGAGTGCCTCCCCCTTACATCAGGGTTCCCAGAGAGAACTTACTTACATTAGGGTCCCCAGAGAGCCCCCCTTGCATTAGGGTCCCCAAAGAGCCCCTATTCACACCAGGGTCCCTAGAAAGCCCCCCTTGCATCAGGGTCCTGAGAGAGCCCCTCTTTGCATCAGGGTCCTCAGAGAGCCCCCCTTGCATCAGAGTCCACAGAGAGCCTCCCCCTTACATCAGGGTCCCCAGAGAGCCCCCCCTCACATCAGGGTCCTCAGAGAGCCCCTCTTTACATTAGAGTCCCCCCCTTACATCAGGGTCCCCAGAGAGCCTCCCCCACTTATCTCAGTGTCCCCAGAGAGGCCCCCTTGCAACTGGGTCCTTAGGGAGCCCCCCACTTGCATCAGGGTCCCCAGAGAGCCCCCCTTACATCCGGGTCCCCAGAGAGCCTCCCCCTTACATCAGAGTCTCCAGAGAGCCCCTTCCTTAAATCAGGGTGCCCAGAGAGCCCCTTTCTTAAATCAGGGTGCCCAGAGAGCCCCTTCCTTACATCAGGGTCCCCAGAGAGCCCCTTCCTTACATCAGGGTCTCCAGAGGGCCCCCCATACATCAGGGTCCCCAGCGAGCTCCCTTGCATCTGGGTCCCCAGAGAGTTCCCCACTTGCATCAGGGTCCCCAGAGAGTCCCCCTTACATCTGGGTCCGCAGAGAGCACCCCTTACATCAGGGTCTCTAGAGAGCCCCTTCCTTAAATCAGGGTGCCCAGAGAGCCCCTTCATTATATTATGGTCCCCAGAGAGCCCCCCTACATCAGGGTAGCCTGAGAGCCTCCCCTACTTACATCAGGATCCCTAGAGAGACCCCCCCCACTTACATCAGGGTCTCCAGAGAGTCACTCCTTACATCATGGTCCCCGGAGAGCCTCTTCCTTATATCAGGGTCCCTAGAGAGCCCCTTCCTTACATCAGGGTCTCCAGAGAGCCCCCGTACATCAGGGTCCCCAGTGAGCCCCCCTTGCATCAGGGTCCCCAGAGAGCCCCCCACTTACATCAGGGTCCCCAGAGAGCCCCTCCCTACCTCAGAGTCCCCAGAGAACCGCTCCTTACATCAGGGTCACCAAGAGAGAGGGCGGGCAGTGAGAGATGATGTCATCTCTCTGCTGCCCGCAGCTGCACAGTGAAAGCGGAACAGCGGTGATGCAGGGCGGGCGGTAAGAGATGATGTCATGCCTGCCCGCTCTCCAGTGCTTCTCGTTGCACACGCAGCCCAGCTGCAGAGAGGCCACAGCCATCTCTGACAGACTCGGGGCTATAGCCCCAAAAGCCACCCTCTACTGACGCCACTGCGCAGTACATCGGTGCTCAAATTAATAGCTGCACGAGCCGCCTAGCCATTACTTTGACAGGTTGTCACTGAAACTGGTCCACTGAGCCATCAGCCCACCGGGAAACTCCCAGTAGACCCGATAGCCAGTACATGCCTGCCTGCCACCCACCCTGACCTTGACTTGTTTCCTGATTTCTTTCTGTCTCCTGCCGTTTGTACTCTGCACATGCGTTTGGTCTCTGCATCTTCATCTAGGCTTACCTAGGGGCTGTGATCTCCTACCAGTTTGCCGTAAGTCCATCCCCACCATCGGGGCCCTGGTGAAGAAGCAGGCTGGGGCTTAGGCTCCGTACCCTGGGTAACCTTGAGTTGGTGATCTACAGGGGATCACTATTACTGAAAGCTGACAGGCTCATTTGTAAACAGGTATAGGAGGAATAAGAAGATTTTCCCCCCATTTTTCTTGGTATGGGCACTGGGGTATATGTTTACTTTGACAAAAGCCCTTTCATTATACTGCTTACATTTGCTGATATTATTGTGGTGTTCTATATCATGTGAGCACCATGGCTTAGGTGTAAAAAAACTGGCTGTACCTTTGCTTACATCACTAATGCCCTGTACACACGACCAGTTTTCCTGTCGGAATAAACTCTGAAGGTTTTTCTGACGGAGCTCCGACGGAATTCCGCTAAAGCTATCATGCATACACACAGTCACAACAAATTCCGACCGCCCAGAACGTGGTGACGTACAACACGTACGACGGGACTAGAAAATGGAAGTTCAATAGCCAGTAGCCAATAGCTTCCATCTCGTACTTGCTTCAGAGCATGCGTCGTTTTTGGTACGTTGGAACAGCATACAGACGATCGGTTTTCCCGATAAGAATTGGTTCCATCATAAAAATTTAGAACATGTTCTCTTTCTAGGTCCGTCAGAATTTGCGACTTAAAAAGTCTGATGGGGCATACGCACGATCGGAATATACGATGAAAAGCTCCCCTCGGATTTTTTCTGTCAGACATTCCGCTCGTGTGTACACGGCATAAGAGTTTATCTTGAACCCCTCCCCTCCATCGTACAAAGCTGGCACAATAATTATTTTTTCCACAGAGAGACTTAGATCTGCATATCTAAAGTAACTGAAGGATACAGCATGTGAGTTCCTTTCAGATGACCTATTGGCCAGTGAATACCAAGGGTTATGACATTTGGCTGCTATCACCCTCTTCAGCTTCACAGCACCTGTTACCTGGTTTCTTACTGTAACCAAACTGACACCTGACTCTTTTTACAGGGGGACACTGATATGACCGTATGACCATTATATACATCAAATGAATATAACAAGCGTTTTCTTTGACCTAATGTTTGCTAGCTTTCACTCCATATGTAATTTTTTTTTTTTTTTGCTTTAATGTTTTAAGACTCGACAAAAGTCAACAAAATATTGTATGTGATTGCAATAACTAATGATGATTAAAGAGTATCTAAACCCAAAAATAAACATTGAATTTATTACAATTTACCAGTCCTTAGATGTGGTGGCTGCATTAATTTTTTTTTCAGGCTAAGTACATTATCTGCAAGTACAGAAAAATATATTTTTATCGTGCCAGGCTTTACTTTCTGCAAACTGAACAGAAATCTTAAAGTCTATATAAGCCCTCGCAATTAACAACATTTTGTTCTGTTTAATATGTAGGTTTTATGTATATGTGTTTGATAAGTGCAAAAAATACCTGTTAATCATATCTGAGATATCCAGATCTGTCCTGTGTCCTTTGCATACATCTTGCATTGTCATGAAGACTGCAGAAATGGTAGCCTTTATGTTATAGAGATCTAAAAGTAGCGACGGATGAGTCTGTCCTGATTTGATTCACCGTGGGTTTGTCTCAACTTGTTCCAAGTTCTGAAATCTTGAACTTAGGTGTGAATGGTATTGACGTCTGGTGTGGGGTACATGTACCAATGCTAACAAAATACAGGACAGAGGGGAGAGGATCTTTTTATGCAGCTTTGAGAGCAACATTAAAAATGCACAACCCTTCAAAATGCTTAAGAGAAGCTTTAATGCTGTACAATTGTCATAGACAGTTTCAGCCACAGAGTATACTGGCAGTGCATATTTAACTGTGGAATTGTTTATTTTTTCTTTTACAATTAGCTTGGCTTATATACAACAGCAGCACTTTAATCTGATTCATTTCAGTTTGAAGAATTAAAATACTGCAGAGGATTTAGCAGTTTAAAACTGACCAGCAGAATAATAGGCCTAATTAATATGCGCCTAACTTGTATTTTGTCTAATGACATAGGGGGATACGTTGGATGTAAGCGATATAATAGGATTGTCCTGGCTCATTGAAGAAAGTACTAAGAATTTTAGGAATCAGTGTGCAAGGTTTCTCATACAAAAATGTAGGCATTTATTTCAGGAGGTATTATTTATTGGTTTACATTTATTTTATATATTATATTTTTTATTTTATGTTGATAGGGCCTTTTTAGGTTAAACTGTTTTTTTGTTGTTGCAGGGCTTCCCTCTAAAAAAAGCATTTGAGGGGTTGCATTTTTTAGGATTTTATGTTTTGGGATGTTTACATTTTAGTTTATACTTTAGGGGTTCTCAAATCACTGTGTTTTTGTTTTGTTTTTGAAACTGCCTTTTGTTTTCAGCATGATGCTTCATTGAAATGAAAATAAAACTAGATGGAAGAACAGTGTGTGCCTAAAGCATTGCACATACTATCACTCAATGCACATCCCCCCCTCATCAAACAGATACAATAAAATTTAAGCATACATTAGTTAGGCCTATTATCACTGATTAAAACTGTCCTGTTGCTGGAAAATAAGGATGAGCTGAATGTATCTGGGTTTAATTTGAGGGAGGTTTGGCAAACATGAGTTTGGGTGCCTAAATCAAAACTCATTGCAGTTAATGAAGCTTGAATATTAAAAAAACAGTAATTGCCATTTTATAGGCTAAGGCAAGCCACACATTGATCTTTTTTTTTCCGTTCAACCAGCAGGTTGAATGAAAAAAAATTATCAGATTCCCACATCCACACTTTCGAGGTGAATTGGGGAATCCTTCCCGCTGTGGTAATGTATTCTGACAGCAGGGAGCCTTCCCTGCCATCAGAATACAATTATCAGCTTTGCCCACTATAGCTGGCGGCACTGAACATTTGGGAAAAACCAGGCGGGCTGGTTGTTCACATAGTCGGAGAGTATTGACCCGTAAATTAATGGGACTAGGTGACATCACTGGTTGCTAAGAATGTGGTGGGTTCCAGCACCTGCTGCTTCCTTAGCAAACATTGATATGAAGCTATCATAGGAAGTAGCCATAGAAATACTGCCACTATATATAAGCTTAGCTCCTGCCAAATAGGTAAAAAGTCAAAGGTTCGGGCAAATATCCTAAAGCACAATGCCAAACTTTGAGCTAATTTTTATTAACTAATTTTACACTGCTCTATCCTCTTTACTAACTCAATTCTTGTAATGGGACCCCTACCTGCACAATTTGTCTGTTGTAAATTTGGGCATAAAAATGCTGTTTAAAAATGTCCTACTGCTAGTTACTACAGGTATAATGCCATCAATTTACACAGCTCTTTTTTTACATGCTATATATTGTACTTTTACATCTGTCCCTGCCCTCAAGGAACTTACAATCTAAGGACCCTAACTCACATTTATACATACACACATGGCACAGGAAAACCCATACAGGCACAGGGAGAACATGCAAACCTCATGCAGGTAGTGCCATGGCTAGGATTTGAGCTAACAACCCTAGTGCTACTAGGCCGAAGTTCTAACCACTTAACCACTGTGCTGCTGATCTCAAATCATGTAGTAAAACTCCAGACTGTAGTCTTTGTAGTAAATTTGAGACTGAAATTGCTATTTAAAGTAGAATTCCAGTTAAACACTAGCTATACTTAAACCTGAAACAACAAAACAATTAACGTGCAAAAGGGCATACAAAACAGTGAAAACACATAATACACATAATATGAAAACACATAATATGTACAGGGCATACCTTGTAAGTGTAGAATATGAATAAATACATGCTGTACTCATAGAATATTATGTGCAAAATACAGTGCTAAACATAAATAAACAATTGACATCACATAAAGTCCATATATCAGGCAAAAAGGTTCACGTAACAATAAAAAGTTTGTATCCACCAGTGTGATATTCCTCTTTCTACAAAGTGTGCTCTTCGAACACTTTCATATGTGAAACACCCAGTGCTCCATACACCAAAACACATGTATTACCAGAATTAATGTGGCTCTCAAAGTCTTGAAAGGTCAAAACACTTTCTACTGATTAGTCCAATAGCCCATATATCCGGATGCACAGTGCTCATCAGGAAATCATATGTTGACCAGTTGACACTAGAGATGAGCCTCATGTTCAACTTGAACATAAGTTCGAGTTGAACATCGGGCGTTCACTGAATACCGAAAATTATGGGGTGTTCACTGGAAATTTGAGGGCCCACGGAACGCCCTATAATGAAGAGATTGCAGTGCATTGATGGCTGCTCATTGGCCAAAGCATGCACCTGACCTGCATGCTTTGGCCAATCACAGTGTGCTGTGCTTTGAGAGCCATGATTGTCCCAAGGCAGGGTGCCACCAGTAGTCCACACCCCACACTATGTAAGGCTGCTTACACGGCAGCCGCACATAGTTTTATGAATGAGAGCAGCACAATGACATTTGTAAAGGAAAAATTTTAATCCAAAACTGCTTGTGGCTGTAATGAATTGTCAGATCCCTGCAATATACGTAAAAATCATTGAAAAAAATGGCATGGGTTCCCCCCCCAGTCCATTACCAGGCTCTTTGGGTCTGGTATGGATATTAAGGGGAACCCTGTGCCAGATTAAAAAAATTTGAGTGGGGATCCCCCCAAAATCTATATCAGGCCCTTCAGGTCTGGTATGGATTTTAAGGGGAACCCGTGACAATTTTTTTTTTTTAAATGGCATGGGGGTCCCCCCAAAATCCATACCAGGCGCTTCAGGTCTGGTATGGATTTTAAGGGGAACCCTGTGCCAAAATAAAAAAAATGGCATGGGGGTCCCCCCAAAATCCATTCCAGACCCTTATCCAAGCACGCAACCTGGCAGGACACAGGAAAAGGGGGGGATGAGAGAGCACCCCTTCACCCCCTCCTGAACTGTACCAGGCTCCATGCCCTCAACATGGGGAGGGTGTTTTTGGGTCCCTCCAAAACAAGGGGACAAGGGCCCCTTCACCACAACCCTTGCCTGGTGGTTGTGGGGGTCTGTGGGCAGAGGGCTTATCAGAATCTGGAAGCCCCCTTTAACCACTTCAATACCAGGCACTTACGCCCCTTCCTGCCCAGGACAATTTTCAGCTTTCAGCGCTGTCACACTTTGAATGACAATTGCGCAGTCATGCAATACTCTACCCAAACTAAATTTTTATCATTTTCTTCCCACAAGTAGAGCTTTCTTTTGGTGGCATTTGATCACTACTGGGGTTTTTATTTTTTGCTAAGAAAACTAGAAAAGACCAACATATTTAAAAAAAAATAGTTTTTCTTAGTTTCTGTCATAAAATTTTGTTTTCCCCTTCACTGACGGGCACTGATGAGGCGGCACTGATGGGCACTGATGAGGCAGCACTGATGGGCACTAATGAGGAGGCACTGATATGTAGAATTGATGGGCACTGATAGGCAGCACTGATATGCAGCACTGATGGGCACTGATAGGCGGCACTGATGGGCACTGATAGGTGGCACTGATGGGCACTGAAAGGCAGCTGTGATGGGCACTGACAGGCAGCTGTGATTGGCACTGACAGGCAGCTGTGATGGGCACTGACAGGTGGCACTGATAGGTGGCACTGATGGGCAGCACTGATGATGAGGTATTGATAAGTACTGACAGGTGTTACTGCTGGGCAGTGATTGGCACTGTGGTGGGCAATGATTGGCACTGTGTTGGGCAGTGATTGGCACTGTGGTGGGTAGTGATTGGCATTGTGGCAATCTTGGGACATTGCTGGGCACTGGTTGGCAGGTGATTGGCACATCTGAGGGGGTTGTGCTGAGCCGCTGATCGGCTTTCCTTGTCAGAGCGAACCGAGGAATGCTGTTTACCAGCACTTCCTGGTTCATGAGATGATCAGCTGTGATTGGTCACAGCTGATCATGTGGTAAGAAGCCTCTGACAGAGGCTACTTATCATGATCGGAGATGCGGGGTGTCAGACTGAAGCACCACACTCGTGATTGCCATGCTGCGCGCCCCCACGGGCGCGCGCTGGCATGTTATCCTGCTGGACATCATATGACGCCCAGTCAGGATAACAGAACCACTTCCCGGCCGTCAATATGCTATAGGCTGGGCAAGAAGTGGTTAAAAGGAGGACCCCCAGATCCTGCCCCTCCATGTGAATGGGTATCGGGTACATTGTACCCCTATACGTTCACCAAAAAAAGTATCAAAATGGTAAAAATGACTGGAGACAGTTTGGAACAAGTCCTTTATTAAGAAAAAAAAAAATAGTGTTCCGCGATGTAACTCCATCTTCGATGACAGTGCCGACGACCCGAGAAAAAAAACCCGATACCTCCCACCCGCAGACCCCCACAACCACCGGGCAAGGGTTGTGGAGAAGACTCCCTTGTTCCCATCAACATGGGGACAAGATGTTTTGGGGGGCTACCCCAAAGCACCCTCCCCATGTTGAGGGCATGTGGCCTTGCATGGTTCAGGAGGGGGGCGCTCTATCGCCCCCCCTTTTTTCCTGCGGCCTACCAGGTTGTGTGCTCAGATAAGGGTCTAGTATGGATTTTGGGGAGACTCCCACGCCTTTTTTTTTTTTAATTGGCACGGGGTTTCCCTTAATATCCATACCAGACCTGAAGGGCCTGGTATTGATTTTGGGGGGACCCCCGCACAATTTTTTTAAAATTTTGGTGCAGGGTTTCCATTAATATTCGTACCAGACCCAAAGGGCCTGGTAATGGACTGGGGGAGAACCCATGTCATTTTTGTCAATGATTTTTATCTATATTGCTGGGATCCGACAATTCATTACAGCCACCAGCAGTTTTAAATTACATTTTTTCCCTTAGAAACGTAATTTTGCTGTGGTACTGTACTAAACACGGGGAAATATGCGCTACTTTACAGGCATACTAAGGACACCCCCCGGCACGATATTTAAAGGAAAATTTCATTATTATTGTTTCACTTTAAGCATTATTAAAATCACTGCTCCTGAAAAAACTTCAGTTTTTGAAACTTTTTTTTGCATTGATACTTGTCCTCTGGGGTAGGACCTGGGTCCCTAAACACTTTTTATGACAATAATATAAATATAAGCCTTTAAAATGACTACTTTTGATTTTTCATGTTCATGTCCCATAGATTTTAATGCTGTTCTTACAAATTTTTTGCCTGTTCGCAAGTTCTGGGTGAACCGTGCCGGGGGGGGTGTTCGGCTCATCCCTAGATGACACTCAGATAAGAAGAAAGAAGAAACAAGCTTGCATAATGTAAATCCCTATACCTAAACAAAATGATGCCTTTTTTCACCACAAATAGAGCGTTCGAACGGACCAAAAATTTGCGCGAACTTTAGAACCCCATTAAAGTCTATGGGACTCGAACATTCAAAATCAAAAGCACTAATTTTAAAGGCTAATATGCAAGTTATTGTCCTAAAAAGGGTTTGGGGACCCGGGTCCTGCCCCAGGGGACATGTATCAATGCAAAAAAAAGTTTTAAAAATGGCCGTTTTTTCGGGAGCAGTGATTTTAATGATGCTTAAAGTGAAAAAAAAGTGAAATATTCCTTTAAATATCGTACCTGGGGGGTGTCTATAGTATGCCTGTAAAGTGGTGCATGTTTCCCGTACTTAGAACAGTCCCTGCACAAAATGACGTTTTTAAAGGAATAAAAGTAATTTATAACTGCTTGCGGCTTTAATGTAATGTCAGATCCCGGCAATATGGATGAAAATCAGTGAGACAAATGGCATGGGTACCCCCTCCAGTCCATTACCAGGCCCTTTGGGTCTTGTATGGATATTAAGGGGAACCCCGCACCCAAATTGAAAAAAAGAAAGGCGTGGGGCCCCCAGGCCCTATATACTCTGAACAGCAGTATACATGCGGTGCAAACAAGACAGGGACTGTAGGTTTGTTGTTAAGTAGAATCTGTTTGTAATTTTGAACTGGTACATTTTTAAAGTTTAGCTCCAGCCAAAAAATCTATTTTTAAGCTTTTTGGAAAACATAGGGAAGGGTTATCACCCCTGTAACATTTGTTTTGCTGTCTGTGCACCTCTTTAGAAGATTTCACCTCACTTTCTGTCCCAATGACAAATGTTTTTTGAAAACTTGGGTTTTTTAGTGAAACAAGAATTGGTGATAAAGCATCAGTGAAGAGGAGACACTTTTTCCCATATTAACTCTTACAAGAGAGAATTTCCATTCCTAGGGGTAGATTTAATCTCACTTCCTGTTGTCTCCTTCTGTTTGCAAGTAGGAGTCGTTTGTAAGTTGGATGTTTGAAAGTAGGGGCCTGCCCTATATACTCTGCAGAAATTTGGGCCTTAGGTGTTGGTGTTGCCACAATACTGTAAGCCCTCACAGTTACTCTTGGTGGGCGCAGGAACGGCCGTGCTGTGAAATATTAGATCAAAAATTGTAATTACATGCCATTGTTGAACAGTGATAGAAAAATTGGGCCTTTGGTGGTGGTGGTGCTACAACACTGTAAGTCCTCACAGTTACTCTTGGTGGGCGCAGGAATGGGTCCTGCTGTGAAATATTAGATCAAGAATTGTAATTACATGCACCTGTTGAACAGGGGCAGAAAAATGGGGCCTTTGGTGGTGGTGGTGTTGCCACAACACTGTAAGCCCTTGCAGTTACTCTTGGTGGGCGCAGGAATGGGCCCTGCTGTGAAATATTAGATCAAGAATTGTAATTACATGTCCCTGTTGAACAGGGGCAGAAAAATTGGGCCTTAGGCACTGGTGCCACAACACCGCAACCCCTCACAGATGCTATAGTTGGAGCGCAGGAATGAGCCCTGCTGCAAAGTATTGTATCAAAAATTGTAATTATATGCCCCTGTTAAACAGGGGCTGAAAAATTGGGCCTTGGGCACTGGTGTCGGTGCCCAGAACCAAAAATGTTCTTACAAGCTATCAGCATGAAAATTGAGGAGGAAGAGGATTGTGACTCAGCATCAGCATAGGCAGGCTTGGTTGGTTACATCAGCATCAGGTGCTTGGTAGCTGGTGATCCAAGACTGATTCATTTTTATGAAGGTCAGTCGATCGACCAGGCGCACCCTGTGATCGGTTACAAAGCCTCCAGCAGCATTGAATGTGTGTTCCGAAAGAACGCCGGATGCAGGACAGGCCAGTATCTCAATTGCATACTGTGCAAGCTCTGGCCAGTGATCCATCCTCAAAACCTAGTAACCCAGAGGATTTTCGGTGGGAAAGGTGTCCAAGTCTGATTTTGCCCCTAGGTAATCCTGCATCATGTGAATCAGACGCTGGTGATGGTTGCTGGAACCGATCAGACCTTGGGGGTGTGGACTAAAAAATTGTGTGAACACATCGGTCAGACCTTGTCCACCGCTCCTTCTGTGACTGACCGAAGCCTCAGCAACATGTTGTCCTGGAGGACCAGGAAATTGTAACCTCCCAGGCTCTGGAAACACGTTGCACAAACCTTTCTGCAAGGCCTCCCAAAGATGTTTCATCCTCTGCTCCCTCTGCGACGGCAGGAATAAGGTCCGCAACCTTACCCTTGTAACGTGGATCAAGGAGGGTTGCCAGCCAGTAACCATCCCTCCCCTTGATACCACGAATACGAGGATCCTTCCGCAGGCTTTGCAGGATCAGGGAGGCCATGCAGCATAGGTTTGCTGAGGCATTCGGTCCAGAGTCCTCTGGGTCACTAAGGACGACATAATCCACAGCCACCTCCTCCCAGCCATGTACAAGTCCATGGGTTTCTTTAGACTGTAAATGATCCCTTGAAGACTGCTGCTGAGGCTGAGTGCCAGGCTCCACCTGCATGGTGACACAATCCTCTTCCTCGTCCTCTTCCTGTGAGATTGGCGGGCACGCAGGAACACTGTCTGGATAAAGGGGGCCTTGAGAGGTAAGGAAGTTCTCCTCTTCCTCCCTCTGTTCTGCCTTAAGTGCCCTGTCCATTATTCCACACAGCGCGTGCTCCAACAGGTGGACAAGAGGGACAGTGTCACTGATGCATGCACTGTCACTGCTCACCATCCTCATGGCCTCCTCAAATGGTGACAGGACAGTGCATGCATCCCTGATCATAGCCCACTGGCATGGGGAAGAAAAACCAAGCTCCCCTGACCCTGTCCTTGTGCCATAGTCGCATAGGTACTCATTGATGAATTCTGAATGAATGACTTGTATAGTGTTGCAAATGCGAACTGAATCGCCTCAAGGAGCTTGGTCCATCCTGTGGGTCCAGCTTGCTAGAAGAGGTAGGTCTTGAGTTTCTTCCTAAAGGCCTGATGGTTTTCTTCCATACGGATGTTGGTCGGTAGAGTGTTCCATAGCCATGGTCCTTGGACTGCGAATCTTCGTTCTCCCTTTGATTAGTAGCAGGATTTGGGAACGTGGAGGAGGTTTTGGTAGGTTGATCGAAGACTGCGATTAGGTACGTAGCGTTTTATTTTCTCGCATAGGTATTGAGGAGCGTTTCCATGTAGGCATTTGTGGGTGAGGCAGAGGGTCTTGAATCTGATCCGATCCTTTATGGTTAGCCAATGTAGGCTCCTCAGGGATGGGGGAGCGGATTCCCAGGGTTTTTTTTCCTGTTATCAGTCTTGCTGCGGTGTTTTGGATGAGTAGTAGGTGTGCAATCTGGTATTTAGGTAGTCGGGTGTAGAGGGAGTTTGCGTAGTCTAGTCGGGAGTTAATGATAGTTCCAAATACTACCGCTTTGTCCTCTTTTGGAATGAAGGGGATAAGTCTGTGTAGCAGGCGAAGAAGATGGTGAGATCCGCTGACTACTGATCCAATTTGTGCATCCATTGATATTTCTGAGTCAAAAATGACTCCAAGACTTTTGACTTTGGTGCTCGGGGCGATGGTCTGTCCAAAGACGGTGAGCGGTGTCCAAGGGTTCTTGTTTTTTGTATTTTGGTTTGCGTGTAGTAGAAGAAGCTCTGTTTTGGATCCGTTGAGTTTGAGGTAGCTAGTGGTCATCCAGTCATCTATCAATGTGAGGCATTTTTCTAGTTGTTGATAGTGGTCTTTTTGTCCGGTGATGTGAAAGTAGAGTTGCATGTCCTCAGCGTAAGAGTGGTAGCGGAGGTCCGAATTTCTGATGATTTTGAGGAGCGGACGGATGTAGATGTTGAAGAGGACTGGTGATAAAGGTGACCCTTGAGAGACTCCATATGATATTGTCCGGGTTTCAGAGGTGAAGGCTCCTAGTTTCACTGTCTGAGAACGATTTTCCAGGAACGATGTGAACCATTGTAGCTCTGAATCTGTGACTCCCGCTACTTCTGTGAGGCGGATGAGTAGGGTGTTGTGGTCCACTGTATCAAACGCTGCACTGAGGTCCAACAGTGCCAGAAGACAAGATTCTCCATCATCTGCAGCTTCCCGGGCGTCGTCCCATACTTTGAGGAGTGCTGTTTCCTTGCTGTGGCCTGGGTGGAAGCCTGATTGCAGGGGGTCCAAGAGTTTCTATGTGTCCAGGCGGAGTTGTAGCTGTTGTACGACTGCTTTCTTCATGACCTTGGAGATGGTGTTAAGACTTGTTATTGGTAGGGATGAGCTTCGAGTTTGAGTCGAACTCATGTTTGACTCGAACATTGGCTGTTCGCCAGTTCGCCGAACAGCGAACAATTTGGTGTGTTCGCGGAAAATTCGAAAGCGCGGAACACCCTTTAAAAGTCTATAGGAGAAATCAAAAGTGTTAATGTTAAAGGCTTATATGCATAGTATTGTCATAAAAAGTGTTTGGGGACCTAGGTCCTGTCCCAGGGGACATGTGTCAATGCAAAAAGAAGTTTCAAAAACGGCAGTTTTTTCGGGAGCAGTGATTTTAATAATGCTTAAAGTGAAACAATAAAAGTGTAATATTCCTTTAAATTTCGTACCTGGGGGTGTCTATAGTATACCTGTAAAGGGGCACATGTTTCCCGTGTTTAGAACAGTCTGACAGCAAAAATTACATTTCAAAGGAAAAAAAGTCATTTAAAACTACTTGCGGCTATTAATGAATTGAGGGTCCGACAATACACTTAAAAGTTAATTGATAAAAACGGCATGGGATTTCTCCACAGGGGAACCTCGAACCAAAATTTTAAAAAAATCGTGTGGGGGTCCCCCTAAATTCCATACCAGGACCTTAAGGTCTGCTGTGGATATTAAGGAGAACCCCATGCCAACATTTAAAAAAAATGGTGTGGGGTCCCCCCAAAAATCCATACCAGACCCTTATCTTAGCATGCAACCAGGAAAAGAGGGGGGGGACGACAGAGCGCCCCCCTCCTGAACCATACCAGGCCACATGCCCTTAACATTGAGAGGGTGCTATGAGGTAGCCCCCAAAAGCAGCTTGTTCCAATGTTGATGAGGACAAGGGCCTCATCCCCACAACCCTTGCCCAGTGGTTGGGGGAGTCCACGGGTGGGGAGCTTATCGGAATTTGGAAGGCCCCTTTAACAAGGGGATCCCGAGATCCCACCACCCCCCTGTGTGAAATGGTAATGGGGTACAAATGTACCCCTACCATTTCACACAAAAAGTGTCAAAAATGTTAAAAATGACAAGAGACAGTTTTTGACAATTCCTTTATTTAAAGTCTTCTTTCCATCTTCTTTGGGTCTTCTTCCTTCTTCCTTCCTTCTTCCTTCGGTTTCTTCCTCCATCTTCTTCTTCCTCTGCTTCTTCCTCTGATCCTCTGCTTCCTGCTCCGGTGTTCTTACTTCGCAGCGTCTTCTTCCCCGCTTCGTTCTTGGGCCGTTCTGCATCCATGGGAGGCTCCCGCTGAATGATGCTTCTCTTCTTCTGACACTTCTTATATAATGGAGGGCAGGGCCCCCTCTGAGGCACGGGGACTTGACGGGGACTTCCCTATGGCTTTCCCCATGACGTCAGAGGGGGGCGGGGTCACCCGTTACGTAACCAGGTGGCCCCGCCCTCCGTTATATAAGAAGTGTCAGAAGAAGAGAAGCGTCACACAGCAGGAGCCTCCCATGGATGCGGAGCAGCCCAAGAACGAAGCGGGGAAGAAGACGCCGCGGAGGAAGATGCTGGATGAGAACACCGGAGCAAGAAGCAGAGGATTGGAGGAAGAACCAGAGGAAGAAGAAGATGGAGGAAGAAACCGAAGGAAGAAGGAAGGAAGAAAGAAGAAGACCCGAAGAAGATGGAAAGAAGAAGACTTTAAATAAAGAAATTGTCAAAAACTCTCTCTTGTCATTTTTAACATTTTTGACACTTTTTTGTGAAATGGTAGGGGTACTTTTGTACCCCATTACCATTTCACACAGGAAGGGGGGGCGGGATCTGGTGGTCCCCTTGTTAAAGGGGGCTTCCAAATTCCAATAAGCTCCCGGCCCGCCGACCCCCACAATCACCGGGCAAGGGTTGTGGGGATGAGGCCCTTGTCCCCATCAACATGGGGACAAGGTGCTTTGGGGGCTACGCCAAAGCACCCTCCCAATGTTGAGGGCATGTGGCCTGGTACAGTTCAGGAGGGGGGGCACTTTCTCGTCTCCCCTCTTTTCCTTCGGCCTGCCAGGTTGAGTGCTCGGATAAGGGTCTGGTATGGATTTTTAGGGGGACCCCACGCCATTTTTTTTTTATTTTGGCACGGGTTCCCCTTAATATCCATACCAGACCTGAAGGGCCTGGTATGGAACTTAGGGGGACCCCCACGCATTTTTTTTCTTAATTTTGGTTCGGGGTTCCCCTGTGGGGGAATCCCATGCTGTTTTTATCAATTAACTTTTTCATTATAGCCGCGAGTAGTTTTAAATAACTTTTATTCCTTTAGAAATGTCACTTTGCTGTCAGACTGTTTTAAACACAGGAAACATGCGCCACTTTACAGGCATACTATAGACACCCCCCAGGTACGAAATTTAAAGGAATATTACCCTTTTATTGTTCCACTTTAAGCATTATTAAAATCAATGCTCCTGAAAAAAACCTCCGTTTTCAAACAGTTTTTATGACAATAACTTGCATATAAGCCTTTAAAATGAGCACTTTTGATTATTCATGTTCGAGTCCTATAGACTTTAACGGTGTTCGCGTGTTCAAACAAATATTTTGCCTATTCGCATGTTCTGGTGCGAACCGAACAGGGGGGTGTTCGGCTCATCCCTAGTTATCGGTCTGCGGAAGTTGGGGTCTTTAGGGTCGAGGTTGGGTTTCTTTAGAAGAGGTTTGACGATGCCTTGCTTGAGGGTGATCGGGACAGTCCCTTATTTGAATGACTGATTTATGAGATGTGTTATAGTGGGAACAAGGATGTCGGAACATTCTTTCAAAAGTTTTGTGGAAATGATGTCGTTTGGTGAAGTGCTGTCTCTGAGGCTTCTGATGGTGTTTTTGGTGCTGTCAGTGGTGATTGGGATTAGCGAGAATTTCGGTCCTTGTGTGATGTTTGTATCAATTTCCTCTTTTTGCTTTTGTTGATTCAGGTTGGTTGTTTTTTTTCTGTTGAATTGTTTTCCGGATGTTGTTGATTTTGTCGATGAAAAAGTCTGATAACTCATTGCAATATTCATTTGCTGGGGGCTCTAGGCAGGTTGGGTTCATAGTCTGGGCGACTATTTTGAAAAGTTCCCGAGGGCGGTTTAAGGCTGTTGAGATGGTGCGCTGCCCTCTGCTGCGTGTGCAGCCGCTGCAGCATGGCAAACGTTGAGTTCCATGTGGTGGGCATGTCACAGATTAGGCGGTTCTTGGGTAGGTTAAATTCCTTTTGGAGGTCAGCCAGCCGAGCACTGGCATTATATGACCTGCGGAAATGCACACAGACTTTCCTGGCCTGCCTCAGGGCATCCTGTAAGCCTGGGTACCTGCCCAAGAACCAATGCAGCACCAAGTTAAGGACGTGAGCCAAACAGGGCACATGGGTCAGTTGTCCCTGCCGGAGGGTGGAGAGGAGGTTGGTGCCATTGTCGCAAACCACCATACCTGCCTTAAGCTGGCGTGGCGTCAACCACCTCTGAACCTGCTCCTGTAGAGCTGACAGAATCTCTGCCCCAGTGTGGCTCCTGTCCCTCAAGCACACCAGCTCAAGCACCGCATGGCATCTTTTTGCTTGCGTGCTTGCGTAGCCCCTTGAACGCCTACGGAGCACCGCTGGTTCCGAGGACAAATCAGCACAGGAAGAGGCCATGGAGGAAGAAGAAGAGGAGGGGGTGGAGGAGAGAGGTGTGGCAGAATCACCACTAGTAGAATTTTGGAGGCGTGGTGGCGGAACAACCTCCAACACTACTGCACCCTGTCCTGAATCCTTCCCAGCTGCCAGAAGAGTCACCCAGTGCGTGGTGAAAGATAGGTAACGTCCCTATCCAAGTCTGCTAGACCATGAGAATCTACCAACTGAAAAGGCAGCAGCTGAAGTGCTAGCAATTTAGCCAAGCTAGCATTCAACCGCTGGGCATGTGGATGGCTGTGAGCGAACTTCTTTCGGCAGTGCAGCAGCTGGGGCAGGGAAATTTGCCTGGTACAATCTGACGTCGGTATACCGATAGCAGATTGCCCACAAGTATTTGGTTGTGACACACCTAATTCTACACCTTCATTCCTCTCAGTGCAGGTTTCAGAGAGGACTGAAGGTATAGTGGGGTGGAGATCCCAGCTGATGAGGAGCAAGGAGAGGTCCGCTTTGTTCTTTGGTGTGGGTCTTTTACGTACGCTTGCCAACGAACTGCATGGCAGGTCGACATATGTCTGGTCAAGCATGTGGTGCCCAAGCGGGTGATGTTTTGGCCACGCGAGATACGCTTGAGACATATGTTGCAAATAGCAGCAGTGTGATCCGATGCACTAGTTTCAAAAAAGGCCCACACAAAAGAACTTTTGGAATAACGCACAGAGACAGCAGCGCCCTGCACATGTGGAGTTCTGTGGTGTGATGCAGTCGGTGTGCTGCCCTTAAGCTGGCCCCTGGAGGGCATCCTGCCTCATTGGAGATGTGCCTCCTTCTCCTCCTCATCTCTCATATCAGACACCCACGTGGAGTCAGTGACCTCATCATTACCTCCCTCCTCATCACTGGAGCAAATCTGGCGGTATACTGCAGCTGGGTGACCATGACTGCCAGATTGCTATCCTTCTTGGGCCCCCCTCTTGGGCCCCCCCTTGGGCCTCTGGGCTCACATTACTGCCTTCCTCTAGCTGGGTACCATCATCGGAGCCTGCAAAACACTGGGCATCCTCCTGGAGCATGTACCCAACACTGTGATCAAACAGTTCTGGGGACTCCTCAGGAGGACATGGTGGGGCTAGAGAAGGAGTGACTAAAGCCATTGAGCCGAGGGAAGAGGCCGCATTGGCAGCTGCTTTGCCAGACAAAGTACTCTGAGCCTGGGTGAGAGAGGATGAGGAGGATGAGGATGGCTTGGTCATCCACTCCACCAAGTCTTCCGCTTGTTGCGGCTCAACACGGCCAGCTGCCGAAAAAAAGGACACTCGTGTCCCACGGCCATGTGCTGATGAGGATGCACCGTCTCCACGACCAGCACTGTTGCCTCTAGACACAGAGCCTGCTTGCCCTCTTTTATTGGCTTGTGACTGTCTGCCTCTCCTTGTTGGCCTTCCAGACATACTAATGGCCTGCAGTGAGATGTAGTTGCACAAAGCTGGAATGTATATATATATACTGCAACTGCAGCTAGCAGAATCAACTGCCTGCCTGTAGTATTATTAGTATGAGAACACCAGCAATTGTCTTCAGGTAGCTTTAGGTGCACACTGTGCAGAGGACACAGTACACTAACTGTAAATACTGTAGCTGCCTGCCTGTGGTATTAATAGGTTCAGAACAACAGCAATTGTCTTCAGGTAGCTTTAGGTGCACACTGTGCAGAGGACGTAGTACACTAACCGTAAATACTGCAGCTGCCTGCCTGTGGTACTAATAGGATCAGAAGAACACCACCAATTTTCTTCAGGTAGTTTTAGGTGCACCCTGTGCAGAGGACGCACTACACTAGCTGTAAATACTGCAGCTGCCTGTGGTACTAATAGGATCAGAAGAACACCACCAATTTTCTTCAGGTAGCTTTAGGTGCACTATGTGCAGAGGACGCACTACACTAACTTGTAAATACTGCAGCTGCCTGCGATACTAATTGGATCAGAACACCACCAATTTTCTTCAGGTAGCTTTAGGTGTACACTGTGCAGAGGACACACTACACTAACTTGTAAATACTGCAGCTGCCTGCGGTACTAATAGGATCAGAAGAACACCACCAATTTTCTTCATGTAGCTTTAGGTGCAAACTGTGCAGAGGACACACTACACTAACTGTAAATACTGCAGGTGCCTGCGGTACTAATAGGATCAGAAGAACACCACCAATTTTCTTCAGGTAGCTATAGGTGCACACTGTACAGAGGATGCACTACACTAACTTATAAATACTGCAGCTGCCTGCGTTACTAATAGGATCAGAAGAACACCACCAATTTTCTTCAGGTAGCTTTAGGTGCACACTGTACAGAGGACGCACTACACTAACTTGTTTAGGTGCACCTAAAGCTATCTGAAGAAAATTGGTGGTGTTCTTCTGATCCTATTAGTACTGCAGGCAGCTGCAGTATTTACAAGTTAGTGTAGTGCGTCCTCTGCACAGTGTGCACCTAAAGCTACCTGAAGAAAATTGGTGATGTTCTGATCCAATTAGTATTGCAGGCAGTTGCAGTATTTACATCATTTCTTCTGATCCTATTAGTACTGCAGGCAGCTGCAGTATTTACAAGTTAGTGTAGTGCATGCAGAGGACGCACTGCACTAACTGTAAATACTGTAGCTAATAGGACTAATAAGATCAGAAGAACACCAGCAATTTTCTTCAGGTAGCTGTAAATACTGTAAAAACACCTGCCTGCCTGTCAGTAGGAAGAGAATAACAGAAATGGATCTAGCTAAAGTGAACACAGTGTATATATATATATATATATATATACACACAAAACACCTAGGATGCATATATATACACAATACACCTTAAGTGCAGCTAACTGACTCGCCTGCCTACTCTATCTAACTTAAATCAAATGACACTGTCTCTCTCTATCTCTCTCTCAACGCCGGAACACACTACACAAGGCCGACGTGCAGGTGGCCTTATATAGTGTGTGGGGCATGTACTAAATCCCCTGAGCCATAATTGGCCAAAGCCACCCTGGCTTTGGCCAATTACAGCTCTCTGTATAGACGGCGCTGTGATTGGCCAAGCATGCGGGTCATAGTGCATGCTTGGCCAATCGTCGATGCCGCAGTGAATTATGGGCCGTGACTCGCCACTTAAATTTGGTGCAAACAGCTCATATCATTCACAATTCGACGAACGGTCGAACATGCAATGTTCGAGTCGAACATGGGTTCGACTCGAACTCGAAGCTGATCCCTAATTGACACTAATACAGTAATCAGTGCTAAAAATATACACTGTTACTGTACTAATGACACTAGCAGGGAAGGGGTTAACACCAGGGGGATCAAAGGGCTAAGGGAGTAGATTTTATTAGATTATATTAGATTTTATTTTAATTGTGATCACTTTTATCCATTTTTTGTATGGTATTTTTAGAAATAAAAATCCCTGGTTCACCTGCACTATGCAGAAGCTTTTTATTTTTTATTTGCATATTATCCCGATGCAAGAAACTGCCTTCCAGTAGCCCTACTTCCATCACGGGGTCTGGATCAAATCTGTCCCCGGCTTCTCCTTGGAACACATCCTTGAGGTCTATTGGCTGATATCCAGTTGGCGGCCCTTCCTGATGTTTCTTCACCCCACCAGAGAAGTCGAGAAGTGAGACAGAGGTTCCACCGTTCTGGATATCGTTTTCCAGCCTAGGTTTGGCTCCATGCACCATTGACTCCATGTCATATGACAGTGGAGTCCACGTCATCTGGTAAGAGTACCCATCTTATCTTACTTCCTGATGTTTTCATTCTGATGTCCCATATCGAGATGTTGGTTTACAGCTACGGAAGTTCTGTACCCCATTGTTGACTCACAGTCACAGATCCACACCGTGCACCATTGACTTTATTTTCTAGTTTCACATCATTTTTTGGTCCATACCAGTTCCTCTTAATAATTTGAGTTTGGAATCATCCATTTACCATATGTGGACACTTTATACTGTGTTTGTTCATTTCATTTCACTTATGTTTTTTGCACATATGCTTTACTGTTCAGTACAGCATCTCTTACTTAATTGTTTCACTACACCCTAACTTCCTATTACTTCTTAGCGCTGCATTTTTTTCCCACACACTAAAACAAAGAAAGAAAGTCTTATGCCGCGTACACACGATCAGACATTCCGTCAACAAAACTGTGGATTTTTTCTGATGGATGTTGGCTCAAGCTTGTCTTGCATACACACGGTCACACAAATTTTGTCGGAAATTCCGAACGTCAAGAATGCGGTGACGTACAAGATGTACAACGAGCCGAGAAAAATTAAGTTCAATAGCCAGTGCGGATCTTCTGCTTGATTCCGAGCATGCGTGGAATTTTGTGCGTCGGAATTGTGTACACACGATCAGAATTTCCGACAACAAATTTTGTTGTCGGAAAATTTGAGATCCAGCTCTCAAACATTTGTAGTCAGAAATTCCGACAGCAAATGTCCGATGGAGCCTACACATGGTCAGAATTTCCGACAACAAGCTCCCATCGAACATTTGTTGTCGGAAATTCCGACCGTGTGTATGCGGCATTACTGTGGCACCATCCCATTAGTTTCAAATTCCATACAATGTAAATTCTGCTAATGAAGGTAGGCTGGGATGCAACCGGATATGAGGCTATTCCTGCACCGGGGAAGGGACTTTAAATGTGCCAAATGAGTAAAAAACCAAATAATGTTTACGAAAAACCCTCATAAAAACATCAGTTTTATTGTATCTTGTTAAAAGATGCCATCTAGATTAAAATCAACAGTAGGGATGGACGAAAGGTTTGGCCCGAGCATAAGTTCAGGCCGAACTTTCGCTGTTCAGTGGTTCGGCAAACAGCCGAAATAAACGGGCCTTTCCACCATTTGTCCGTCCCCCCGAACCAGCCACAATGCATTTGAACAGTGAATTGCAAGCCCTGGTTGGCTGAAACAGTGAAAGCTTCAGCCAACCAGGGCACAGAGCACCGTCAGAGTCATGATTGGACACTGTCATCATGATTTTATCCAATCATGGCTCATTCCCACCCCCGCACTTCACCAATCCAAACCACATTCTTTTTCAGAGCATACAACAGGGCCAGCTAGGAAAGAGGCAAGAAGAGTGATCGCCCAATCCCTTTCTGAACAATACAAGGCCACATGCACTCAACATAGCTGGCTGCCTTTGGGGCATGTTGGGCTTAGCCCAATACCAACCACAAAGCACCTTATACCCACTAGTTTAAAGGGGTTTTCCACATTCCGTAAAGCCCCTTGTCTGCAGCCCCCCACAACCCCAACCTAAGGTTGTGTGGAAGAGGCCATTGTCCCCCTGACTATGGGAACAAGGTGGTTGACTTTTGGGGTGCCCGAGCCCTCCTGCCCCCAAGCATCCACCCCCCTTTCCCTTTCATGGGCTGGCTTGCTGTGGGCTCTCATTTTAAGCCTTAACAGACCCAAATGGCCTTGTATGTATTGGGGGCTGGCTATTTTTTGGGGGGGAGTTTAAATCTTGCAGCTGCAATGTAGATTTGTATGTTTTCTCTAAAGTCGTACATCTTTAAAGCTGCATTTTGGATACATGCTACAAATGCACCACTTTACAGGCAGAGCAAGCCCCCCAAGTTACTAGCTTTTAAGCAATTTTGCATTTTTAAAGGCACTTCTTGTTTTGTTTTTGGGGTTGTCCATATTGATGACATTGATATATGTCCCTCTGGGTGGGACCTGGGCCCCATACCCATTTTAAGGCCAATAACTAGAATATAAGCCAGCCAAGTGGGGACTCGACTCGCAAAATTAACAAGTTCCCATAGACTGCAATGGTATTTGTTGTATAACTTTTGCCCATGTTATGCTCTTTGTTTGCCCCCCTGGACCGGGGGGTGTTTGTCCCATCTATAATTTTGTAGCATGCTGGATGATGTGCTTAATTGTGTGCTAGCTGCATTTGGGTTGTTCTGGGCATGCTCAAGGACTTTGGTTTATTGCTGTGACTTTTGGTATATGAAATGCATTTGTGTTGGTCTGTGCATGCTCAGGGACTTTGTTTTTTTTTTGTGTGTGAATAGCGCATGCATTTTTCTGGGCATGCTCAGGGAGTGTGTTTTTTGGGTTAGTAATTTAAGCACATCCTTAACAGGTGTACTCACTTTGAAGTTCTGTCTCTACATTGGGTGAACTTGCGTTTTGTGTGTTTAATGGACTGTGCATGTGTTTTCAATTGCCTCATTAGCATACTAACCTATGTTTCATAAAGCTTGCAGATAGCATTCTTTACCCTGTGTGTGTGTGTTATCTGGTCTCGTCTCCTGTCTTTTTTACTATTTTTGAAGGGCCTCTTCTCCACAACCCTTGCCTTACAGAGTATGAACAGAGGATCTGTTAGTTTCCCTGCACTGACCACATCCCCCTTCAGTTAGAACACTTCCTAGGACACACATTAACTCCTTCACTGCCCCTAGTGTTAACCCCTTCACTGTCAGTGACATTTTTACAGTAATCAATGCATTTTTAATCGCACTGATCGCTGTATTAATGCCAATGGTCCCAAAAATGTGTCAAAATTGTTCGTCGTGTCCGCCATAATGTTGCAGTCATGATAAAAATTGCTGATCGCCGTTATTACTAGTAAAAAAAAATTATTAATAAAAATGCCATAAAATTATCCCCTATTTCAGGGATATGCAATTAGCGGACCTCCAGCTCCCACTATGCCTCTGCCTCTGGGTGCCTTGTGGCTGTTAGAGTTTTGCTATGCCTCATGGGGCTTGTAGTTCTGCAACAGCTGGAGGTCTGCTAATTGTATATCCCTGCCCTTTTTTGTAGACGCTATAACTTCTGCGCAAACCAATCAATATATGCTTATTGCGATTTTTTTATCAAAAATATGTAGAACAATACATATCGGCCTAAACTGAGGAAAAAAAATGTTTTTTTATATATTTTTTGGGGATATTTATTATAGCATAAGTAAAAAAATTATGTGTTTTTTTCAAAATTGTTGCTCTTTTTTAGTTTATAGCGCAAAAAATAAAAACCACAGAGGTGATCAAATACCACCAAAAAAAAGCTCTATTTGTGGGGAAAAAAGTACATCGATTTTGTTTGGGAGGCACCTCGCACAACCGCGCAATTGTCAGTTAAAGCAATACAGTGCTCTATGTATGCAGTGGTATGAGTAGGGCAGCCACCCTACTCATACCACAGAGCTCCGCAAGTGCAGGGCGCTGCTGACTCCCTGCTGATTTTGAAAAGTTCCTTGGTGTGGGCCTTTTTTGACACGTGTGCAGCAGATCGCACCATTGCTGTTTGCAACCTATGTCTGAAGCGGATTTAGCGTGTCCAGAACAGCTTGGGAACCACATGCTTGACCAGACATATGACGACCTCCCATGCAGTCTGTTGGCAACAGCACTTGAAAGACCCACATGAAAGAAAAAGGTGGACTTCTCCTTGCTTCTCATCTGGGATCTCCAACCCCACTATACCTCCAGTCATCTCAAAAACCTGCACTGAGAGGAATGAAGGTATAGTAATAGGTGTCCCAAGTACTTGCAGCCAATCTGCTAGCAGTACACCACCATCTGATTTTAGCAGGCAAAATTCCCTACCCCAGTAAACCGTAAAAAGAAAATCATTCCCAGCCATCCACATGCTCAGCGTCTAAATGCTAGCTTGGCCAAATTGCTAGCACTGCAACTACTGCCTTTTCAGCTGGCAGACTCTGCCCCCTTTCGTGAATTTGTGGAATGTGCTGTACCTCAGTGGCAGGTTCCAAAACGCCATTCCTTTTCACGGAAGGCCATTCCAGCTCTCTACCGGCATGTGGAAAGCAATGTTTTAGCATCGTTGGACAGGGCGGTCAGCAGTAAGGTGCATATTACCACTGACTCATGGTCTAGCAGGCATGGGCAGGGACGTTACCTTTCCTTCAAGGCACACTGGGTAACTCTGCTGGCAGCTGGGAAGGATGCAGGACAAGGTTCAGTACTATTGGAGCTCGTTCCGCCACCACGCCTCCAAAATGCTAGTGGTGATTTTGCCACAGCTCTCTCCTCCACCCCCTCCTCTTCTTCTTCCTCTATGGCCTCTTCTGCAGATTTGTCCTCTGATCCAGCGGTGCTCCGTAAGCGTTCAAGGGGCTATGCAAGCACTCAGGCAAAAAGATGCCATGCGGTGTTCGAGTTGGTCTGCTTAGGGGACAGGAGCCACACTGGGGCAGAGATTCTGTCAGCTCTGCAGGGGCAGGCTCAGAGGTGGTTGACGGCACGCCAGCTTCAGCCAGGAATGGTTGTATGCGACAATGGCAAAAAGGTAAATCAACACACATGTGAAAAGTAAATACGGTGTGTATAAGTGCAACTTGCAAACAGAATCAGTGAAAATAGCACCAAAGGATGAACTTAATCTTGAAGTATATCTAATAAATACAAACAGTGCGGACATCTAAAAGAATAGCTTAAATAAAGTGCAAATTTATAATGTGGATAGTATCATATTGTGCATACCATGCACACAGCAAGCAAACACTGAACAAAGTGACTTGTGCAAAAATTAAAAAAATCAATCCTTGTGACTAAAAGTTCATAATGTCCAAATAAAGTAATTAATGAACATATGACAATCCTCCTTTAAAGGGTGAAGTGGCTGGAACAAATCTATAATGGTATTTCCTCTTCGTGCAACCAAACCACACACTTATAAGTAATGGCCCCTTACCTTCAGGTAATGGGGTAATAGCATGAGACCAGTATTGGAAGTAACAGCCCTTTTATCCTATCGCAGGAACTTAATCCTTCCAGATATTGGGGGAACGGCGTAAGACCAGTGCCTGGGAGTAGCAACCTTTTATCCTATAATCAACATCTTTATGCAGGAGCTCAGTCCCTCCATGGATATAAGGAGGGTAAAGTTTTATTAGCATAAAAAGTACTCACATAGCATCAATCAAACAGGTGCCTTATCTCTGACGAGCGGCACCTGTTTGATTGATGCTATGTGAGTACTTTTTATGCTAATAAAACTAAGCTTTTAGCCTACAATATTACACTATTTTGGGACCTTCCTTTTTTCCATCTTTACCCCCCTTATATCCGTCGAGGGACTGAGCTCTTGCATAAAGATGTTGATTATAGGATAAAAGGTTGCTACTCCCAGGCACTGGTCTTACGCCGTTACCCCGATATCTGGAAGGAATAAGTAATAATGGACAGGGCACTTGAGGCAGAACAGCGGGAGGAAGAGGAGGACTTCCTTACCTCTCAAGGCCCCCTTTATCCAGATAATATTTCTGTGGGCCCGCCAAACACACAGGAAGAAGAGGAGGAGGAGAATTGTGTCAGCACGGACATGGAGGATAACACTCAGCAGGAGTCTTCAAGGTATCTTTTCAGTTCCCAGAAACCCAAGGAGTTGTATGTGGCTGAGAGGAGGTTGTTACGGATCATGTGATCCTTAGTGACCCAGAGGACTCAGAAATGAATGCCTCTGCAAACTTACGCTGCATGGCCTCCCTGATTCTGCAAAGCCAGCAAAAGGGCCCTAAGAGATCATTACTGGCTGGCAACCCTTCTTGATCCACGTTACAAGGGTAAGGTTGCAGAACTCATCTTGCCTTCGCAGAGGGAGCAGAGGATGAAACATCTTCAGGAGGCCTTGAAGAGGGGTTTGTGCAATGCATTTCCAGACCCAGGGAGGTTACAATTTCCTGGTGCTGGACAACGGGTTGCTGAGGCTTCGTTCAATCAGAGGAAGAGTGGTGGAGAAGGTGGCCGACTGATAGATGCCTCTAGACAGTTTTTCAGTCCTCAGGACCAAGGTCTGATCGGTTCAAGCAACCATCGCCAGCTCCTGCATTACATGGTGCAGGAATATCTAGGGGCAAGAGCAGACTTGGAGACCTTTCCAACAGAGCATCCACTGGGTTACTGGGTCTTGAGGATGGACCACAGGCCAGAATTTGCTTAATATGCAATTGAGCTACTGACCTGTCCTGCATCCAGCGTTCTTCCTGAATGCACATTCAGTGCTGCTGGAGGGTTTGTAACGGATCATAGAGTGCGCCTGTCCACAGACTCTGTTGATAGGCTCATATTCATAAAAATGAATCAGTCTTGGATCAACAGCTATCAAGCACCTGATGCTGATGTAACAGGAGAGGGGATGGGGGAGAAGGGGGAGATCAGCTGTGTGTCCTCTGTCATCCCGTGTGAGAGAGGACGGACTGGACGGTCTCCGTCGGAGAGGGATATAAAACTGTCAATGCCGGTGTCTCTGTGCTGCTGTTACCTGAGAGACACGCTCTCCGCTCAGAGCCGTGCTGTCCTGAGAAGACAGAGGACTCTGATGGGCACTGATAGGAGGCACTGATAGGAGGCACTGATAGGGACACTGATAGAGCACACTGATGGGCACTGATAGGGGGCACTGATAGAGGACACTTATGGGCACTAATAGGGGCACTGATAGGCACTTATAGGGGACGCTGATAGGGGAAATTGATAGGGGGCACTGATAGGGGGCACTGATAGAAAACACTGATGGGCACTGATAGGGGGCACTGATAGAAGGCACTTATAGGGGGCACTTATTGGGTCACAGCGTTGTTACGCATCGCGCATGCGCGAACTGTTTTTAAACAGCCAAGGAGCTTTTTTTCATTGTCACTTCGCTGTAAGTGTTTTTACTGCATTTTAGCTTAATAAATTGAGCGCCGTTTTTTTCAATCTGCACTATTGGAGTCCCTTCTTGTTTTTTCTCTTGGAAACCGTGGCTCATTTGTATCTGGCCCTTCTGGGAAGGAGCATTGAAGGAATCCCAGGGAGTTTTTTCTTCCACACTGGAGTCCCCGTTGCTGTGGACTACTTGTCTGGCGAGGAGAGCAGGAAAACAGTCCAGAGAGTCTATCATCCCCGGATGCTTTCCACTACTAAGCTTGTATTGACCCCCCTGAGTAAGGGCGGTCGCAGGCTTTCTGGTAAGCCTTTAATTCTAACATCTGGTGGTGGGCTGCACTCGAGGTGGATCAAGCAATCCTGAACCCTGCAATAAGCCTTTTCTGTATTTCTTTGGAATTATTATATATTCTTTATTTGAGACACTTATGAACTTATTATTTTCACAATTTTTATTTTTACATATTTTTTCTTGTATATACCCTTGCGGGTATGGACTCACATTAATAAGGAATATCACTTATATGATTTTCACTATTTATTTCATGACAACTTAAGCTTTAGATGAGCAATCCACGTGTGTCTATATTATATATATGCATTGCATCACCTGTTCAATGTCACATTGTTTGTTTTTGATATATTTATTATGTATGCACCTCTTTTCCACTGAGGATACCTCACTCATTGGGTATCCAGTAAAATTAGGGATTGTGTATAGCAGGGGTCTCAAACTGGTGGCCCTCCAGCTGTTGCAAAACTACAAGTCCCAGCATGCCTCTGCCTGTGGGAGTCATTCTTGTAACTGTCAGCCTTGCAATGCCTCATGGGACTTGTAGTTTTTGCAACAGCTGGAGGGCCGCCAGTTTGAGACCCCTGGTGTATGGTATATTTTTGGTCAATTTTCTTATTATTTTTTCTTTTTTGTGTTCAGCGCTACACTGATTTTTGTCTTCTTATAGGGGGCGCTAATAGAAGGCACTGATGGGGGGTGCTGATAGGGGGCACTGATAGAAGGTGCTGATAGGGGGAGCTGATAGGGGGCACCGATGGGAGGCACTGATAGGATTTATTGATGAGCACTGAAGGGAGGCACTGATAGGGGACACTGAGAAGGCACTAGGGGGCACTGATGGGGGACACTGAGAAGGCACTAGGGGGCACTGATAGGGGGCACTGAGATGGCACTAGGGGGCATTGAGAAGGCACTAGGGGGCACTTATAGGGGGCATTGAGAAGGCACTAGGGGGCACTGATAGGGGGCACTGATAAGGCACTATGGGGTACTGAGAAGGCACTAGGGGGCACTGAGACGGGCACCGATGGGAGGCACTGGTGGGCACTTATAGGAGGCACTGATAGGAGGCATTGATGGGCACTTATAGGTGACACTGATGGGCATTGATGAGCACTAATAGGCAGAACTCATAGGCTGCACTGATGGGCACTGAAGAACACTAATAGGCAGAACTCAGGTAGTATTGATGGGCAGCATTGAAGAGTACTGATAGGTGGCACGGATGGACGCTGTTAGGCAGCATTAATGAGCACCAATAGGTGGTGCTGATAGGCAGATTTGATGGGCACTAATAGGCAGCATTAATTAGCACTGATAGGTAACACTTGTAGGCAGCATTGATGGGCACTGATAGGCGGCATTGATGGGCACTGATGATTGGGGCACTGATTATCAGTGTAAACAATTTTCTGACATTCTTGACAGCTAATGGCAGTCCTCTCCTAACACAGACACAGCGTGGAAGGAAAGGGCCGCGGATAACCGGCGAGTCTGTTTACATGTGATCAGCTGACATCACATGGTAAAGGGCCACTGTGATTATACTGGATGCACACCCCAGGGGGCATGCGGGAAGCACGGTTTTGGGACAATGTACATGGACACCCTCCCAAAATTGGAAGCCCGATGCTCGGATGGAAGGGGGGCCCATCATGGTTTCTTGCACCGAGGCCCTGAAGGTTCTAGTTACGCCATTGATTAGACCATCTTTTTCGGATTTGGTAAGTTGATAGGTCCACCAAAAATTCTCTCTGCAAAACGGCGATGACCTTCTCCAAAATGTGGTTAGTGGCCTATACTGCTTAGATTAAGGCCTATATTGGGACCAGCTTATGGGTTAAGCCAGACATTATGGTTTGTCTTGTGTTCTGTCTTGCAGGCATCATATCATCATGACTGATAAGTTCACTTTGCCAGAATTTCTCCCCATTTCATTGGCATGTACCGGGAGCTGCCCTGTCTCTGGAGGGTGAAGAGTAGAGTACTACTCAAATACAATACTGAAGAAGGCAGCTTTGGAAAAACTGGTAGAGTTGTGCAAACCTGTGTACCCCAGGGCAGACACCAACTACTTCAATCAAAAGATAGCCAACCTTCGGAGTACATTTAAAGGGAGCTGAACAAGGTCATGGATTCTGAGAGCTCTGGAGCAGCAGCGGATGACCTATATGTCCCCAGGCTGTGGTATTACCACAGCCTGCAGTTTTTGACCGACCAGACAGAACCCAGGCCATCACTGTCTATGCTCCCTTCAACGTCTGTTAAGACCACAGCTCCTGAGGTCTGCACAGGTCCTGATGCACAGGATGAAGATGTGGAGGAGCCCAGCTTGACCCAGGTATAGCATTGTTGAACATATTTGTATCCAAAAATACAATGATGATAACTAGATGTTATTGTGAAAATATTTCTGCCTTAACAAAGTGGTTTCCATATCATCAGATAGTAGGGACCAAAAATTATTTGAACAAGAATAAGAAATGCTGGGGTCAGAATGATAGTCTTTTCTATTTCTCCACATTCAATTTGCAACAGTGAGGAGATCAAAATTGTGTGTGATTGATGACCAAACCCAAAAAAAGATTCTAATTATGTCCCATTTTCATACACAGGAAAGTGTCAGTCTGGAGGAGCCAGTGGCTAGTAGCCAGACAGAGTGGCAGATCTCTTCCCTACGCCCTCCTGCTGCAAAAAGAGCCAGGAAGATCAGGAATCTGGAGGAGGCCACAGCTTCTTTCTCAGCCAGGCCACTACTGCGCTCCGTACTGACCCAGATGAGGCTGAAGCCTTTGGGTGTGTGACAGCCAATAAATTAAGGCAGATGGCCAGTGAGCAAAGGAGCAGGTGTGAGAATGACATTTCTGAAAACACCCACATTTCAGATTTTGTGGCCCCACCTCCACAGCCAACCCACCCACCACAGCCACCCCACCCACCACAGCAGCATGCCGGTCAGTGGCAATACCAGCCACAAGAACCTTAACAACCCCGCTGGTCTGGGGATTTTCACCCCTTCCCCAATTACTAAATTCTATTCTTTTGTTTTTTTTTTTGGAATAATGTTTTTATTTGCTATATTTTTTATATTTTTGTACACATTGAATGCACGTTTTTGTTAAGTTCTTTGTATTTGGATGGCATATAGCATATCTAATTTAATTTGTGTTATTTTTTTTCTGCACAATAAAAAAATTGTGTAAAATAATACTTTGCAATGTGTTTTAGTTCAAATGACAGTCTGGGAGTAGGCAGTTACATTTAAAATATTCAATGCAAAATTAACAAGGAACACCAACATAGTTGTATCTTTGATCTTAAAAAATTAGGGATAATGGTGTTGAGGTAACTTGCCCAAAAAATCAAACAACAAGCATAATAATAATATTCTTGATATCACTAGAAAACAAATGTCTTTTAAAATTAGTTTGACACAATTCCATCAGTATCACCAGCAAAGCAGCATCATTATTATCCCATTAAAGAAGAAGAGAATGAGCGCTGCATTTCGACATTTCATAATTTGCCGCATCACAAATGTTAATTCTCCATTACAAATGCTAGTTCACAAGACCCACCGCTTCCGGCTAGTTCCTTGGTTCCGATCATGCGTGTTTATATTTTCGACTTTTGTGTGACAGATTTGTGTACTGACCATCAGAAAATCAGATGTGGAGCCGTCGCTTGACAAAAATTTATTAGCCTGTCATCCAACATTTGTTGGCCAAAAATTGGAAAACAATTGTTGAAAGGAGCATACTAACGGTAAGAATTTTGGACAACAGCCTATCAAACGACAATCCCCTTCTGATTTTCATACCATGTGTACAAGGCTTAACTCTCTGTTATGCCTGTAATGAGAAATCTCAACCTCAGTGAGAAATAACCTCCCCCCCCGTAAATCCACAAAAAAAAGTAACAAGTAAGCCAGCAGCAATATTTAATTAGGCTGGCAACGAACCACAGAGTGCTAAACAACATACAAGGATCTATTTGGTGTTCAGAGGGCATTTGAAATATAAATATTCCAGCTTGTATTACCAGGTCATAATAATACCATGGTTGTCTTATATCCAAATGCAGGAAAAGACTTTATGGACAACCTTAATCTGCCAGCAATTTTTATGAACTGTCTGCAAATATCTGAAGGATTGGTTATACTGCATGAAATATGGGAAAGCACTAATGTGCAAATATCAATAAAGAAATAGTATAGGATTATGAGATTTAGTTTACAAGTCTGGTTATAAGCTGTGATCCAAATTCATATATGACAGGATAGTCTAGGTTTTCTCATAAGATATATTATATGGTAAGACTCTAATGTCAGTGCAGACCAGCAGGCTGTAATGCAGACCCCGATTAAAGGGTCACTATACTTAAATTACAAAATTCTTAAACAATACATCTCCGAGCACATTCTCAGAATCAAACTCCCACTCTGGGTGTTGGCACAACTCACAAGCCTTTCGCACTTAAATCTGACAAATCGAAAGAGTAAATGCTGGACAGCAAATCCAGGTATAAAGTCTTTTTTGTTTCAATATTTTTTATTGAAGGTTTTCACAATCAGTAAAGAAATTCCAAAAGACACTTCAAACATTACACAATCTTCACAATATGGAATGCATTTAAAAGACAAAAAAAATTGCATTATAAGTTGCATAAAAATATGCATTTATCAAAGAATAAATAGAAGGCATATAACACCAAGCCCTGCATTAGCAGAGGGCTACTCCCTCTAGAATGACTATCTTTATCAAATATTTGAGACATATACAGTATCTCACAATAGTGAGTACACCCCTCACATTTTTGTAAATATTTTATTATATCTTTTCATGTGACAACACTGAAGAAATGACACTTTGCTACAATGAAAAGTAGTGAGTGTATAGCTTGTATAACAGTGTAAATTTGCTGTCCTCTCAAAATAACACAACACAGCCATTAATGTCTAAACCGCTGGCAACAAAATTGAGTACATCCCTAAATGAAAATGTCCAAATTGGGCCCAAAGTGTCAAACTTTTGTGTGGCCACCACTATTTTCCAGCACTGCCTTAACCCTCTTGGGCATGGAGTTCCCCAGAGCTTCACAGGTTGCCACTGGAGTCCTCTTTCACTTTTCCATTATGACACCACGGAGCTGGTGGATGTTAGAGACCTTGCGCTCCTCCACTTTCCATTTGAGGAAGCCCCACAGATGCTTAATAGGGTTTAGGTCTAGAGACATGCCTGGCCAGTCCATCATCTTGTAAGTAAAGAAAAACCTTGCGAGCCGCAATGATTTGATGCCTCAAGAGCAAAAAACACCTAGCTTCCTGCGTAGAACACGTCTCATATACCCCCTGATGAAGACACGGGCCAGGACGGAGCACGGAGCTGTCTTTCTTGTTGTGATGCGACGCACACTTTACCCCATCTGACACTCAATGTCTAGAGGCTATTGCTAGGTTGGTGCACTCACGCACCCTGAATTTGTGAGGGGTGTTTTTTACCTCAGTAAAACTTTTTAAACGTTATTACACCATCCAGTTTTTTCTTTTTATTTCCTATATTTGTGGAGCTGCTGCTTATGCTGTGCACCTGGATACCATCACTGAGCCGTGGGATGGCTCCAAAGCGTGTGTAGACTTAGTTTCACAGCTGAGTCACACGCTCTGAGGTGAGCGGCTTTCCCGGGGGGTCACTGGATGACACTGGAGCATGGTTTTTTAAGCACTGAAAATATTTGGAGCATGCTGGATTGTTTATGGACATTTTTCATACACCTATATTATTGAACGTTTGATTCACGGATCACTTAATATTATCTTTTGAGTTGTATATTTCACCATTGTGGGGCACTTGGCACTTTTTTGAATATTGCACATAATATCTACTGTTGTAGATTAACTGCACATTGAACTTTATGTTTATTTTTATTACAGATATTGATATTTGCTGTTTATTTGCACTGATGTAACAATGGTATTTGCTGATTTATTTGCAAATTTTGCACTGATGTAACAATACATTTTTATAGCACTTTCAGCATACTACGTTATTAGTATTAGTACGTAGTGGTACTACGTAGTAGTACTAAGTCATACTACATCACTATCATTTAATACTTTTTTTGTTTGGATCATTATTCATTATACACAATTGATTTTATTGTATTTCACACTTTTAGCACAGCGTATTTATTCAGTCCATCATCTTTACCCTTAGCTTCTTTAGCAAGGCAGTGGCCCTCTTGGAGGTATGTTTGGGGTTGTTATCATGCTGGAATCCTGCCCTGCAGCCCAGTCTCTGAAGGAAGGGGATCATGCTCTGCTCCAGTATGTCACAGTACATGTTGACATTCATGGTTCCCTCAATGAACTGTAGCTCCCCAGTGCCGGCAGCACTCATGCAGCCCCAGACCATGACACTCCCACCACCATGCCTGACCATAGGCAAGACACACTTGTCTTTGTACTCCTCACCTGGTTGCCGCCACACACGCTTGACACCATCTGAACCAAGTACGTTTATCTTGGTCTCATCAGACCATAAGACATGGTTCAAGTAATTCATGTCCTTAGTCTTCCTGTCTTCAGCAAACTGTTTACGGGCTTTCTTGTGAATCATATTTAGAAGAGGCTTCCTTCTAGGATGACAGCCATGCAGACCAATTTGATGCAGTATGCAGCGTATGGTCTGAGCACTGACAGGCTGACCCCACCCCTTCAACCTCAGTAGCAATGCTGGCAGCACTCATACTCTTCCCAAAGCCAACCTCTGGATATGACGCTGAGCACGTGCACTCAACTTCTTTGGTCGACCATGGCGAGGCCTGTTCTGCGTGGAATCTGTCCCGCTAAACTGCTGTATGGTCTTGGCCACGGTGCTGCAGCTCAGTTTCAGGGTCTTGGCAATCTTCTTATAGTCTAGGCCATCTTTATGTAGAGCAACAATTCTTTTTTTCAGATCCTCAGAGAGTTCTTTGCCACGAGGTGCCATGTTGAACTTCCAGTGACCAGTATGAGAGAGTGAGAGTGATAACACCAAATTTAACACACCTGCTCCCCATTCACATCTGAGACCTTGTAACACTAACGAGTCACATGACACTGGGGAGGGAAAATGGAAAATTCAGCACAATTTGGACATTTTCACTTAGGGGTGCACTTACTTTTGTTGCCAGTGGTTTAGACATTAATGACTGTGTGTTGAGATCTTTTGAGCAAATTTATACTGTTATATAAGCTGTACACTCACTACTTTACATTGTAGCAAAGTGTCATTTCTTCAGTGTTGTCACATGAAAAAATATAATAAAATATTTACAAAAATGTGAGGGGTGTACTTACTTTTGTGAGATACTGTACATCCCACTTCCTGTTTCTTATCTGGTAGAAAGCCTAGGCTTATGACATCATCCACAGCTCTCTCACTTTCGTGAGAGTTTGCCAGGAAGAGAGGGGGGATGAGTCATAAGAGGGCCAATAAGAGCTGCAGAGCTGGAGGTGTGTGTCTGTGTAAAAAGGAAGTGAGCAGGCAGCAGCTTCAGTTGCCCAGAGTTAAAATGGATGCAGCCAGACTCAGGGGAGGGAGATTTCTGCAGCATATTTGGCAAGTACAGAATCACAGTATATACAAAATAATATGCAAAGTTGTTGGAGGGAAGCTTCAGAATGGTAAAGATGTTTATGTGAGCAGACTGCAGTTCCTTTTAAAGGCCTACACCTGTTTATTCACCAAACAAAATAATTCTTGCAGGCATCTATGTGGAATCCAAGAAGTGTATTGCAGCCTTCCATCCAGTTGTAGAGGCTATCTGTGCCCCATTGCAAGCTTACATGTCTACCTTGGAGGACTCCCAATACCAACAGCTAATAAATCAGCTGGATCTCCCCTTACAGGAGTTTCCATTGTCCCAACAGCGAATGCTATACCAGTTGTTGGTGTTTGCTGCCAGGCCAGAAGCCCACTGTTGTGGAATTTTGTCAAGACCACTCGTTTTTATGGTGAACAAATTTGTTTATTGACAACATACACGTTTACGGACCAGCCCTCAAAGAGGACTGGCCAAGAGCTGTTCTTTTATAGGGGTATTTATACTGTATGGAAGACACATACATGGTTCAACATTGTTTACAGATAATTGCAGTCTTGTCAGCATAACTGATTTTGGACAGATTGCCAAGTATGGCATGTCACACTATAAATAAACATCAATAAAGGTACAGATAGTCTTCCACATGTTTTGCCAGATGGTCATGTCATATAAACATTCTTAGCTTACATGTTTTAGCTACCTAAAGGTCCCAGGGAGCTTATGGCCCATGTTTGACCATAATGTCTAAAGCAGCAGTTATAACATAGTTATGTGCATTAAAAAGGGGATACATTCCAGAGATAAAACGATATTTCTCCCGCGTTTCACATCGACTGATGCTTACTCATAGCTATTGAGCTCTGAGCTATGAGTAATCATCAGTCAATGTGAAACGCGTTAGCTGCTAATCTCTGTCTTATCCACCCTTGATGTGACTGTATTTTGGATTTTTATCTATTTTTGTCAATAAAGAAGCCTTTTTTCATGGAGTGCGGCAGTCCAGGATTTCTTTTCGTTTTCTACACAGTTGTGCAGAGCCAGCACCCGTTAGTTTGAGTAGGGCGGGAGCATCTATTCAGGTGTGGAAGTCTTGGGAGTGGCATCCTCTTTTGTTTCAAGAAACTATTAGATAAGCACCTGAACGACCACAACATACATGGATATACAATTTAATACTGACATATAATCACACACATAGGTTGGACTTGATGGACTTGTTTCATTTTTTCAACCTCCCCTACTATATGTATCTTGAAATCTAAGGCCTATTTCCTTGACATTCCTCTCCTTTGTTGCATTTAGCAAACATCTAATACTCATTCATACAAAAATCAGGTCTTTCCTAACTTTGTCAAATGTGGGTCTCAGTTACCTCAATGAGTTCTCCTGGTCCCACAGTGTACAAAGGTTCTGGGTCTGACAACTTCCTTCTATGGGAGGACATACCTTCTTAGCTACCCATAGTCATGCTAAAGCAGCAGCGCGGTTGCCAGAGAGGAAATTCATTTATTGCATAATCAAAAATACATTTTCAAACAGTGAGTTTATCTACTCCACCGAAATGATTATCTTCAATAAAATATCAGTAAAAAAACAAAAAAACATTTGACCTAACCCTTAATTAGTGTAATCATCTCAACTGAGCATTCAGTAAATTATGCAGGATTGGGATAAGGCTTTGTGAAGAGTTCTTACTACACAAAGATCCACTCACTTAGAGTCCATATAATAATGAATCACATTTAAAGGAAGTCCATTTGCACAGTTGCAGGAATATGGCAACCAACAGTTCATGTTCATATGTTAATTGCACCAAATAATTGTTGTTCCGCAGATGCTGAAGACAGTAGCAAAGTAATAAGGACATGCACTTTCACACGATGGAAGGCCCGCTTGCGGGAGGACAACATGAAACATAAGCGGCCAGCTGGGCTTAAGCAATTTTTGTCAGACTAAAAGGCAGCACTTAAGCAGCAGCAAACAATAAAATTAGCTCCGGGAGCAGCTTGTTTTACCAAACTTTGACATTTTCTTTTGGCAGGTTACCCAATCTATGGAAGGTGTGAATCCAGGTGGGCTTACTCTCACCCTTGACATAGTAGTAGTGCAGTCCCGATGAGGCTGCAGAGGCTTGGCAAAGTGCTGCTTGACCATTTATTAGTCTCTGGATACCGAAACAGTGATGAATGTCCTTTAGCTCAGGAGTAGGGATGAGCCGAACACACCAGGGTTTGGTTCGCACCAGAACCTGCGAACGGACCGAAACTTTGCACGAACGTTAGAACCCCATTGAACTCTATGGGACTCGAACGTTCGAAAGCCAAAGTGCTAATTTTTAAGGCTAATTTGCATGGTATTGTCCTAAAAAGGTTTTGTGGACCCGGGTCCTGCTCCAGGGGACATGTATCAATGCAAAAAAAAGTTTTAAAAACGTCCATTTTTTTCGGGAGCAGTGATTTTATACCACTTCCATACAGGGCATTTTCACTGTCACACTGTCACATTTTGAATAACAATTGCGCGGTCATACAACACTGTACCCAAATGAAATTTTTATAATTTCTTCCCCACTAATAGAGCTTTCTTTTGGTGGTATTTGATCACCCCTGCGGTTTTTATTTCTTGTGCTATAAACAAAACAAGAGTGACAAGTTTTAAAAAAACACAATATTTTTTATTTTTTGCTATAATAAATATCCATTTTTTTTTTTTAAACAAATTTTTTCCTCAGTTTAGGCCGATACGTATTCTTCTACATATTTTTGGTAAAAAATATCGCAATAAGCATATATTTATTGGTTTGCGCAAAAGTTATAGCGTCTACAAAATAAGGTGATAGATTTATAGCATTTTTATTATTTTTTTTTTTTACTAGTAATGGCGGCGATCTGCGATTTTTATCATGACTGTGATATTGTGGCGGACAGATCGGACAATTTTGACACATTTTTGGGACCATTCACATTTTTTACAGCCATCCGTGCTATAAAAATGCATTGATTACTGTATAAATGTGACTGGCAATGAAGGGGTTAATCAGGAGGGGGCACTGTAGGGTAAAATATGTTGCTAGGGAGTGATTCTAACTGTGGGGGGAGGGGTCTCACAAGGGGAGGAGACCGATCAGTGTTCCTCTGTACAAGGGACACACCATCGGTCTCCTCCCATCTGACAGGGCGTGGATCTGTGTGCACACGCACCGGGACCCGAGCGATGCGGCGGGCATGCGCGCCCCTTGGGCTGCCTGGAAGGCTGCGCCGTCACATGACGGCGGCCCAGAACAACAGCTGCACCGTCCCGCCGTCATATGACGCAAGCAAGTGGTTAATGATGCTTAAAGTGAAAAAAAAAAGTGAAATATTCCTTTAAATATCGTACCTGAGGGGTGTCTATAGTAACGTGGTGCATGTTTCCCGTGCTTAGAACATTTCCTGCACAAAATGACATTTTTAACGGAATAAAAGTAATTTAAAACTGCTTACGGCTTTAATGTAATGTCGGGTCCCGGTAATATGGATGAAAATCAGTGAGATAAACAGCATGGGTACACCCCCCAGTCCATTATCTTGTATGGATATTAAGGGGAACCCCGCACCCAAATTAAAAAAAGGAAAGGTGTGGGGTACCAGGTCTTTTGAACAGCAGTATACAGGCGGTGCAAACAAGACAGGGACCGTGGGTTTGTTGTTAAGCAGATTCTGTTTGTAATTTTGAACTGATACATTTTTAAAGTGTTTAGCTCCAGCCAAAAAAATCTATTTTAAGCTTTTTGGAAAACATAGGGAAGAGTTATCACCCCTGTGACATTTGTTTTGCTGTCTGTGCTCCTCTTCAGAAGATTTCACCTCACTTAAATTTGGGGTTTTTAGTGAAACAAGGATTGGTGACAAAGCATCAGTGGAAAGGAGAAACGTTTTTCCCATATTAACTCTTACAGGAGAGAATTTCCCTTCCTAGGGGTAGATTTCCTCTCACTTCCTGTTGTCTCCTTCCTTTTAGGAGTAGGAGTCGTTTGTAAGTTGGATGTTTGAAAAGTAGGGGCTTGCCCTATATACGCTGCAGAAATTGGTGTCTTAGGTGTTGGTGTTGCCACAACACTGTAAGCCCTCACAGGACCCTGCTGTGAAATATTAGATCAAGAATTGTAATGACATGCCCCTGTTGAACAGGGTCAGAAAAATTAGGCCTTTAGTGATGGTGGTACTAGTGCCACAACACTGTAAGTCCTCACAGTTACTCTTGGTGGGCGCTGGAACGGGCCCTGCTGTGAAATATTAGATCAAGAATTGTAATTAACCTGTTGAACAGGGGCAGAAAAATTGGGCCTTTAGTGGTGGTGGTGCTGCTGGTGCAACAACACTGTAAGTCCTCACAGTTACTCTTGGTGGGCGCAGAAACGGGCCCTGCTGTGAAATATTGGATCAAGAATTGTAATTACATGTCCCTGTTGAACAGGGGCAGAAAAATTGGGCCTTAGGCACTGGTGCCACAACACTGCAACCCCTCACAAATATTCTAGTTGGAGCGCAGGAACGAGCCCTGATGCAAAGTATTGCATCAAAAATTGTAATTACTCGCCCCTGTTAAACAGGGGCAGAAAAATTGGACCTTAGCCACTGATGGCAGTGCCCAAAACCAAAAATATTCTTACAAGCTATCAGCATGATCATTGAGGAGGAAGAGGATAGTCACTCAGCATAACAGGATAGTCACTCAGCATCAGCATAGGGAGTCTTAAAGGAATCTGACATTTCAAAAAAAAATATTCGGTTACATCAGCATCAGGTGCTTGGTATCTGGTGGTGATCCAAGACTGATTCATTTTTATGAAGCTCAGTCGATCAACCGAGTCGGTGGACAGGCGCACCCTGTGATCGGTTACAAAGCCTCCAGCAGCACTGAATGTGCGTTCCGAAAGAACGCTGGATGCAGGACAGGCCAGCAGGTCAATTGCATACTGTGCAAGCTCTGGCCAGTGATCCATCCTCAAGACCCAGTAACCCAGCGTATTTTCGGTGGGAAAGGTGTCCAAGTCAGATCTTGCCCCTAGGTATTCCTGCACCATGTAAAACAGATGCTGTCGATGGTTGCTGGAACTGATCATACCTTGGGGCTGTGGACTAAAAAATTGTCTGAACGCATCGGTCAGACAGCCACCTTCTCCACCGCTCCTTCTTTGACTGACCAAAGCCTCAGCAACACGTTGTCCAAGAACAGGAGTTTGTAACCTCCCAATCTCTGGGAACGCATTGCACAGACCTTTCTGCAAGGCCTCCAGAAGGTGTTTCATCCTCTGCTCCCTCTGCGATGGCAAGATAAAGTCCGCAACCTTACCCTTGTAACGTGGATCAAGGAGGGTTGCCAGCCAGTAACGATCCCTCTCCTTGAAACCATGAATATGAGGATCCTTCCGCAGTCTTTGTAGGATCAGGGAGGCCATGCAGCGTAGGTTTGCTGAGGCACTTGGTCCGGAGTTCTCTGGGTCACTAAGGACGACATGATCCGCAGCCACCTCCTCCCAGCCACGTACAAGTCCATGGGTTTCTTGGGACTGTAAATGAGTGCCAGGCTCAACCTCCATGCTGACACAATCCTCCTCCTCGTCCTCTTCCTGTGTGATGAGCGGGCATGCAGGAACACTGTCTGGATAAAGGGGGCCTTGAGAGCTAAGGAAGTCCTCCTCTTCCTGCCTCTGTTCTGCCTCAAGTGCCTTATCCATTATTTCACGCAGCGTGTGCTCCAAAAGGTGGACAAGGGGAACAGTGTCACTGATGCATGCACTGTCACTGCTCACCATCCTTGTGGCCTCCTCAAATGGTGACAGGACAATGCATGTATCCTTGATCATGGCCCACTGGCGTGGGGAAAAAAAACAAGCTCCCCTGACCCTGTCCTGGTGCCATAGTCGCACAGGTACTCATTGATGGCCCTCTGCTGCTTGTGCAGCCGCTGCAGCATGGCCAACATTGAGTTCCACCTGGTGGGCATGTCACAGATTAGGCGGTTCTTGGGCAGCTTAAATTCCTTTTGGAGGTCAGGCAGCTGAGCACTGGCATTATACGACCAGGGGAAATGTACACAGACTTTCCTGGCCTGCCTCGGGACAGCCTGCAAGCCCAGGTACCTGCCCAAGAACTGCTGCACCGCCAAGTTAAGGACGTGAGCCAAACAGGGCACATGGGTCAGTTGTCCCTGTCCCACGCAGGCGGCCTTATATAGTGTGGGGCGTGTACTAAACCCCTGAGCCATAATTGGCCAAAGCCTCCCTGGCATTGGCCAATTACTGCTCTCTGTAAACACGGTGCTGTAATTGGTGAAGCATGCGGGTCATAGTGCAGAGTACACAGTATACTAACTGGAAATACTTTAAGAGCCTGCCTGTGCTATTAATAGGATCAGATGAAGCACACAAGCACTTGGCTTCAGGTAGCTATACTGTAGGTGCAACTGTGCAGGGTTACACAGTACACTAACTGTAAATAATTCAAGAGCCTGCCTGTGCTATTAATAGGATCAGAAGAAGCACACAAGCACCTGTCTTCAGGTAGCTATACTGTAGGTGCAACTGTGCAGGGTTACACAGCACACTAACTGTAAATACTGTAAAAACACCTGCCTGTCAGTATATTAGGAAGAGAATAATAGGAACAGATCTAGCTAAACTGAATACAGTGTATATATATATATATATATATATATAAAACAACACCTGGGATGCATATATATATACACAATACACTGTAAGTGCAGCTAACTGACTCGACCTGCCTACTCTATCTAACTTAAATCAAATGACACTGTCTTTCTGTCTATCTCTCTCTCTCCGCCGCAACACACTACACAAGGCTGCCACGCAGGCGGCCTTATATAGTGTGGGGCGTGTACTAAACCCCCTGAGCCATAATTGGCCAAAGCCTCCCTGGCTTTGGCCAATTATGGCTCTCTGTACACACAGCGCTGTGATTGGCCAAGCATACGGGTCATAGTGCATGCTTGGCCAATCATCAGCCAGCAATGCACTGCGATGCCGCAGTGAAGTATGGGCCGTGACGCGCCACTCGAATTTGGCTTGAACGGCCCATATCATTTGCAATTCGACGAAAGGCCGAACATGTGCTCGACTCGAACACGAAGCTCTTCCCTACTCAGGAGACACTTGGAAATGCAGGTCAGTTAGTGCATGACACAAATGCATTAGAAGTCCACTCAAAACTTCAAAATATGACACTTATGAGAAAAACAAAACTCAGTGTCTGGTGCTTTATCAGAAAGCGTAATTCAAAAAGGAAAACATCAAGGCTTTCTAGGTGTGTGCCTGATGGACATACAGTAATCTTGGTGCATCTGTCCATTTTCATTCCTGCAACTCATACATTTAGCAAATTGGTCTTTTTAAGGTAGCAATATATCTGTCAACTTTCTCACTATTTTTGGAGGACAACACATTTAAAAAAAACTGTTAAACAGCCCCCCTCTCTTTTATAGTGGCTCGGCTACTACAGCCTAAGTTGTAAATTACTCTCCCCATCTCAGGAAAATACTGCCTCCTACACAAAACATATGTAGTCATTGAAATTATAATAAATCAGAGAGCTGCTTTTCTAATTTCCTAGCATTATTTTCTGATAACATACCTCATTTAACTTGTATAATATTTATTTATTTATTTCAAGTACTTATATAGCGCCGTCAATTTACACAGCGCTTTACATATACATTGTACATTCACGTCAGTCCCTACCCTCAAGGAGCTTACAATCTAAGGTGCCTAACTCACATTCATACATACTAGGGACAATTTAGACAGGATCCAATCAACCTACCAGCATGTCTTTGGAGTGTGGGAGGAAACCGGAATACCCGGAGAAAACCCACACAGGCACAGGGAGAACATGCACACTCCAGGCAGGTAGTGTCGTGGTTGGGATTCGAACCAACGACCCTCCTTACTGCAGTGCTAGGTGAAAATGCTATCCACTACACCACTATGCCGCCCATAATATATATATAGATATATATAGATATATCTATATCTATATCTATATATAGATATAGATATAGATATATAGATATAGATATATATCTATATTTATTTATATATATATATATCTATATTTATTCATATATATATATATCTACAGATAGATAGATAGATAGATAGATAGATAGATAGATAGATAGATAGATAGATAGATAGATAGATAGATAGATAGATAGATAGATAGATAGATAGATAGATCTATATATATAGACATATATATATATCTATATATATATATACATACACATAAACGCACACAATTATGTGAATACCCAACATTATGCTGTGCCCCCCCATTAAAAAACAAATTTTTTTTTTTTTTATAAAAAGGCAATGTCGTATATATATATATCTATATATATCTATTGAGAGGGAGAGCGTCCCCAGTCAGCTCCTGAGGGTGATTCCTCCCCCCTCCCTCTGCTCATTGACACTGCATAATGCGAGCGCTCACACAACCACGGCCGCCCGATCTGCTTCTTCCCCTGCATCCTCACTGGCAGGGAGAAGAGCAAGTTGCAGTAAGGACTCCACCAGGACTCTCAGTTACTGAAAAAACAGACTTATTTCACCTGTCCTTTGGGACAGAAGAACCAGCCTGTAAATTCCAAGAGATGCCAGACCAGCGCTGTCAATGGCAGGGGCAGGACAGCAAGAGGAGGCTGGGGAACCCCACAGTAGCAGAACACCAGGGCCCGGTGGCAAGACAACCTTTGCAACCCTGATAGTTCTCCCACTGCTTTGGACCCTTATATTTTCTTGGTATGCTGGTGACATATATCTCTTGTTTTCTGCCACCCTGGGGGGCCCAATACAGTAGGAAGGGAGCTCACGGCAGAACATGTGAAAGGGCCGTTGTAGGATCATAGTAAGGGCCTCAGGGTATATATGTATATATATATATATATATAATATATATATATATATATATATATATATATATATATATATATATATATATATATATATATATATAAATATATATATATATATATATATATATATATATATAATTGCATTTTATAGTTGCCCCCCTACTTTTGTCCCTGTCCCTCCATGTGCCCCCCCTAAATATGAAAGCTGGAGATGCCACTGAACACAAGGGAAAATGTGAAAAGAGTAATGCATCACTCATGACAATCAAGCCCATCTTTTCAGTTTTTTTTTTTCAAAAGACACCGTCTAAGCTACACATGCCTGTTGTACCTATCGGAGAATTTTGTGATTGGCTTATGTACATCTTGCAATAACAATAGAGAAAAACTCATTACCGCAGGGCACAAGTGGTTTGGTCATTTGATCATTCAAAGATCAGTTGAGCATGGCCAGTTCAAGGGAGTGGCAACTAGAGCCGAACTATTCATTAAGGCCCAAATATGCATTTGAAATCCCTTCTCTTCCACCCCACTTTCACCCATGGTTTTCTGAATGCTGTAAGTAAGATGGCAAGAAAGTTATCAACCTTGCACCTTATTTGTCATGGTCCTCTTAAACACCACTAAAAGTATGTAAAGTAGTACTCCATACCTATAATAATAATTGACTAAACCTCATCATTTTCAATTATTTGAGAATTCAACCAGGGTCATTTATAACCAGTACTTAGTTTTTAATCCTTCCACATTCTATCAAGCAATTTCTTATTGTTGATGGCCGTGTGTTTTTCTTCTACTCTCCTAAATACCTCATATCATTTAAATTTCAATTCACAAGAACATAACTTGTTCTATTAAGCCTACTATATTGGTAAAATATCACTCGACTTTTATCACTGTCAGTGTTATTTCATTGGCCCTCATGAATCAGCATCAAAAGTTACTACACATGACTGTCACTTTAAAAAGTAACACTGGCTTCAATAAATCAACAAAAATACAACTTCACATGTTAAGATAACAAAATAGAACTTTCAATAGATACTGTAAATGTTCACCCCATGTGAAAAAATAAAAGGTTAAATTTACAATTGTGAATTGAAACAGGTAAAGTATGTTGTGTTTTAATAATTTCTCCACCTTAGTGAATCAAACCCTTTGAATGTAAAGCAGCATTACCAAACTCTGGAAAGGATACACATCTTCCATAACCATGTCGTCCTCTCCTTGCTAAACTGTACACATTGACAGATTAAGCGGTTTTCCATAATTCTAGAGACCAAACATTTGTCAAGCGCAACACAGGGGTCAAAACATTCCCTTCGGCCATACCTGTCATTGTCAACTGTATCAATATTGCCACTGGTCTAAGCAGAGAATTAACATGATAAGGGCAGATGTAGTCAACAAAGAGCACCACATCCCATATTTCTGATATAAATGGAAGGGCAAAATTTTGCCGGGGGAGGGGTATTATAAACAAATACCCCAGGGACTTTTAAGGTGCTATTTAAATAAACAACATACACAATAGTCAATGAATCTGTACAATCATACTGATTTTTAAAAAAAATATCTATACTTTTATTAGAACCATCAAGAGTTAAAAAACAATGTCTCAATAAATGAGCTAACATCCTAAAATTATCATGCAAAAGGTGGTAGATCCACAAAACAGTACATTAAAGGTACAGCATCAAAGAGCTACTTAATGGTTTGGTGAAAAATTGCCGCTTGACATGTTTCGCTCTCATACGAGCTTCTTCAGGAGTTTTATGGCAAAGATTTTTTGTGGTAGACTCTAAACAATAAAGAAATATACATAACAGTGAATACATACAAAAAATAGAGTTGTTATAACATATTGGTTGACAATACACAGTATCAATAATGTCAACCAACTGATATCAAAATCTGAAGATCACAACAAGATTGTGCAGAAGCATATATTTAATTATTATTTTGTATGTGAAGAGAAGGTAAGTTAAAAAATTTTTTTGCTAAATATGTCTTACCAGGCTGTAATGCACCAATAGTATGTAAAACTTGAAATAACAGATAAACTGCTACCGATTCTCCAAAAATGGGGTCTCTCATGTGTAGGGCCCCCCCATCCTAAATATGACCACAGGCGAATATAAAGTTTAAAAAATATAATCCTTGAATAATGCAAACGGAGTTTTGCAATTGGTTTAAATGTGGATGCATAATGCATTCAATTAAGTCCATGAATATATGGATTAATTACCTTGAATAGAACCAATGTTTATGAGGGCTTGAGAATGAGACAGCCTCCCAGAGAAGATGGACAAAGATAGCCAGAATAAATCAATGGTAAGATCAACCAGTGACGGAGATTAGTTGTGCAGAGGAGGAGAAATCCCTTCTCAGCACCACTCTCTAAAGGAAATTAAAAGGTAATTAAAAACAGCATTGGTGAAAGCAGTTATTATCAAAGACTGACAAGGCTGCAGATATAACACTTACATTTGTGGAGCATTCATTCGGCGTACTGGGCTTGAAAACAGTCCGTGCCCACCTTGTGTAGAGGCGCCGGCAGCAGAACAGTGTGCGGTATACGGTTCCGCCTTTATATACCCCCATCCAGGCGGCGTCTAGCCTCACCGCCGGGATGCGGACGCTTAATTGAGAACGCCTGTGTTCCAGCCCCACGGGGGAACGTGGTGACGTCAGCCTGACGTCAGCAACGTTGCTGCAGTCTAGTGCGCAGGCGCAAGAGCCTGCTAAACTAAAGAGCATGGAAGCACCCTTGGCGCCATCTTAAAGAGGGGCAAACAGGAGGGCAAAACAATCGCTAACCTCAGAGGAACATCTAAATGCATACATGCATGTATGTTCTATAGAGAGCATAAATAAGGGGCTTAATGTGGACCACATGTAAACAATTATGTGATGTACAGAAATCCCCCATTGGCCAGAGCTGGGACTTACTTCTCTAGGGCTCCCATCCGGCGAGCGATTGGTTATGCACTCCCCAGAGAAATGGGTGCCCTGGGCGTCCATGTGGTCAAAAAGGACAGGAGTGACCCAACAAGAGAGACCAAGATGCTAATTTAAATTTAAATAAGAGCATGTGCATGTACATATTAAGGTTAACCAAAAAACAGCCTGCAAGATAAACAGTAGCACAGCAGTGAGAGTTTATTACATTTGTATCAAAGATTATGCGATTATATGTATTTTGTACATCAATACAAAATATCAGCTGATTTACACATTAGAAATCCAATGATAAATCCAATATTTTTTCTTTAAACAAAAAAAGGAAAAAAGGGGGGGGGGGAGGAGGAAAAAAGGAAGAAAAAAGAAGAACACGAAAAGTAGGAAAAACTACAAGAAGAAAATGTTACAAAAATGGTTTAAAGCTAAATGCATCATTCATGCCTGGATAACTAAGGGCTGACAAATCGTGTATCCAGCGTGCTTCCTTTTGGAGGAGTATCTTGTCATAGTTTCCACCTCTGTCTCCAGGGGGAACATGTTCTAATGCAAAAAAGTGTAAACAATTGCTGTTAAATTTGTGCTGTAAACCAACATGGCGGCTAATAGGAGTCTCCATTTTCTTTTTTTGTATCAGGGACACATGATCCCTTATACGGCAGAAAAAGGGTCTCTTTGTCTTCCCAATGTAGAACATTCCACATTCACATAGCATAATGTACACTATGCCTATGGATTGGCATGTTACTGTAAATCTGGGTTTTTAACAGGCGTCCGTTGGGTAACAGTAAACTTCATGTTGCTAAGATGTATCTACAATAGTTACACTGATGACATGGTCTGCTTCCCCTGTGTGCCTCCCTGACAGTTTTCGTAGGACTTTCATAGTGACTACGGACTAAAGAGTCCCTCAAGGAACGGGTTCGTTTAAAAGTGATCTCCGGATAAGAATTTAAATGCTTGGCCACCTTCTCATCACCCATCAACAGGTACCAGTATTTGCCTAGGACTTCCCGTACATGTTGATGTTGACTAGAGAAAGTCGTGATAAGTCTAACTCCAGGATTGGTTTTCTTAGATCTTGTATTGTGTATAAGAGAAGCTCTGTTTTGATTTTTTGCTCTTAAATATGCTTTCTTGAGGCATTTTTTGCTATACCCACGATTAAGAAATCACGAACGTAACTTGATGGCCTCTCTTTCAAAATCGGAATCGTCGCTGCAGTTGCGCCTGAGTCGCAAATACTGTCCGTAGGGCACACTGGAGATAAGGGAAGGTGGATGAGAGCTAGTAGCATGGAGCAGGGAATTCCCTGCGGTTGGCTTGCGATATAAAGTTGTTCCGACGCTGCCATCCGAATTAACTACAATTTGAATGTCCAGGAAGGTTAAATTTGACTGACTGCATTCAGATGTGAATCTAAGGTTGAACCTGTTGATTTTCAGACTCTCCAGAAAGGCCAAAAGTAGGTCCTTGGTGCCCACCCATATGAAAAAGATATCATCAAGAAATCTTCTCCATAGGGGATTTGTTCCATAAAAATTTGCATGTCATCTCTGGTAAACAGATCACGCTCCCACCCCCCCAGATACAAGTTGGCATAAGAGGGGGCACACTTGGTCCCCATAGCCACCCCCTGTATCTGGAGGTAGTAGGAGCCTCCAAATAAGAAGATGTTATTGGAGAGGATAAACAGCAACAGCTCATTTATTTGAGACATTGTTTTTTAACTCTTGATGGTTCTAATAAAAGTATAGATATTTTTTTAAAAAAATCAGTATGATTGTACAGATTCATTGACTATTGTGTATATTGTTTATTTAAATAGCACCTTAAAAGTCCCTGGGGTATTTGTTTATAATACCCCTCCCCCGGCAAAATTTTGCCCTTCCATTTATAAGCAGAGAATTAGTCCAAATTAGGCAGGACAATATCAGTTGACCAGACTGCATTCAGATAATGAACTCCTAACATTTAATTTTAGCCTACTAATCTAACTTTATTAGCTTATCAGTGTTTTTCAGCATACCAGACCTTAGGGCCTCATTATAATTCTATGCCCTCCTGTAAAAATAATAATCGTCACAGCATTTTGCAATACCGCGTCACACCATTTTTCTATGATGTTAATACAAACTTTTGAAATCAGCACTTCTTTTCCCTTCCTCTGCAGAACTACAATTTTTATCTCTCGTTTAATGCTGAGGTGACATTTTGAGATTTTTTTTTACAGTCTGGGAGTCTAGCAGACACCCCTCCCCCCTTTCTTATGCCCCTTACACACGGTCGGATTTTCCGACAGAAAATGTGTGATAGGACCTTGTTGTCGGAAATTCCGACCGTGTGTAGGCTCCATCACACATTTTCCATCGGATTTTCCGACACACAAAGTTTGAGAGCAGGATATAAAATTTTCCGACAACAAAATCAGTTGTCGAAAATTCCGATCGTGTGTACACAAATCCGACGGACAAAGTGCCACGCATGCTCAGAATAAATAAAGAGATGAAAGCTATTGGCCACTGCCCCGTTTATAGTCCCGACGTACGTGTTTTACGTCACCGCGTTTAGAACGATCGGATTTTCCGACAACTTTGTGTGACCGTGTGTATGCAAGACAAGTTTGAGCCAACATCAGTCGGAAAAAATCCTAGGATTTTGTTGTCGGAATGTCCGAACAAAGTCCGACCGTGTGTACGGGGCATTAGAGTTCTCTGAAGCCTGAAGCTGAAAGTTGGAGTTCAGAGGGTGTTTATTATAACACTAGGCCTTACAAATTACTGTATCCCACTGATAAAGCAACGACCCCCTACTTAATAGGTAGAAGAATTTCCTATGATCTCTCTCTCACACAACATAACGTCACCATATATGGCTCCAATGCATCAACATAATAAATAGCATAATTATAAGAATGACATAAACTGTCTTCCATCTCATCATATTAATAATAATACAATATTATTTTTTTTTCCCCATCTGTACAGTCCTGCTGTTCTCGGATGAACTTACAGACTACAGTATATATAGCAGAGATGGAAAACTGTTTAAGATCTATAGAAAAATTATTTAGACAACTCTACTGTACATAACCTTCCTTTTTTTCCCCCTGCAAGATGTGAAAGCAGTTATGCAATTCAGCAACCTTTAAGAAACAACTATTTTAAAAGGTTGCAGAAATAAAACAATTTAGCTCTCCTCCTACATTGGCAATTCAACAAACATGTTTTTTTCTAGAATAAGTTCTTAAGAACATTATTTTTTTTTTAAGTGCACTTTTTTCTAACAACAAAAAATGTTCAATATCAATTTGGTACTAACTATTTTCCTTAGCCTAAATTAAACATGATATATATGTATGTATGTATATCTATAGCAATGAAAAGATATATCACTTTACCATGGTTAAGAAACTATGAATACGTCATTACAACGCATGTTTACCCATATCAGCAGGTTTCCCCCCCAACCCCCTTGACCATTTGCTGTTTTGGAGGGACATGGGGGAGCAGTTTTTACTCCTGCCACATTACAAAGAAACAAGTAAAAATACATTTTACAATTTTACACTATTTTCTTCCCTCTCTTACCCTCTACTTACTTAAAGACCCAGTCCACATGTGTTACTTAAAATACAATTAATCACCTTGTTGAGGTCTGGCCTGTAAGGAGGCTGCGCATGAGGTTGAATGCTTCATACTCATCAATGCAAAATATCATGATCACATTGCATAAAAGGCATCCTATAATTTTAGATTTAAATTTCCCTCTAAAGGGAATCTCCCATACACATCCCAAAGATTCATATTTTCTGTGACAATATGTCCACAGACTAACCTTAAGCTCTTGGGGGCACTCAACACTGGAAGAAACCGCCTCCTTCCTCTGCTTGTCAGTTTTGCATGAAACGCTTCACAAGCTGTCTTCTACTAGGCTGTTTCATCTGGCAGGAACTCTGAAAAACAATGTATAGGGTCGCGATCCCTCTGTGAATTCTTCCCCCTTTAAGTATCTAAAATATTGCTCCAACTTAAAAAAATTTGACCAGTGCCACTTCCTCAACAGCCAGACCCCAAACAGGGGTCCCCCATTTATCAGGGATATCACCAGCATTGAGTTAAACACATCTTTTTTTCCTGTTTGTTGCAATCGGAGACTTAGAGGAGTTAGCAAGACACACAGCAGAAAGATCTGTAGCAAAGAGCATTAAAGAAGTATTCCGCATGTATGCACACAGTCGTGTCAGGCCTTTCATAAACGGACCTCGGCCAATCTTTCCCCACTTGGGGAACACACGTATGTGTGCTGCGTATTTGTCACAATCACAAGGCCACACTGTACTCATTCTGCTGCTAGACCCACTTTGGGCATAACAGCTTATTTGCATTCAATCCATATACACACAGTCTGAAGCGACTTGTATGAAGATCCCTTCTATCTGCATGCACACTAGACAACAGAATTGCTTGGGAGAGTAGGACAGCGGAAATTGCTGCTTGAAGTTAATCAAGTCCAGCCAAATGCCCTTCTGTGGAGGGCATCACCTAAGCTGAACCTGTAACCAGACTTAGGGACCCACTGGTTGTTTAACTCTCCTGATACTCCTCACCAATTTACTTAGTGAGTTTCTCTTCAGCAACCCTGTCAGACGAGACAGACGTTGGGAAAATTCAAGCACAACAGCAGGTACAGGTGGACCGGAGTCCCACAACGCACTCCACCCAGATATTATTCCAACCTGGGGCTGCTGTGTACCCTTATAGAATTTCGAAATCCAGCATTACATACATTGAACAATTAACAATCAAGACCAATTGCGACCCCCTTGCGTTCCAGCTGAAGCTGTTTGCGGCTAAATCACGATTTTATGCATTCAAGCTTTGAGATAAGGCTTTATCTTTCATACAATCTAAACCCTGACTACCATACACATACAATCATTGATCGTACAATCATAACTGACTGTGATCTCCTTTCTCTTCAGCTAAAAGCTGCTTGAAGCTGGAAGCACAATCTTATCATTCAAGCCTTGAAATAGGGCGTTAGCTTTTACACAGTCTAAGCTAACTTTCACACACATTCATGGAATTAGTAGAAACAAAACAAAGAGACAAAACATTTGTCCACCATCAAGAGATCGAGACACTTGTTACACCTTCACTGATCATGTCCTAAACAGACTTGGCAAGGAGAGGAGAGAGTTGACTATGGTATTAACTATGGCTTAAAAAACAATAGTGATCTCGCGCTATCATGTAAAATCATGTAAAATCACACACAACAATGTGAAAAACAACCAATTCTTTCAACAAAAATAAAATGCATAAAGATAATAAATTATTAATAAAAAGCAGAATGAAAATAATAATAATAATAATGATATGGATGATAATTAGGTATTATGCAAAGTTCTCTCTATCCGTTGTGAATAAAACGTGATTCCAGGAATGCAAAGTGCAAATAGTAGATGAATAAATATAAGGTGGCTTAGTGGCCAATAAAAAGTCAAAGGAAGTTCATAGATGTCTTCACAAATGATCTCCTAATGACACCAGTCTCCCAAAACTCTCACCTTAGATGTATGGAGAATCAAGCATCGCTAAATGTGACCAGATGTGTGGATCTAGATGCAGCATTGGAATGGGGCTCAGTGTGAACACTTTTAGATTTTGCTGCTATTTGCATAGAGATTATCACACATCCTTCACTTTTTAGACATTCACTACATCTACTCACAGTAGCGCTGAGGACACTTTTTTTTATTAACTATGGCTTGTTACCTGCTTTACCAATAACCCCACCCTTCCATCTAATGACCACACAACACTGAAATGGAGTAAATTGGCCAGATAAATATCAAATAATTACCATAATAATTAACATAATAACCTTTTTAACCACTTAAGGACCGCCTCACGCCAATGTACGTCGGCAAGGCGGCACGGGCAGGCAAAATCACGTACATGTACGTGATTTGCCTCCCGCGGGTGGGGGGTCCGATCGGACCCCCCCGCGGTCCCCGAGGCGGTCCCGTTTTGTTCCCCGGCGATCGGAGTGGAGGGGGAGGCCATCCGTTCGTGGCCCCCCCTCGTGATCGCCGCCGGCCAATGGGAACACTCCTTTGCTGCTGTATGCTAAACAGCAGCAAAGGAAGTGATGTCATCTCTCCTCGGCTCGGTAGTTTCCGTTCCGGCCCGAGGAGAGAAGACAGGTATGTGAGTGCACCAACACACACACACACAGTAGAACATGCCAGGCATACAAAACACCCCGATCCCCCCCCGATCGCCCCCCGATCCCCCCCCAATCACCCCCCCTGTCACAAACTGACACCAGCAGTTTTTTTTTTCTGATTACTGTATTGGTGTCAGTTTGTGACAGTTACAGTGTTAGCACAGTTACTGTTACCCCCCTGTAGGTCTAGGGTACCCCCCTAACCCCCCCTAATAAAGTTTTAACCCCTTGATCACCCCCCGTCACCAGTGTCGCTAAGCGATTATTTTTCTGATCGCTGTATTAGTGTCGCTGGTGACGCTAGTTAGGGAGGTAAATATTTAGGTTCACCGTCAGCGTTTTATAGCGTCAGGGACCCCCATATACTATCTGATAAATGTTTTAACCCCTTGATTGCCCCCAATTAACCCTTTCACCACTGATCACCGTATAACCGTTACGGTTGACGCTGGTTAGTTTGTTTATTTTTTATAGTGTCAGGGCACCCGCCGTTTATTACCGAATAAAGGTTTAGCCCCCTAATCGCCCGGCGGTGATATGCGTCGCCCCAGGCAGCGTCAGATTAGCACCAGTACCGCTAACACCCACGCACGCAGCATGCGCCTCCCTTAGTGGTATAGTATCTGATCGGATCAATATCTGATCCGATCAGATCTATACTAGCGTACCCAGCAGTTTAGGGTTCCCAAAAACGCAGTGTTAGCGGGATCAGCCCAGATACCCGCTAGCACCTGCGTTTTGCGCCTCCGCCCAGCCCACCCAAGTGCAGTATCGATCGATCACTGTCACTTACAAAACACTAAACGCATAACTGCAGCGTTCGCAGAGTCAGGCCTGATCCCTGCGATCGCTAACAGTTTTTTTGGTAGCATTTTGGTGAACTGGCAAGCAAGCACCAGCCCCAGGCAGCGTCAGGTTAGCGCCAGTACCGCTAACACCCACGCACGCACCGTACACCTCCCTTAGTGGTATAGTATCTGATCGCATCAATATCTGATCCGATCAGATCTATACTAGCGTCACCAGCAGTTTAGGGTTCCCAAAAACGCAGTGTTAGCGGGATCAGCCCAGATACCTGCTAGCGCCTGCGTTTTGCCCCTCCGCCCGGCCCGGCCCAGCCCACCCAAGTGCAGTATCGATCGATCACTGTCACTTACAAAACACTAAACGCATAACTGCAGCGTTCGCAGAGTCAGGCCTGATCCCTGCGATCGCTAACAGTTTTTTTGGTAGCATTTTGGTGAACTGGCAAGCAAGCACCAGCCCCAGGCAGCGTCAGGTTAGCGCCAGTACCGCTAACACCCACGCACGCACCGTACACCTCCCTTAGTGGTATAGTATCTGATCGCATCAATATCTGATCCGATCAGATCTATACTAGCGTCACCAGCAGTTTAGGGTTCCCAAAAACGCAGTGTTAGCGGGATCAGCCCAGATACCTGCTAGCGCCTGCGTTTTGCCCCTCCGCCCGGCCCGGCCCAGCCCACCCAAGTGCAGTATCGATCGATCACTGTCACTTACAAAACTCTAAACGCATAACTGCAGCATTCGCAGAGTCAGGCCTGATCCCTGCGATCGCTAACAGTTTTTTTGGTAGTATTTTGGTGAACTGGCAAGCACCGGCCCCAGGCAGCGTCAGGTTAGCTCCAGTACTGCTAACATCCACGCACGCAGCATACACCTCCCTTAGTGGTACAGTATCTGAACGGATCAATATCTGATCCGATCAGATCTATACTAGCGTCCCCAGCAGTTTAGGGTTCCCAAAAACGCAGTGTTAGCGGGATCAGCCCAGATACCTGCTAGCACCTGCATTTTGCCCCTCCGCCCGGCCCAGCCCACCCAAGTGCAGTATCGATCGATCACTGTCACTTACAAAACACTTAACGCATAACTGCAGCGTCCGCAGAGTCAGGCCTGATCCCTGCGATCGCTAACAGTTTTTTTGGTAGCGTTTTGGGGAACTGGCAAGCACCAGCGGCGTAGTACACCCCGGTCATAGTCAAACCAGCACTGCAGTAACACTTGGTGACGTGGCGAGTCCTATAAGTGCAGTTCAAGCTGGTGAGGTGGCAAGCACAAGTAATGTCCCGCTGCCACCAAGAAGACAAACACAGGCCCGTCGTGCCCATAATGCCCTTCCTGCTGCATTCGCCAATCCTAATTGGGAACCCACCGCTTCTGTAGCGCCCGTACTTCCCCCATTCACATCCCCAACCAAATGCAGTCGGCTGCATGAGAGGCATTTTTATGTCCTCCCGAGTACCCCTACCCAGCGAACCCCCCAAAAAAGATGTCGTGTCTGCAGCAAGTGCAGATATAGGCGTGACACCCGCTATTATTGTCCCTCCTGTCCTGACAATCCTGGTCTTTGCATTGGTGAATGTTTTGAACGCTACCATTCACTAGTTGAGTATTAGCGTAGGGTACAGCATTGCACAGACTAGGACACACTTTCACAGGGTCTCCCAAGATGCCATCGCATTTTGAGAGACCCGAACCTGGAACCGGTTACAGTTATAAAAGTTAGTTACAAAAAAAGTGTAAAAAAAAAAATATATATATAAAATTAAAAAAAAATAATTGTCGTTTTATTGTTCTCTCTCTCTCTATTCTCTCTCTATTGTTCTGCTCTTTTTTACTGTATTCTATTCTGCAATGTTTTATTGTTGTTATGTTTTATCATGCTTGCTTTTCAGGTATGCAATTTTTATACTTTACCGTTTACTGTGCTTTATTGTTAACCATTTTTTTGTCTTCAGGTACGCCATTCACGACTTTGAGTGGTTATACCAGAATGATGCCTGCAGGTTTAGGTATCATCTTGGTATCATTCTTTTCAGCCAGCGGTCGGCTTTCATGTAAAAGCAATCCTAGCGGCTAATTAGCCTCTAGACTGCTTTTACAAGCCGTGGGAGGGAATGCCCCCCCCCACCGTCTTCCGTGTTTTTCTCTGGCTCTCCTGTCTCAACAGGGAACCTGAGAATGTAGCCAGTGATTCAGCCAGCTGACCATAGAGCTGATCAGAGACCAGAGTGGCTCCAAACATCTCTATGGCCTAAGAAACCGGAAGCTACGAGCAGTTCATGACTTAGATTTCGCCGGATGTAAATAGCGCCATTGGGAAATTGGGGAAGCATTTTATCACACCGATCTTGGTGTGGCCAGATGCTTTGAGGGCAGAGGAGAGATCTAGGGTCTAATAGACCCCAATTTTTTCAAAAAAGAGTACCTGTCACTACCTATTGCTATCATAGGGGATATTTACATTCCCCGAGATAACAATAAAAATGATTTAAAAAAAAATATGAAAGGAACAGTTTAAAAATAAGATAAAAAAAGCAAAAAAATAATAAAGAGAAAAAAAAAAAAAGCACCCCTGTCGCCCCCTGCTCTCGCGCTAAGGCGAACGCAAGCGGCGGTCTGTCGTCAAACGTAAACAGCAATTGCACCATGCATGTGAGGTATCACCGCGAAGGCCAGATCGAGGGCAGTATTTTTGCAGTAGACCTCCTCTGTAAATCTAAAGTGGTAACCTGTAAAGGCTTTTAAAGGCTTTTAAAAATGTATTTATTTTGTTGCCACTGCACGTTTGTGCGCAATTTTAAAGCATGTCATGTTTGGTATCCATGTACTCGGCCTAAGATCATCTTTTTTATTTCATCAAACATTTTGGCAATATAGTGTGTTTTAGTGCATTAAAATTTAAAAAAGTGTTTTTTTTCTCCAAAAAATGCGTTTGAAAAATCGCTGCGCAAATACTGTGTAAAAAAAAAAAAACGAAACACCCACCATTTTAATCTGTAGGGCATTTGCTTTAAAAAAATATATAATGTTTGGGGGTTCAAAGTAATTTTTTAGCAAAAAAAAATAACTTTTTCATGTAAACAATAAGTGTCAGAAAGGGCTTTGTCTTCAAGTGGTTAGAAGAGTGGGTGATGTGTGACATAAGCTTCTAAATGTTGTGCATAAAATGCCAGGACAGTTCAAAACCCCCCCAAATGACCCCATTTTGGAAAGTAGACACCCCAAGCTATTTGCTGAGAGGCATGTCGAGTCCATGGAATATTTTATATTGTGACACAAGTTGCGGGAAAGAGACAAATTTTTTTTTTTTTTTTTTGCACAAAGTTGTCACTAAATGATATATTGCTCAAACATGCCATGGAAATATGTGAAATTACACCCCAAAATACATTCTTCTGCTTCTCCTGAGTACGGGGATACCACATATGTGAGACTTTTTGGGAGCCTAGCCGCGTACGGGACCCCGAAAACCAAGCACTGCCTTCAGGCTTTCTAAGGGCGTGAATTTTTGATTTCACTCTTCACTGCCTATCACAGTTTCGGAGGCCATGGAATGCCCAGGTGGCACAAAACCCCCACAAATGACCCCATTTTGGAAAGTAGACACCCCAAGCTATTTGCTGAGAGGTATAGTGAGTATTTTGCAGACCTCACTTTTTGTCACAAAGTTTTGAAAATTGAAAAAAGAAAAAAAAAATGTTTTTTCTTGTCTTTCTTCATTTTCAAAAACAAATGAGAGCTGCAAAATACTCACCATGCCTCTCAGCAAATAGCTTGGGGTGTCTACTTTCCAAAATGCAGTGCCAAATTGGAAAAATACCTCTGGTCCTTAGGCAGCATAATGGTCCGGGGCTCAAGTGGTTAAACATAACATCCAGTTTATTCACTAAAGTGGAGCACAAGGTCCCAATAGGCATAAAACCAGAGCTGTACCTGCTAGTCTCTTCTCAGGCCTCCAGTCATGAAACCACCGACTTGAAGACAACTAGCAGGTACCCATACACCAACTGGGAGACGGGTCCCTACACCAGTGTTTCTCAACTCCAGTCCTCAAGGCGCCCCAACAGGTCATGTTTTAGGGCTTTCCCTCAGATGAAACAGCTGTGGTAATTACTAAGGCAGTGAAACTGATCAAATCACCTGTGCAAAACAATGGAGAGCCTGAAAACATGTCCTGTTGGGGCGCCTTGAGGACTGGAGTTGAGAAACACTGCCCTACACCATACTTTTGATGTGCCCATATGACCTAAAAGGACCTTGCATCCCCGTCAAATGCCCCAACCAACCCCTTTAGTCACTCAAAACCCCCCTAAAACTAACACACAATGCCCACCAAAATTGTAGGGTGGCGTGTGGGAAGTTGCTCACTCTCTCTCCCTTGTGACTGTGACCTCCCCTTCCTTTTCCTGCTCACTTCCTCCCCCCAGCTCCACCCCATTCCCTATAAACCACTGCACAGCCCTGCTTTCTTAACATTCCCCCTTCGTTTAACTCCCTGTAACCGAGCCCTGTCATGCCGGCCTTTGGTAATACTCCGGGCCTCTCCTGACTATGGTATTAATTATGGCTTGTTACCTGCTATACCAATAACCCCACCCTTCCATCTAATGACCACACAACACTGAAATGGAGTAAATTGGCCATAGCAGCCGTTTTATTGACCAAATATAAATATCAAATAATTATCATAATAATTAACATAATAATCTTTTTAAACATAGCATCCAGTTTATTCAAAAAAATGGAGCACAAGGTCCCAATAGGCTTAAATCCAGAACTGTACCTGCTAGTCACTTCTCAGGCCTCCAGTCGCGAAACCAGCGACTCGGAGACAACTAGCAGGTACCCATATACCAACTGGAAGCTGTACCTCAAACGGGTCCCTACACCATACCTTTTGATGTGCCCACATTACCTAAAAAGACATTGCACCTCACCACCACCACTCAAACCTGACACCTTAGGTTTGAGAGGACCTACACACCCTCAGGGCCCTCTGGATACCCTCCTCCAAACCAAGACATCATATGTCAATACCAAAGGCATTCAAATGAACACCGTCCCCGTGTAAATTTCAACCTCCAACTCGTGGTGGCGCACCGCCATCCCCCATTGCGCATCAGAAATCTTGCCACTTCCCAATTTACCTTAACCCTTGCCTTGCTAATGCCCGCAACCGACCTAGCCCACCTCCATTGCTTACAGGCCACCATATCAGACCATACTATCAGCAGGTCCAGGTAATCTATTTAAAGTCGCAGGAAGTCAAATTTAACATCCCGAATGAGCTCCCTAAATTGTTACCCCAGCATGCACCACTAACACATCGGGGGCTCTATCCAGCCAAGCATAGCGCTCAAATTCAGGAACTACTCTGCTCCACAATAGACCAGGCAACCCAATCCAGCGGACTACTGCCTAGAAATGCCCAATTGATGTCCGTCAGGCCGAACATCAACTCTTCTTGCACCCCAGTGGACATATGAGTGGCCCAATATCCAGATCAAGCAGGAGCCTGTCCCTGTAAAGAAAAAAACAACAAACACCACACACATAGAAGCAAGAACACCAAGCCAGCCTCCCACCTAAGAAAAACAGAGGGGACAAACAGGACAGCACAAAACCCCACATTATTAACTTACTCATAACACCCCGAGGACGGACATACAGGCGACGATAACGCTGAGATTCCCACCTACCAATTCGCCGGAAGGCCCCCTCACTCAAACCTCAGTGCGCCGCCTCCGTTGCAGCCCCAATACGAATGGAATGAGAAGCAAAGTCTGAAGGACAAAATCCCAATCCACGCCAAAATATAAAAAAAAATTGGCGAGGGGTCCACCCCAAAATCCATACTAGACCCTTTTCCGAGCAAGCAGCCTGGCAGGCCAGGATGGGGGGGACGAGCGAGCACCCTCCTTTCCTGAACCATACTAGGCCGCTTGCCCTCAACATCCCCCCCAAAGCACCTTGTCCCCATGTTGATGGGGCAAGGGCCTTACCCCCACAACCCTTGCCCGCAGGTTGTGGGGGTCTGTGGGCAGGGTCCTATTGGAATCTGGAAGCCCCCTTTAACAAGAGGGCCCCCAGATTCTGGCCCCCCCATGTGAATGAGTAGGGGTACATTGTACCCCTACCCATTCACCCAAAAAATGGTCAAAAAGTAAAAACCACAATACACAGTTTTTGACAATTCCTTTATTAAAAAAGAAAAAAAAGTGTCCCACGATGTCCATCCATCTTCAAACATGTCACACGACATACCCGAAAAATAGAAAAAACAAAGAACCTCCGCCTCGATGGGAGCCGTCCCGTCGACTGCTGTCTCTTGGCTGTGACAGCTGTTATATAGGCAAGAGCGTGCCACCCAGTGACGTAACCGAGTGATATGGTTATGTCAGTGGGTGGCCCCGCCTTTGCCTATATAACAGCTGTCATAGCAAAGACAGCAGTCAGCGGGACGCCTCCCATGGAGGTGGAGTATTTTAGGGTTTTTTCTCTTTTTTTGGCCTGTCGGGCAGCGTGATTGATGATGGATGTACATTGCAGAACACTTTTTTTTTTTGTATTGAATTTGTATTGAATTGTCAAAAACTGTGTATTGTGGTTTTTCATTTTTGACACTTTTTTGGTGAATGGCTAGGGGTACTCCCTAGCCATTCACATGGGGGGGACGGCACCTGGGGTCCCCTTGTTAAAGGGGGCTTCCAGATTCCGATAAGCTCCCTGCCCGCAGACCCCCACAACCAATTGCCAGGGCTGTGGGGACAAGGCCCTTGTCCTTGGAAACCCCAAAGCACCCTCCCCATGTTGAGGGCAAGCGGCCTGGTATGATTTAGGAGGGAGAGGGCACTCACTCATCCCCCCTTTCCTGGCTTGCCAGCCTACTTGCTCTGGATAAGGGTCTGGTATGGATTTTGGGGGGGACCACCCCACACCAATTTTTTTTTAATTTTGGCGTGGAGTTCCCCTTAAAATTCATCCCAGGCCCTTTGGGATGGATTTTGGGGGTGCCCCATGCTGTTTTTTTTTTATTTTGGCTTTGAGTTCCCCTTCGGGTCTGGTGTGGACCGGGGGGGGAACCCACACAGTAAAACACATCAGACAGATGCGCCACTTTACAGGCTGACTAAGGGGACCCCCCAGGCATGATGTTTAAAGAAATATTTCATTTTTATTGTTTCACTTTAAGTGTTAAATAAAATCACTGCTTCTGAAAAAACAGCTGTTTTAAAAATTACTATATGTCCCCTGGGACAGTACCCGGGTCCCCATACACTTTTTATGGCAATAACTTGCATATAAGCCTTTCAAATGAGCACTTTTGATTTTTCATGTTTGTGTCGCATAGACTATAATAGGCTTTGCATGTTCGCACTAATTTTTTGCCTGTTCGCATGTTCTGGTGCGAACCGAACTGGGGGTGTTCGACCCATCCCTAATAAAGATGGCCTAGGCTATAAGAAATTGCCAAGACCCTGAAACTGAGGTGCAGCATGGTGGCCAAGACCATACAGCGGTTTAACAGGACAGGTTCCACTCAGAACAGGCCTCCCCATGGACGACCAAAGAAGTTGCGTGCGCATGCTTAACATCATATCCAGAGGTTGTCTTTGGGAAATAAATGTATGAGTTCTGCCAAAATTGATGCAGAGGTTGAAGGGGTGGAGGGTCAGCCTGTCAGTGCTCAGACCATACACTGCACACTGCATCAAATTGGTCCGCATGACTGTCATCCCAGAAGGAAGCCTCTTCTAAAGATGATGCACAAGAAAGCCTGCAACAATTTGCTGAAGACAAGCAGACTAAGGACATGGATTACTGGAACCATGTCCTATGTTCTGATGAGACCAAAACAAACTTGGTTCAGATGGTGTCAAGTGTGTGTGGCGGCAACCAGGTGAGGAGTACAAAGACAAGTGTGTCATGCCCACAGTCAAGCATGGTGGTGGGAGTGTCATGGTCTGGGACTGCATGAGTGCTGCCGGGACCTGGGGAGCTATAGTTCATTGAGGGAACTATGAATGCCAACATGTACTGTGACATGTTGAAGCACAGCATGATCCCATCCCTTCCGAGACTGCGCAGCAGGGCAGTATTCCAAGATGATAACGACCCCAAACACACCTCCAAGACAACCACTGCCTTGCTAAAGAAGCTGAAGGTAAAGGTGATGGACTGGCCAAGCATGTCTCCGGAACTAAACCCTATTGTGCATCTGTGAGGCATCCTCAAACAGAAGGTGGAGGAGCACAAGGTTTCTAGCATCCAACAACTCTGTTATATTATCATGGAGGAGTGCAAGAGAACTCCAGTAGCAACCTGTGAAGCTCTGGTGAACTCCATGCCCAAGAGGGTTAAGGCAGTGCTGGAAAATAATTGTGGCTACACAAAATATTGACACTTTGGACTCAATTTGGACATTTTCACTTAAGGGTGTACTAAATTTTGTTGCCAATGGTTTAGACATTAATGGCTGCGTGTTGAGTTATTTTGAGGGGACAGCAAATGTACACTGTTATACAAGCTGTACACTCACTACTTTACATTGTAGCAAAGTGTCATTTCTTCAGTGTTGTCACATGAAAAGATATAATAATATATTTACAAAAATGTGAGGGGTGTACTCACTTTTGTGAGATACTGTACATGGTTAAACATTGTTTACAGATAATTGTAGTCTTGTTAGCATAACTGATTTTGGACAGATTGCCAATTATGGTATGTCGCACTATAAATAAACAACAATAAAGGTACAGATAGTCTTCAACATGTTTTGCTAGATAGTCATGTCATTAAAACATTCTTGGCTTATTTGTTTTAGCTACCTAAAGGTCCCAGGGAGGTTATGACATAGGTTTGAACCATAATGTCTAAAGCAGCAGTTATACCATATTTAATATCTTTATTTCATATCTAAGGCTTAATTCCTTGACACTACGGGTGCACTGAGGTACTGGACCATCCTATCCACATAGGGGACACGACACCCATCCAGGAGTGGTACAGGAATACACCCCCCACTCTGTGTGAAAAGGTCAAGGACTTGATTTGCAACATGCTGCAAAGTGGGATTGTGAGTGAAAGTCGCAGTCCCTGGGCTGCACCTATTGTACTGCTCCAAAAGAAGGACGGAAGCTTGAAATTCTATGTGGACTATTGCAAGCTTAATGTCCGTACCCACCGAGATGCCTACCCATGGCCCTGGGTGGTGAAATACCTTATGGCTTTGGGCCAAACCTGCTATTTCTCCACCCCTGGACCTGGCCAATGGCTACTGGCAGGTCCCAGTGAGAGAACAAGATAGAGAAACTGCCTTCATAACACCGTTGGGGCTGTATGAATTCAATTGAATGCCCTTTGGGCTGACTAATTTCCCTGTACATATCAAAGACTAATGGAGCAATGCTTAGGAGAAGTTTACTTTGAGACGGTACCAATCTACCTAGATGGCATCATCATCTTTTCAATGAGCAAATCATCATCTTTTGATGAGCAAATCTAGTACCTGGACTAGGTGTTTACACATTTACCACAGTGCAGGTTGATACTAAAGCTTAGTAAGCCCTACCTCATGCGGAAACAACTCAGTACACTAATATACAAGCAGTGCAAAATTGAAGTGCCCCTAAAACACTGACTGAATTGCACTCTTTCTTGGGGCTGGTGGGGAATTACAGGTGCTTTATACCCAAGTTTGCACAAATCATAGCACTCCTCAACAAGCTGTTGTGTGGACAGTCTACACAACAAAAGGGGGAGGCATCACCATCTATTCAGGCTTAATAGCGTGAACCTCAACAGACAACTTTTGAAACTCTTAAACAGCAATTGACTTCAGCCCCTCTCCTAAATTATACCAAGCCCTTCAAAGTCTACACAGATGGAGGTTTGCAAGGTCTAGGAGCGGTCCTGGCCCAGAAGGAAAATTAACAGGAATGAGTCACCATTAGGGATGAGCCGAACACCCCCCGGTTCGGTTCGCACCAGAACCTGCGAACGGACCGAAAGTTCGCACGAACATTAGAACCCCATTGATGTCTATGGGACTCGAACGTTCGAAATCAAAAGTGCTCATTTTAAAGGCTAATTTGCATGGTATTGTTCTAAAAAGGGTTTGGGGACCCGGGTCCTACCCCAGGGGACATGTATCAATGCAAAAAAAACTTTTAAAAACAGCTGTTTTTTCGGGAGCAGTGATTTTAATAATGCTTAAAGTGAAAAAAAAAAGTGAAATATTCCTTTAAATATCGTACCTGAGGGGTGTCTATAGTATGCCTGTAAAGTGACGCGTGTTTCCCGTGTTTAGAACAGTCCCTGCACCAAATGTCATTTTTAAAGGAAAAATCTCATTTAAAACTGCTTGCGGGTTTAATGTAATGTCGGGTCCTGGCAATATGGATGAAAATCAGTGAGACAAACGGCATGGGTACCCCCCAGTCCATTACCAGGCCCTTTGGGTCTTGTATGGATATTAAGGGGAACCCCGCACCCAAATTAAAATAAGGAAAGGTGTGGGGCCACCAGGCCCTATATACTCTGAACAGCAGTATACAGGCGGTGCAAACAAGACAGGGACTGTAGGTTTGTTGTTAAGTAGAATCTCTTTGTCATTTTGAACGGGTACATTTTAACGTGTTTAGCTCCAGCCAAAAAATCTTTTTTAAGCTTTTTGGAAAACATAGGGTAGGGTTATCACCCCTGTGACATTTGTTTTGCTGTCTTTCCTCCTCTTCAGAAGATTTCACCTCACTTTTTGCCCCAATGAAAAATGTTTTTTGAAAATTTGGGTTTTTTTGTGGAACAAGGATTGGAAAGCATCAGTGGAAAGGAGAAATGTTTTTCCCATATTAACTCTTACAGGAGAGAATTTCCCTTCCTAGGGGTAGATTTCATCTCACTTCCTGTCGTCTCCTTCTGTTTGCAAGTAGGAGTCGTTTGTAAGTTAGTTGTTTGAAAGTAGGGTCCTGCCCTATATACTCAGCAGAAATTTGGGCCTTAGGTGTTGCTGTGGCCACAACACTGTAAGCCCTCACAGGGCCCTGCTGTGAAATATTAGATCAAGAATTGTAATTAAATGCCCCTGTTGAACAGGAGCTGAAAAATTAGGCCTTAGGCACTGGTGCTGGTGCCACAACACTGCAACCCCTCACAGACACTCTAGTTGGAACGCAGGAACGAGCCCTGCTGCAAAGTATTGCATCAAAAATTGTAATTACACGCCCCTGTTAAACAGGGGCAGAAAAAATGGGCCTTAGGCACTGGTGCTGGTGCCACAACACTGCAACCCTTCACAGACACTCTAGTTGGAATGCAGGAACGAGCCCTGCTGCAAAGTATTGCATCAAAAATTGTAATTACACGCCCCTGTTAAACAGGGGCAGAAAAAATGGGCCTTAGGCACTGGTGCTGGTGCCACAACACTGCAACCCCTCACAGACACTCTAGTTGGAATGCAGGAACGAGCCCTGCTGCAAAGTATTGCATCAAAAATTGTAATTACACGCCCCTGTTAAACAGGGGCAGAAAAAATGGGCCTTAGGCACTGGTGCTGGTGCCACAACACTGCAACCCTTCACAGACACTCTAGTTGGAATGCAGGAATGAGCCCTGCTGCAAAGTATTGCATCAAAAATTGTAATTACACGCCCCTGTTAAACAGGGGCAGAAAAAATGGGCCTTAGGCACTGGTGCTGGTGCCACAACACTGCAACCCCTCACAGACACTCTAGTTGAAATGCAGGAACGAGCCCTGCTGCAAAGTATTACATCAAAAATTGTAATTACACGCCCCTGTTAAACAGGGGCTGAAAAATTGTGCCTTAGGCACTGGTGGTGGCGCCCAGAACCAAAAATGTTCTTACAAGCTATCAGCGTGGTGATTGAGGAGGAAGAGGATAATTACTCAGGGATAGTCACTCAGCATCAGCATAGGCAGTCTTTGAAGGGATCTGAGATTTCAAAAAAAATTATTCGGTTACATCAGCATCAGGTGCTTGGTAGCTGGTGGTGATCCAAGACTGATTCATTTTTATGAAGGTCAGTCGATTGACCGAGTCAGTGGACAGACGCACCCTGTGATCGGTTACCACGCCTCCAGCAGCACTGAATGTGCGTTCCGAAAGAACGCTGGATGCAGGACAGGCCAGTAGCTCAATTGCATACTGTGCAAGCTCTGGCCAGTGATCCATCCTCAAGACCCAGTAACCCAGAGGATTTTCGGTGGGAAAGGTGTCCAAGTCTGATCTTGCCCCTAGGTATTCCTGCACCATGTAAAACAGACGCTGGCGATGTTTGCTGGAACCGATCATACCTTGGGGCTGCGGACCAAAAAATTGTCTGAACGCATCGGTCAGACGGCCACCTTCTCCACCGCTCCTTCTTTGACTGACCGAAGCCTCAGCAACACGTTGTCCAGAAACAGGAGTTTGTAACCTCCCAGTCTCTGGGAACGCGTTGCACAGACCTTTCTGCAAGGCCTCCCGAAGATGTTTCATCCTCTGCTCCCTCTGCGAAGGCAAGATAAGGTCCGCAACCTTACCCTTGTAACGTGGATCAAGGAGGATTGCCAGCCAGTATTGGTCCTTCTCCTTGATACCACGAATATGAGGATCCTTACGCAGGCTTTGCAGGATCAGGGAGGCCATGCAGCGTAGGTTTGCTGAGGCATTCGGTCCGGAGTCCTCTGGGTCACTAAGGACGACATGGTCCGCAGCCACCTCCTCCCAGCCACGTACAAGTCCATGTGTTTCTTGGAACTGATCCCTTAAAGACTGCTGCTGATGCTGAGTGCCAGGCTCCACCTCCATACTGACACAATCTTCCTCCTCCTCCTCCTCCTCCTCCTCTTCCTGTGTGATCGGTGGACATGCAGGAACACTGTCTGGATAAAGGGGGCCTTGAGAGCTAAGGAAGTCTTCCTCTTCCTGCCTCTGTTCTGCCTCAAGTGCCCTGTCCATTATTCCACGCAGCGTGTGCTCCAACAGGTGGACAAGGGGGACAGTGTCACTGATGCATGCACTGTCACTGCTCACCATCCTCGTGGCCTCCTCAAATGGTGACAGGACTGTGCATGCATCCCTGATCATGGCCCACTGGCATGGGGAAAAAAACCAAGCTCCCCTGACCCTGTCCTGGTGCCATAGTCGCACAGGTACTCATTGATGGCCCTCTGCTGCGTGTGCAGCCGCTGCAGCATGGCCAACGTTGAGTTCCACCTGGTGGGCATGTCACAGATTAGGCGGTTCTTGGGCAGGTTAAACTCCTTTTGGAGGTCCGTCAGCCGAGCACTGACATTATATGACCGGCAGAAATGCACACAGACTTTCCTGGCCTGCCTCAGGACATCCTGTAAGCCCGGGTACCTGCCCAAGAACCGCTGCACCACCAAGTTAAGGACGTGAGCCAAACAGGGCACATGGGTCATTTGTCCCTGTCGGAGGGCAGAGAGGAGGTTGGTGCCATTGTCGCAAACCACCATTCCTGCCTTAAGATGGCGTGGCGTCAACCACCTCTGAACCTGCCCCTGCAGAGCTGACAGAACCTCTGCCCCAGTGTGGCTCCTGTCCCCCAAGCACACCAGCTCAAGCACCGCATGGCATCTTTTGGCCTGCGTACTTGCGTAGCCCCTTGAATGACTACGGAGCACCGCTGGTTCCGAGGAAGAGGCCATGGAGGAAGAAGAAGAGGAGGGGGTGGAGGAGAGAGGTGTGTCACAATCATTAGCATTTTGGAGGCGTGGTGGCGGAACAACCTCCAACACTACTGCACCTTGTCCTGCATCCTTCCCAGCTGCCAGCAGAGTCACCCAATGCGCCGTGAAACTTAGGTAACGTCCCTGTCCATGCCTGCTGGACCATGAGTCAGCGGTAATATGCACCTTACCGCTGACCGCCCTGTCCAGCGAGGCATGGACATTGCCTTCCACATGCTGGTAGAGAGCCGGAATCGCCTTCCGTGAGAAAAAGTGGCGTTTGGGTACCTGCCACTGAGGAACCGCACATTTCACAAACTCACGGAAGGGGGCAGAGTCTACCAACTGAAAAGGCAGCAGTTGAAGTGCTAGCAATTTTGCCAAGCTAGCATTCAACCGCTGGGCATGTGAATGGCTGGGAGCAAACTTCTTTCGGCGGTGCAGCAGCTGGGGCAGGGAAATTTGCCTGGTACAATCTGACGTCGGTGTACCAAAAGCAGATTGCCCACAAGTACTTGGCTGTGACACACCTAATTCTACACCTTCATTCCTCTCAGTGCAGGTCTCAGAGAGGACTGAAGGTCTAGTGGGGTTGGAAATCTCAGCTGATGAGGCGCAAGGAGAGGTCCTCTTTGTTCTTTGGTGTGGGTCTTTTAGATACGCTTGCCAACCAACTGCATGGCAGGTCAACATATGTCTGGTCAAGCATGTGGTACCCAAGCGGGAGATGTTTTGGCCACGTGAGATACGCTTGAGACATATGTTGCAAATAGCAGCGGTGCAATCTGATGCACTTGTCTCAAAAAAGGCCCACACCAAAGAACTTTTTGAATAACGCGCAGAGACTGCAACGCCCTGCACATGTGGAGCTTTGGGGTGTGATGCAGCCAATGTGCTGCCCTTAGGCTGGCCCCTGGAGGGCATCCTACCTCGTTGGTGATGTGCCGCCTCCTCCTCCTCCTCCTCCTCCTCTCTCCTATCAGGCACCCACGTTGAGTCAGTGACCTCATCATCCCCTCCCTCCTCATCACTGGAGCAAACCTGGCAGTATGCTGCAGCAGGGGGAGCATGACTGCCAGATTGCTGTCCTTCTTGGGCACCCCCTCTGTCCGTGCTCATGTTACTGCCTTCATCGAGCTCAGTATCATCATCAGAGCCTTCCAAACGCTGGGCATCCTCCTGGAGCATGTACCCAACACTGTGGTCAAACAGTTCGAGGGACTCCTCAGAAGGACATGGTGGGGCTAGGGAAGGAGTCACTGATGACATTGAGCCGAGGGAAGAGGCCGCTGCTTTGCCAGACAAAGTACCCTGGGCATGGGTGAGAGAGGATGAGGAGGATGAGGACGGCTTGGTCATCCAATTGACCAAGTCTTCCGCATGTTGCGGCTCAACATGGCCAGCTGCCGAAAAAAAGGCCAAGCGTGTCCCATGGCCACGTGCTGATGAGGATGCACCGTCTCCACGACCAGCACTAGACACAGAGCCTGCTTGCCCTCTCTTATTGGCTTGTGACTGTCTGCCTCTCCTTCTTGGCCTTCTAGACATACTAAGCAGGACGCACCCAACTAACTTGTAGGTTTAGCAGAACACTGTGAGCAGGACGCACTGCACTAAATGTAAATAGTCTAGCTGCCTGACTGTGGTACTAATAGGATCAAAAGAACACCAGCAATTTTCTTCAGGTAGCTGTATTTACTGTAACAAGACAAGCCTGCCTGTCAGTAAGAAGATAACAGAAACGGATCTAGCTGAACACTGTGAGCAGGACGCACCCAACTAACTTGTAGGTTTTGCAGAACACTGTGAGCAGGACGCACTGCACTAAATGTAAATAGTCTAGCTGCCTGACTGTGGTACTAATAGGATCAAAAGAACACCAGCAATTTTCTTCAGGTAGCTGTATTTACTGTAACAAGACAAGCCTGCCTGTCAGTAAGAAGATAACAGAAACGGATCTAGCTGAACACTGTGAGCAGGACGCACCCCACTAACTTGTAGGTTTGCAGAACACTGTGAGCAGGACGCACTGCACTAAATGTAAATAGTCTAGCTGCCTGACTGTGGTACTAATAGGATCAAAAGAACACCAGTAATTTTCTTCAGGTAGCTTTAGATACTGTAACAAGACAAGCCTGCCTGTCAGTAAGAAGATAACAGGAACGGATCTAGCTGAACACTGTGAGCAGGACGCACTGCACTAAATGTAAATAGTCTAGCTGCCTGACTGTGGCACTAATAGGATCAAAAGAACACCAGTAATTTTCTTCAGGCAGCTTTATATACTGTAACAAGACAAGCCTGCCTGTCAGTAGGAAGATAACAGGAACAGATCTAGCTGAACACTGTGAGCAGGACGCACTGCACTAAATGTAAATAGTCTAGCTGCCTGACTGTGGTACTAATAGGATCAAAAGAACACCAGCAATTTTCTTCAGGTAGCTGTATTTACTGTAACAAGACAAGCCTGCCTGTCAGTAAGAAGATAACAGAAACGGATCTAGCTGAACACTGTGAGCAGGACGCACCCCACTAACTTGTAGGTTTTGCAGAACACTGTGAGCAGGACGCACTGCACTAAATGTAAATAGTCTAGCTGCCTGACTGTGGTACTAATAGGATCAAAAGAACACCAGTAATTTTCTTCAGGTAGCTTTATATACTGTAACAAGACAAGCCTGCCTGTCAGTAGGAAGATAACAGGAACGGATCTAGCTGAACACTGTGAGCAGGACGCACTGCACTAAATGTAAATAGTCTAGCTGCCTGACTGTGGTACTAATAGGATCAAAAGAACACCAGCAATTTTCTTCAGGTAGCTGTATTTACTGTAACAAGACAAGCCTGCCTGTCAGTAAGAAGATAACAGAAACGGATCTAGCTGAACACTGTGAGCAGGACGCACCCCACTAACTTGTAGGTTTTGCAGAACACTGTGAGCAGGACGCACTGCACTAAATGTAAATAGTCTAGCTCCCTGACTGTGGTACTAATAGGATCAAAGAACACCAGTAATTTTCTTCAGGTAGCTTTAGATACTGTAACAAGACAAGCCTGCCTGTCAGTAAGAAGATAACAGGAACGGATCTAGCTGAACACTGTGAGCAGGACGCACTGCACTAAATGTAAATAGTCTAGCTGCCTGACTGTGGTACTAATAGGATCAAAAGAACACCAGTAATTTTCTTCAGGTAGCTTTATATACTGTAACAAGACAAGCCTGCCTGTCAGTAGGAAGATAACAGGAACGGATCTAGCTGAACACTGTGAGCAGGACGCACTGCACTAAATCTAAATAGTCTAGCTGCCTGACTGTGGTACTAATAGGATCAAAAGAACACCAGCAATTTTCTTCAGGTAGCTGTATTTACTGTAACAAGACAAGCCTGCCTGTCAGTAAGAAGATAACAGAAACGGATCTAGCTGAACACTGTGAGCAGGACGCACCCCACTAACTTGTAGGTTTTGCAGAACACTGTGAGCAGGACGCACTGCACTAAATGTAAATAGTCTAGCTGCCTGACTGTGGTACTAATAGGATCAAAAGAACACCAGTAATTTTCTTCAGGTAGCTTTATATACTGTAACAAGACAAGCCTGCCTGTCAGTAGGAAGGTAACAGGAACAGATCTAGCTGAACACTGTGAGCAGGACGCACTGCACTAAATGTAAATAGTCTAGCTGCCTGACTGTGGTACTAATAGGATCAAAAGAACACCAGTAATTTTCTTCAAAATACTGTAACAAGACAAGCCTGCCTGTCCGTAAGAAGATAACAGGAACGGATCTAGCTGAACACTGTGAGCAGGACGCACTGCACTAAATGTAAATAGTCTAGCTGCCTGACCGTGGTAGTAATAGGATCAAAAGAACACCAGCAATTTTCTTCAGGTAGCTGTATTTACTGTAACAAGACAAGCCTGCCTGTCAGTAAGAAGATAACAGAAACGGATCTAGCTGAACACTGTGAGCAGGACGCACCCCACTAACTTGTAGGTTTTGCAGAACACTGTGAGCAGGATGCACTGCACTAAATGTAAATAGTCTAGCTGCCTGACTGTGGTACTAATAGGATCAAAAGAACACCAGTAATTTTCTTCAGGTAGCTTTATATACTGTAACAAGACAAGCCTGCCTGTCAGTAGGAAGATAACAGGAACGGATCTAGCTGAACACTGTGAGCAGGATGCACTGCACTAAATGTAAATAGTCTAGCTGCCTGACTGTGGTACTAATAGGATCAAAAGAACACCAGCAATTTTCTTCAGGTAGCTGTATTTACTGTAACAAGACAAGCCTGCCTGTCAGTAAGAAGATAACAGAAACGGATCTAGCTGAACACTGTGAGCAGGACGCACCCCACTAACTTGTAGGTTTTGCAGAACACTGTGAGCAGGACGCACTGCACTAAATGTAAATAGTCTAGCTCCCTGACTGTGGTACTAATAGGATCAAAAGAACACCAGTAATTTTCTTCAGGTAGCTTTAGATACTGTAACAAGACAAGCCTGCCTGTCAGTAAGAAGATAACAGGAACGGATCTAGCTGAACACTGTGAGCAGGACGCACTGCACTAAATGTAAATAGTCTAGCTGCCTGACTGTGGTACTAATAGGATCAAAAGAACACCAGTAATTTTCTTCAGGTAGCTTTATATACTGTAACAAGACAAGCCTGCCTGTCAGTAGGAAGATAACAGGAACGGATCTAGCTGAACACTGTGAGCAGGACGCACTGCACTAAATGTAAATAGTCTAGCTGCCTGACTGTGGTACTAATAGGATCAAAAGAACACCAGCAATTTTCTTCAGGTAGCTGTATTTACTGTAACAAGACAAGCCTGCCTGTCAGTAAGAAGATAACAGAAACGGATCTAGCTGAACACTGTGAGCAGGACGCACCCCACTAACTTGTAGGTTTTGCAGAACACTGTGAGCAGGACGCACTGCACTAAATGTAAATAGTCTAGCTGCCTGACTGTGGTACTAATAGGATCAAAAGAACACCAGTAATTTTCTTCAGGTAGCTTTATATACTGTAACAAGACAAGCCTGCCTGTCAGTAGGAAGGTAACAGGAACAGATCTAGCTGAACACTGTGAGCAGGACGCACTGCACTAAATGTAAATAGTCTAGCTGCCTGACTGTGGTACTAATAGGATCAAAAGAACACCAGTAATTTTCTTCAAAATACTGTAACAAGACAAGCCTGCCTGTCCGTAAGAAGATAACAGGAACGGATCTAGCTGAACACTGTGAGCAGGACGCACTGCACTAAATGTAAATAGTCTAGCTGCCTGACCGTGGTAGTAATAGGATCAAAAGAACACCAGCAATTTTCTTCAGGTAGCTGTATTTACTGTAACAAGACAAGCCTGCCTGTCAGTAAGAAGATAACAGAAACGGATCTAGCTGAACACTGTGAGCAGGACGCACCCCACTAACTTGTAGGTTTTGCAGAACACTGTGAGCAGGATGCACTGCACTAAATGTAAATAGTCTAGCTGCCTGACTGTGGTACTAATAGGATCAAAAGAACACCAGTAATTTTCTTCAGGTAGCTTTATATACTGTAACAAGACAAGCCTGCCTGTCAGTAGGAAGATAACAGGAACGGATCTAGCTGAACACTGTGAGCAGGATGCACTGCACTAAATGTAAATAGTCTAGCTGCCTGACTGTGGTACTAATAGGATCAAAAGAACACCAGCAATTTTCTTCAGGTAGCTGTATTTACTGTAACAAGACAAGCCTGCCTGTCAGTAAGAAGATAACAGAAACGGATCTAGCTGAACACTGTGAGCAGGACGCACCCCACTAACTTGTAGGTTTTGCAGAACACTGTGAGCAGGACGCACTGCACTAAATGTAAATAGTCTAGCTCCCTGACTGTGGTACTAATAGGATCAAAAGAACACCAGTAATTTTCTTCAGGTAGCTTTAGATACTGTAACAAGACAAGCCTGCCTGTCAGTAAGAAGATAACAGGAACGGATCTAGCTGAACACTGTGAGCAGGACGCACTGCACTAAATGTAAATAGTCTAGCTGCCTGACTGTGGTACTAATAGGATCAAAAGAACACCAGTAATTTTCTTCAGGTAGCTTTATATACTGTAACAAGACAAGCCTGCCTGTCAGTAGGAAGATAACAGGAACGGATCTAGCTGAACACTGTGAGCAGGACGCACTGCACTAAATGTAAATAGTCTAGCTGCCTGACTGTGGTACTAATAGGATCAAAAGAACACCAGCAATTTTCTTCAGGTAGCTGTATTTACTGTAACAAGACAAGCCTGCCTGTCAGTAAGAAGATAACAGAAACGGATCTAGCTGAACACTGTGAGCAGGACGCACCCCACTAACTTGTAGGTTTTGCAGAACACTGTGAGCAGGACGCACTGCACTAAATGTAAATAGTCTAGCTGCCTGACTGTGGTACTAATAGGATCAAAAGAACACCAGTAATTTTCTTCAGGTAGCTTTATATACTGTAACAAGACAAGCCTGCCTGTCAGTAGGAAGGTAACAGGAACAGATCTAGCTGAACACTGTGAGCAGGATGCACTGCACTAAATGTAAATAGTCTAGCTGCCTGACTGTGGTACTAATAGGATCAAAAGAACACCAGTAATTTTCTTCAAAATACTGTAACAAGACAAGCCTGCCTGTCCGTAAGAAGATAACAGGAACGGATCTAGCTGAACACTATGAGCAGGACTCAAATAGTCTAGAAGATAACAGGAACGGATCTAGCTAAACTGAATACAGTGTATATATATATATATATATATATGCAACACCTGGGATGCATATATATACACAATACACTTTAAGTGCAGCTAACTGACTGACTGTCCTGCCTAATATAGCTAACTCAAATGAAATAAACACTGTCTCTCTCTCTCTCTCTCTCTCTAAGCACACCGGAACACACTGCACAGGGCCGCCATGCAGGCGGCCTTATATAGTGTGGGGCGTGTACTAAATCCCCTGAGCCATAATTGGCCAAAGCCTCCTTGGCTTTGGCCAATTACGGCTCTCTGTTAAGGCGGTGCTGTGATTGGCCAAGCATGCGGGTCATAGTGCATGCTTGGCCAATCATCAGCAAGCAATGCACTGCGATGCCGCAGTGAATTATGGGCCGTGACGCGCCACACGAATTTGGCGCGAACGGCCCATATCGTTCGCAATTCGGCGAACGACCGAACAGCCGATGTTCGAGTCGAACATGGGTTCGACTCGAACACGAAGCTCATCCCTAGTCACCATGTATGCCAACCGCAGTCTCCACCCCCTGGACGTAATCCTTATAAATATAGCTAGTTCAATTTGTAGCTATTGGCTCTTGTTTGGGCTATCACAGGGACATTTGCTGAGTATCTTATAGGGGCTCAAATCAACATTTATACTTCTCTTTTTTAAATGAAATTATATGTATGTGTAAAATAAAGATTTTTTTTTTTTATAATTTAATAGTTTTGTCATTCATTAGACTCCACAAGGTACATGCAAAGTCCCACCGTTCTGTTCTGTTATATAGTACATGCTTCTTCTGGGATGGTACCTTGATAGGGTCATAATTATCCCACACCCACCACTGATATCTCCTTATTTTACTTAGCAATGTAGATACCCTCCCCCATTTTCCCATAACACAGCCTCAGGGGGATGTGGATAGCAACCAAGAAGATCTGGAAGTGGCCTGTGTTCTGGGCCACAGTGCAACAAAGGTACAAAGATCTTTTTCAGATGTGATGATTTCCTTCTAGACGAAGAAAGCCCTTGACACATGAGCATCTCTGGCTTTCAGCTTTGATCCAGAATCTCCTCAGACAGTGGGATCAACTAGAGATCCGGGAAGATGTCCTATACAAACGGGTTTGCATACAGTACCTTCTGAACATGGAGACATTTTCCACATAATGGTCCCCAGTTAGCTATGCTGAAGATCTTCCAACTGATGCACGCATCCATAGGGCATTTTGGAGTAGAACGTATGGAGGCCCATGTCAGGAGATATTTTTACTGCCCAGGGATAATCACCTGGGTACAACAGGTCTGTTGTAAATGCTCTAGCTGTACCCTACATAAAGCCCCCCCAAAGCAAATCACACCCATGGCAAACCACATGAAAGCCTTTTGAGCTTCTCATCATGGACTTCTTGACAGTTGCAATGATAAATGGTTTTCAAAATTTTTTACAAATAAATATCTGAAAAATGTGGCGTGCATTTGTATTCAGCCTCCTTTACTCTGATACCCCTAGCTAAAATTTAGTGGAACTAATTGCCTTCAGAAGTCACTTAAGTAGTAAATAGAGTCCACCTGTGAGTAATTTATTCTCAGTATAAATACAGCTATTCTTTGAAGCCCTCAGAGGTTTGTTAGAGAACCTTAGTGAACAAACATTATCATGAAGGCCAAGGAACACACCAGACAGGTCAGAGATAAAGCTGTGGAGAAGCTTAAAGCAGGTTAGGTTATAAAAAAATATTCCAAGCTTTGAAGATCTCACAGAACACTGTTCAATGCATCATCCGAAAAGGGAAAGAGTATGGCACAACTGCAAACCTACCAAGGCCGTTCACCTAAACTGACATGCCGGACAAGGAGAGCATTAATATGTAACTCTGGAGGAGCTGCAGAGATCCACAACTCAGGTGGGAGAATCTGTAAACAGGACAACTATTAGTGCACTCCACAAATCTGGCCTTTATGGAAGAGTAGCAAGTAGAAAGCCATTGTTGAAAAAAAGCCATAAGAATTCCCATTTGCAGTTTGCGAGAAGCCATGTGGGGGACACAGCAAACATGTGGAAGAAGTTGCTCTGGTCAGATGAGACCAAAATTGAACTTTTTGGCCAAAAAGCAAAACTCTATGTGTGGCGAAAACTAACACTGTACATGACCCTAAACACACCATCCCCACCGTGAAACATGGTGGTGGCAGCTTCATGTTCTGGGGGTGCTTTTCTTCAACAGAGACAGGGAAGCTGGTCAGAGCTGATGGAAAGATGGGTGGAGCCAAATACAGGGCAATCTTAGAAGAAAACCTGTTAGAGTCTGCTGAAGACTTGAGACTAGGGCGGAGGTTCACATTCTAGCTGGACAATGACCCTAAACATACAGCCAGAGCTACAATGGAATGGTTTAGATCAAAGTATATTCATGTTTTAGAATGACCCAGACAAAGTCCAGACCTGAATCCAATTGAGAATCTGTGGCAAGACTTGAAAATTGCTGTTCACAGACGCTCTCCATTCAATCTGACAGAGCTTGAGCTATTTTGCAAAGAAGAATAGGCAAACATGTCACTCTCTAGATGTGCAAAGAATGTAGAGACATATCCAAAAAGACTTGCAGCTGCAATTGCAGCAAAAGGTGGTTCTACAAAGTAGAAAGTATAGACTCAGGGGGGCTGAATGCACGCCACACTTTTCAGATTTTTATTTGTATTCAAGCTCTGTCAGATAGGAGGAAGAGCGTTTGTGAACAGCAATTTTCAAGTCTTGCCACAGATTTTAAATTGGATTTAGGTCTGGACTTTGACTAACACATGAATATGCTTTGATCTAAACCATTCAGTTGTTGCTCTGGCTGTATGTTTAGGGTCGTTGTCCTGCTGGAAGCTGAACTTCTGCCCCAGTCTCAAGTCTTTTTGCAGACTCTAACATATTTTCTTCTAAGATTGCCCTGTGTTTGGCTCCATCCATCTTCCCATCAACTCTGACCAACTTCCCTGTCCCTGCTGAAGAAAAGCATCCCCACAACATGATGCTGCCACCACCATGTTTCATGGTGGGGATGATGTGTCCAGGGTGATGTGCTGTGTTAGTTTTCTGCCACACATAGCGTTTTGCTTTTAGGCCAAAAAGTTAAATTTTGGTCTCACCTGACCAGAACACCTTCTTCCACATGTTTGCTGTGTCCCCCATATGGCTTCTCGCAAACTGCAAACAGGACTTCCTATGGCTTTCTTTCAACAATGGCTTTCTTCTTGTCACACTTCCATAAAGGCCAGATTTGTGGAGTGCACAACTAATAGTTGTCCTGTGGACAGATTCTCCCACCCGAGCAGTGGATCTCTGCAACCCCCCCAGAGTTACCATAGACCTTTTGGCTGCTTCTCTGATTAATGCTCTCCCTGCCTAGCCTGTCAGTTTAGGTGGATGGCCATGACTTGGTAGGTTTGCAGTTGTGCTATACTCTTTCCATTTTTAGGATGATGGATTAAACAGTGCTCCATGAGATGTTGCTTGGAATATTTTTTTTATAACCTAGCCCTGCTTTAAACTTCTCCACAACTTTATCCCTGATCTGTCTGGTGTGTTCCTTGGCCTTCATGATGCTGTTTGTTCACTAAGGTTCTCTAATAAACCTTTGAGGGCTTCACAGAACAGATGTATTTATACAGAGATTAAATTACACACAGGTGGACTCTATTTACTAATTAGGTGACTTCTGAAGGCAATTGGTTCCACTATATTTTAGTTAGGGGTATCAGAGTAAAGGGGACCGAATACAAATGCACACCATACTTTTCACATATTTATTTGTAAAACATTTAAAAAAAAAATATTTATCAGTTTCCTTCCCACTTCACAATTATGTGCCACTTTGTGTTGGTGTATCAGATAAAATCACAATAAAATAGTTTAACGTTTTTGGTTGTATCATGACAAAGTACCGGTATGTAAAATTTCAAGGGGTATGAATACCTTTTCAAGGCACTGTATATGAAATGTGTCATTTTTATACAAATTATATTTAGAGATAGCATATTCAATTTGGAGTTTTAATATAACAATGCTTATTTATATATTTATTGATATATTTATTATATTTTATAGACATTTATTAATACTTACTTTTTCTGTGGGTTGGTGAGTATGACATATTTTATAATAGTTGTTATTTATATATACCATAGAAAAATTACATTACTTCCAAACCATTTTAGGTAATTTTAGGCATGTGCTTGCATATCTTTGTGAACAGCACTTGATAATTGAAGGGTTAAGAAATCAATGAGCCGGTTCCTCCGCCCCCCACATGTGACCTTTAGCCATTATTTATTCTCCTTGCTCCCTCACCTAACTGCATTTTATAAGGAAGCCAGGAGCTTTGAAACGTGACATCCTATTTGGTGAGAAACTTGAGAAACTTAACATTAATAAATCACCGGTACCAGATAGCTTGCACCCGAGGGTACTTAGGGTCAAGTAATTTCCAGACCATTGTTCCTAATTTTTACTGACAGTCTACTGACTGGAATGGCCACATAATAAATGTTACTTTATGGTTCGTATGCAAGCACAATTCAATCATTTATTTATCCCCCAGTCCATTCACCTTTGATATTCTTATGGATAACTTGACTATACCAGTGTGCAGCATATAGTTTTTGGCTTTTTGTTTAGTAAATTTGCATTTCTCCAGTGAACTGCTTGCAGCACGGTGCTGGGTCTATATGATTCATTTATGGCTGAGTGACAGGGTGCTCCTCAAAAATCCCAATCTTAACAAATCAGAGCCCTGCTGAGATGTTCGTCTGTATTGGATTGAATTTCAAGAATTTCCTCTAGATTTGTATTTCCTCTATAGAGACTGGGTCCTTGAAATCTGAATGTTCTGATGAACCTGTGGACATTCCTGTGGGCATTCTGTGGACTCTGTGCTTTGTCCTGGTGAGGGTATTATGTCTGCCTATGTGTAACACTGTGCATTGTTACTGTGAGTGCATATTGGTATTTGTCCACAAAATGCCAGGGTTCAGCACTTTTTTTATTGTCACAGTCTTAATACAAGTGTTCAAAGACTTCTGTGAGTTTTAGGCTGAAAGAAGAACTTCCTTCACAGTTAGGCTAAAGTTAAACTACAGAACCGACCATCAAATCACGAAGCAGCGGGAGGATATAAAAGTGAAAAGCCCAGGAAGACATGGGGAGTTTGCAAGTGGAAGGAGCGTGTAAGAGTTTGTGTCAAGCCTTGCTGTTCCAGGCCAGACCGAGTACAGACTAGCTGAGAGAGCTGAGGAAGAGTCTGTTTAGCTTTGTTGCTATTAGTTACATTCAGTTCTTGTTCCCGGCCAGGCCTGGTAAGGGCACAAACACTCTTCAACATTGGACCATATTAGAGACAAGTATACAGCTGTCCTTTATTGTTGCAACCCGCCATTACTTGTTTGTCCTCATGATTACTGCCTCTAGAATACTGAACTAACCTTTTGCTCCCTGCTAGGCAAAATCCCCTCTCTGTAGCTGTATGTTTTTGCTCGGCCATTTAAAGAGGGGACTTTAGCCGCCCCAAGTTCAAGCTCAAATTTTAAAGTGAACCATGCTGAACATTTTATATCTCCTCTTAATAAAGTGAATTTTTCCAACAACTTCATAGCTTAAAAAGACCCTTACCCACAACCTTATCTCTTAAAGTGACCCGTGCCTACAACCTTGCTACTGTTTATTAGACATGTGCAGAACGGAAAAATTTGTTTTGCTTTGGATAAGTTTGCTATGTTACTAATTTCATTTAGTTATGTTTCGTCTTGTTTTGTTTATTCAATTTTTATTGAATTCCAAATTTTCAGAATGATTGAAATTCGAATCGGTTGAAAAATGTATTGACCCATCTGCATTCTGTGAAGGATCCTTCACAACCGATGAATCTGTCAGCAGGTTTCTACAATGAAAAAACTGTGTGGAGTCCCCCCATATCCACACCAGGCCCTTCGGGTTTGGTATGGATTTTAAGGGGAACCCCACTGCAAAATGTAAAAAAAAAAAGCCCCTCCTTCCTGAACCATACCAGGCCACATGCCCCAAACATGGGGGGGGGTACTTTAGAGTAGTGGGAATCCCCCTCAGATACATTCAGATTCTGACCAAAAGGAATTGCACATGTCTACTGCTTATACCCTCAGTCCTGCAGGACAGGTGACCACACTTTAAAGGGTATGTAGCACCCTCCTAGGTAGTTGCTAGAAGAGAGTATACTTTTTGGGTCTTTCTGCTTACCAGAAATACTGTCAGGTAAATTTAAATGGTCTCTGCCTACCAGGGAGCAGGGATCCATTGATAAGGTCTGCTCATGTTGCTCAGATGCTGCTCATATTGTCTAAATGTTTCACACTGGTCCAATAGGGGGGCATATTGGACAGTGGGAGGAAACCTGACAAATGAGAGCATAGGCATAGTTACATCCCTGATGATTGGCTGAGGAAAGTGCCTTCGTTCATGCTGGGTGACTGTATATATGCCAAGGGCACATGTGCTCAGGGTCTTCGGCTGGAGAGCAGGGTTCCAGAGGGAGGGGGTGGTTGCCCCTCCTCTGCACAAGCTGCCATGCGGCCTCAGGTAATTAACCTGAGGTCCTGAATCCGAGCAAAGCTGCAACCCAGATGTCTTGCAGAGCTGACTGAAAGGGAGACACACCAGGAAGGATCTGTTTCAGCTACAGTGAGTACAAATCTGTGTCATGGGGCCTGTTCTGTAAGGGCAATCCCTTCAGCTAGTAGAGCCAGTGGACGAGTGTCAGCCAAAGGGGATGATAGTGAGTGTCATGAAGATAAACTGTTTCACCAAGTCTGCTGCCAGAGCAAGCAAAGGACTTATACTTCCCATACAAGCGTTGTATGGTATAGCAGAGTCTGCTACCACAATTAACCTGGTGCGGCCGAGGGAGAGTTGTCTTCATCTGTAATTAGTTCCAGTTGGAGTATCCCACCATTCCCTTCTCCCATCCAAGTTCCAACCATAAATACCAAAAAAAAAAAACCCTGGATTGATTATTGGATAACGAGCAGATGAGATTACGGGCGGTTGTGTGAAAACCCCTAGTAACTGGCTGCAAGATAAGAAGGAGAAAACCCAGGGAAGTCTACACACAGCATTTGTTTTGCCTCTGTTTAGCCTATTTGAACTATTGAATTGCCGTACCATTTATTCTTATTTTGCTACCACTACAACCTGGCTACTTCTTTTATCACAGTTAGTGTGTGATTTTTTTTTGTGTAACTGCCAGGAGACTCGATGGTCAAGGCATTTTGGTGGTGTCAGTAGGAGGAAGGCTCCGTTTAGGGCCAAGAGATGAGCGGAGGACACACATTTAATAGTGGCTCCTTCTGGGGTAGCGCTACACATGATAACCCCTAAACACTTGAGACCTCTAAAAAAACTTGAAGCTGTTGAGAACTCTGATGCTGATCTAGAGGATGGCGGTGAGGTCCTTCAACCTATTAGATCCAAACGAGGACAGTTATCTGTCAAGTATTTTGATTATGCAGTGTGAATTCTTGCTGTTTGTTGTTAACTCATGTTGCAACAAATTTTCCCACTGAATCATTTCCTTAACCTAGGTACCATCTCCCTGGCCCTGCCCACAGGTGCCGTCATCTTAGAAGATTAAAGACATACTTTGAGTGCAGAATGCCATGGGGAAGAAAGTTATGCTGATGCCAATTAGGAATGAGCCGAACTGCCCTGGGATTGGTTTGAGCAGATTTCAGCAAACGTCAAAGACATTTAGATGTTGAACCCAGACCTCATTGGAATCAGTGGAACACTCATTTTCTGAAATAATAGGCAAAAGTTGTCAAAAAATAGCGTGAGGAGTGGGCACTGCGTTGGGGAACATGTTCCAGTGCAAAATAAATAAATAAAAATATACATTTTTGGCTGGAAGCAGTGATTTTTTAACACACTGACATTTACAAAGGAAAATTAGCAAGTAAAATTTTCCTTCTGGCTTCTGTTTAAAAAAAAAAAAGGACACCTGCTATGTAATTTGGGGAAACCTTTGGAAGGGTCTATGTGCTTTTGCTTTCTATTGTAAATGCAGCAATGAAATATTATTTACTGGCAATTTATACTGTATCATTTTTTTCTTTGTAAATGTCACTTTGCTGTAACACGTTCTACACCAAGAATGAAAAAGAAAATTGCATACGCTCCCCCATCCCCCTCCTCAAAAATGCACACCAGTCCCTTTAGAGTAAAAAAAAAGTGTGGGGTCCACCTAAAAATCCATGTCTGAACCATACCAGGCCACATGCACTCAACATGGGGTGTTGACAAGGGCCTCTTCCGCACAACCATGGGCCAGTGACTGCAAGGGTCTGCTGTCAGGGGGGCTTATTAAAATATTATTAAAAATAAAGAGGCCCCAGATACCACCTCCCCACACATGAATGATAAGGGGTGCAAAGTATCCCTAATCATTCACAAAAAAAACTAAAATCCCCCAGAATTTCCCTCATTGTAAATCCATTGTCAATCACAATGCCAACTGAAATTAAAAACCCAATGAACCCCCAATGTCATTGGCCATCAAATTTGGACAGTGAACATACTTGAGCAGTGGTGTCCCTGCCATACCTGCCCCTTTGCAAATGGGGCCAAGAATTCCCAGCCATGTAAGCCAATGTGCCAGTGATGGCAGTGGTTGCTAGGGACACAGTGGATGCCAGCGCCTGCTGCTTCCATAGGAACCATTGACAGTGGGCAGTTGCCATATATAGAAGCGGGATAAAACATAGCTTCTGTATATGATGCTTGGCTAAAACTAAGGCAGCTGAATAGGTTAAAGTTTTGACATCTGTCTGAATGCCCGAATGACCAAAGTTCAGACCAAACTGTTTGATCACCCCATTATTAGTATTATTATTATACAGGATTTATATAGCACCAACAGTAGGCATGCGCTGAGGGTATGCCAGGTGTGCCTCTAATCACTCTGTGCGGTGCTGATTCCCCCTACTGCCTGGACTTCCCCCAGAGCAGTGCTGCTGGCTTCCCTCCTCTCCTCTCCCCCCCCCCTGGCTTCTGCGAGGGATGAATGTTCTATATGTCACTTACTGGCCCTTTCCTTATCTAAATGAACACAGTGAACACACTCACTCACCGTGTTCATTCATAACTGAAGCATAGTATACCATATTTACTATGCTTCAGTTTGTGAATGAACAGGAAGCCGCTCAGCACAGAGCACTTCCCGTTCATTCACTGTCCAGTGCAGCTGGGGCTGCAGAGAAAGGCATGTGTGTTTGAGCTTTGGGGTGCACACCCTAATGCAATAGGCTGCGCACACCTATGATCATCCCTAATGTCATTGATGTAGAATGAGTCTTTGATGTCATCTTGCCAGCAGTGTTCTCCGCATAACCAATAACTGCCAACTGCTGGGCAAGAGGCAAAGAAAACTGGTGCATCATGTAATGGGCCAAATTACATACCTGCATGGGGAAAACCTGTGACTTGGAGCAAGAGGCTGATTCCAGAGCTTGGCTTTAAGATTTTTAAAGGGCCTTCAATTATAGGAATTGAGAGCTGAAAGATGGGCAATGTACTATGATTAGCAGAGGTCACATAATGATGTTTGGATTAACCTAAAATAGCTATGAGTAAACATGGAGTTTGTGACAACAGTATATTTAATTACTAAGACTGCATAGGAATTTTCACTCACCAGGCTGGACTTACACAGAAAACAGTTACTAGAAAAAAACTTTAACTAGTTTTCCTAACAGCTGGTCAAATCAGTTTCAGCCTGTTTCATTATTGTCTTCAAAATTAATTAATGTTGTAGGTGGTGTTCTTACAGACACATTTGTATTTGGGGATATTTTTGACCAAAGAGAAGTCGAAAAGCTTCAATTTGCACCCCCTTCTCATTCTTTTCTGTCTCTCAATAAGTTTACATGTAGGAGCAGCTGGCTCTTCTATCACACTTATAGCTCTTCTGTTCAGCTGGAAGCCTCTTACAGCTTTTCATGAACAAATTCAGATCCTGTCTCCTCCACTATCTGATACTATTAAGGCCAGAGAAAGTATCCCCCCACCCATTAAGAGTTTTAGGGACGTTTATGAAACAGCTTAGGAATTTTGGCAACCAGCTCCAGGGGTCAAGTGACATTTATCAGCGTCTCCCAGGAGAGAAGAGACTGTCTTTAAAGAGACTAGGAGAACCTTGACGAGGGAGTTTGTGCCTAGACCCAAGAGGAGATTGACACAAGCATGCCTGAACCAGCAAAACCGGGTAGGACAGTCTTTTATGTGTCCATTGCTGCCTGGCTCTTAAAGACAGGAATAATGACTCAAGCTTACTCTTAATTGTTGAGGTGGAACCTGGTATTAAACAGCCAACATCTTTACAAAAGAAGAGCCTGCTGGAAAAATGAATATAACTTTAAAGAGCAATGATAACACAGTTACCCATAACAACTGACCAGACATCAGTTTCAATGAGAGTATATAGACTAGAGGAGTGGATAAGGATTTCTGGTCAAATGCATTGGGGTTAATAAATATTGCATATTGCTCTTTACCTTACTAATTAGTGATGGAGATTTTTTTTATTAGAACCTCTTGGTAATACTGAAAGTGCAGCACAGACATAGATCTGAAGACTGCACAGTTACTCATTGCATACTGAAGCCTCAGCACATCATAATAAACTCTGCAGACACACAAACATATGTTACGGCTGCATGATAAGTTACTTGGACTATTATTAACAGTAAGATTTTACCATAGGCCATGATTTTTTCTATAATCATGTAATAATAAAAAAAAAATATGTATGCATCTATAATTCGTTCTACACATCTCTACACATTTCCTCATAAGCATTTGCAAGCTAATTCAGTAAGGCAGTGCAAAGAGGACTTCAGGTGTGCAAAGTATAGAAACCCAAAACAACCAATCGTATTTCAATTTAATGGTTTCCTTATTGCACTCAGAACATCGTTTCTCTGTGCAGTGTCTTTCTGAATCAGCCAGATAATGTAGAGCACTGAGAGTTAAAGCTAAAAATGCCAACATTCCACTTTCATAATAGATAAAAACTAAAAATGTAATTACTGCTTTATTACACTATTGTCCAGGTGACTGGACTATACACTTTGAACAATGCTGGTATTCAGACTCATTATTTTTGTACATGTTTCTGTTCCATTGCGGTAGTTTACATATATCAAAGCTATCAAATGTTTAACAAATGTAGGAACATTCATTCATTCTCTAAAGAGAGGGAATTCCTTGTTTATATATTATTCTTGTCATGTGATGTAGTTCTCCAGTAGAAACAAATCATAAAAAAGTCACTACTCAGATAATTGTTACTCATACATATAGATTATCTATCTATCTATTTTATTTACCTGGATCTAAAGGGAACACATTTGAACAACACTTCATAAGAATGTAGGAGGAGTTTTTTTCCATGACTATGCATGCATAGTTTTGTTTAAAAGGGAAAACAAAAACACGTTATACTCAGAAAATATAGAGGTTTGGCTATTTATTTCTGGTGCCTGAAATTACGACACCCAGCATTTCAGTTACTACAAAATATAAATCCCAGTACTAATAAATCTGCAGCTGAATAGCTTGCCAAGAGCTAGGTTGTCACAAATGTCTACCTAAGTCTACCTAGCATAAAAATCTAAATATAATTTCCTTAATAATCTATATGTAGTGGTATTGTTTCACAAATCTGATGAACCCAGAAGTGATGGCTGAAACAGGATTCTGCTCCATCTTCTACTCTAATGGGACACTGGCAGAATAGGATGAGGTGTAGGGTTGCTTTAGGTAAACATATTTTATGAATACATCAATTTCCATGTGTACATATAACTAATTATCAAATATAATGTAAATAGCTACTTTGTAGCCTTTTAACCAATTACCCATATGTTTATTGTATTAATATTATGTTGTTAATGCTGCTATGAGAGTTTACGAATTAATCAAGTGTCTTTGTGTACCAGCAGTTCTTTCCAAATAGACTATGCAGTATACATAGAAAAAACTTTACATTTCCTTCTCAGATATACTTACAACTTACAGTTGTTGATGTTTAAGGATTCGAAAAAAAGGAGAGAAAATGGATTTGGAACTTTACATGGCATGTTTGTGTGGATGATGATGTATAAAATACCTAAATTTAAATGAATTGAGTGTCACAATCCCCAAAAGGTAGTCGATAAAACCATAATAAATTGATGAATTTGATAAATTAATAAATATGATATATAATGCATAATATAAATGATATACAATGCATGATGTAAACAAGAAGAGCCATAATAAACATAATAATAATCATAATAACATATTTAATATCAATAATAAATGGACATGATTGGTACAGACAAAAGCAAGCATTTTTAGTTTGATGTTTTAGATTGTTTTATATAAATGGCACATGTTGTAGAGTAAAGATTAAAAGCTTAATTTTTCTTAACTATGACATCACTGCTTACGATGACGTAATCACACATGGCATTGATGATTTAGGTGTTCTTATGCTTTAGATGCATCTGCTTTTCATTCCATGCTGTGACTTCCATTAACAGAAAAACAGATTAGGTCACTGGAAACTCCACAAAAAAGTATCAATTAGAAGCCCACAGGTCCCCCCCCATTTGTGAAATGTACACACAGCAATCACATCACAGCAAGAGACAGGTTTGGGGACCTGGGAGCTGTCGTATACCACAAGAGCCCACAGTATTTCATTTACTGTTGTATTTGAAAATCATGATACGTTATGATGAATGATAAAGCAATGCTTCATGACATACAGCAGTGGTTTTGAACCTCAGCTCCCTGGTACCCTCAACAGGTCATGTTTGCAGGTTTTTCTTTATCTTGCACGGGTTCTTTAAATCAGAGTCAATGGCTTGGTATTTTGGACAGCTATTTTATCTAAGAGAAATTCCCAAAACATGGCCTGTTGGAGGTATTTGAGGACTAAAGTTAAGAACCACTTTATATAAATAGTAAATTACAATATAGATCTCGATGCATAGCAGTTGGAAATACCAGTGAAGTTTACATGGTGTGTGTCATAGGAATCTGAGTCCCACTCTTTGCACTGAACTCCTAGTGAAAATTATATAAAAAGGCTCTTGATCAGTGGGTAATAGCATGGCATACAGAGATAAAATGAAAAACATTGTTGTGTCAATGGGTGATTAATTCTGGAAGTAACTGATGTTACACAGCTTATCCCCAGGTCATGGCAGCATTTTGATGAAGTTTTCCTTTGCCAAAATTTTAATGACTTCTGACTGTCACTTTGTCATCGCACATCTTTTGCTGAGATGTTTATTAGTATTTATGTTTAAAAAAATATTTCAGCAATACAGGCCATTAATTAAAACGTGAAATATTTAATTAATTTATATATTGGTAGAATGTTCTGCAGTACTTTATATAGAACTATCCAACTTGGTTTTAGACCTTTGGAGTTTGCAGTCCAATTTCTCTACCACACACTTTCATATAAGCACACTCAAAGTCCATTTCATTTAAAAGGTCAGTCCACATGAAAGTGATATTTTGAATACTTGTAAAGCCTTATGGGCTGAATTAGTCCCTGGCGTCTTATGTCTTAGATATCCAAAAGCAAGATCTCTGTTCTATAGTCCCCAAATCATGTGGTGTTGTTAATGGTGGATCTGTGGGTGTCCCCACCAACCCTAACATGTTTCAGCTTCTTCTGTTGCATATTCAATAATATAAAACAAACACATTCAGCTTGAAAGAGAGACATTTTTTACAGATATCTTCATATTACAATGTCTGAGAGATATAAGAAATTGTCAGGTGGTTTACTGCTTCTATATCTTCCAATAGGTGCTTATCTGTTTAGGCCAATTAACTTTCCTAGTTTTGGCGTTTGAGAAGTAATAGAACCCATGGGTCATTTATGGTCTTATTTATTAATCAAGTGCTGGTGTATGAGACAGCTGTGTTAAAATGGGCAGAAAAACTGCCACATTGGGGTTTCTTTTTTTCTGACCACCTTGGCATCCTTATTTATATATCCAGAAGAACTGTATGCAAAAGAGGGACTGTGGCTGTTGATAAGAGTCACACGACTTTCTGTAGCTCAGGCAACATGCTACCATCTTCTTTTCTCTTGATATGTGGCCTGTGCAGTTAAAAAAGCATTATTGCCTACAAAAGGCCTGCACAAAAGCTATTTGACATGTTTTTTTCAGGGTAATATGACACTTTAAAAAGACCCTGAACACTAAAACTGGGAGCATTTCAAGACAACAATGTTAGTCAATTTATAACCATAAATGCAGGTACAATAAGAAGGAAACAAGGGGACAATCTCTGTTGTACCTGGTTATCAGGACTGGTATTACAATTTTGAAGTTTTGCTGTATATTGATTACTTTTTTTAAAGTTTTTTTGTATTTGGCGTTATTACAACTTCTATTCTATCTAAATATGTCACAACAGGTCTTCTAATATTGTAAAAACTGAAAAGATTAGCCCCTGCTGGTGGAAGATCATATTTCTCCCTTACTATGATGTGCCAGTATTTCTGATTTGATTTGTTGATAGAAATGTTTTCTGATGACTGCAGGTTGCTTAGAGCAATGGTTCTCAACCTCAGTCCTCAAGTACCCGCAACAAGCCATGTTTTCCTTTATCTTGCACAGGTGCTTCAAATCAGTGTCAATGGCTTGATATTTTGGACAGCTATTTTAGCTAAGGGAAATTCCCCAAAAATAGCCTGTTGGGGGTACTTGAGGTCCGAGGTTGAGAGCCACTGGCTTAGAGTATTACTTTACCATTATTTTAGTTATATATTCTTTATAAAAATTAGTTAAGGCTAGATAATGATCCTTTTTCACATGCTGCTATTCAATTGATGTTTTCATATGGGAGCTCTGTGGATGATCACCACAATTTCTGTTAAGGGATATGCGTGACATTATGTTGAGATGCTGGCATTCCACGCTCCACAAGAACCAGCTTTACAGTGCACAGGGTATGCTGAGAGTTTTAAGAGCAGCTTGGCAAGAGGCTTAGAAAGAAATCAAATACATTGGTGGCATTAGGTAGTCATAAATCAGAAAGATAGTGTTTCAGTTTGTTTTGATGTGCCTTTTTGGAAATGGTTTTGGAGTAGCTGTGACATTTTAAGAAACTCATGACATTAGCAAAACACAGAATACTAAAGTTATTCAAATAATGGATTGTTAAAAATGTGAAAATTATTGTTTTTCTATTTCAGTTAATGCTGTTGGATTTATTATAATAATTTTAATACATCTGCTTTTTAAATACATTTCCCTGTACATTATCACAACTTAGAAAAGCTTTCCACTTTGAAGTAAACTGTCCATTAGCAAAATACAAAAACTGCTCTTGCTGACCTCCTTTTAAAAATACTAGTTCCCTGGCTGTTAAAGTTGACCATGCAACAGTAGAATTTTGTTTGCAAATTCTTGTTTTCAGTCAAACTTCCAACAGTTATTGGACAATCATTTTTGACCCTAGTGGTGAACAAAATCGAAGAAGGAGGATGGAAATTTTTTCTTGAATGAATGAAATCCCAACAGCGTATGTGGTTTTTTGTCTGAAAAATTCCATTGATTCCAAAAGTTAAAAGCAAACTCCATTTTGAATTACTTTCTAACAAAATTTGTTAAGTCTCTGATGGCATTATTAAATGCACTGATTCAATTTTTCATATGAATGCTCGTATGAAAATCTATAAATGTATGGTGTGGTATGACTTTCTGACTACAATACTTTTAGTCACTGACCAGGAACAAGTATACTGCTGAGGAAACAGAATTATGAGAATCTGTATACCTGTTCTGAGTATTGAAGCCAGAAGGGTCAGCATGAAAGAAAGGTTATCACTTTCAGGAGGAGAGAACCACAAAAGTAGGCTCCATGTTTCTTACATGAAAATTCCCTTTGAGGTTGATCACTGCTAAAAATGTCATTATGTGGCAAAACAAAAATGTTTACCTTATTTTGATTCTCTTTCCTTTCCAATGTTCTGTGTCATTATGTACATATTTGCTACTGAAAGAAGAAATATCTGATTTTATCTGCAGGGCTGCTGTGGGAGTAATATTCTATTGTGGCTCATCCAGTAGAAATAGTGATACTTTAGCAGGAATAAATAAGGCAAGAAACAATATTCAAGTTCAAATAAGATATTAAAATAATATTGAACTCTACCACTTGCTGAGAGTATACAGCCAGCACATCACTTGAATAGAAAATAGGCTCCAGTCAAAAACACATAAGTGTGTTGTTTTATGCATATGTCAGTCACCATGTCCGTGAAAATTGGTGGCAATGACTGGCTGCTTTACTGTTGCTGGATCTTCACATAAAGCGGTGCCTGCAATGCACTGCTAGCACCAAGGTTCCAGGCTATCTGGAAGGGATTGACGAGTTCTCTTTTTTTTCTACATTAGTTATGGACCTAACTTTAGACAAGAATCAAATCAGAAATCAGGTCCAGAATGTGCTAGAGCAGTGGTCGCCTGGGGGTCTTTGCATGCTTTTATCCAGCCCTTGGAGCATGATTTCAACCTCTGATATCAACAATGGGGCATAATTCCCCCCAATAACACCAACAATGGGGCCCAATGACATCAATAATGAGGCACAATTCCTCTCAATGACATCAACAATGGTGCCCAATGACGTCAACGATGGGGCACAATTCCTCCCAATGACCCCAACAATGGTGCCCAATGACATCAATGATGGGGCACAATTCGTTCCACTTACACCAATAAAGGAGCGCAATTACTCTCACTGAAACAATCAATGGTGCATTATTTCTTCCCACTGTAATTGGGACCATTTCTACTCCCACTGGGCATAGTCCGGCCCTCCTAAAGTCTGAAGGACAGTAGACTGGCCCTTTGTTTAGAACATTTGAAGACCCCTGTTCTTGAGGAAATGATCCATACTTGCTCTTTGCCGAGAGAGACTGCACTAATGGATAACAAAACTTTCTTCCTGATATTCTTTAGCTCAGTTATTGATGATCTAATCAATAAAGCGGTAGTAATTATGTATTTAAAGACTATCTCAGGGCAAAAAAAATACTCCACTTGCAGTGGGACGTCCCCCACATTGCATTAATAAATTCTAGTTTATGCCTAGGGGAACAGGAAAAACGTATTTTTACTTACCCAATCCCTGGCTCCAACAGCAGGTGGCAGTCGTCTTGTCTTTCTTACACTCTGGTCTGTGGGCAGTCCCTTGGCATCCTCACTTACAATGCAGGGCCATTCTTCCTATGTTATACTTGATGATGTGACATTGACTAAGACTATTGGAGCATTTAGGAGGCTGCGGCACCCAGTCTTACAGTGTAGAGAGATTCTGAAAGAGAGGAGGCTCAGACAAGCAAAAATCTTTTTCCATAGGCCTAAGCAAGCCTTGAACCCTTAAAATGTGGGGGGAGCCCCACTGCAGGGGATTTTTTGTTTTTCCAAGAGTTCAACTAATTCTGATAAACACTGTATATCGGGGCTGGTACTGCTAACCATCTTCTCTGGTTACATGTTGCCTGACTGTGTCTGGCTTCAACACTCAGAGATACAAAACAGGCATGTAACTTATAAAAAAATGTTGTTGTTAGAAATAAAGGCAAACAAGAAGAAAATTGTTATCTCCACACAGTTCATAAGAACGTAAAATCTAAAAAATGCCATTACTAAACATAAAGTATTTTAAACTCTAAGACTGGGTTCACACTGGAGAACGCAGCGGCTCACAGCAGGAGTCCGGTGCGTCTCCATTCACCATTTCAGGTCAGATTTTAGCTCGTATTTTCTGCTGAATTTGGACCTGAAACAAACCAAAAGATGCACAGGGATCCTGTGCAATTTGCACCGGAGATGCTGCTGAGCTGTGTGAACCGGCTCAATAAAGAGGCGGTCACAATCTCCTGCTATGCAAATTGGATGCAGAGAAACCCGCATACAATTCGCAATAGTGTGAACCCAGCCTAAAACTTTCACACCCATTAATAGAGGGCTCACGATCATAGTTATTGTTTGTCCCTTTGCTGGGGCTCATTAACTGCATGATTATGTCTTTGTAGCAATAATGTAGGTTAGTATATTGCAGATGTTAATTATTGTCGTAGGTGTTTATGTGTTACATATCAGATGACACTTATAATTGGAAAGTCTTATGTTCCTTATGTTATAGATGAATGATATCTACATGTTACAGTCCTGGGCTTCTTTTGCTATGACTGTATAGTTACATACCTAAATGTTCAAACGATTGGAGAAGACACTTGTTAATGTCAATTAGGAACTAGGGCATGCCTTATATAAAAATACAACAGAACACATTTAAGTACAAGATCACTTTCTCTTGTTAAATAACTGAATGCGACAGGCCAAACAGCACAGATTATTTACATTGGCACTCAGGCAAGGCATCTATACTGGGCGCAAAAAGAATACCTGTCACATTGTAGCAAGAGGTATACTGCAAAGGAGGAAGCCTAGAAAGATAGACTATTTTCCTCCCACTTTTCAAAGCTTTTGTAATTTTTTAGGTTGATGCTACATCCCAACTCTGAGCAATCTCTTTATTTTTAGTTTGATTAGACTGTTTGCTCCACTATACCAAGTCATCACTTCATGGGATAAAAATTAAACATCAGTGGGGCTGTATTAATAATAGACCAGTGGCGACTGGTGCTAAATACGACAACCCCCCCACCCATGCGGGAGACGGACGGCAAGGTGGCGATGATGAAAACTTTGGCCCCCTATTGACAGGCCACCACTGTAATAAACCCCTTTAAAGTGTATAAAAGCATACTATATTTTCGGATAAGCAGTTTTTTTTTTTTTTTTTACATGCAGCATTACCATCCCACCTCTTCGTATTTGTTTAATCAGCAAATGCTTTGCATTCATTCAGAAAATGCAAAGAATCCTTGGAGAATGGCACCTCTGCTGAGCGGCCAACCTCCTGTGTTCAGAAAGCAGCAGGGAAGCCGCTCCTCATGGGACCCCGAAGTGGAGATCATTGGAATAGCGGTGTCTACTTCAGTGATTTCTACCTTCCGGGGGGATAGGCCAGGTATGGTACAGTATATATATAGTTGCAATGCTCCAAGCTGGACCAATGCAACTATGTATAAAATATCCATACTTGGAATTCTTCTTTAATGTTGTAAGGTGCTCAGAAATTTGAAGAGACAAAATGAGCTGTATAGTGTGTGTCTGAACTAACCCTGTAAAATGACTGTTTTTTGTGCCTTTGCAAAAATCAATGTACCCTCCTGTTATCTGCTGTGGAGCAGTCTTCTGGAGTTTTGGTCTCTTGCAAACCTGTAATTTGTTAACGGTGGCAACTTGTGTGTCCAGCACTAAGGGACCATTTCACATTGGAACACTCTCAGATCTGCGCATTTAGGTTTTCACAGCCCATTCATTTCAGGAGGCTGCCAAACATATGCAAGCACTACTTTTTCAGCTTGCTCTGTACCAAATCACATGATACTGTGGCACTGAATAATAATTGGCAACTAGGCACATCTTGCGAGGGCAGCTCATTCACGTTTAGTGCGGAAAATGTGCACATAACATGCCTTGCCCACACTGCATTCCAATGTAAACAAGCCCTGAAGAAAAGTATACTGTCAAATTATTTGACAATGTGGCATTTCATTTTAGTGAATTAGCACTTTATTTTTGCCCTCATCTCTTCCTATAAATTCAATGCAAACAATGTTACAGTAAAACAAAATTAAGCCTCAAATACAACTTACACCTACATACCATAGGTATACTACAGGCCTATTTAAAGATATGATTGTTTTTATTGCTGTCTATCTATCTCAGGACAGAAAATAGTGGGAAAGCTCTCATATGGGGACACATTTTTAGAAGACTGGAAAAAGTAGCACTTTTCATAGCATTATTATTGATTTCTTGTCTTGGTATCTGAAGGAGATGAGGAAAAAGTCTCCCCAGTAAAGTTAAGACAGAAAAGAAAAACCTTACCTTACCTTTCAACAAATTAAAAACTAGATCAGCATCGACTGCAGGTAGACTGTAGCATACTTTACAGTCAGGTGCACTGTCATGCTCTTTGAGTTATAGCAATTCATCGATGTATTGGATTTGAAGGAGAAGCTGCAAATGAATACACCCACACCAGATATGTAGATGTGTTTTTTTTTTTTAGATCTACAGTCAGGTCCTTAAATATTGGGACATCGACACATTTCTAATATTTTTGTCTCTATACACCACCACAATGGATTTTAAATGAAACTAACAAGATGTGCTGTAACTGCAGACTTTCAGCTTTAATTTGAGGGTATTTACATCCAAATCAGGTGAACGGTGTAGGAATTACAACAGTTTGTATATGTGCCTCGTGCCTCGGGACCAAAAGTAATGGGACAGATTAACAATCATCCATCAAACTTTCACTTTTTAATACTTGGTTGCAAATCCTTTGCAGTCAATTACAGCCTGAAGTCTGGAACGCATAGACATCACCAGACGCTGGGTTTCATCCCTGGTGATACTCTACCAGGCCTCTACTGCAACTGTCTTCAGTTCCTGCTTGTTCTTGGGGCATTTTCCCTTCAGTTTTGTCTTCAGCAAGTGAAATGCATGCTCAATCAGATTCAGGTCAGGTAATTGACTTGGCCATTGCATAACATTCCACTTCTTTCCCTTAAAAAACTCTTTGGTTGCTTTAGCAGTATGTCATTGTCCATCTGCACTGTGAAGCACCGTCCAATGAGTTCTGAAGCATTTTGCTGAATATGAGCAGATAGTATTGCCCGAAACACTTCAGAATTCATCCTGCTGCTTTTGTCAGCAGTCACATCATCAATAAATACAAGAGAACCAGTTCCATTGGCAGCCATACATGGCCACGCCATGACACTACCACCACCATGCTTCACTGATGAGGTGGTATGCTTTGGATCATGAGCAGTTCCTTTCCTTCTCCATACTCTTCTCTTCCCATCACTCTGGTACAAGTTGATCTTGGTCTCATCTGTCCATAGGATATTGTTCCAGAACTCTAATCTGGCCTTCCTGTTTTTGAAGCTCACCAATGGTTTACATCTTGTGGTGAACCCTCTGTATTCACTCTGGTGAAGTCTTCTCTTGATTGTTGACTTTGACACACATACACCTACCTCCTGCAGAGTGTTCTTGATCTGGCCAACTGTTGTGAAGGGTGTTTTCTTCACCAGGGAAAGAATTCTTCGGTCATCCACCACAGTTTTTTTCCGTGGTCTTCCGGGTCTTTTGGTGTTGCTGAGCTCACCGGTGCATTCTTTCTTTTTAAGGATGTTCCAAACAATTGATTTGGCCACACCTAATGTTTTTGCTATCTCTCTGATGGGTTTGTTTTGTTTATTCAGCCTAATGATGGCTTGCTTCACTGATAGTGGCAGCTCTTTGGATCTCATATTGAGAGTTGACAGCAACAGATTCCAAATGCAAATAGCACACTTGAAAGGAACTCTGGACCTTTTATCTGCTCATTGTAAATTGGATAATGAGGGAATAACACACAACTGGCCATGGAACAGCTGAGCAGTCAATTGTCCCATTACTTTTAGTCCCTTAAAAAGTGAGAGGCACATATACAAACTGTTGTAATTCCTACACCGTTCACCTGATTTGGATGTAAATACCCTCAAATAAAGCTGAAAGTCTGCAGTTAAAGCACATCTTGTTTGTTTCATTTCAAATCCATTGTTGGTGGTGTACAAAGCCAAAAAGATTAGAATTGTGTCAATGTCCCAATATTTATGGACCTGACTGTATCTCCAAGTGCAAAGCTTTTCAGAAACGTAGTCCATGCAGAAGTCCCTGCAGAAAATAATATTTCCACATTGCCCTGTTATAGCAGCACTTTCTAGCAGTCCCATTTAACATGTCTCCAGTCAAGGACTGTCTTCTGAAGCTTCTTCCTGGTCTCCAACAACTCCTATACCATGTTCCCAATTTCCAACTGTCTCATTCAGCATGTCTGCATTCTCTGACCATCTCCTGTTCCATGGTCCACAGTCTCTGACCATCTCTTGTGTCATGTCTGTAGCCTCATACCATGTCTGTAATCACGTCTGCAGTCTCTGACCATTCTGTATCATGTCTGCATTCTCTGACAATCTCTTTTATCATGTCTGCAGTCTCAAACCATCTCTTGTATCATGTCTGCAGTCTCGGACCATCTCTTGCAGGGGCGTACCTACAGGCATTACAATTGCGACTCAGCCCCATTCTCCAGGGGCTTGTGCAGCCCCCTGTACACCTGGATAGGAGGGGAAGCTGGAGCAGTGGCATATAAAGGAACCAATCCCCTCCAATCTCCTCCTGCAGCCCCTAAAAGCCCGCTTCTCCTCCCCTCCCTCTTGCAGGCATTCAGCATCTGCAGGGGAAAAATGGTGGGGATCAGTTCCTCTATATGCCGAAGCTCCCGGGCCCCCTTATCCAGGTCCTGATGCCCAAGGCCCCACTGTGTGCTCTCCTGCCCCCCCAGGACTACCGTCTTTCCTCCTCCCCTCTTCTGCCAGCTGCTGCAGGGAATATGTCAGGATGGAGAGTGGGGAAGGGACCAGTAAATATGTCATTCACTGGCCCATTCTTTTTCTGAATGGACAGAGTCAGTGCTCGGTACTGATCACTGACTCTGTTCATTCATAACTGAAACTTTCATCTTACATAGTTACATAGTAGGTGAGGTTGAAAAAAGACACAAGTCCATCAAGTCCAACCTATGTGTGATTATGTGTCAGTATTACATTGTATATCCCTGTATGTTGCGGTCATTCAGGTGCTTATCTAATAGTTTCTTGAAGCTATCGATGCTCCCCGCTGAGACCACATCCTTGCCGCTCTTACAGTAAAGAACCCTCTAAGTAGTTTAAGGTTAAACCTCTTTTTTTCTAATTTTAACGAGTGGCCACGAGTCTTGTTAAACTCTCTTCTGCGAAAAAGTTTTATTTCTATTGTAGGGTCACCAGTACGGTATTTTTGGCCCTTCATGGTTTCTTGCTCTGGGGCCCTGAAAGTTCTAGTTATGCCTCTGATTTCTTGTGTCACATTTGCAGTCTCTGACCATCTTCTGTATTATGTCCACAGTCTTTTTCCATTTCTTGTATCATGCCCATAGTCTTTGAATATAATCAGTTATGTGTCTGCTGTCTCTGGCACTGAATATTCACTGAATGTTATGTCTGGCCTGCACTTGAGGCCCCTCATATCAAGAAAGTTGACCACTGCTGGCTGCTTCCTGCTTTAGCACAGACTAAACATTTTTTTAGGCAGCAGCCTAGTTAGGATACTTGTCAATATGGCCAGACAGGCCTGAGCATGCAATCCTTGTGTGTCTGTCTGCAATCATGAGCAGCAATCGGTCTCCTGGGGAGGGAGAGCTGACTAGCCAGACTGATTTGATTTTGTGGAGCAACACCCACCTGTCTCCAATGTGTCTTACACCTGCTCAGGCCATTTTCACTGCTATAACAGGTGCTCTTTGTATGTGTAGACAGTGACACTTCCATTAGGTCATTGACTCACCAGGTAGTGAAGAAAAACTGGCCAAAATCTGGAGCCCGCACCTTCAAAAACAAATCAGGAATCTGTTTTTCTATTATGAAAAGCTCACTTTACAGAAGAAAAGACCAAAGTCAAAAATGTATCATTGCATACATGGCTGTACTTTAAATATTAGCAAATGTAGCCCTCTGATCCCTCCTGTATTGATTTGTATTGTAAGTGTACTGTCTGACCGCATGTTGTAAAAGGCTGTGCAAACTGTTCGCGCTATATAAATCCTGTATTATAATAATAATAGTTAGTGTAAATAAGTTAAAAGCTAAGGGAAATCTATGATCACAGCGTACACTTTCACTTCATAACATGAGCATTGTAATAGCAACAGAGACAATACTTATATTTGACAATCCAATATAGACTTACTTGAAAAATCTAAATAAAGGCAATTATGAAAAGACCCCTAGTAAAAGAAGGTAGTGTGACTAAAAACAATTCTTTATTAGGACATGATGCAAAATTACAAAATCTTGCGGTTGTAGTGATATAGTAGTGGGTAGATAATAATTATTTAGTTATTATTATAATGTGAATTACCATATTTTCTGCACTATAAGGCGCACCTAAGAGTCTTATATTTTCCTCCAAATCGGCCGTGTGCCTAATAATCCGGTGCGCCTTATGTGTGCACTGAGTTCCAAAATCATTTCCCGTTCTGACACAGGGACGTACGCTGGCAGCGATAAACCAACCACTCCACTTTGAAGGAGATCTACAATCTAAACAGATCCATCAAACCCCTTTTACACCTGGGCACTAGCACACTGTTGATGCACTCTGAGTCTCCACCTGGAGCCACATCACGTGTGTTCCTACTCCAGTGCTACATGGCTGGTGTGTGTATCGCTGTGTGAGCGGAGCGCCCCGATCTCAGTGAGACCACTGACTATCCCCGTACGGATATGTGAATGGATTGAGGATGCCTGGGCTAAGGTATCTGCTTTAACTGTTGTCCGAGCTTTCGCGAAAGCTGGCATCATTGCTGAACAGCCACCTGGCAACAAGACTGACTCCAACAATGATGACAATGATGAGAGGGAACCCGGCATGCTTGATGGCGAAATTGCCCAGCTGTTCAATTCAGACACAGAAGATGAGGACTTTGATGGATTTTTGGGAGAAGATTGATTAAAAAATAATGTGAGTGTATTGTTAAATAGTAGAATAGTAGAATAAAGTACAAGTAAACTCACAGTTTTGCTTCTTTTACCTTTTTTTTGTAGACCGTATGTTTTAGCATGTGCCTTATAATGCAGTGCGCCTTATGTACGGGTCAAGTACAGAAATAGTCCCCATAATTGAGACTGCGCCTTATAATCCGGTTCGCCTTATGGTGCGGAAAATACAGTAGTTAATAAGCCACATTAAGTGAACCTCCACTGACACCTTAAAAGCAATGCGGGATCTTCAGTAAGTAAGTACGTTTAGAAAGTTTACAAACTTTACAAACTTCAAGATCATTCAGATTAATAGGAGGAGGCTAGAAATAACTTAAATGTAGAAATCAATATATGATTCTACATTAATCACTCAACAACCAGAATATTTAGTTGTTGACGTATAAATAATGGCTTGTTTTTGGGGAAATGCATGCATACAATTCTTGCAAGCTAAATGAGAAAAATCTAATAGTTTCCTCCATCCATGCTAAACAAGGTAGTTGGAGGCATCTCCACTGCTGGCTGCTGTATTCAAGCAGCTGTGACATCCACTGAGCTATTTCCAATACCAAGATATTTGGCAGCTGTAAGCAATGTATCATAATCTAGTAGGATCAGCTACATACAGTATGCAGTGCTTTGTTCCTATTAGTGTGGCTGTCTTTCCAGGAACAAAATTGAGTTGGGCTTCTCAGCCATTCTTTTCTTTTTTTAATCAATGAATACAAGGCTTCTTCTGTTTAGCCAAGACTGAGAATATGATATCTTCCGCCCACCTCTCCACCTCGGTCCAATCCGTGGAAGCCTTGTATTCATTGATTAAAAAAAAAAGACTTCCTCTTAACGGCTGAGAAGCCGACTTGATTTTGTTCCGGTAGCAGTTGGGAAAACAGTTATATTAATACAAACACAGCGATGCATACTGTATGTAGCTGATCCTACTATAGTATGATACAGCGCTCACAGCCATCAAATAATTTTGTAATGGAAATAGTTCATTTGGGCCAACTTGAAAAAGAAACAACTATTTAAAGTGACAGGAAACCTGGACTTTGGCATTAAGTGGTTAGGTGAATTCCAGCATTCTGGCATCTCTTGGATGTTGTTGCTCCTATTACTGCTCCTTATTTGCACCACACACTGGCTAAAATGGAGCTTCATATCTCTAGAGCAGACTTTTCAACTTTTTCAACCAGGGTTCCCAGGCACCCTGGGGTGCCTTTAGGTGTCTTCAGGTGTCTTCAGGGGTGCCTTGTCAAAATACCTAGAAATTGCCCAAAAACTGTATGCACACCAGTGGGTGGATCAAACCTTTCTATTAGTTACACAAACCCAGAGATTTTCAATGTGCACCATTACAACCTTCTAGCTGCCAGTTTGATGTCATTGGTTAATAAGGAGGACATCGAGCACCTGCCCCTCCCCTGCCCCTCTCCTTCAGCACCAAGGTCATATTAGCTAAGTGGGAGGGAGAAACTGAAGGAGAAGAGAAACATTGGAATACTAATCAGTACCAGTGTGCAAAGATGTATTTGCTTTGGATGATATAATCACCGTAATGTTGGGTGTCTTACGCATGTGGATGTTGCTAGATTATTTTTAGAATTAGGTGCCTCAAAATTGTGTGGAATTTTAAAGGGTGCCTTGACTGAAAAAAAGGTTGAGAAGCATTGCTCTAGAGAAACAAGGAATGCCATGTTTTTATCCATTTTTATTATCCAGATAAGGGACTACTAGAGCTAAAGAAAAATATATGTTTTTACACAGATTGGGTTCCCTACAATTACAGTGCAGTTTTAGTAAGGGAAAAGTTAATAAACACTACTTTTTTGAGTACTTCTTTGCTGTATATACCCTCCTTTATTTTATCCACCTGATAAAATAGTGTCATGGGTTTCTACACAAGAGTGACATTTTGCCAATCAACCTTTTTGATCTGTATGTGCAGCCTTTATACACTCTGCTCACAGCCCTGACCTCTTGTACTGATGGAAAGAATGCCTTTGCAGTTCTAGTGCTGTCTGCTGTGCTCCTATATAATAGTGATGTTAATAGACAAGTTACAGACCATTAAATAGTCTACTGTCTAACTACCTCAGGGATTTACTGAAGTGTAGACATGACCTTTAACTTTAACTCTGTTATAATGTCTTCGTGATGGCTGTGACATACCCAAAGATAGACAAAGGTTAAATGGGCAATAATATTGTCAGACACAAGATGGAATGTTGAAAGGTTGCAATAACAGTTTATTGTTTTTGATTTAGTAGTTTCGTCTCTATCACATTAATATTATATTCTAAGACACATCTGTGTGCTGCATCATACAAATGATGACATTTACAGCATATATTAAACAAGCTGAACTTTGAGTTCCACAAGCACAGCAGTACTAAGGTTCATGTTTATGGGCCCTTGGGTCCTGGCTTCAAATTCTACCCAGAAGCCTATTTCCTTGACATTTGCGCACTTTTTTTTTCCTTATACATTTTTTTACATTTTTTTTTGCATGTCAGTGCTGTTAATATTGTCCAGATTTTCAGGTCTACTTTTTGTCTACATGCACTCACTACAGTGTTGGCTAAAAATCCGTGCTTTGGACCAGAGATTAGCTCAGGTCCAGATGAGAGGTGGGCTTGGGTTCAGTCCCTAAAGGGGCGAGAAAGCTTGTGTCATTATTGCCTTACTATGGCCATATGGCTATATTAAGTAAAAAGGCCAAACCAACTCACAAGGCCTCTTGTTCTCCTAATCAGATATGCACACAAGCAAAACTTAGAGACAGTTGTCACCCCAAAACAGAAAGTGGGGGCCTTTATGGTAAGAACTCCGGATGTTGTTTTAATTAAAGCTGCATAATTAGAAAGCTTTAAAACAACTGTTGAAATTATATTAACATTATAAATATGTTATTTACATATACGTTTTTTTTTTTTCAGTATTTACATTTTTTCCTTCAATTTGAGATTTCTTTTACTTTTTTGTCTTTGAGAATTTTTGTGACCTTTTTGCTTGAGTACAGATCTATGTTCATTCTAAGCCTGTTTAATTTTACCTACCATTGCCTGACTCACTGCTGTTACTAGAAGTCTGTTCCAAGTATCGACTACTTTTTTCTTGAATTTTCTTCCTACTAGTTGAAGGTCATGTCCCCATTGTTTTTCATCCCGCCTTCATATTGGAAATACTGCCCTCTTAAACCTTATTCACATCTGTATTTTATGTTTCAGTCATGTCTCTAGACCTGGGAACATTCTAATCAATGTAAAATAAGGCTCCATTCACACTTGTACAACGCCAAAGTTGCGCAACTTTGACGCAACTTCGGATGGGTGCGACTTGGATACGACTTTGGCTTTGACCAGTGATAATGGACACTTGTTGCACAACTGTTGCAACATATAACATTCAGGTACTGCTTTTATGCAATATTTGAGGGTTAACATTGAAGTTTATTGCCCTCCAGTTGCATGAAAGTCGGACCAAAGTAGTGCATAAACTACTTTGAAGTCGCTGTAACTTTAGGTTGCACATAAAGTATATTTTATTTACATGGGGAATGACATGGCATGCAACTTTGATGTCCAAAGTTGCATGACAAGTCGTACAAGTGTGAATGAAGCCTGAGAATTGCATCAAAGTTGCACTCAAAAGTCGGCGCAACTTTGGAGTTATACAAGTGTTGTAGACCTTCTGTTGGTAAACCTCACAGTAAAGTTTATTTGCTTTCTGCACTACCTGGCCACACTGTTTTCTCATTTTGCAATCATCTGAAATGAGCAATCTCAGGTGCTTTTCTTCTTTCCTCTGGCCAGTAACACACCTCCTTTATTTCAGTGCCCACACTCTGGTAGAATGAGCACAGGGGGTACCTTTGGACAGCAGTATTGCCAGTCTGGGGGGAGGGGAGTGTTAAATGTACGAGCAGATTTAATTACACTAATAAATAAAAGCCAAACGTCAGCTAAAAATGTATATTCCGCTACAGCAAACAGTCTTTTTTTCCTTTTGGGATAAAGGGTTTACATAGATAAATAAAAGCTGATCATTGTAAGTGCCCCTGATAGTGTTAAATTATATGTCACTTGTCTGTAACGGATACATTCTGCTGGAGAGATTTCTCTTTTGAACTAACTTACCTATCAGCAGTCCTTCTAGCTTGAACCAGAAATAAAGACATATTGTTAAAACTTTTCTCTGTGCAAGACAGAGGTTTTAACTTATAACAGAGGTTTCCTTATCCTTTCCAAAACTAAGAAAAAAAGGCTTGACCAGACATACACGTATATATCATTATTTAAGTTATTTCTCATAATGTGAATTTCATAATGTGAAATGTAGTAGCAAAATCACATTCATGCATACAGTACATGCATAGGAATTCTGGCATGAAAAAGTACTGGTGTTTTACCTAGAGCCTCATACTGGTTAGAATTTTGCAATTTTCAATACGATCTGTCATGATGAAAGTGGTTACTATACCAAATAAAGAAAGTGACACAGACAGCCTTTAAAAAATTACAAGCGGTGTATTATATCAGTGACAACTGTCAATTTTTGCATTTTCCATCGCTAGCTGTCATGGTGAAAGTGGTTATCATACTAAATAAAGAAAATTACACAGGAAGCCACCAAAATTGGACAAGGTTATCTCTTCCATACTCTCTTTAAAACTGAAAAGAAAGTATATATACACTTTAATTAAATTAACAAGTTGTTTGTTCTGATTGGCTGTCCAGCACATCTCTATATAAAACTGAGCCTTCAATGTATTATTTGTAGGCAGCTTGCATATCTATGGGCCAGTAATATATACATTTTTAACTCTTATATGATATGTGTGCTGATAGAAAACCTAACACCATGTCACAAGCTCTTTTTTATTTTACACCAAACATAGTCTCCTATTTCCAGATGCCATTAGCCTGATGTCTATAGAACGGAACTGAAGACTATGTGATGACTAGAGGTTAAATGTCAAAAAGATTATGATTACTTGTACTGACGGGAGATTTGATACCAAGTAATATTCATGCGCTTTCTGAATTTGGATATTTCTATATTTTATATTCATATAATTGCTTACCAATGACTGAATCGTCCAGTTTTAACCAACTATAGGAAATAATTTGTTATACCTGCAGGGTCTATTTTTTGAATTAGAAGATATTTTATATCTTATGTCTGATAACATCGATTTTTTAATACTAGCTTATAATTATCCTACATTTTGTTCTCTTAAATTTACGTCACTTTATTTTATCACAAGGAAAACTTTTCTTCTATTAGTTATTTGTGTTATGTATTTACATAGAAACAGAAAACTGTAGTCAATATGTTTTTTCGTAATTCTTTTTCTTTTTGCCGTGATCATTGCCCCAGGAGCAATTGGCCACTTTATTCAAGCACGGCAGTGATTTATATGAATTGAACAAGAAGATTCTTTGCTCCCTCTGGTAATCCCTATGTGGCTCAATCCCACACTCTTCAAGCAATTAATAGAGACCTGTCTGTATACAAATCCACTGTATCTGTCTGTGGGGTTATATCCCCTCTTTCCACACAGATGGCAGGCGAGTCTGGGGCTTGTCTGTTCTCCCCTGTGGCATATTGATGTTTCCTTGAAATTCTCTGAGGTTGCCTAATCTTTGACCTGGGGTAGTTTGGATTGTCTTTACATATTGCAGTGATTCCATATGCAGTATACACGTTTTTATAACGAAGAAACCGCGCTATAAAAAAACAACAATAATGAAAAAATAAAGTCCCATATACAATTATATAGTCCCATGTATGAGTCAAAAAAGGAAAATGAGTCTGTCATAGGTGAATGACGTGGAATTCATCCAGAGTACATATGTGATAGAAAAGGCATGAATCTGGAACACTTCATAAGGTACTGTGCTTACCAGAAGTAAGCCAAATTGGGGCAAGTGGCTTAAACCCAGCCCGGGCCTTGCGATGGACGATCCCGGTGAGGCAGGATAAACACACTCGTACCGTGTATTCAGTCCACAGAGGTTATCCAAAAATATATGAAAAAAACATAGCGTAATACTGATACGTAAAACACTTCAAAAACAAAAAAATGAAAAATAAAAAATGTGCAACACTCAATCTTGTACCAAAAAATCATGTGTAATTATAAGAAATCCAGTGTGAGTGACAACAACTGGAATGGTTGTATGAGTGTCAGGCAAACATGCAAGTTAGATACCAGAGTGAGTAAGATAAAAAACGTGAATGACACCCAGATCTGCTTACCAGATTTAGAAGGAAAATAAGCCTGTAATGATCACCCAGGAAAAGACATGAAAAATTCCTCTAGGTGCAGCAAATCATAAGTACAAACTGCTTACCAGACGCCAAAACATTGTATGCGGAGTAAATCTAGCCAGAGACTGATCACCATATGTAGAAAACACCGGATAAAAAAGCAGCAGCAAACCTTAGGGAAAACCTGCTTACCAGAAATCCAAACAAACTGGGCAGATGTAACGAAAACACAAACGAGCTTGTGATAGGAACGGCGTGGATACGTCGTGCCTCAGTGGATCCAGGCTCAGCTTTATCTCCAACAGAGAAGACCTGTTTCCTCTCCAGACTGCAGAGTATACACATTTATTCTCCTGAAGAAGCCATAGCCTGGCGAAACATTTTGAGAGAAAATACTGCATCATCATTGTAGAAGATCGTTTGGATACTGCCTTGATGTTTTTATATGCAATTTTTTAATGTGAGAAAATACAATTTTTTATTTTTTATTAAGTGTGTTGGTACCTTTAAATTCCTTTTTCAATTTCCCTCTATTCAATGTTTTTTGTAATTCTTTTACATGTTAAATATGCCAATTTTAAATCTGGGATACATCGGCATGCATTTTTTCTGATAAGCCAACAAATATCAGAAGCATTTACTCATAAATGTTCGAAGTGTGTGAGTGTCAGACCACCTTGGAGTCTCACTCCTTTTGTTAAAATAGAAGTGTGTCCCCTGCTCTGTTATTTATATCACAAAACAAATAAATCCAATGGAAAGCCTCTAGGCAACAAAGGCTAATCTGAGAACCAAAACATACAGATCTTACCAACAAGGTCAACAAGAAGAAGAATAAATTATAGTTTGTTTCGTTTTCCAGCACTTACTCAGAACTGAAATATCAGTTTTGGATAGAACGGACCCTTAACCCCAACCTTAACCACTCAATTAACTATATGTAACACTTTTTTCTAGGCTATAATCCAATGTTGGTGAGTGACCTATGTTTCTGTTGGGGTTGATGATCAGGCAGGTTAAAAAACCTCGCCTGTCATCCCAAAGGATAACAACAATTTAGAATTACAAAAGCTCCACCCAACGAGCGTATAAGTCAATAGAGTGTTCTGCTGAAAGGGTGCAATCTCGGCAGTCAGATTGTGTCTATATATACAACTGACTATGTAAGGTGAGATTTTTAATTTCAGCAGTTTTTGATCAGGGAGGCTACCAGCCCAAAACAGAGGGGCCGATTTACTGAATTTTTCCCAAAGTAAATGAAGTGAAGCTCTGTTGACTTCCATCATACAATCATGTGCAAGCAAATGTGTGGTTTTTATTTTGTTTTCCTTGCAGGTGACTGGGTATTCTTTGGAAAGTGAAAATGTCACCACAATCACTGAGCTCTGGGGAAAATTACCTTACAAAGTGCAACCTCCCTTGCAACGTGAACAGCCTACTTGCCTTTAGTAAATCAACCCCAGACACACACGCAGTATAATGATCCAAAGATGTTACAGCAAGCATGCAAAAATTGTAAATCACTCATAAAAAATTATATTAAGTTTAACATAAAAACAAAAAATATACGCTCCCTGAAAATCCATCTTTGTTTATTTATAAAGTCAGACCTCCTGTACAGCTAGAAGGCAGTCTGTCTATACTGAATGCAGCTGAACTAATCCTTCACAAATTTTATTATATCTTTATGGATTTGCTAATTAGGGATGTTTTCATTAACCACAGCAAACAGCTAATTATATCGTGGTTGCTTGTTTTACACACAGACCGTTGCCCAGTTCTCTCTGTCCCAATTAGGTGAGAACTCAGAAAGGCAGCAATCTGAGAAGGGGATCATAAGGTCAGCTTGGTCTGAGAGGAGGAGTAGGGGCTCTCCTGAGGATTCAGGTGGGGGGTCTTTAATTAGCCGAGGATAGACTGGCTAAGTATTTGCCACATGAGACCCTATCTTATCACTTGATATTGCAAATTTAAACTCAAACTGCAATCCATGCACTCTCACTGCCGTAACCATTTAAGTGGATTGATTGCATATTATTAGAGGACAGAAGAAATGAAATGATACAGTTGAATATGAACTCAATAAACAGAACTGAAAGAGACATTTTAAATTAAGATTCAGTCAATGCAGTGGCTAATTTACAGCTGAACTCCAGTCTGTTTGAAGAAAGCACAACCTACAGGCATTGGGCACTAATAGAAAAATGTGCAGAAACACATTTTTTGGAAGTGTGGTTCAGTGGCCTATTGCCCTATCAAAGCTTGGGTAACATTATGCATATTACAAGCTGGCTCACAGCTCCTGCATGTGATTAGGGATGAGCTCAGGCGTGTTTGGATCCCAGTTTGAACCCACCTGAGCTTTCCCACCAGGAAGCTGTCGTTGCACACCACCAAACAAGGCATTTCCCACCTAACCACTTCACCTCCGAAAGGTTTACCCTCCTTCTGACCAGGCCATTTTTTGCGATATGACACTGCGGTATTTTAACTGACAATTGCATGGTCGTTCGAAGCTGTATCCAAAAAAAGTATGTCTTTTTTTTCCCCATAAATAGAGCTTTCTTTTGGTGGTATTTGATCACCTCGGTGGTTTTTATTTTTTGTGCTATAAAGAAAAAAATACCGACAATTTTGAAAAAAAAAAAAAAACAATATTTTTTACTTTCTGCTCTAAAATACATCCAATAAAAAATGTTAAAAATCAAATTTCTTCATCAATTTAGGCCAATATGTATTCTGCTACATATTTTTGGTAAAAAAAAAATCCAATAAGCGTTTGTTGATTGGTTTGTGCAAAAGTTATAGCATCTGCAAACTATGGGATATATGTATAGAATTTTTATATTTTTTTACTAGTAATGGTGGCAATCAGCGACTTATAGCGGAACTGCGATATTGCGGCGGACTTATGGGACACCTAACTGACACTTTTGACACTTTTTTGGGAACCAGTGACAATAATACAGTGATCAGTGCTAAAAATATGCACTGTCACTGTACTAATGACACTGGTAGTGAAGGGGTTTAACATCAGCGGTAATCAAAGGGTTAAATGTGTGCCTAAAATGTGGTTTCTAACTGTGGGGGAGGTGCTTTTACTAGTGGAAAACAAATCACAGGGGGAGCAAGCCGCTGGTGGTGCGCCCTCATGCCCGATACTTGGAAGTGCAGCATCATGTATATATATGTGATCCTGTGCTGCATGGCCACTCTGTAGTAGTATGCTATGGGGTGGCCGGTAAGTGGTGGGCCTTGTATAAGTGCAGCTGCAGGGTGAGGAATGCCTCAAAAGCTTATAGGGGTGTGCAATGACAGCTTCCTTGCATGGTATCTCAGGTGGGTTTGGATCTGCTTGTGATATAACCAAAGTTTCTTGGACTACTTGTCCCAGAAGCAGAGTAAGGGGAGGGTTTTCCCAAAATACATTCCTGCACCCATTTCCAGAGGCAGCATCTCATAATGTCAGACTGCAATGAGGGCTTTGGATGGCAGACTCATCACAAACTGAGGTTGCCAGATAGATGTGCTCTCAGCCCCTGGCCAGGATGGGAGAACCCACACTAGAGACGTTGGACCTTACCGAGCCTTGTGTACATGCTGCTATCTTTCACATGTTTTTAAATGATTTTTAATCCTTTATTATTAAACAACTTTTATTGAACTACCACACTATTAGCTGCTTTTGCCCTGCTTTTCTTTGTGTTTATCTTTTACATGTAGTTGTCTCAGAAGCCCCTGCTTCTAGCTACCTATGTGCCTCTGCCTGAGCACTCTCCTGTGACTGACACTATAAATAAGAACAATATTTAACTGTGCTTACACTCTGTGCGGTTGACTTATTAAAGCCAAAGGAAGTTGTACTTTGCAAGAGAATTTTCTCTAGAGCTTAGTAAACAAGGAGAAGCTCTCCTGACTTCCATCATCTAATTATGCGCAAGTAAAAATACAATTTATTTATTTTCTTTTATATGTCAAGCAAATTCCCCTGTAAACTGGGCAAACCATTTGCCTTTAGTAAAATCAGCCTGTATTATATGTATAATGATCCGGCAGCTTGATTGTTGGTTCAAGGGCTAGCTGTGTTCACTCACTTGCCCAGACATGCTGGATCTGCACACTTACCTCCAACAACAGCTAGACATTCCACTGCATTGTAGCATGTTTGTGCAGTAGTGTCATGAACAGGTGTGACCAGAACCGTGTGATCTGCGACAGAGGACACCCAAACGTATATAAGTGAAAATACAATAATTTATTAAAGTAAGTGAGTAATATAGTACAACTAACTCCAACATGACACAGTGCAATAACCAACCACAAACAGAGACCCACAAATAACAACAGACAGATAAGTACAATAAATGGGAAATACCAGGATCATAAACAATAGCCAGGCCAGGGTCATACACAGCAGATCAGCAGATGGACAGGGGATGTTCCAGAGACATAAACGTAAGCCAAGGTCATACACAGGGAGATCAGTAGATGGGTTTAGAACACAGGACAGGGAGAGGATGGATGGATCAGACTGCAGGCAGGGATGCAAGGTAACAGGTGGGGCAGGATAGGGATCTGGACAGGGAGACAGGATCAGGTTCAGGGCGCAGGGCACAGGATAAGGTTCAGGTTCAGGGCACAGGATCAGATCGCTAGCAGGTCAGGAGGCAATGAAGAAATCAAGGCAAACATGTGAGTGCTTGCCGGGTATTTATAGGCCTGTGATTGGCCTCAAGTGACACCTGATTGTAGGAGGTACTGTCTGCTCCACACTGCCATGATCCATCCGCTGGTGGACGCCAGTACTGCGGCCCAAAGATGACATAACATTAACAGGGAAAAGCTCTCCTGACAGTTCCAAACTGCCAGGAGACACCTGCTGATGGACCTCAGTACTGCGTGCCAAATAACAGATATTACCAGCGGATGGATCATTTCCTGACAAGTAGGCTCTACACCTGCTTCTAATCAGCAGATTTAAAGTGATATTAAGGTGGTTGTAAAGGCACAAGGTTTTTTTACCTTCATGCCTCCACCTTAACAGCCACCATACCATAATACAAGGGAGCAACAGGGCACTGTTTGAATATGTGCCAGTTTCTGTGAACAGTCAACTGTGACTGTTCACAGTTGACTGTCACGTCCATACGTCACTTCCGCTCTGTTGGTTCCTGGATCAGTGCTTTGCGCTCCACGCCTGTCTTCTTCCGGTTCCTGTCTACTGCGATGGCTCTGGCTCCCAATGTCCGCCTAGATGCCGGCTTTCCTTGCGGACACTTCCATCGCTCTTGCAGCCTAGTGCCCAGCGGTGACCCCGCGGACCACTTGCACATCATAACGCTGACAGCGCCTCCACGTGAACCTGCACCATGCACTTTTTCCACATCTGAGGAGGACGTCCCTGGACCCACCACTTGTCCTTGCTTTTATCAATCCCATCAATCCCATCTTTGTGAGTAGCCATTTGGCTGTTGTTCTTTTATATAATCCCATTAAAGTTTAATGATACTGCACTCAGATTGGCGCTTCTTGCTTTTTCTTACATTGTCTTTTCAGAGTTGTCTGCTTCCACTCTCAAGTGAGCTGCCGCTGGTGCTTAGTATCAGATTCCTGTGATTCATATATTTTCAGTGACTATTATTTTTTATATACAGTTTTATTGACTATCATTCCCTGGATGTTTTAGCAGAGTCCCTATATTATTATTTTTATCATTTCTGATCCTGTACATTCAGGTCACATTCTACTCTGGACTTTTTATATGAATGTGTATTACTTCATTCTAGCTTGTTTGTATGTTCTTGCGCCATTTATCCTTTTTGTTTGCCCAACCACTGGAACGGCTAACCCAACTCTACTATCAGTTCAGTTCTAAGTCGAAAGACCCAGAATGTGAGTGAGTACACATTACTCTACACCTCTAAAATATAAAGTGCAAATAATGAAGGGTTATTGGAGAATCCATGTACAAAGCACAGGCAGAGTTAGAGGCAGTCTGGAACCTTTTAATATACATAGGAATGTTGCTCTTCGTGCTCAGCATCATGATGTGTAAGTGGCTGTGTGCCAATTCATTTAATCCCTGAAGCTCTCGGCCACAACTTAGGCCATCATCATGGGTAGAAAGGGAGAGAGCCGTGTCCAATCAAAGTTTGTAGGATGGAAAATCTACACTTGCATGTTTATGTGGAAAGTCCTACTGCTCTTTTTAATTTCCCTACACAATTCCCACCCAATAAATTTGTCATACAGAGTATACAGCTTAGTGCATATAGCTGATTGCGGAACTTCTGAGGCCCCACAGCATCAAATAAAGCTTAGTTTAGTTTAAAAGAAAATGTTCATAGAGTTCTCTGAGTCCTTAGGACAGCATTATTGTGTTCACAGAATATGTACTATGGAGGTTTATGCAAGCAAATAGAGCAAGTGCTATCCATTTGCACCAACTTGCATTTGTCAGTGCCCACATACACATCAATCATGTTTTGAGGGCTCAGTGGATCCTATAAACAGCTTCAGTTCAGCTGCACTGGACCTATGTTAAAAGGAGTTTGATGTTACCAGTCCTCTAGAGTTCATGGAAGATTATCTCGTCTAATCATAATATGACAAGCAAATCCACAGTATATATCGGAACTATAAATTAGCAGGAATTGCCAATTCATGGTAATGCAATCTTCATATATACCGTATTTAATATATAGTGATAAAGTTCCAGCTAGCATCCCGCTGCAGAAATTCCAGGATCAGCATGTATTAAATCCATCCCAGTTTATTTTTGAAGTTGTGAGCTAAGATATCAAATTTATTATGTTTGGCAAGCATTATATAGTACTAGTTGTCAGCAGCTGATTAAAGCAAATAAGTATTCATGGGGAAAGTTTTTTCCCCAAAATTTGATGAACCTAATGCAACAGTAAATTATGTACCTTGTACATTCTTAGTACCTACCATTTTGATGTAAGATATGATGAAATCGCTTACACTTATGAATTAGCTGCTCAAAAAAATGCAATGTAACACACATACATGGTATATTTAGTTACAGTGTCATTCATTTTAGGTAACACACTGCACATCTCCAATGTACCACAATGAATGTGCATTTCAGCACTTTTCATAGAAAATGTAATCTTAGATGTGACCAAAACAGATTACAACTGGAAAATGTATCTTCACCTTCTGTTCCAGTGCCAGCTATAATATTTTAGGCTTCACAATGACCAACAATTAAGAAGGGTGAACCTACCCAGCAGGGACACAGTCAGCGCTGACATTTAACCCTTCTCTTCTCTATCATTAAACATTTAAAAAAATAGGCTAGAATTAAACTTTAACCTAACAGCACAAAGATGTATCAAAAATAAACTATGCAATATATAAAACAAGCTATTAACATTTGACCTAACAATTTGTGCCAATAACAACAAAAAAAGTATCACTGACAGTACTCAATTTTCTCTGTACCTAACAATTTATCTCAGAACGGATGTCAGACAGAACGTAGAGAAACTTGGAAAGATCAACTGGGCAACTTTCATATACTTTACAGAAGGTTAACTTATGTGTTCATGCTCCCTCCTCTGGTGTCTTTATATTCCACTACAGCTGAGCTGCTGCACAGTACCAGAAGTTCACTTTTCACAAAATTATAATGTCTTGTGAATCAATGTTGTGAAAAGCATAGGGTTAGTGTGGATCAACCAGTATAAGTGGTTGAAAAGTTTTCTTTCCCTCTTAACATGACACCTTTCCCCCTCTTCAATCTGTAGTGGTTAAAAATGATAAACATGTAAAACTGTCATCTACAGTACGTTCAGCTATGGACTGTGTGGCAGCATGCACAGGCAGGCAAAGCAACAGCTGCCTGTTAGTGTTGGGTATCTCAGAAAGAAGAAAGAGGGACACAGAAGAAGACATGCAAGGAAATCTGTCTACTTCACTGTATGTAAAGCGCATTGAACTAGATTGCATACCTAAAAGCATACCACAACTTATTTGGAAGCTGTAATAAAAGGGGGTGAGGTAAAGAGCAGGTGGTAAAGAGTAGTTATTGTAAGCAAGCATTGTTAATGCTTCTCTTTTTTCTGATGGTTCAGCATTATGTTAGATTAAAGATGCCATATTAGGAGACTTGCATCTGCAGAACATTTTAGCCAGACTTGTCTGCTTCTCTGTATTAATATTATAGAAATGTAATATTCATATTTATATATTAATATTTATGAGAGTTACCATACAATTCTACAATAATAAAATAATTCAAACTAAAGATGATCATTAGTTAAACTTCTTATAATTAACCAAGATGTACATGATTCTGCATTTTGTGCAGTGGTAGGGGACTGAGGTTTCAATTAACCACTTCAGCCCCGGAAGGTTTTACCCCCTTCCTGACCAGAGCACTTTTTACAATTCGGCACTGCGTTGCTTTAACTGCTGATTGCGCGGTCATGCAATGCTGTACTCAAACGAAATTTGCGTCCTTTTCTTCCCACAAATAGAGCTTTCTTTTGATGGTATTTGATCACCTCTGCCGTTTTTATTTTTTGCGCTATAAACGGAAAAAGACCGAAAATTTTGAAAAAAAAATGATATTTTCTACTTTTTGTTATAAAAAAAATCCAATAAACTCAAGTCATACATTTAGGCCAAAATGTATTCGGCCACATGTCTTTGGTAAAAAAAAATGTCAATAAGCGTATATTTATTGGTTTGCGCAAAAGTTATAGCGTCTACAAACTAGGGTACATTTTCTGGAATTTACACAGCTTTTAGTTTATGACTGCCTATGTCATTTCTTGAGGTGCTAAAATGGCAGGGCAGTACAAACCCCCCCCCCCCAAAATGACTCCATTTTGGAAAGTAGACACCCCAAGGAAATTGCTGAGAGGCATGTTGAGCCCACTGAATATTTTTTTTTTTTGTCCCAAGTGATTGAATAATGACAAAAATAAAATTACAAAAAGTTGTCACTAAATGATATATTGCTCACACAGGTAATGGGCATATGTGGAATTGCACCCCAAAATACATTCAGCTGCTTCTCCTGAGTACGGGGATACCACATGTGTGGGACTTTTTGGGAGCCTAGCCGCGTACAGGGCCCCGAAAACCAAGCACCGCCTTCAGGATTTCTAAGGGCATAAATTTTTGATTTCACTCCTCACTACCTATCACAGTTTTGAAGGCCATAAAATGCCAAGATGGCACAAAACCCCCCCAATTGACCCCATTTTGGAAAGTAGACACCCCAAGCTATTTGCTGATAGGCATGGTGAGTATTTTGCAGCTCTCATTTGTTTTTGAAAATGAAGAAAGACCAGAAAAAAAAATTTTTTTTTTCAATTTTTAAAACTTTGTGACAAAAAGCGAGGTCTGCAAAATACTCACTATACCTCTCAGCAAATAGCTTGGGGTGTCTACTTTCCAAAATGGGGTCATTTGGGGGGGGTTTGTGCCACCTGGGCATTCCATGGCCTTCGAAACTGTGATAGGCAGTGAAGTGTGAAATCAAAAATTTACGCCCTTAGAAAGCCTGAAGGCGGTGCTTGGTTTTGGGGTCCCGTACGCGGCTAGGCTCCCAAAAAGTCCCACACATGTGGTATCCCCATACTCAGGAGAAGCAACAGAATTTATTTTGGGGTGTAATTTCACATATCCCCATGGCATGTTTGAGCAATATATCATTTAGTGACAACTTTGTGCAAAAAAAAAAAAAAAAAAAAATTTGTCTCTTTCCCGCAACTTGTGTCACAATATAAAATATTCCATGGACTCGACATGCCTCTCAGCAAATAGCTTGGGGTGTCTACTTTCCAAAATGGGGTCATTTGGGGGGTTTTGAACTGTCTTGGCATTTTATGCACAACATTTAGAAGCTTATGTCACACATCACCCACTCTTCTAACCACTTGAAGACAAAGCCCTTTCTGACACTTTTTGATTACATGAAAAAATTATTTTTTTTTGCAAGAAAATTACTTTGACCCCCCAAACATTATATATTTTTTAAAGAAAATGCCCTACAGATTTAAATGGTGGGTGTTTCATTTTTTTTTTTTCACACAGTATTTGCGCAGCTATTTTCCAAACGCATTTTTTATGGAAAAAACACACTTTTTAAAATTTTAATGCACTAAAACATACTATATTGCCCAAATGTTTGATGACATAAAAAAGATGATCTTAGGCCGAGTACATGGATACCAAACATGACATGCTTTAAAATTGCGTACAAACGTGCAGTGGCAACAAAATTAATACATTTTTAAAAGCCTTTAAAAGCCTTTACAGGTTACCACTTTAGATTTACAGAGGAGGTCTACTGCTAAAATTACTTCCCTCGATCTGACCTTCGCAGTGATACCTCACATGCATGGTGCAATTGCTGTTTACAGTTGACGCCAGACCGACACTTGCATTCGCCTTAGCGCGAGAGCAGGGGGGACAGGGGTGCTTTTTTTTTTTTTTCTTTATTATTTTTTTGCTTTTTTATCTTATTTTTAAACTGTTCCTTTCATTTTTTTAAAAATCATTTTTATTGTTATCTCAGGGAATGTAAATATCCCCTATGATAGCAATAGGTAGTGACAGGTACTCTTTTTTGAAAAAATTTGGGTCTATTAGACCCTAGATCTCTCCTCTGCCCTCAAAGCATCTGACCACACCAAGATCGGTGTGATAAAATGCTTCCCCAATTTCCCAATGGCGCTGTTTACATCCGGCGAAATCTAAGTCATAAAATGCTTGTAGCTTCTGGTTTCTTAGGCCATAGAGATGTTTGGAGCCACTCTGGTCTCTGATCAGCTCTATGGTCAGCTGGCTGAATCACCGGCTGCATTCTCAGGTTCCCTGTTGAGACAGGAGAGCCAGAGAAAAACACGGAAGACGGTGGGGGGCATTCCCTCCCACTGCTTGTAAAAGCAGTCTAGAGGCTAATTAGCCGCTAGGATTGCTTTTACATGAAAGCCGACTGCTGGCTGAAAAGAATGATACCAAGATGATACCTAAACCTGCAGGCATCATTCTGGTATAACCACTCAAAGTCGTGAATGGCATACCTAAAGACAAAAAAATGGTTAACAATAAAGCACAGTAAACATTAAAGTATAAAAATTGCATACCTGAAAAGCAAACATGATAAAACATAATAACAATAAAACATTTCAGAATAGAATACAGTAAAAAACAGCAGAACAATAGAGAGAGAATAGAGAGAGAGAGAACAATAAAACGACAACTATTTTTTTTTATTTTATATATTTTTTGTGTTTTTTTGTTTTTTTTTTACACTTTTTTTTTGTAACTGTAACTTTTATAACTGTAACCGGTTCCAGGTTCGGGTCTCTCAAAATGCGATGGCATCTTGGGAGACCCTGTGAAAGTGTGCCTAGTCTGTGCAATGCTGTACCCTATGCTAATACTCAACTAGTGAATGGTAGTGTTCAAAACATTCACCAATTCAAAGACCAGGATTGTCAGGACAGGAGGGACAATAATAGCGGGTGTCACGCCTATATCCGCGCTTGCTGCAGACACGACATCTTTTTTGGGGGGGGTTCGTTGGGTCGGGGTAATCGGGAAGACATAAAAATGCCTCTCATGCAGCCGATCGCATTTGGTTGGGGATGTGAATGGGGGAAGTACGGGCGCTGCAGAAGTGGTGGGTTCCCAATTAGGATTGGCGAATGCAGCAGGAAGGGCACTATGGGCACGACGGGCCTGTGTTTGTCTTTTTGGTAGCAGCGGGACACTACTTGTGCTTGCCACCTCACCAGCTTGAACTGCACTTATGGGACTCGCCATGTCACCAAGTGTTACTGCAGTGCTGGTTTGACTACGACTGGGGTGTACTAGGCCGCTGGCGCTTGCCAGTTCACCAAAACGCTACAAAAAAAAACTGTTAGCGATCGCAAGGATCAGGCCTGACTCAGCAAACGCTGCAGTTATGCGTTTAGTGTTTTGTAAGTGACAGTGATCAATCGATACTGCACTTGGGTGGGCTGGGCGGGGTGGAGGGGCAAAACGCAGGTGCTAGCAGGTATCTGGGCTGATCCCACTAACACTGCGTTTTTGGGAACCCTAAACTGCTGGGGACGCTAGTATAGATCTGATCGGATCAGATATTGATCCGATCAGATACTATACCACTAAGGGAGGTGTACGGTGCGAGCGTGGGTGTTAGCCTTACTGGCACTAACCTGACGCTGCCTGGGGCTGGTGCCAGTTCACCAAAACGCTACCAAAAAAACTGTTAGCGATCGCAGGGATCAGGCCTGACTCTGCGAATGCTGCAGTTATGCGTTTAGTGTTTTGGAAGTGACAGTGATCGATCGATACTGCACTTGGGTGGGCTGCGGTGGGCCGGGCGGAGGGGCAAAACGCAGGTGCTAGCAGGTATCTGGGCTGATCCGGCTAACACTGAGTTTTTGGGAACCCTAAACTGCTGGGGACGCTAGTATAGATCTGATCGAATCAGATATTGATGCGTTCAGATACTATACCACTAAGGGATGTGTATGCTGCGTGCGTGGGTGTTAGCGGTACTGGCGCTAATCTGACGCTGCCTGGGGCGACGCATATCACCGCCGGGCGATCAGGGGGCTAGACCTTTATGCGGTAATAAACAGTGGGTGCCCTGACACTATAAAAAATAAACGAACTAACCAGCGTCACCCGTAACGGTTATACGGTGATCAGTGGTGAAAGGGTTAACTAGGGGGCAATCAAGGGGTTAAAACATTTATTAGATAGTATATGGGGGTCCCTGTCGCTATAAAACGCTGACGGCGAACCTAAATATTTACGTCCCTAACTAGCGTCACCAGTGACACTAATACAGCGATCAGAAAAATGATCGCTTAGCGACACTGGTGACGGGGGGGTGATCAAGGGGTTAAAACTTTATTAGGGGGGTTAGGGGGGTACCCTAGACCTAAAGGGGGCTACCACTAACTGCCCTACCACACTAACTGTCACAAACTGACACCATGCAGTAATCAGGAAAAAAAAACCTGCTTGGTGTCAGTTTGTGACAGGGGGGGGGTGATTGGGGGTGATTGGGGGGGATCGGGGGGTGATCGGGGGTGTTTAGTGTGCCTGGCATGTTCTACTGTGTTGTGTTTTACACTTACTCAGATGTCTTCTCTCCTCGGCCCTGGAACGGAAACTGCAGAGCCGAGGAGAGATGACATCACATCCTCTGCCTCTGTGTACTATACAGAGGCAGGGGATGTTTCTCATTGGCTGGGAGATCGCGAGGGGGGGCCACGATTGGGTGGCCTCCCCATCATCTCTGATCGCTCCCAGACAAATGCCGACCGCCGCTGGCACCGGGGGGTCCGATCGGACCCCACGCCCGCGGGAAGGCAATCACGTACCAGGTACGTGATTTCGCCTGCCCGTGCCATTCTGCTCACGTATATAGGCGTGAGGCGGTCAGCAAGTGGTTAACAACTTTTTTTCTCAGTTTGTTGAAAAAATACTATCTATATAATGATAAATACAAATAATGTACAATTAGGAATATGTAAAGCCAAAATTTTTTTTTTATAGATAGAATTTTTTTCTTGCAATCGCTGTTTGTTTGCTTTTATGGAAATTGCCTATTTTTGTTTGATGCTGTAAATGTTCAATGGAATTGCACAGAGTGGCTGTGAACCTCCTCTTCTCATGTCCTCTGCCGGCGCTCCTCCTCTCTGTCCAGTGCGGCTTCCCATGGGGGCACTCATGCGTACTCAGTCCTAAACCCTGCTGCTGCGTCCATTGACACAGACAGCGGGGCTCGCCCCCACCCTCCGTTACTGACTTTGATTGACATCAATGGGAGCCAATGTCAAGGGGTAGCATTCAATGCCTAAACATTTTTACCTTAATGCAAGGAATGCATTAAGGTAAAATATGTTCAGGCTTTAGAACCACTTTAATATCAAAAACATCGGTTTAGTAGAGTGTCATACAAAGGCTTCTATGCACTATCCTTTATACATAGATGTAATCAACTTAGACTTCAACAGACACCAAACCTAAAGTTATAAACTTTGCATGATGAGGGAAAGACTGTGATATTTGATTGCATCACATGGAAATTTGTATCTAATAGTGCACTTGACAATCTGGCTAATTACAATATTTCACTTACTTTAGACTCATTAGCAAAAGCAAATAACCAGCATGAGTAATGAGATGACCTTCTTTGGTCAGCACAACAAAAAAAGTAATTTTAGAATGAGAAAAAGGAGCAAAAGAGTAGAAAATGTCTTAAACTTTTCCCTGACCAGTTATTTCACTTGATCTCCTGGCTGCCATAGAGGTTTGATATGCTTCAGTTTGCTTTCAGCCAGTGGGTGCTGAGCCTGCTTATTTGACAGCTTTGTTTAGAATTTTCTCTCCTTCTCTGCCAGTCATCAGAAGAATATCTGGGAAGTCTAAAGACTCAGTCACCTGTCTCCAGCATATTAAAAACGGACTCACAGATTTGAAGCGCGTAATACAGTTTGTATCTTTATATAGACTTTGACTCAGTGGTCTACCATTAGAGGATACAGCTTAATATCAGTGGTGACACAACAAGGACATTGCTAAATGCTAGTGATGTTACAATAGCTTGCTGGTAAATTTTAGAGATACTTTAGCATGATGCTGCTAAATGCTTACCATAAGTATCCCTGCTTAAAAAAGCAAAAACATGAAAACAAAACTGCCACCTCTGAAACAAGTACATCAGACTAAAACCATATTTGCCTGGACGCAAAGGGGTCTGTTTATAAAGCACTGAATGTGACTTGCACCAAAAATTAGCTGGCAAATAATCTTCCAGGTTAACATATTTTTATCACAATGATTGATTCTCTACCAGTGAATGTTTGGTGCTTTATAAATAAACCCAAAGGTGTTGGTTTAGTATGGTTGCATCACAAGTGACTTTATTGTACAGCACATTGGACCATCCCAGGTGTCATTGGTCACACACAAGGCTTATCAAATAATGCGACCCTCTATATAAGAGTGGTCACAAGTGCATAGTGGAATTCCCCCAAGGAAAGGGTGCTCTCCCCAGCCTCCACTCATGCACAGAGACACCAGGAATTTTGCTGTCAGTTGTCACCATATCAAAATAATTTAAAGGAACCGCGCTACAAGATTGAATTGGTATACTGCTGTGAGTAAGACTGAAAAATACAGAATAAAATTAGATGGACATATTTAAAAATCAATCATTTAAAGTGACAACAAAATATAAACTGTGTATTGATACAGAGAAAAAAAAGTCCCAAACCAAATCTTTGTTTAGTGATACAAAAACAAAATCAAATGTGATGACATAAAATTGGAAAGATGAATGACGATGATTGAAGGAAAAGAGATCCCTGAAGCAAAATTAATGTTCAAATGGTGACAAATAGAAATTAATCGACAAAACACCCAGTGAAGAATCCACCACCTGTAAAAATGCACGCTTACCAAAGGCAAGCTACAAATCAGCTTGTATGCAGATATCCACTCAGTGGGGACAACACCTTCAATCTCCCCACAGAGGAAGGATAGGCAAGAACCCTCCGTCCAGTGGATCCAAATGATCAGCAGGGGGGATTTTAAAACAAAGCCCTCCAGTGGCGGGCTGTCACCGCTGATAATGCTTCTATCTTCACCTGGTCTTCCTTTGGGGTTCACAGGCTCTGGACCTTTGAATCGCTGAGCAACAATGACATCACTCCTGCGCATGCGCACAGGTGTCACAGACGTGGCACAGAGCTCTTGTTATTCTGAAGAAATCCATGTGTGTTTGTCACCATTTACATCCACAATGTGCAGGGAACCACTGGAACATTGGGAATTAGCTCTGCAGGAACGATTCACATATAAGACTAAGCACTTAAGAATGTCTAAAAGTAACACAGCATATCACATGGTACAGCAACATGAAATTCCAGCATCTAAGATGGCCACCGTTCCTTCGCACATGCTCAATAGCATGTATGCGGGTCCACCCTACTAGTTTCGTCATAAATGTGCCCTTGATGATGTAATTTTGGTAATTGTTTTATTAAACTTAAAAACTATGAGAGAAAGTTCTGAAGTTTCTGAAAATCAGTGAGGTTAGAGAAAAAGTTCTTATCTGCAAGCTTGATCTATGTCAGTGACTAAGTATTTAACAGAGGGTCAATATGACAGCCAGGCAACTAGCATTTTCAAAAGGAGAGGTCAACGGTGAACTTCTTCTTTCATGAAAGATTTTTTTTAACATCCTTTACCAGGGGTGGTCAGGTCTTGTCTGTACTTTTACAAGTACTGTAAAGTCGATGGGCAGCCTTAGGTGCCTGTCTCATTAGATGTTTCCTTTAATATTGCCTAATGTTGTTCTTCTAAAGTGTAATTCCACTTTTGTATAAAAAAAAAAAAAAAAAAAAACTCCTCTGGGTGATAAAATGTACATTGCAGAGATTTTAACACCATTTGTTGCAGGTTTCTAACTTTTTCTTCTCTGAAGAAATAGCTATTTGTTACAACTTTGTAGAAGGATTCTAAATGTGAGGGCCTTATTCATTATAATCACCTGCAGAGACTGCATCCCTTAAGAAATATTTAACCCTTAAGAAGTACTTCACCAAAACTGAAATTCCTATTGCAAGAGATGCTCAAGGTTTGACTTATACACTATATACTATAAAAGTATAACAGCTTCAACTCTTCTAGGAAGGCTGTCCACAAGGTTTAGGAGTGTGTCTATAGGAATATTTGACTATTCTTCCAGAAGCATTCTTCCTTGCCTTGTACACTGGTGCGTAGTCATATTGGAACAGGAAGGGTCCATCCCCAAACTGTTCCCACAAAGTTGGGAGCATGGAATTGTCCAAAATGTCTTGGTATGCTGACGCCTTAAGAGTTCCCTTCACTGGAACTAAGGGGCCAAGCCCAACCCCTGAAAAACAAGCCCACACCATAATCCCCCCTCCACCAAATGATTTGGATCAGTGCACAAAGCAAGGTCCATAAAGACATGGATGAGCGAGTTTTGGGTGGAGTAATTTGACTGGCCTGCACAGAGTCCTCAACCCAATAGAACCTTTGGGATGAATTAAAGCAGAGACTGTGATCCAGACCTTCTCGTCCACATCAGTGCCTGATCTCACAAATGCACTTATGGAAGTCAAATATTCCTGTAGATACACTCCTAAACCATGTGGACAGCCTTCCCAGAAGAGTTGAAGCTGTTTTAGCTGCAAAGGGTGGGCCAACTCAATACAGAACCATACGGACCAAGACTGGGATGCCATTAAAGCTCATGTGCATGTAAAGGCAGGCATCCCAATAATTTTGGTAATATAGTGTATCTTAGTGCAGACTTCTAGGAGTGTTCTGTTCACCAACTCTGTAAAAAATACCTCCAGGCTGCCATATCGCACTAGATTTTAAAGAAAATTACAGCATTGCGATAAAAATCGTGATAAGAATCGCTGATCACCGCCATTACTAGTAAAAAAAAATTAATAATAAAAATGCCATAAATCTATTCCCTATTTTGTAGACGCTATAACTTTTGCACAAACCAATCAATATACGGTTATTGCAATTTTTTACCACAAATATGTAGAAGAATACATATCGGCCATCAATTTTATTTGGGTACAACATCGCATGACCGCACAATTGTCAGTTAAAGTGACGCAGTGCCGTATCGCAAAAAATGGCCCGGTCAGGAAGGGGGTAAATCCTTTCCGGGGCTGAAGTGGCTAAATGGAAATTTTTTGTTTTTTTAATATTAAATTACAATATGGCTGCTGTGGCAATCGTATAGACTATATTTTTTTGTGCTATTTTTTTCCACAAAAATGCAGTTTTTTTTTAAGGATATTAAGTGATTTCCACTTGTTCACAAACTGTTACATTTTTTTACAGCTGTTAAAAAGGCTCCTGGCCCTGGAAAACCAGCCGCAAAACAGGCAGCCAAGGAAGCTCCAAAAGAAGAGCCTAAAGGTAAGCATCCTTAGAGCAATAACTTTTGCAAAGTTGTAAGTGATGATTTAGAGCTTCCAAACTAGAAATAAACTGGAAGGGGGTAGAGACCAAAATAAAACTGAATGTAGATGTGATTTTTACATGTTTATCTGTCTTACAAAATGTCTAATAAAACCGGCATGGAAATGTAACTGTTAATATGGTTGTGATGATTTATCTGTTTTTATTGGTAAGCTGTGCAACACAGTACTATGTATTATGTTGCTTTTATTGTAGTTTATATTTGTATTTTAAATGTCTATTTTCTGGAAATGTATACAGTGGCTCTTGTGAGTCTGCCCTGTTGATATGATATGTTGAATATTAGTATGTGGTCAACCATATGTGCAGTTGGTGAAATGTTCAGTGTTCAATTTGTTTTGGTATATCAGCTTAATGCTTAGCTGAGATTGCGCTATCTTTTAACTAAAATAAATATAGAAAAATGAGTGTAGTTTTATTGAATGGTAGTTTACTCATAGCAAGCTGGATAAAATTCCCATGATACAGCCAACATAAAAAAGGGTCTTCTATTTTGTAATAAACTTAGACCTCTGATTCAGACCCTTCTATGAGGATAGAAAAAGCAATTTCTACTCAGGAGACTGCTGGACCTAGTCCACAGGGAACATCTAACTTCTGATAGAGACCTTCTAAACAAAGTAAAATTATACACAAAGACTTTATGGTAGCAATCTAGTAAGAGCATGCCACAATATAAACATTCCAGGCTTTAAAATATTAAAGTAAATTGATTAATTAAATTAAAAAATATTATTTCCAAACATAGGCGAAACATTGTTGTTTTAAAAAGAATGCTGACTGCCGATCATGAAATTCCAATACCAAAGATTGAGTTTCAGTTAGACTTAGGTAATAGCGGTAGGATATTTTATCAAAGAATATTTTTAAATGAGTAGTTACACTTTTACAGGAGCTGTGCATTTTGATGGGCTGGGGTAGGCTGTTCAAGAAAATACCTGAGGTTCAAAGACCAGTAGTCACGCCAATAGTATTTGGTAAAAATATACCATTTTTTAAATTTATAGAAACTTGTACAAAGGTTTTGATATTAGAAAATTTTACATTTTTTATTATATCCATGATAAAATAGAAAGATCATTCAAACTACAACATTAGTTAAATGGTGACAGTACCTTCCAATATCTCCCAGATCATCCACAATAAAAGTACAGTCATCAGATGCAGATGAAACTCCTTACTCTCCTAAACTTTTTACCCAGGGCATTATTAATATGCTGCAGTATTCCAACCTTCTTTGTAGTGTCATGATTGAGCTCAGCTCAGCTGTACAGAATATTGCCCAGCCTGGTTGAACGCACTTGAGTTAAGGATGAAAAGAGTGCATCCATGGAAGTTTCAGAGAACCCCAAACCCTTAAAGGATTTAAATATGACCCTCAGCAGCCTAAGGCAGTGCAGACTCTGATTTATCTGCATTTTATGGTGTTGAAAATTATGGGGGTACAGAAATTCCTTTCATTTAAAAACAGAAAGACTTATGAGAATAATTTTTTTTTTAATAAAAAGTTGAAGAAAAGTTGAAGAAAGGGTTTACAGAAAAAAATATATTCCCTGATGACATACGGATAAAACATTTATGGAAATTGGTGTATGGGAACTGTATTCAGTATCAGCCAGATTCTTGTTCACAATGTTCCCATTTTGTTGTTAAAATTAAACAGACCTTTGAATATTACTATATTTGGGCCAAAAGCAGTACATTGGGCCTGAGCTGATTAGCAATCTTACGGGTTAAATACAAATTCCTGCATCTGTTAATAAAAAAAAACTGCTTCAACTAAGTTTCTGATTTGGAAGCTCATATTGGAATTGAGATTCTGTATTTTACAGATATATTCACAAGCATATTTTAAAAAAACTGGTAACTATTTGGTGGCATAAACTGGTCATCTGGCTCAAATGGTATTCGGCCACTTTTGTAGAGTTCTTCTTCTGTGTACCCTTTTCATAAATGTCATCTATTAAAACAGTTTGACCTTGGCACATTAATAATACACAAAGAAGTGCATAGCAAAGCATGCATTGTTACTGTGTCTATTGTATGTCCTCTGTGTTATTTTAAACATGTTTAAAATGTTAGTCTTGAACTCAACACTGTTGAACTAGCCTATCGTCTTTTCCGTCCTACTCACCTTACCAACCTTTCTCACGTTACAGCAGGAATTTAGCTCACAATTAATTAAAAAATATTAATGCCTATTAATAACAACATGCTGCAAGTCATACCTAAATGTCCTAAATACAGTATGACACCAAGAGGCTTTTTTTTAATAAAGCAGTGCAAAAAACAGCAATCCTGTTTTAAGTGATAAATACCAATCAGATTTCAGTTTTCAAGAACTTTAAGTAAAAATAAATAGGATTATTGGACTCTGCACATTGCTCTTTGTTTTATTAAATAAGCTCCTATAATACATAACCACACCATTCACACAGTTTGTGTGTGTAGCTGGCTGTACTACAATATAGTAATACAACTTTATATACAGTATAACTTTATATTACTTGTTGCATTCCCTTTCATGTGTTGGTTTGTCAAAGTCTTATCACATGTGCCTGTAGTATGTTGCTAGATGTGCATGGCTGCATGTAATGTTTCGAATGTCATCAGTGAAGTCCGAGAAGACCCCAAAGCTTTTCCATTTGGGTGGTGAGTTTGAAGAGCCATTTTGGAGTCGGGTCTGAGTAGTATCTGCTGTCACCTTGGAGGACAGTGAAAAAAAAGTTGAAAGGTTCATCACACCTAAGAGCCGAGGTTTCATGAAGTTCGGGTTTATGAAGTCAAGTCATTTCCAGTTGTACAACCTGATCCTTCACCTTCTATAGAACTAACAGGGTATAAAATACAGAAAATTCCATTTGATTTGGTTGTCAATTCATCATGTCAATTTTCATTCTTTAATTTACAGAAGTCGTTGATGGAGAACTGCCACCAGATGGTAAGTTTCCGAGCACCAAATTAATAACAACAGCTAAATAAACTGAAAACGTAGTTACAGATCATAATAAGAAGCTAAAAAAGTATAACACTATCCAGTGACGCCAAAAATAACAGAATCCTGCAATACAACAAAAGAAGTCCAGGACAATCAAATATTTCCTTGAATACTCATTTACAGAAGAAAATATGAGATGTCAGCAAAATGCTTGTCACATCAGCTTAAGAAGTCATACACCCTTGCAGAACCTTCATCTTTTTGAATGTGACTACTGGAGAAGTCTTCTTCCCGCTATAATGCTGTGTTAAGAGAAGTTTGCCGTGGACCACGACTATCTACCACAAAAATGTTTTTGGTTCAAATAAGTCTATACCTTGATAATAACTAAACTGATCTGGTAATTTATAAAACTCTCAGTGCTCATCTCACTGTTGTAATGAATCCCAAAGGTAATGTGAATTTTGCTCTCAAGTTCGCCGATATGACAATTCAGCTCATGAACTTGAGTCATCTATGGATGGATACAGATTATTGATACATTGAAAGGATATTAAACACTGTATCTCAGTAATTCTTGATACATGTCATTTTGGTAAGAAATGCAGTATACCTGTAAGTTTGCTGATGATATAATTATGGGAAAAACTATATTTATTTTGTAACATGAAGTACTGACAAGGCAGTATATACAGTAAAGTTTTCGTAAGCACTAAATTTACTTATTAATCATGCCCATTAATTCATATTTAACTTCAGAGTGAAACAAGAGGCTATTGCTATTAAGACTAGGGAATAAATAAATATTATTTATTTTTATTTAATTAATAATTATTGATCTCTGTGTCCCCATGGGGGGGGGTTGTCATATTTCCTGTCTTGAAGATATAACATAATGTGAGAAGAGATTTCCCCAAAGATAGAGGAAGTCCCACCTTTGACAACCTTCACTGGACCAGGTGTCCTAATTGGGGGAATTCCCCTATACTTCTGGCCTGGCAATAACTCTAACATTTTAGTTTTCCTTTTACATTCTGTGACAATAGTGAACAGGTTAGAAAGTTACAGCAAATCTTTCCAGCCTGTTGTCAGCAATAATAACACCCCACCACCATCGTCACCATTCCTCCCCAACTCAAAAATAGGACACATTACTGTTGTGGAATTCTACTAAACATGGAAAATCTGTTTTCTGCAAGAGAGGGAACAGCAGCTTCTGCTTGCAGCTATTTGACAAAATGCATTGCTCATCTTTGGGTCATGTCAAAATAGCAAGCTGGCTGGCAGCTGCAACTCTCTCAGCTTGTTTTCTCTTCACACAGCTTCAATATAAATCCACAATGCTGCGCACAAAAGACAAATAACACCTCATGGGGTGGATTTACCAAAATTGGAGAGTTCAAAACCTGGTGCAGCTCTGCATAGAAATTAATCAGCTGCGTCTTTTTGCCAAAGTTTAATTGAACAAGCTGAAGTTGGAAGCTGAAATGCTACCATACACAGTTGCACCAGATTTTGCACTCTTCAGTTTTGGTAAATCAACACCCATTAATTAGAGCTTGAGATTTGCACTAATAAATCATTTGGACTAAGGTACAAAAAAAAAAACACTACACAGATATAAAATTCAAAGGCTAAAAATATTTGTCATCCTAAATCTGTTTTTCTTGCTGAAGCACTTAATTTTGTTCAGGCAGCGATGTGATTTACATATTTTCCTTCACAAAGGACATAATGGATGATTTGAATCATTGCAGTTTATTTTCGAATGAAACATAACACGGTTGATTTACTAAAACTGGAGTGTGCAAAATCTGCTGCTGCTGTGCATGGGAGCCAATCAGCATCAAACTTCAGCTTGTTCAATTAAGCTTTAACAATAAAGCCTGGAAGCTGATTGGTTTCTTTGCAGAGCGGCACCAGATTTTACCCTTTCCAGTTTTAGTAAATCAACTCTAAAGGCTGTTCACTTAGCAAAGTCAGTATTCACTTTGCAAGGACATTTTCACCATAAAGCGGAGTTCCACCCAAAAGTGGAACTTCCGCTCATTTGTCTCCTCCCCCCTCCGGTGCCACAATTGGCATCTTTCTGGGGGGAGGGGGACAGGATACCTGTCTTTGACAAGTATCCTGTTCCCACTTCTGGGAGCCACAGCCGCGAACATTGACGTCACCGCGGCAAAATCGCACCGCAATTTGGGTGTCAGTCAAAGTAACGGGGATCGCAAGGGTGTCCCACGATTTGCAGCGATCCGGAATGACATAGTGTGAATGGAGCCTAAAATAGTTCCTGAAATGCACATCTACCTTCATTTTCTGTATATCTGTCACTGAAATGTTTTCTGCTCTCTCAATATCTGCCTATAGTCACCCATTCAGATGCACTGAGAGCAGAGGCTACAAGTGTACAAGATGATTCATGTTAGTCTTATAATTATTAAAATCCTTGTTTTATACAACTGCTGTCCAATATACAGTGCCTCATTAATTATCAGTACTTAAGTCCTATTGAAGGGGGAGCTGTGACCCCCTGAAACATAATGGCTATATCCTGTGACCTGTTGTCAAACTAAATAGTTACTAGATCTAGTAGTACAAACCTGTGGCATTCTCATCCTTTTATATACTGTTTTGACTCTTGGGGATATCCCGGTCAACAAAGAGCTGCCTTTAATAATTATACATCAAGTTATTTTTCACCTATTAGTGGGTTCAGTGCTCCACCAACATGTCTTTTGCACCTAGTGAACAAGGAACATCTGAGGCCCTGCGTTTGGTGAAGTGGAAGTGGAGCCTGGGAGCAGTTACTATTCACCACCGATTTATCACTGCTGAGAGCCTGCCCTTTTCTACACCAAGAAAAGGGCACTGAAGATCCCATCCCTTTACTCTGCTGATGAATCGCTGGGTTGTATTTACTGTGTATGTGGCACACAATGTATAGTTTTTGGAGCAGTTGTCACTATGCTAGTTTCTGCAAATTTTGTGAATGGGGGTGTGCTGACAGTTCTGTGATCATGTCAGCACACCTCCATTCAGAGAGCTTGCACAGTGTCACTGCTCCAGCAACTAAACATTGTGGGGCACATGTCAGTAGTGTATTTAGGTTTTGTGCTGCCCTAGGCCTGACTAAACGTGTGTACCCCTAATTTAAATATGACCTATCCCTTCCTGTCAAGGCCACACCCCTTGCTGTTTAACACCTGCCCTGAAATTTTCGAGTGGGGAGGGCCTGGGGGGGGCAATGGATTCCCTTAATTTGCATAGCTTTCCTCTCACTTCCTGTTTGGCTATGGGACAGGAAGTGAAGGGCAATCGGACAGGGATGGTAAAAAATAAACTGACAGGGGCTATAACCCTGCCTTACTCTATCCAAAATTAAAAAAAAAAAAGTGTTGCCCATAGTTCTAATTTAAGCACAAATTTCTGATAATTTTATGGTGAGGACTAAGAAGATATAACCATGCCAATGGTGCAACAGAGTTCAGGATGATAGGACAGTCAAAATTAGCAGCAGCGCCCCCCCCCCCCCCCCCCACATTTGCAGAATGCTGGCCGCTCGCATACCGGAAGCAGTGCGGCCGCTTTATGGGGGCGCTAGACTAATTAGACTCTCAGCCCAGTCTGCCCCATAAGACTGGCGCTACACCTAACAGTGTAGCGCAAGTCGGCGGGGACTCTTTCCGTGCTGCCCCCCTGCAAAGTGCTGCCCTAGGCCTGGGCCCTATCGGATACAGTGTTGGCACATGTACATTAAATACAATCCAGCAATTCAGCAGCACAGTGGAGTGGGGTGTGGGGATTTTCAGTTCCTCAGATTTAGAGCTGTCAACGCACCTACAGTAAATACATGAATCTTGGGGAAATTATCACTTTGTGACACTGCCCCAGCAAGGTCAGATAGACCTCTAAACAGCAGTACAGTGCACCACACAATACTCCTGTACTTTATGCAAGCTGTCTGAATGGAGATGTTCTGACAGGTAAAAGTGAAAAATAAAAACACATCCCACACTTTTAAAACTATTGACATAAATTAGGATAGTCAGACTCCAGTGGGAATATAATAAGCATAGGGGAATGCATGTCATGCCCTATATGCAAAAAAAAATGAAAATTGTATTTTCAGCACATGCTCTAAGTTCAGAAAAAATTCCCTTGCAAAGAAAAAAATTACTTTGGAAAATGAGCATGCTCAATTGCTTTAGTAAATCAACACCTTTGCATGTTGAGCAAACATGAGAAAGTGAGCTGACACAAGAAGCTGTAAAGCTGTGTCAAGATATTTGTCTGACTGTGCAGTGTGACCAAATTAAGTGAATCACGCTACTAGCTATTAAAATATATACGGTATATATTCATAGTATTTCAACTGTGCAATTAACTGTTTTTTTTTTGAAATTCCACTTTTAAACCTGCTTTTAAAATATTAATAATAATCGTAATTCCAAAAATTGACAAAGGTATGTGTTAAAAGCTAGATGCCTCCACAAGTGTGGTCCTGTTCTAATGAGAGAACCAAGACTAGGACTTTTATTGAAATGACATATTTCATATTTCTATCATTCATTCTACTGAATTTAACCATCATTGTTGCTATTTGATTTCTAGACACAAAACCAGAAGAGCGCGCTCCTGAACTAACTGGTCTGTTTCTTCAAAAACCAGAAAATGTATCCGTGGAAGCTGGTATGTATGGAGAAAGGAATTTAAATGAGCTGCATGTTAAAGTATATCTAAACACTAAATGGGTGATTTTTAGTTTGCTAAGCAATGTGATTTATTAACAAACTGCCATTTTGTAAAAAAAAATATATAGTTTTTACCAATTTCTACATGCTTTCTTGCATCTCAATGATGCTGATCTTATCCGGCCTCTTTAAGCCACTTCCTGTCTACATGCATCCAGAATCCGCTGTACATCATTGTCCTGGAGGGGCTTCCTGATAGAGACAAACGTTGGAACTTGTGTTTTGGCACGACCATTTGTGGCCTCCATAGAAAGCCCATATACAGGGTAACAATGCTGGAGCACAATTGGAATGCAATTGAGGGGGGGGGGGGGGGGAAGGGAAGGGATGAGGGGGGAGGAGAAAAGGATTGTTTGTTTGATTGTTTCTGATTGTTTCTATTTTTGGTTGGTGACACCCCGGTATAGATATTGATGTGACCCCATTGTTTGCTATGGCAACCCCACCATATATATAATTGTAAAAATTGTAATATGCATTATACCTCCTGTTACAATCGTTCAATAAAAAATTCCATACTTTGTCAAACGCATCTTTGTCCAACCAGCAGAGTTGTTCACATTACCCCACATGCCAGAAGGGCACAGCAGCTCAGGACAAGATTTGATCCCTTTGTATTAGTATTATAACTACATGGGCCCTTACTAATTTATTACAGACTATGGATGACATACGAGTTGCAGGCCTAGGGTATGGCCTGTCCATTTGGCTTATATTACTATATAACAAAGATGATGTTGGGCTTCAAGATCCTGTGGTTCTTCCAAGTATATTGGCGCTGGGTCGGCTGGGTCAAGGTTTTATTATGGAGCGGTGCCCCCGTGGGGTCACTGCGTGTTTCAGCATCCACACATCACCCTGCTGGTCAGACATCCATTTTAGGCACACTTTCTCCAGTCAATGAACAGTCTCTTGCTTGTTTTTGTTGTTTATATTAGGGGATTAAACTTGGATGGGGAAAAGGGACATGGGATGCCTGAATGATGAATACTTTTAGTTGAAATAAAAGGGGTTGAATCCAAACTGACAGTCTCTTCTACTGCACATCTCCTCCAGCACACTACTTGAGATCACTTGCTTTCCTTCACTGTCCAAATCTAGTCACTGTTAGCACATGGCTAGGCCTCACTCTGAATAAGTCCTAACATTTTCCTAGTAGCCATTTGCAGACGGGGGTCCGCAGTCCCCTCTGTGATAGCAACCATTTTAGATGAAGAAGATAATTGTGCTAACTGATGCTTGGTGAACTACTGCTCCCAGGAAGTCTGATGCAAATCCTGCCAACCCTCCTGGCTGCAGCAACTTGACTTCAACAACACCACAGTCTCTCTCTGTGGCTCCACATCCAATCCTGGCATGTCTCTCCCAGAGCTTCTCACTGTGCTTCTCACTCACTGACCCCGGCATGGATCCCTCCTGAATGACTTTCCTGGCCAAGCTCCCCGCTCTCTTCCTCCTGGTCCTGTTCCAGGACACCTCTCAATGACTGTGTAAAGAGAGGCTCTCTCCCAGCTTCCGAGCTTCAGATCCAAGGTCACCCCCCCAGAAAGGGGGTCCCTCAAGGGCAACAGCAGCCTAACACGCCATTACCTCAGTTCTTCCACTCGACAACTCCTCCCACAACAGTCTGACCATGGGTATATATAGGAGGCCTGCCCCATGCCAATCCTAGTTGGGGATTGGTCAGGGCTCCCAAATACACCCCATGTCACTCCAGCACTCTGCCCTGCCTCTCTTCCAGAACCTTCTCACTGGAAACAGAGGAGGCGCCCAAGAGCTGAGGCACATGTCAGTCACCTGCTGCTACACTAAACCACTCTCCTGCCCCCAGATCAAAAACAAACAGGCCTAGCTGTGCCTTCCTAAATTTACCTGCACTGGCAGTAAAAACACAAACACTACTCTAGCACCTACCTACCTAGGGTAGAGGGTGCTACACTTAGATATGTAAACAAGTGGTATGGATACATTATAGCACTGCCTCCATCTATCTATCTCCCAAAGAAGTGGACCTAGGCTCCATGAAAGGCATCGAGATACAAATCCTGCCTCAATAGATTTTGACTGTAATATGCACATGGAAGGAAACTATGCCTTTATTTGATCATTGACCAAAATGTGTACAGTTGTTTGACTGATGATCTACATGTACATAGATGCTTCAGGGGCATGATCTTATTGGAGGCTATTGTTTATTTTTACCTTAATATTGATGAAATACAATTCAATCATTGTTAGTTTTTATTGTACGATTAAAACAGGATGTATAATAAATATTGCAACTTTAAACAGTATATTTGGGTCTATACTATTGTAATACTATAAAAAGTCCCTTAACAGCAAGGTCTTGGGTTATATTTTAGAAGGAGGTACCGTGAATTTGGTGGCATTTTCACCCCTAATCATGACTACTAGGTTTGAAAACCTTAATTTCAGTGATTAGGAATGAAATAGGAGGGTGGGGGTGGATTGAGACTAAATTGCATTTAAAAGTGGGAGGGGCTTAATAGTTAGGGCCATAGTCATAGTCAAACACAAAGATAGCACATAGTCGCTGTCTACAGTGTGCGTCCTGGCTAGTGTGTTTCAAGAAACTCAGAGCTAACTGGCCTACGCAGCTATCTTCCTTGAAATAACCCTCTTCATGAACATTCATCTCTTGGTGACACTACCTCCACCAGCATTAGCATATACACCGATCAGCCATAACTTTATGACCACACACCTAATATTGAGTAGGTCCTTCTTTTGCTACCAAAAGAGAGAATACGTTCAGTGCTCGCAACCTTTCTTCATAACTAACATCCTCCAGTCCCTTTATTAGCTTTGTTGCCCTTCTCTCTACTAGCGCCATTTCCAGTACATCCTTCCTGAGAACTGGTGCCCAGAACTGGACAGCATACTCCAGGTGAGGCCAGACCAGAGCCTTGTACAGTGGGAGAATTATCGCTTTATCTCTTGAGTAAATCCCTTTTTTAATGCATGCCAATATTCTGTTTGCTTTGTTAGCAGCAGCTTGGCATTGCATGCCATTGATGAGCCTATCATCTACCAGGACTCCCAGGTCCGTTTCCATCCTTGTTTCCCCAGAGGTTCTCCCCCCAGTGAGTAGATTGCATTCATATTTTTGCCACCCACATTAAACCTCATTTGCCATGTAGTTGCCCACCCCATTAATTTGTCTTCTTCTTTGTCTTCTTTCCACATCCTGCAGAGAAGTTATTGCCCTGCTTAGCTTAGTATTGTCTGCAAATACAGGGATTGAACTGTTTACCCCATCCTCCAGGTCATTTATCAACAAATTAAATAGCATTGGTCCCAGCACAGAACCCTGGGGGACCCTACTTTCCACCCCTGGCCATTCCGAGTACTCCCCATTTATCCCCACCCTCTGAACTCTCCCTTGTAGCCAGTTTTCAATCCATGTACTCACCCTATGGTCCATGCCAATGGACCTTACTTTATACAGTAAACATTTATGAGGAACTGTGTCAAATGCTTTTGCAAAATCCAGATACACCAAGTCTACGGGCCTTCCTTTATTTAGATGGCAGCTCACCTCCTCATAAAAGGTTAATAGAATTTGGCAAGAATGAGTCTTCATTAATCCATGCTGATTACTGCTAATGATATTGTTTTACTAAAATCTTGTATATAGTCCCTTATCATCCCCTCCAAGAGCTTGCAAACTATTGATGTTAGGCTAACTGGTCTGTAATTCCCAGGGATGTATGTTGGCCCTTTTTCTTAAATATTGGTGCTACATTGGTTTACTGTCAGTAAAAATGAGGAACAATGGTCTGGCAATTACTTGACTGAGTTCCCTAAGGATCCTCGGGTGTAAGCCATCTGGTCCCGGTGACTTATTAATGTTAAGTTTTCCAAGTATAGCTCTAATTCTGTCCTCTGTTAGCCATGAGGGTGCTTCCTGTGATGTGTCATGAGGATAAACACTGCAGTTTTGGTTACCAAAGCCCCCCGATTCCCTTTGTAACCAGATTTCCTTCCTCATTCTTTATGGGGCCAATATGGTCTGTCCTCCCTTTTTTACTGGGATTTTTTTTGCTCTCGTCCGCTATGTGTCTTTCGTGTTCTATATTAGACACCCTAATTGCACCCTTACATTTCTTGTTGCATTCTTTGTAAAGTCTGAATGCTGTTGATGATCCATCAGCCTTGTATTTTTTGAAGGCCTTCTCATTTGCTTTTATATGCTCTTTTAAATTTATTTTCCAATGGGATGCTCTGGCTCATGCCCTTATTTAATATGCTCTTAAAGCAAACCCATCTCTCCTCCATGTTCTTTGTTCCTAAGATTTTATCCAAATTTATATCTTCTAGCAAGGTTTGTAGTTTAGGGAAGTTGGCTCTTTTGAAATTCAGTGTCTTTGTATTCCCCTTATGTTTCCTATTTGTGTGATTTATACCGAAGCTAATTGACTTTCGATCGCTGTTTCCTTATTTCCACATTCCGTGATCAGGTCTGTATTGTTGGAAATGAGTAAGTTTAGTAACGGTTTGTTTCTAGTTGGTGCGTCTACCATCTGACCCATGAAATTGTCCTGCAAGACATTTAGGAACTGGAGAGCTTTCTTCTGCCCAGTCTATGTCTGGATAATTAAAATCCCCCATTATGATGACACTTCCCATCCTTGTTGCTAATCCAAATTGTGATAGGAGGTTCCTCTCCCCCTCCTCCCTCAGGTTAGGGGGCCTATAGCATACTCTCAGTATTATTTTCCCCTTAGTTTTATCCCTGTTGTATGTTCTGTATGTTCTGTAAAACAACGCGTAATGTTCTGCCATTACATAAATGCAGAAAATAAAAATAATTAAATAAATCTACTTGTATAAATGCATTGGTTCAGCTCGTACTTAAAAAGTTTAAGCTTAAAAATGCCAGCTAAATATTATTTTACACTAAAACATAGAATGGAATTATTTATAATAATTATTGTTCCTATAGGTAAAGATATCTTTCTAAGTGCCAGTGTTGATGCCAGCCAGCTGGCCGTGAAGCCAACAATAAAGTGGTTTAAAGGCAAATGGCTCGAACTGGGAAGCAAAAGTGGAATCCGCTTCCAATTTAAGGAAAATGTTGAGAAAGAGAAGAAGGTAATGACAACTTGCTATCTTTTTTTTTTAATTATGTGCTAATTATGAAATCACATTAATGGAATTTCCCTAATGAAGACCACATACACTGTTAGATATTTTAGTTCAAGAAAACTTTTCCATCCTGCTTCTTCAAATTTTCTCTTCGCTTGAACAAACATGGATTTGACCATACTAAATATAAAAATTTTTTAAAAAACTTTGTTCAAACAAACATTTTTTTATGAAATTCCACAAGTGTATGGTCAGCTTTAGGCTGGGTTCACACTAATGCAGCAGGGGTTCCCAGCAGTGGGTTCAGTGCGTACCTGTACACCCATTCAGGTGCGAATCAGGTTTGATTTTTTGCCTGAATTTGCACATGCAGATGCCCCGGAGCTGTGTGAACCGGCTCCATTGAGAGTCGGTTACAGTCTCCTGTCATGCAAATTTGATGTGGGGAACAACCATCCATTTTGCATAAGTGTGAGTCCACCCTTAATCTTTTATTTCTCACAAGGACCTGATATTTAGTTGCCTTTCGTCTCACATGTGAAGTCATGTAAAAAAAGTAAGTATGCCCCTCAAAATTTACCTTTTCAATCTATTTGAACAAGCAAACATTAGAACCTTATTCCAAAAGTGGATAAAGATAAAGGTGATAACAAATGACATGGTGTATTCATTCACATAATCTAAATAAACAACAATGCAGATTTGTCACATGGCAAAAATAAGTATACCCCTATATCAACCACTTCTTATCCATGTCATTGGAATCGGGTGTTCCAGATTAGGTGGTGCTAATTAGAACCACCCTAGAAATTTTGTCGAACCTGTCTTTTCAAAACCCAGACATCCAGGGTCTGGTGTTCTCTTTGCTATTGACAAGTGTGGTGTTTTATTATTCCAAGATCAACAGTGCTCTTTAAAGCGGTGTTCCAGCTGCAAAAATTATTTTTTTTAAAGTCAGCAGCTACAAACACTGTAGCTGCTGACTTTAAATAAGGACACTTACCTGTCCAGGGAGCCCGAGATGTCGCCCCCCCAAGACCGATCCGTCCATCAGATCGGGTGCAGGTGCCGCCATTCCAACTAAGGGAAACCGGCAGTGCAGCCTTCAGGCTGCACTGCAGGTTTCCTAAGGTGCATGCACGAGTCACTCTGTGCTTTCTGAATGGCCCCGTCATCTTCTGGGACATACACAGGTTCCAGAAGGCAGCAGGAGAGAAGAGAAAATGACGCCCTGGGCCGTGGCCAAGCTAGGACGGAAGTACACTCAGTACTTCAGAAAAGGTAAGTAAGAAAAAAAATTTTAAAAAATAATCATCCAAAATCGAGTGGTGGAGGGGTGGTCTTTCCTTTAAGACAACGTAGTAAAAGTGGGTGGAACTCCACTTTAAGGACTTCAGAAAGAAGATTGTGGATTTGATGCCCATAAGTCTGGCAAGGAATTTAAAAAGATTGCCAAATTTTATAACAATCAAACTTTCCACTGTAGGGAAAAATGTATTACAATTAGATTTCAAATGGCTGCTAATTTATCCAAGCTTGGTTGACCCAAAAAATGCAAAATATATAAAACCCAAAATATAATTGCAGGATCACAAGTACCTATCACAACAATTGCTGTTAGGGTGCAATTATCTAAAATCAGAGATGGCACCAGTTTAACCTGATTGAGAGATGTGCCAAGAAAAGTTGTTTGCTGACCAAAAAGGACATTATGGCAAGAATACAGTTTGTCAATGAAAATTTAGGTAAAGGCCAGGTTTTATGGAACAATGTGCTGTGGACTGAGAAATCAAAGATAGGATTGTTGGCCACAATAATAGTAGACATATTTGGTGCAAACCAAAAACAGCATTTCAGGAGAGGTTCTTCATGCCAACTGTGAAGCATGGAAGTGGAAATGTTATGGTTCAGGGTCTGGACAGTTTACAGTAATGTTGTCATCTTTAAATTCTGCATGATATAAAAGTATGCTGGATGTGTAGACATGAGCTAAACATACAGTACCTGGGTTCAGTTTGAGGCGGGTTCAACTAACATTACTAAAGTAATAACCAGATCAAAGGTTAAAAAAAAATGGGCAGGAAAGCTTTAAAAAAGACAACCTACTACAGCAAAACTGACATTTACAAATATTATATATATCATGCCATTGTATTTTATTTTTCTAAAAAAAATCCTAATTATTAAGTACCCTATTCATGCAGTGCTGTTGTGTGGTCATATGATCTTTCACATGATTAAGAAAACAGTTTGAGAAGAGCCATTCACATGACATTATAAATATCAAAAATCTGTTTTACAGCTCCCTATAAATCTTTATTGAACATTAAATGTGTATTTTTTTGCATTAATATGTAGAGTCGGAAATGATTGACACTAGCTTTAGCATTGTTCAGGTGTCAGCATCGCCCCCTTAGCCCCCCTTTTTCTTACCTGAGACCTCATTCGATCCAGCGCCATGCACATCTGCAGAGCTTTTCTCCCCTCACTTCTGGGTCTCGCTGGCTTTGCTGGGGCACTGGGAGCCATTGGCTGTCAATCAAAGTCAATCAAAGCCAGTGATGAGGAAGCAGGGGGCGGGCCTGGTCCCACTGTCTGTGTCTAGGAGCGCTTTGTGAGATTCCATTGCACAGAGTAGGTAAGTATTTTACCTTTTCAACCCTTTTTACAACCATTTACAGAAAACTGTCATACATAGTAGTGGAAGAAAAAATGCTTCTATATATGACGTTAAGCTCCTGCAAAACAAGCAACAATTCTGGCGTTTGGAAGAAAGGCCTAACAGGCAAAGTTCAGACTGAAATGAAAGCAGTTTCCTATTGAGGAGACTGTGAAGCCATCTGTCCAAAAGTTGAAGATGAACTAGAAATGGATTTTTCAACAAAATAATGACCCAAAGCACACTAGCAAATTCACCAAGGAATGGCTCAAAAAATAGAAATGGAGGTTTATGGGCTAGCTTAGTCAAAGCCTTGATTTGAATCCCAATAAAATGTTGTAGGATGGTTTGAAACAGGCAGTTGATGCAAAGAAACCCACAAGAAACTTGCAATTGAATAATTCTGCATTTTGGAGTAACTTCTGCTAAAGGGGTAATATCAGCCTCTGATGCCAAAAATGTACTTACATTTTCCACAGCAAACCATTATATCTATTGATATTTTTGCTGAATTAATTATTGAAAAGGCAAATGTAGCCATACCCCTGGAGGAGCCACTTGTTTGTTTGGGTTCTCTGTTCTTTTGCCTAAACCCTGTGAACAACCTCAGCCCCTCTGGCACACCAAGTTAAGCAAATAGAAGCTGCAACACTTGCACAGAGAAGAATACTCTGCTATGATTATAATCTTATTATCAGGAAGTAGACACTAGCCAGGGTAGTGAAGATGATCCTCCTCTTCTGGGGTCCCCCAGCGGTGCTCCTGGCTCCTCCTCTTCTCAAGTGCCCCCACGGAGAGCCGCATTCCATGGAGGCACTCATGGGGGGTGCTCTTGAGTCCTGCTGCTGCGTTCATTCACATAGAGAGCAAGACTCGGCCCCGCCCCCCCGGCTCCTGTGTCACTAGATTTGATTGACAGCAGCGAGAGCCAATGGCTCCTGCTGATATCAACCTACCCAAGATGACCCGGGACAGCGGCTGGAGCTGCTGTCCTCGTCCCCGTCAATGGAACGATCGGATTTAGGTAAGTAAAAGGGGGCTCTGGGGTGCTGCTCCAGCACAGAAGGTTTTTCACCTTAATGCATAGAATGCATTAAGGTGAAAACCTAGAGGGTTTACAACCCCTTTAATATATTCTTATGGGTTAAAGTAAATGGTAGTAAGTTCATAATTGAGCAAATAAAGAGCTCAGTCTATCGCAACTCTATGGACAATATGACCGCTAGATTGTAGCAGTTTGGTGAGGAGTTCTATATAGTTGAATTGATCTGTACCTGGTAACCTACAAATCAGCATAAAACAAAAAGTCAGTCTGTGAGCTGTACAATCTTCTTAACTCACAGGATAAAAACACCACACGATAATGCTAATGCGTTTCAGCCAAAGAAGGCCTTACACACACAAAAAAGGCTACAAAAACATTTTGGCAACACTTATGCCCCGTACACACGGTCGGATTTTCTGACAGAAAATGTGTGATAGGACCTCGTTGTCGGAAATTCCGACCGTGTGTAGGATCCATCACACATTTTCCATCGGATTTTCCGACACACAAAGTTTGAGAGCAGGATATAAAATTTTCCGACAACAAAATCCGTTGTCGGAAATTCCGATCGTGTGTACACAAATCCGACTGACAAAGTGCCACGCATGCTCAGAATAAATAAAGAGATGAAAGCTATTGGCCACTGCCCCGTTTATAGTCCCAATGTACGTGTTTTACGTCACCGAGTTTAGAACTATCAGATTTTCCGACAACTTTGTGTGACCGTGTGTATGCAAGACAAGTTTGACCCAACATCCGTCGGAAAAAATCCTAGGATTTTGTTGTCGGAATGTCCGAACAAAGTCCGACCGTGTGTACGGGGCATTAGCCTTTGTGAATCTAATATGAATTCCTATTCAAGCCAACAAATGATTTATTGCTGCCTGTTCTGTCTGACACTTTTGCATTAGGAAGCAGTAGTAAATCTCCAGAGAGGGGACACATACAGCAATAAAAACATATCTTTCCCACTTAATCCAAAACTATAAAAATGGCTACAGTTGGGCTATAAGAATAAGGAAGCTGAAGACTGTAGCTACACTTACATATAAACGATCTGTATTGTTTCTTTACAGATATACCATTTTGAGCTCAAGATCCTCAAGGCAGTTAAAGAAGATGTTGGTGCTTACAGATGTGAAGTAGTTTCCAAGGACAAATGTGATAGCTGCTCCTTTAACATTGATGTGGAAGGTATGGAAATGTATTAAAGACCCTTCAGTCCTTAAAAGCTTTTTAGGTGTGTGGAACAAAATCAATAGATGGTGCTGCGTTCTAAGTGATAACGCAAACAATGTGCAAAAATATAAAGTGCTAGGTGCTTAAGTAAATACAATATAAGTAATAAAATGGATAAACAATGTAACGTGCCACGTGCTTATAGCTAAAGTGATAAAAAAACTCAGTATATAAACATGAAAAAGTCCAAAAGATATAAATAAAGAAGAAAAATAACCAAAAGAGTGGCAAAAAATTGGTGCTGAAGTAATAGTCCCAGAAGATTAAGTGTCCTTATTTGATAATAAAAGATGGTGAAAAGGCAATGTAAACAGTGACTTTTCTTCCATGCACGTATAGCACTCTAAACGGTGACTTTTCTTCAGTGCAAATACAACAATGTAAACAGTGACTTTTCTTCAGCGTAATAACACCTCAATGAGAAATGGCCCCTTACCTTACTGCTGTAAGGTAACAGCGTGTAAATGAGGCAAATACAGATCCCAGGTCCTGCAGTGGATACCACTACCGGCTTCCTATCAATGGAGTAGTGTGGGGCTCATCTAAACAGCCTTATGTTCTGGTCAATGGTTTAAGATGATGTATATACGTCTCTCGGATGTAAAATAGATGGCGTGGAAAGTTCTCCCAGATAGGTACATAAATCATATGGAGAAAGAAAAAAGGGTCCCAAATAGTGTAGTATGTAAAAATTTGGGTGTTTTATTTAATATATCCAACTGTGGTACTCACATTTAAAAACAAGGTAAATGCTAATCACCACGAGCAGCGAGCTTGCACACTGACGTCACTTCCGGTGCCTGTCTGTTCCGACGCATAGCGTCACATTCACGTGACTTCATCGGGGAAGATTTTGAGGTGCCACCCAAAATGAATTGCATCCCAATGCCCCACGCTGTAGTTTGCACATTATCACAGTTCACAGGCATGAATCTGGCCCTTAAGGCCACCTTTTGCATTGCTAAGGGAACCCACTTATCTGAACTGGCTCCCAACATTTTAACACACAGCAACACAAATACTACTCCATCAGCACCCAGTGTACTTGTGCGTTGGGTGCCAAATGGAAGGAGTGGCACAGGAAAGGGCCTTACAGAGTGGTGTGCACTAATGCAATGCATAGGTGTGAAAAGGGGCTAAAATATTTGTATCTGTTTAGGTTATTACATATCAATGTTATGCTTGGAATAAGCTTAACCAGAGCCACGTGGGCGGCCCTGTTCCCTTTTGTATCCAGCATTTTTTTTTCCAGTTAAAGGGCGCCCCCTTGTGGGTTTTTTCCAATATATTCTGTTCTGGTCCAGTTATACCTCCTGTTGTCATCAAAGAATTCCCTGGTGTGGCACCATTTTGAGGTACCAGTGGCTGTTCCCCGTGAAGAAGCCCAATAGGCAAAACATGTTGGAAGTACCAACTTTAGCACCGCTGCAATAAATGAGGATAACGAGACCATATTATTTTAATTAATGTTTTTAGCGTGGAATTTTCAATTGTGTAACCCAATAATCATTATACTTCTTTTATCATCATGTTCTAATTTGTAAGTTGGTTTACTAGCATCTTAAATGCCCAATCTATTTTCTTGTGGTTTAAAATGCTTGACGTGGGGATGTGGTGCTACTAAAATGTTACCAATTACCCAAAGCATCTACTAAGACTTTTATTTTATAAAGGCTCTAATGTGCTTCTCACTGGTTTAGTGGAGAGTATTTTGGTTCTTAAAACCACTCACCATAACTAATCTGATTATACTTTTTATGAAACTTGAAATGCTTGGATGTCTTAAATGCAAAAACTATGTTTTCTTCTAATCTCAAGCAGGCCAATAGCAAAATAGATGTAGAAAAGAACACAATCTACTGCCAAAGCCAAGCGCAGACTCACAATTGAGGCTGCTATTCTGTAATATGAAGAATTGTTCCCTGAGAATAAGTCAGTGGCTGACTCAGCATAAGGAAAGAGAGAGCCTAGAGCAGTTAAGAGAAGGTGACTCTGTTAAGTAAAGTGTATATCCAGCCAAAACGTTAGACTTTTAATAAAGTGGGGAAGGATTAGAACCCATGTCTGATGTATACTGTTATCTGGGGTTACATTAGAAGGATTTCCCTTTATTTAGGCTCTTAAGTCAGTCATAGATGGATCAAAATTTCATACAGAACTGACCAACTTTCAATCCAGGTGTGGCCACTCCAGATTGACAGAAGTTGACTTAACAATTGATTTCTGACGAACAGGCTTGTTGTCAATTTTTTCTCTCTTTGGTAGCCAATTAGCTTCTAACTTCAGCTTGTTCAACTAAGCTTTGACAAAAAAAATCTGGGAGCTGATTGGTTTCTATGCAGAGTTGCAGCAGATTTTGCACTCTCCAGTTTTAAATCAGATATCTCTCCAATTTTAACTGATAAAGTTAATGCTCTACAAATTCATCTAGTTCAACTATATAAATATATCAAATAAACTGAGTAAATAATTAGAAATCCCCTATATATAGTGTCCTATATCTACAGTTGATCCAGGGGAAGGCAAAGTAAAGCTTTATCAAACTTGCTCCAATGGGCGGAAAATATATTTCTTCCTGATCCCTAGAAGGCAATCGGATAATCCCTGGATCAACAATCCTTTGGAATTATTACCTATAAATATCTATGTATATAGATATATAGATATATATATATATATATATATATATATATATATATATATATATATATATATATATATAGATATATAGATATATATATATAGATATAGATATATTGTGTAAAGATCAATCAGTGCCACAAAAGTGCTATAAATAAATAAAATAAAAAAAAAAAAAATATTGTGCAAGTGTACAATTATAAATTCTAAATTAAATTTCTGCAGCTGCTGAACACTCTTTTTTTTTGTTTCAATAATTTTTTTATTGAGGTTTTCACATATACAAAAAGATACAATCCCAAAAAATGAAAAAGACAAAATCCACAGCATAACCTAGTATGTATTGTATTCTTAACCCCAGTCAAGCGAGAGGGTACCGTCCCCAGTCACCCCATCTAGGATCTAACTGTGTCAACAGATGGGCTTGACCCCCCCCCCCCGCCCCCTTGCTTTCTTCCCTCCATTCTGATGTACCAGTTTAAAATTTCAACTTTAACCCTTTATTCCTCACTTGTGAACCGCCTCTCTTTACCCCCTGCTACCACCATTCTGATGGCGTGACGTCACGGGCTCGGCTCCTCTCCTCTACACGCGTATCGCCTTACAATTGGCTTTCTCAATGGAGAGCACTATGTTTCTTGCATTTGTATTTGCATGAACATGGACCATATTCCGAGGGGAAATTTCCTCGTTTGTGAGTTGTTTATACAACAGGCTGGAGCAGGAGATCTGATATTGAAGTGGAGAGAAAGGAAGGAGCTTCCATTCAGAGCTTTTGTGGCTCAGTGTTGAGGTGAGCAGGCATAACAGCTGGTGGAGGTGTGCACTGTTTAGAATACCTGAGAAGTGTGGTGGAAGCACAGCGATGGAATATTTGTGCACAGCAATCAAGAAATTATAGAAGTTGATATATATATATATATATATATATATATATATATATATATATATATATATATATATATATATATATATATATATATATATATATATATATATATATATATATATATGAACTTTTTTTATTTATACATTTCTTATGGACATTTGATGCTATATATTTTTCACTGTGTTTGGACTTTTTTTATTCAAATAGTCACATGAGAGTTGGTAGCGCTGCACTATTTATATAATATGAGAGAGAGAGAGAGAGAGAGAGAGAGAGAGAGAGAGAGAGAGAGAGAGAGAGAGAGAGAGAGAGAGAGAGAGAGAGAGAGAGAGAGAGAGAGAGAGAGAGAGAGAGAGAGAGAGAGATCTCTATATATATAAAATTTTCCATTTCCCATGGGGAAAAGCACACACAGAATATGTATAGTTAAAAAACAGCTGATGTTGGAGTTAGAAACCCAATGCATTTTTTTTTTACATTTCTTATGCAGCTGTATCAGAAGATGTCGGTATTTTAGAATCTTTCAAGAGGACGTAAGTATTTGTTTTTTGTTAATAATATTATTAACACTGACCTATAAATGGTAGCCTAAAGCTATGTTAACAGTGGCTTAAAAATAGCCATAGCACCCCATGCAACTGCTGTGGGGCCTGGGGTAGGAGGGGGGAACATTAGGGAAGTTGTTAATAAAAACTACTGCAAACTGTGTCATTTTCAATTTAGAAAGGTTGAAGTCAGACTTCGGGAACATTGTTAGTCACAGACCTTACTCTGTGCAGTATGAAACTATTTCTTAGCAGTCTTAAAAAGGAGCTACAGTCTCCTACTCAAAAAAACTATAAAAGATCCCCATGATCCGTATAAAATGTTTTTTTAATATGGATATTGTCAATAAAGCAAACATTGTCCTTACTTTTTAAACGACTGGTTTACTGTGCCCTGATGACATTTTGGTGGCGGCCATCTTTGGTGTGGGCATCTGACGCTGACACCAGTGTATTCCGGGATTTCCTCCTCCTTTTTCTTCTGCTCCTCCTCTGCTGCCACCGCTCAATACCCTGTATCATCAAAATAGCTAATCCACCCTTCTAAAATGGGGCCTAACTCCACCTGGTTATCATGTCATTACTGGTTTTAAAAAAACACAATGCCAGCAGCGGAGGATGCCATTAACTCCTGGGATTGATGACACTGATATCCCAGGAGTCAACAGGAGACCGGAGAGAAAGTACCTTGCCATGGTTACAAGGCCCAGAACTGCGGGAGATGTAAACAAAATAAAGGTACTTATACAAAAGCAAATATCCAAAGATTAAAGGCAGAGGTGTTAGCTACCAGTAGGGCCATGGGTGTTAGATAGGGTGAAGTTCTGCTTTAAGCAGCACATAGATGACTATAGCCAAAACATTGAGTCCACCTTTCAAAAATGGCGCCTAACTCCGCCTGGCATTATGTAATTTCCGGTTTTGAAATCAGGCAATGCCATCAGTGAAGGATACCCGTAAAACTTCACACCAATCCAAATTAGTTTTTCAGCGCTTTGGCTTCAGTGTTGTAAAATCTGATTTAATTCCAATAAACTTTGCACATTCCCTTTGTGGTATCTTGAAAATCACATTTGCCCCAAATGATTAAATTAAATTTATGTTTGAATTACATTCTCTTTGTTACTTTATCATAAAATACTACAATAAAAGTATGGTGCTTTGTATTCTTTTATAAGACTTTTATAGCAATGTCATAATCTTCAGCACTATAAAGAGGACCTATACTCAAACATTATCATAAACATATAATAACAGTCACCTACATTTCTAGGAAAAAATCTTCTCCAGATTTTGTTTTCATGACCAGCAATGCAGGGAGCATGGAGGGAAGGAGCATGACACATTTTTTTTTCCACGATATTTAAGTATTTCACCCACTATATTTTTGTTGATTTCTTTTTCCCAGGAATAAGGGAACATTTAAGAATAGGTCTACCTTAAAGAGTAACTCCACTTTTGTTTAGAAGAAAACAATCCCCTCTGGGAGATATGTGCACAATACAAGGATTTTAACAAACTTTATTGTAGAGTCCTTCCATTTCCTGCTCTGAAGAAAAAAGCTGTTTGTTGGGTTATGTCAATGTACAAAGTTAATCTTAATAGATATATTTTTTCATTGTTAATCAGCTGATGAACTTGCAGTGTTCTACTGAGAAAAGCTGCAGGGTCAGCATCCCTTTAGAAGTAATTAACCCTTTTAGCGTATCTCACCAAAAATGCATTTTTGTTCCCTAAAATCGGACTTGTATCTTAGTGCAGACTTCTGAAAAAATCAGTGAGCCAATCACACAAGCAGAAAATGACATTTCTGGGGAAGTTCTGTACACCAACTGTGTACAGAAGGCCTCCGGGTTGTCACATTGCACTGAGTTTTACAAAGAATTACTGTGCTGCAGATTGTAAAGGAAAGGTAATTTTCAAATAACATTCAATTACAATATGACTTGTATATGCTATGTTTTTTCTTTGCTATTTAGTTCCACAGAAAGTGGAGTTACCCATTAGGTTTTTGACTTTTGGATTGACTACTTGTATTCAGAGACATAACTGAAGTAGGATAGTAAGAATCCAGAAAATAGCACAGAAGACATTTTATAGAGAGGGCACATGCCACATAAGGAGAACCTATGAAAAAAAAAGTTCATATGTGCAGATGATTCAATATAGTAATCTAACAAATGTAATGTTTTAATACTTGTAGAGGTGAACAAAAGGATGAAAATGCTGGTGAGCTTGACTTCAGTGCATTACTCAAGAAGAGGTATGTATAAAAAAAAAGACAAGATTATTCATCAATGTGTTTAAGACAGACATTTCACCTTTAATTCATGTTTTATTGATAACTTCACTGACCTAATTACCAAAGATATCATCGAATTGGAAATTAGCATATCAGTTAAAATACAAATAATAATAGTAATAATTAGTAATTGATGTATTATAGATTCAGACACCTATTTACCTTAATAAAGATACCAGAGTACATTTTTGCACTATTAAATTGAGAAAATATATAAAGAAGAGCAGATATTAAAAACAAGTTCATAAACAGCAACCTCCAGATTGTTTCCTAAGTATGCAGGTGTAATTTACAGAATATTGTTTTGGATCTTAGGGAGGAGAAGAAAAAAAAAGAAGAGGAACCAGAGGGAATTCCTCCAGATGTCTGGGAAATTTTGAAGAATGCCAAACCAAGCGAGTATGAAAAAATTGCCTTTCAGTACGGTGTGACTGACTTAAGAGGCATGCTGAAGCGTCTAAAGAAAGCAAAAGTTCAAATAAAAAAAAGTGAAGGTAATGTAACTATTCATAAAAATTACACCATGTGAAAAAACACAAGCACAGCTTACACACTTACGCACAACTTTATCAATTTACATCATATTTAACCATATATGGATAATGTTAAGAACATGCACATTCTTTGCTTGCTTTCTACATTATAGGTAGTGTGTAAAAACATGTAAACTGAAGCAAAAATATCATTAGTATAGTCATACAGGATGAGTATAGGGTCAGTCTGCCCACCCTAAGAAGAATCCAGTGTTATGCCCTGTACACACGGTCGGATTTTCCGCTGGAAAATGTGTGATAGGACCTTGTTGTCAGAAATTCCAGCCGTGTGTAGGCTCCATCACACATTTTCCATCGGATTTTCTGACACACAAAGTTTGAGAGCAGGCTATAAAATTTTCCGACAACAAAATCCGTTGTCGGAATTTCCGATCGTGTGTGCACAAATCCAACGCACAAAGTGCCACGCATGCTCAGAATAAATAAAGAGATGAAAGCTATTGGCTACTGCCCCGTTTATAGTCCCGACGTACGTGTTTTACGTCACCGCGTTCAGAATGATCGGATTTTCCGAAACTTTGTGTGACCGTGTGTATGCAAGACAAGTTTGAGCCAACATCCATTGGAAAAAATCCTAGGATTTTGTTGTCGGAATGTCCGATCAATGTCCAACCGTGTGTACGGGGCATAAGAGTATGAATGTGACCCATATTGACTTATAATATCCTCAAATAGTTGGACAGACCATGGACCTGGGCACAGAATCTCCCAGCTGGAGTGCCTGATTGCAATAAGTAGCTGTACTGTTCTATACGCAAAGGTTAAATATTGACATCTATTGATATTTAAGTTGTTTTGACTATCAAAATGGTATTTAAACCTGATTAATATTTGTGGGTAATGAATACAATGGATGGAAACTATCAGGAACCTATTACTATATGTCACACACACAGGGAAGACATACGTGTTTCCTACAGTCAGGTCCATAAATATTGGGACATTGACACAATTCTAAACTTTTTGGCTTTATACACCACCAACAATGGATTTGAAATGAAACAAACAAGATGTGCTTTAACTGCAGACTTTCAGCTTTAATGTGAGGGTATTTACATCCAAATCAGGTGAACGGTGTAGGAAATACAACAGTTTGTATATGTGCCTCCCACCTTTTAAGGGACCAAAAGTAATGGGACAATTGGCTCCTCCGCTGTTCCACGGCCAGGTGTGTGTTGTTCTCTCATTATCCCATTTATAAGGAGCAGATAAAAGGTCCAGAGTTCATTTCAAGTGTGTTATTTGCTTTTGGAATCTGTTGCTGTCAACTCTCAATATAAGATCCAAAGAGCTGTCACTATCAGTGAAGCAAGCCATCATTAAGGTGAAAAAACAAAACAAACCCATCAGAGAGATAGCAAAAACATTAGGTGTGGTCAAATCAACTGTTTGGAACATCCTTAAAAAGAAAGAATGCACCGGTGAGCTCAGTAACACCAAAAGACCCGGAAGACCACGGAAAACAACTGTGGTGGATGACCGAAGAATTCTTTCCCTGGTGAGGAAAACACCCTTCACAACAGTTGGCCAGATCAAGAACACTCTCCAGGAGGTAGGTGTATGTGTGTCAAAGTCAACAAGCAAAACTTGAGAGAAAACTTCACCAGAGTGAATACAGAGGGTTCACCACAAGATGTAAACCATTGGTGAGCCTCAAAAACAGGAAGGCCAAATTAGAGTTTGCCAAACAACATCTAAAAAAGCCTTCACAGTTCTGGAACAACATCCTATGGACGGATGAGACCAAGATCAACTTGTACCAGAGTGATAGGAAGAGAGGAGTATGGAGAAGTAAAGGAACTGCTCATGATCCAAAGCATACCACCTCATCAGTGAAGCATGGTGGTGGTAGTGTCATGGAGTGGGCATGTATGGCTGTCAATGGAACTGGTTCTCTTGTATTTATTGATGATGTGACTGATGACAAAAGTAGCAGGATGAATTCTGAAGTGTTTCGGGCAATATTATCTGCTCTTATTCAGCAAAATGCTTCAGAACTCATTGGACGGCGCTTCACAGTGCAGATGGACAATGACCCGAAACTTACTGAGAAAGAAACCAAAGACCTTTTTGAGGGGAAGAAGTGGAATGTTATGCAATGGCCAAGTCAATCACCTGACCTTAATCCGATTGAGCATGTATTTCACTTGCTGAAGTCAAATCTGAGAGGAACATGCCCCAAGAACAAGCAGAAACTGAAGACAGTTGCAGTAGAGGCCTGGAAGTGCATCACCAGGGATGAAACCCAGCATCTGGTGATGTCTATGCGTTCCAGACTTCAGGTTGTAATTGACTGCAAAGGATTTGCAACCAAGTATTAAAAATTTAAAGTTTGATGGATGATTGTTAAGCTGTCCCATTACTTTTGGGCCATTAAAAAGTGGGAGGCACATATACAAACTGTTGTAGATCTTACACCGTTCACCTGATTTGGATGTAAATACCCTCAAATTAAAGCTGAAAGTCTGCAGTTAAAGCACATCTTGTTTGTTTTATTTCAAATCCATTGGTGTGGTGTATAGAATTGTGTTGATGTCCCAATATTTATGGACCTAACTGTATAACACAAGTTTGATATAATTTGGGTGACAATCCAGCTTTCATTTCTGAATATAGTCTTATAACTGTGAGGCACTGTCACGTACCTTGTGGCAGAGCCTGATGTGTAGAGGGAGACCTCAGTAAGGTATTAGTACCTGTACGATCTTTCGATGGTTGCAGGGGTGCGTGGCAGGTGTGTCACTAGAGTTGAGCCGGACAGCTGGAGCAGCGGGTAGCAGCAGGAACAGCAGGCTGGGTAGACAGCAGCAGCTGGTAGAAGATGCAGTAAGACTGGCGGCACACGGTAGGTGGAGGACCAGCGTAACCAGGCAGTATGCAGAGCAGGACAGACTGATAACTGGATGCAGGGTCAGACAAGCCAGGTCAGCAATGGATGGCCAGATACAGACATAAATGGCAGGCAGAGAATGGTCAGGATACAGGCAGAGGTTGGCAACATTAGATCAGACAGATGAGTAAGAGGTAAGAGGAGTCCAGAAGCAAGCCAAGGTCAGGACAGGTCGAGTTCAAGTGTGGTCAGGATAAGCCGGGTCAATCACAGAAATCAAACACAGGAACAGGACTGTATAACAGATCAGGCAGCAACCTACTAGTGCAGCTTCTGCACTTATATAGGCCATTTGGCACCAGTGTCAGTGGCTAATGCACTCACACCTGCGCATGCACATGACGGGCACCCGCAGGATTGTACCTGTGCATTTGCGTGTGCCTCAGAACTTCAAATGCACTATGGCCAGTGCATCCATGACAGGCCCACCATGTAGGAAAAATGCCAGTTCCAGTCCTCTTCACTACTTGGTACAACTGGGAGGGCCTCCAGGCATCTTCAGTGTAATATGACCAGAGCACCACAGCTATATTCAACGGCCCATGTTTAAGATTGATCCTTCTACAGACCACACATGCACATGGTTTCCCCACACATTACCTTTGCACAGCATATCCCCCCGACTGCCTCCAGAAGCAGATGCACCAAATAATCATACCCCACAACCAACCTGCAGCATTGCAAATGTCGAGATCAGGAATTTTCCCATAGGTTGGGGAGCCAAACTTCATCACATTGTATAGTTAAATGCTAATATTCTACCTTAGATGTCGGCACTCCATGTATTCTGGGTGAATTCAGATTGCAAAACATTTTAGCTATTTCAAATGTACTTATACACTGTTTATATATGCACAAGCCAATGTTTTTTTAGTAAGCTATTCATGTGGTCACTACCTGTTCATTTAGAAAATACCCTTATGCCCTGTACACACAAGCGGAATGTCCGACTGACTGGAGCTTTTCATCATATATTCAGATCGTGTGTATGCCTCATCAGACTTTTTACGTCAAAAATTCTGACGGACCTAGAAAGAGAACATGTTCTAAATATTTCCGACTGAACCAATTCCTATGGGGAAAACCGCTCGTCTGTATGCTGTTCCGACGTACCAAAAACGACGCATGCTCTGAAGCAAGTACGAGACGGAAGCTATTGGCTACTGACTATTGCATTTCCTCTTTCTAGTCCCGTCGTACGTGTTGTACGTCAACGCATTCTTGACAGTCGGACTTTGGTGTGATCGTGTGTATGCAAGACAGTTTCAGCAGAACTCCGTCGGAAAAGCCTTCAGAGTTTATTCTGAGGGGAAAACTGGTTGTGTGTACAGGGCATTAGATAGATGCAGGTGAAATACTAACAGCAAATAGGCTGTTTGCTTTGGAAGGCTAGTTGCACTTTGCAAAGGAATTTTCCCCAGAGCATGGTGAATGTGCTATACAGTGGGGCAAAAAAGTATTCCCACTTAAAAAAAAAAAAAGTTCTCCCACTTAAAAAGATGAAAGAGGCCTGTAATTGTCATCATAGGTATACCTCAACTATGAGAGACAAAATGTGGAAACAAATCCAGACAATCACATTGTCTGATTTTTGAAAGCATTTATTTGCAAATTATTGTGGAAAATAAGTATTTTGTCAATATCAAAAGTTAATCTCAATACTGTATCCTTTGTTGGCAATGACAGAGGTCAAACGTTTTCAGTAAGTCTTCACAAGGTTGTCACACACTGTTGCTGGTATGTTGGCCCATTCCTCCATGCAGATCTCCTCTAGAGCAGTGATGGTTTGGGGCTGTCGCTTTCAACTCCCTTCAAAGGTTTTCTATGGGGTTAAGTTCTGGAGACTAGCTAGGCCACTCCAGGACTTTGAAATGCTTTTTACGAAGCCACTCCTTTGTTGCCCGGGCGGTATGTTTGGGATCATTGTCATTCTGAAAGACCCAGCCATGTTTCATCCTTAATGCCCTTGCTGATGGGAGGAGGTTTGCGCTCAAAATCTCACGATACATGGCCCCATTCATTCTTTCATGTACATGGGTCAGTCGTCCTGTTCCCTTTGCAGAGAAACAGCCCCAAAGCATGATGTTGCCACCCCCATGCTTCACAGTAGGTATGGTGTTCTTTGGTTGCAACTCAGCATTCTCTCTCCTCCAAACACGATGAGTTGTGTTTCTACCAAACAATTCTACTTTGGTTTCATCTGACCATATGACAGTTCCCCAATCCTCTTCTGGATCATCCAAATGCTCTCTAGCAAACTTCCGACGGGCCCGGACATGTACTGGCTTAAGCAGGGGGACACGTCTGGCATTGCAGGATCTGAGTCCCTGGTGGCGAAGTGTGTTACTGATGGTAGCCTTTGTTACGTTGGTCCCAGCTCTCTGCAGGTCATTCACTAGGTCCCCCCGTGTGGTTCTGGGATTTTTGCTCACCGTCCTTGTGATCATTTTGACCCCACGGGGTGAGATCTTGCGTGGAGCCACAGATCGAGGGAGATTATCAGTGGTCTTGTATGTCTTCCATTTTCTAATTATTGCTCCCACAGTTGATTTCTTCACACCAAGCTGCTTGCCTATTGCAGAATCAGTCTTCCCAGCCTGGTGCAGGTCCACAATTTTGTTTCTGGTGTCCTTTGACAACTCTTTGGTTTTCACCATAGTGGAGTTTGGAGTGTGACTGTTTGAGGTTGTGAACAGGTGTCTTTTATACTGATAACAAGTTCAAACAGGTGCCATTAATACAGGTAATGAGTGGAGGACAGAGGAGCCCCTTAAAGAAGAAGATACAGGTCTGTGAGAGCCAGAAATCTTGCTTGTTTGTAGGTGACCAAATACGTATTTTCCACCATAATTTGCAAATAAATTCTTTCAAAAATCAGACAATGTGATTGTCTGGATTTGTTTCCACATTTTGTCTCTCATAGTTGAGGTATACCTATGATGACAATTACAGGCCTCTCTCATCTTTTTAAGTGGGAGAACTTGCACAATTGGTGGCTGACTAAATACTTTTTTGCCCCACTGTATTTCACTTTGCAAAGAATACCCAATCAGGTGCAAGGAAAGTAAAAAAGGCATTTTTGCTTGCACATGATTGGATGATGGAAATCAGCAGAGCTTCACCTCATTCACTAAACTTTGGGGAAAGTGTAACTTCCCTTGAAAAGTGAACAACCTATTTGTCTTTAGTAAATCAGCCCCTATGTTTGAGGCATATTCTGCCATCATTCATGGGACTTTAAGACACTATAAACATACCATATAGATACATATTGATGATGCATAGGGTTTGTAAAAGAACATGAAACTGTTTTCTATGTTACCCCTATAATATATTTATAAATGTAGTAGATGCAGCTTTCTTTTTCCGTATTACAATCAGAACATGCTTCAAAAATATGAATTAACCAATAAAATGGGTAGCCATTAATATGGTAACACAGCAGAATGAACAGTTCAAATTAGCCAATAAAAAAAGCAAGCAGAGACTTGCCAAACATTTTGCAGTACTTGGCGAACTCCATGCAAAACAAACTTTACTGGATTGGCTCATCAATACTCTTACTATCATGACACCTTCCAACTCCATACATCAGAAAAAAAGTACATTTCAGAATCCCTAAAATTATATCCTAACATACAAAAAAGGAGAAGTTTTAGAAATATGACACAAAACTACCAAAAATAGATACATTTTTTGAAACATATTAATATGTTTTTATTCTACTTCCTGTGTTTTCAAGCATTTACAAGAAAACTGGATCCTTGCTACTCAGTGGACAAAGGCCAAAAGATCAAAATGTTTGTGGAGGTTGCAAACCCTGATGTTGTTGTGAAATGGCTTAAGAATGGTCAGGAGATCAAGCCTGGTGCCAAGTAAGTAGCAGTAAATCTGACTCGGATTGTATATCTTATCTTCTGGTTGAGCTTGAGAAAAGTGTCATGTTGGGATATCATGCAAATAAAGTTTATTTCTAAGGTCGCATGCAGACTGGGCATTTGTCCAGCTTCTTTGAATGCCTTTTTTCCTGGCAGGAAAAAAGCAGCTTAAAAAGAAAAAAAACGCACCTAAAGTGTTTAAATATGTAAAGAACATTCAAGCGCTAAATTTGTCTAGCTTTTAGGTACATTTGGACTAGTTTACAGGTATTTAGGCATACCAAGTATTTTTCCTGCTCAAATGCTCCTCTCCTGAACGTGCAAGTAATGTTTTTTTTTTCAGCCTCTAAATGCTCCTCTTCTAATATGCCTGTAAACGCCTATGTGTGCATTGGTATAATAGAAGGGTCTGGCGCTGTTCCTATACTAAGTGATAATTCCCTACCTGCGTATTTTTTTTTTATCTCTAGTTCAAAAAAAGGCGTACAAGTTTAAGTCCCTAAGTATAAACAAAACGTGCAGGTGTCAAATAGTGATATCCTTAAAAAATATATTTTACACAATTTTAAACAACTATAAATGTGTATAAAAACAAGCTTCTAATATAAAAAATTCTAGTGGTGGTGTCGAGTCTCCATATGCGGTGTTGCTGATAAATATACCAAATATCTTAAAGTGTGGGGGGAAAAAGGGGGGGGGAGGGGGAGGGGGGGGAGAGGGTGGGTGAAGGTGGGGAAGGGAAGGGGAGGGAGGGGGAAAAGGAAAGGTGTGGGAGATCAGCCACTGGTGAAGGAGCTGAAAAATGGTCAAAAATCACTTCTACTAAAGTGCAAACGTGCTGGTAAAGTTCAAATAAAATCCTTATGGTGTAATAAACTTGCTATCCTTAATAGTATACTGTCTTGATATAAGTGATGTTGTGAAAAAGATCCTTGCTCTGAAAGTGCAGCCACTCACCGGATCACTTCACCCCTGCAGGGGTATCGGGCAATTACAGTTTTGCGCCACTGTGCGGCGATCACTGGCAGCCTCAGGATCGTGGTGTATCATGTAGAAAGAGAGAAGGAGTGCCCATAGCGTAAAATCGTTTTTTAAAAAATTTATTAAACAAATGGAAAGGTACTCACAATTTCACAATGTAAATCAAGCGAAATTTTAAAACGTCACGGTTAGCCTTCAGCGCTGGTAGGTAGCTGATGTTGGGAAGCACAGATTAGGCCACGCCCTACGCGTTTCGTCGTTAGGACGTCTACGGAAGCGTCGTGCATGGCCACATAATCTAACATAGAGGGGTGTTTAGAGGTTGACAAAAAAGTCAAACACCCTTAAAAGTGACATTTGTATATGCCCAGAGTGCATGAGGCCTAAGAAAGATCTACATGTTCTCCACAGCAGAGGCTATGCTAACAAGGACTATAAGTCATAGGCAACCATGCAATTAAAACTTTTATTGTAGCTCAGTATAAGTTTAAATTTTTTGTTTTAATTTACAAGTTTATGAACTGATGATTTGTATTTATTGTACATCATTTTTTTTTACAAATAAACTAATTTGTGAGCTCATTCATGGCACACAGTTTGCAAAACCTGCTGGGTTCTCTAATATGAAAGCCTTGATTTGGGTTCTCTGTTTTGCACCTTAACTCCCAGAACACCCTCAACCAGGGGAGTTGCTAGGTCTACAAAAGATCTGGGGCTAGAGCCCATAGCAATGAAGTAAAGAAAGTCATATGCTTTTGGCAGGTATACACATGTATATAATATACATGTATGCGTATATATATATATATATATATATATATATATATATATATTATATATAAAATATCAATCAGGGTCTCCAAAGAGCCACCGCCCCCCCCTCACTTACATCAGGGTCCCCAGAACCCCCCTCACTACATCAGGGTCCCCAGAGAGCCTCCTTCATTATATCAGGGTCCCCAGAGAGCCCCCTTTACATCAGGGTCCCCAGAGAGCCCTTTCCTTACATCTGGGTCCCTAGAGAGCCCCTTCCTTACATCAGGCTCCCCAGAGATCCCCTTCTTTACATCAGGGTCCCCAAAGAGCCCCAGGGCTCAGGAATGCTCTACATAAAGAATGCAGAGCTCAGGAGTGTGCTGTATAAAGAATGCAGGGCTAAGCTGTGCCCGTCTATGCAGCCTCACATGTGCCCATCTATGCAGCCTCAGCTGTACCCATCTATGCAGCCTCACCTGTGCCCAACAATGCAGACTCACCTGTGCCGGGGTTAGTCCCGCTTTTTGGATAGGCTCCCACCTATGATAGACAGCACATGTCCCGGCACTGGACAAGTGTGCTGTCTGTCAAAGGATTTTGGATGAAATATATGAGCACTAAATAGTACTCAGACCCACATTAGATCAGTGTAAGATTCACAATATTCTCTGATCACAGAGTCTCAATATGTGTATCCTGGATCCCTTATACTCCCTCAGGAGCAATGGTTCATGGCCAGATCTCATATAGCAGCCAACATAAAAACAAACAAAGCAGTACCCATAGTGAAGTTCAGTTTGCAGGATATTAAATTTAGTAAAAAAACAGTATTGCTCCCCTCCCCCCAGAGCACTGCTCCCCTTTCACATCTCCCTCCTCATATCACAATAATGTGCTCTGACACCACCTTCAAATCATCACCCCACACACACACACAGCACTGCCGTCTTCATGTCACCCCTGCCTTTCAATCCATAGCCATGTCCTTTTGCCTACTTTACACAGAGTGGAGAGCAGCTGGGAGGCACAGCAGCACTGGATGAAGGGAAGGAGGTGGGGCGGAGGCTGTCGAGGTTAACTTTTCCTATTAACAAGTTGGTGATTGGTTGCTAGTGTCCTAGAATTCTATCACCTGCTAGTTAATAGGAAAAGTTAACCTTGGCAGCTCCTGCCCCATTCCCTTCCCTTCATCCAGTGCTGCTGTGTCTCTCAGCTATCTCATTGCTATCTCCTGCCTCCCGTTCTCCGTGCTGCCTTGAGAATGACAGAATGACAGCAGATTCAGGGCTAAAGCCCCAGTAACCCTAGCGACCCCACTGCCCTCAGCCACTCCAACACACCTGGTTAAATGAAAGTTACTGAGAGCACATAAAAGAACCTTCGACTCAGCTGTGAATTAGCACCAGGAAATATACCATTTAGTAGTAAATGAACTCAATGTATTGGTATGAGTTAAAATAATTGGTGTCTTGAGCATAAACAAACACACAGAAGGTAGGTTCAGACATAGTACACTAGACAGTATAACCAGTATGCCAAGGTAACTTAGAATAGAGTCCTGTACCACTAGACTGGAATTAACTCATGAATCATCAATGTCTGCAATAAATGGTGTATATAAACATTAACTGCAGGGTGAATAATAATACTATAACTAGTCTAGAGTGCACTTTAGGAGAATGGCTAGGATATGGTGCAATGTTCCCTGAGAGGTACCTCTTAGCATAAACAAAAGGTGAATGTCTCTGTGTAGCAGATGTAAAGGAACAATCTTTAGTCCTAACTCTTCAGCTGTTTGGCGATGGGGCCCAGTTGGAGCGTTGGTGCATATGAGAATAGCCCCAGCCAACTCTCCAGGCAGCAATAAAGCTACTAGATGGCTGTATGGTCATTTCCTAAAGGGCTCAGTCTTTCTAGCAGGAGATAGTAAATCCCCACAGCAGCAGCTCACCAGTCCCAGCGATTTTACAGCTCACCATCCAGTCACACACAGTGGTTATTCCACTCTCTGCTCTACACACTGGTGACTATGGCTGTCAGCACATCTGGACTCAGCGCTCTGAATCATGCTCAGGCAGCCGTTATGTAGCAGTGGTGGTGCAAACTGCACAGAGATGTGCACCACTTGCACTCCCTCATGGCAAGAGGAAGGTGCGTTCTGTACAGCTTGAGAAATGCAGTTCTTTCCCCTCCTCCCGGCTACCTCCCTCTGGGAAATTCAGTTCAAAAGCTCTTGATTACAGTAGAGTCTCTCTCCTCTGGACTACAGTTCCCACAATGCAATGTTGCCTGACTCAGTCTATTGAACTCTTCCTTCTCTGCCACTCCCTCCTCTTGCTGATTTAGCTGTTAACTAGTTCAGCACCACAGGGCAGCAGCCACAATGAACAGCCAGTGTTTCTCTCATTATCCATTCCCAGCCAAGCACCTGGCTATACAAAGGAGACCCAGTCCATATCTGGACAAGGATTGTTGGAAAAAAAAAATACTAAATTCCCACTTACATCAGGATTGATCAATTTTCAAATATACTGTATAAACCCAAAATTTGTAGACACTGAAAATTTCACACAAACCAATTAATATACACATATTGGGATTTTTCTTTTTTACCAAATATATGTAGCAGAATACATTTTGGCCTAAATTTATGAAGAAATTTGACTTTATTGGATATATTTTTTAACAATAAGTAGAAAATATTGGGGTTCTTTTTTCAAAATTTTTGGTCTTTTTTCGCTTATATAGCAAAAAGATTTAAAACCATATGGTGATCAAATACCACCAAAAGAAATCTCTATTTATGTGAAGAAAATTATATAAATTAATTTTGGGTACGGTGTTGCATTACCGCGCAATTGCCAGCTAAAGTGGCGCAGTGACAAATAGCAAAAAATGGCTTGGTCATGAAGGAGGTAAAACGTTCTGGAGTTCAAGTGGTTGTTTCAAAATATCAACTGTAGTTTCTGTGTACATGGAAACCTGAGCTTATCTTTGCCAAATTTGAAATGTTCACTCCTGTCTCATAAACAAACCATTTTATCTTTATAGATTTGTGTTTGAGAATGTTGGCCTAAAGAGAATAATGACCATTAACAAATGTACCCTTGCTGATGATTCTTCTTATGAGTGCATCATCGGAGATGAGAAATGTTTCACAGAGCTTTTTGTCAAAGGTAAGCTTTTTTGTATTAAGGTTCATAAATGGGTAAAATCAATGGTAGTTGGACCATACAATACAGCTTGAAGTATACCTAATGTGCATTGGCTCTGCAATGTGAATTACTATTTGCACATACTGTAAATGTGCATTTTTTTGTCAGTGAAATGTTTATTGAGGATTGTTTCAGGACATTTAAGAGTTATACAGTAGAATACACAAGTTAAATTATTATTATTATTATACAGGATTTATATAGCGCCGACAGTTTACGCAGCGCTTTACAACAACATAGGGCAGACAGTACAAGTACAATACAATTCAATACAGGAGGAATCAGAGGGCCCTGCTCGTTAGAGCTTACAATCTAGGAGGGAGGGTCAAGTTATACAAAAGGGTAATAGCTGTGGGGGATGAGCTAATGGAGAAAATAATGCAGTTGTTAGATGGAGGCAGGATAGGCTTCTCTGAAGAGGAAAGTCTTCAGGGATCGCCTAAAAGTGGATAAATTTGGAGACAGTCTGACAGATTGGGGTAGGGAATTCCAGAGGATGGGCGAGGCTCGGGAGAAGTCCTGGAGGCGGATATGGGAGGAGGTGATGAGGGAGCTCGAGAGCAGGAGATCTTGGGAGGAACGGAGATGGCGTTTAGGTTGGTATTTTGAGACTAGGTTAGTGATGTAGCTGGGGGCACAGTTGTGGATGGCTTTGTAACTTATTGTTAGTATTTTGAATTTAATTCGTTGGGCGAGTGGCAGCCAATGGAGGGATTGGCAGAGAGGGGTAGCAGACACTGATCGGTTTGTAAGGTGGATGAGTCTGGCAGCAGCATTCATGATGGACTGAAGGGGGGATAGTCTATTTAAAGGTAAGCCAATGAGGAGTGAGTTGCAGTAGTCAAGGCGAGAGATAACCAGGGAGTGAATCAGGAGCTTTGTAGTTTCACTGGTTAGAAAGGGACGTAGTTTAGAGATGTTGCGGAGGTTGAGGCGGCAAGCTTTGGAAAGTGATTGGATGTGGGGCTGAAAGGAGAGTTCGGAATCTAGGATAACACCTAGCACCCTGACATGTGTGGACGGGTGGATGGTTTTGCCATTGCTCTTGACAGAGAAGTCAGGGGAAGAGGCACGTGGGGGAGGAAATATTATAAGCTCAGTTTTGGACAAGTTGAGTTTGAGGAAGTGGTGTGACATCCATACAGATATGTCGGTTAGTAAGTTAGTGATGCGTGAAGAGACTGATGGAGTGAGTTGAGGGGTGGAGAGATAGATTTGTGTGTCATCAGCATAGAAATGATATTGAAAGCCATGAGAGGCTATCAGCTGACCCAGGGAAGAGGTGTAGATTGAGAATAAAAGAGGTCCAAGAACAGAACCTTGGGGGACCCCGACAGAGAAGGGAAGAGGAGTGGAGGAAGTAGAATTGTAAGTGACACTGAAGGTGCGTTGGGATAGGTAGGATGAGAGCCACTGAAGAGCACAGTCACGGAGACCGATGGAGTGAAGTTTTTTGAGGAGGAGGGGGTGGTCAACCGTGTCAAAGGCAGCTGAAAGGTCCAGAAGTAGGAGTACAGAATAGTGTCCGTTGGTTTTTGCAGTTAGTAGGTCATTTGTGAGTTTTAAAAGAGCAGTTTCTGTGGAGTGTTGAGGGCGAAATCCAGATTGAAGGGGATCAAGAAGGTTGTTTTTAATGAGGTGGTCACTCAGTTGGTTGTAAACCAGGCGTTCAAGGAGTTTAGAGGAAAAGGGGAGCAAGGAGATAGGGCGTAGGTTGTTAAGATTGGTAGGGTCCAAGGACGGTTTTTTGAGTATGGGAGTGACCAGTGCATGTTTTAGAGCATCGGGGAAGACGCCAGAGGTGAGGGAGAGATTGAAGATGTGGGTTAGAGAGTGTAGGATGGGGTCAGAGGGTGACCTTAGCATTTGAGAGGGAACAGGGTCCAGGGGACAGGTAGTTAGGTGGGCGATAGAAAGGAGTTTAGCAACTTCGTCTGGAGTAGTAGATTTGAATAGAGGTAGTGTCAGTTGTATCTGTTGACATGGGGTCTTAGCTGGGGGAGATACCTGTAGAGTGGAGATTTCATCACGGATTGTATCAATCTTGTTTTTGAAGTGATTAGCGATTTCCTGGGCAGTGAGTAAATCAGTGGGGGGAGGCGGTGGAGGACAAAGTAGAGAGTTGAAGGTAGAGAAGAGTTTACGGGGATTGGATGAGAAGGTATTAATAAGAGTTGTAAAATAGGTTTGCTTGGCAGTGTGGAGGAAAGAATAGTATTTTTGGAGGGCAGATTTGTATTGGTTGAAGTCTTTGAGAGACTTAGTCTTGTGCCACAGACGCTCAAGAGCGCGACTACGTTTTTTGAGAATTTTAGTGTCATCTGTTTGCCAGGGTTGTAGGGGTCGAGGCCTGATTCTGCGTGTAGTGAGGGGAGCGAGCTTGTCCAGGGTGGAGGACAGAGATTTATTGTAGATGGATATGGCTTGGTTGGGGCAGGACAGGGGGGAGATTTTGTCATAGAGGTGGTCGGTAGCAGAGTAGAGGAGAGAGGAGTTGAAGTTGCGAAAGTTTCTACGGGTGACGGTTAGGCGAGGGAAAGGTGGTGGAAGACAGGGGGAGAGAGAAACTAATAAGGTGGTGGTCGGAGAGAGGAAAAGGATTGTTTGAGAAGTTGCATGGAGTGCATAGGTAGGAGAATACAAGGTCAAGGGTGTTGCCATCAGAGTGAGTAGAAGCCTGTACACATTGCTTCAGGTCAAATGAAGAGGTTAGACTAAGAAGTTTAGAAGTAGCAGGAGTGTTTGTATTAGCAGGGATGTTGAAATCACCGAGAAGGATTGTGGGAATTTCCGAAGAGAGAAAGTAGGGTAGCCAGGCAGAAAACTCATCAAGGAAAGTCGATAATGGTCCAGGGGGCCGGTAGATCACAGCAATTCTTAGGGAAGTGGGAGAGAATAGACGTATACAGTGGGCTTCGAATGATGAGAGTGAAAAAGAGGGAGGAGGGTGAATAACCTGGAAGGTGCTCTGGGGGGATAGGAGGAATCCCACTCCACCTCCCTTGCGTCCATTAGGCCTGGGGGAGTGAGTCCAGTGAAGGCCACCCTGGGAGAGGGAAGCAGGAGAAGGGGTGTCATATTCGTGGAGCCAGGTTTCTGTGAGAGCAAGTAGATTAAAGGAATTAGTGACAAAGAGGTCATGAACAGCAGTGAGTTTGTTGCAGACAGAGCGGGCGTTCCAGAGGGCGCAGGAGAGAGTGAGGCTGGTGTTGGCAAGAAGAGGAATGGAGACTAGATTGTGTAGATTGCGACTACTGCCAGAGGGTGTAGGGTGATGGTGATGGGTGTGTTGGGCACAGTTAAATAAAGTGGGCCCAGGGTTTGGGGAAATATCTCCAGCGATTAGGAGAAGCAGAAGAGTGAGGGAGGTAATATGAGAATATGATTTGTATGAGGGGACATGCTTCAGTATCCTGGGGGGTATGTTAGCAAGTGGGCTTAGAGTTAGAAAGAGGTGATGAGTGCAGTAATAGGGGGAGGGGAGAAGTGAGGGTGATATGTACAGGTTGTGGGGTGGAGCAGAGGGATGTAGAAAAGAGAGTTTGAGGAGAGAGGCTGCAATTGTGAAAAGGAGGAGAGGTAAAGAGTGCATGTTTCAGAGAGGAAGATGAAAAAAATACAATAAAGTAAAGTCAGTGAGGCTGAGTATATTATTATTATTATTATTATTATTATACAGGATTCATATAGCGCCAACAGTTTGCGCAGCGCTTTACAACATGAGGGAAAACAGTACACTTACAATACAATTCAATACAGGAGGGATCAGAGGGTCCTGCTCGTTAGAGCTTACAATCTAGAAGGGAGGGTCAAGTGGAAACAAAAGGTAATAACTGTGGGGGATAAGCTGAGGGAAAAAATGAAAATATAGTTGTTAGGTGTGGGTAGGATAGTATTGAGTATAAGTATATATGAAAAGAAGTAATAACAACGGGTAGTATATAGCAGTGTCATTTATCTTCACGGGGGGAGGTGGGGGGGAAAGAAGGAATGGGGTGGGGGGGTGAGGGTAAGCACGTCCCTACAAAAAAACAGTAAAGTGGAAAACATTTTTAATAACAAATAGATGTAATAAAAGGTTATGTCGGATTATTGAGAAAAGTCAAACAGTTATACACTCACTATCTATTTTAAGTAATTTCACATATAACATCGGTCAAATAAACTATTCAAAAGAAAAAAAGAAAGAAAGTCAGAGCATACAAAAAATGCAATAATAGATTAATACACAACATATGTATATCACCAGTGGAGAAACAAAAAACAAAACGAGAAGAAATATAACTAGTACAGAAAGTATCATCACCGGGCAAATTCCTTACTCCAAGGGTTTACACATGCCCAGTAGGGCCCAGAAGGAACTCAAAACATATTAGAAATGTGGATGAAGGTAATAAAAAATCTCACCAAAATTTAAGCAAATAAACAATAGACAGGTTCATTCACTCCCATGGACGCATAGTACGAAGTAAATAGCTGCATCATAGGCCATCAAAAATGGGAGGGAGGAGACATATTGTCTAGGCATCAGCAGGGATCCTGAGTTTGGCAGGACTCTATGAATTGCCATTTTCCACTCAGCTACAGTAGGCAGCGAGAATGGTTTTCATTTCACCAGAATTTCTCTTTTAGCATAAAAGGCAGTATAAAAAATGAACAAATTAACATATTGTGATTCCTCTAGGTTATCAGTGAATATAAGGGGATCTTAGAAGAAGGAATATAAGGGGATCTTAGCACTTTTATTGAAAAGTTTAAAGCATTTTATTTAACCTCCCTAGCGGTAATCCCGAGTGTGACTCGGGGGTTAATTTTCACTAACAAAAGTGGTATCCCCAAGCCACACTTGGGATTACACCGCAGTATCCGGGTACAGGTACTTACCTTGTCCCTAGGATCCTGCGATGTCCTCCTGTTGTATCCTCCGGCCGGATGCTCTACCCGATGTATCACTGTTCCGGGTTCCGTTCCCTGCAAGCATCACGGAGCATGGGGGCTGAGCCCGGTGTCAAATTAAAAAAAGTACAAAAAACATAACACACACGATACACAGTAATCTGTAGATTACATTACTGTATCAAATCATTTCACCTCAGTTTTGTCCCTAGTGCTTTGTCCAGTGCCCTGCCTGCACTTTTATATTATATATATCATTCTTTCTGCCTGGAAACTTGAGAACGTCCATGGCATCCAAAAGGCTTTCCTCCACATCAAAAGCGATTTTAGACTACTCTAGAAAACAGTGATAGTGAATTAAGGCCCGTACACACGATCTGACTTTTTGACAACAAACATGCAAATGAGCTGTTTGGAGCAACATCCAACCGTGTGTACGCTCCATCGGACAAACTTTTTCTGTTTCCATCGGACTTTTGTTGGCTGTGCGAACGGACAAACTTTCCGGCACCAAAAGTCCGATGGAGCAAAGTCCGATCATGTGTACACAAAAGCATCGGACTTTTGGATTTTAAGGGGAACCCCCTACACCAAAAAAAATGGCGTGGGGGTCCCCCCCAAATCCATACCAGACCCCTATCCGAGCACGCAGCCCGGCTGGTCAGGAAAGGGGGTGGGGACGAGTGAGCGCCCCCCCTCCTGAGCCGTACCAGGCCGCATGCCCTCAACATGGGGGGGTGGGTGCCTTGGGGGAGGGGGGCGCCCTGCGGCCCCCCCTACCCCATAGCACCTTGTCCCCATGTTGATGAGGACAAGGTCCTCTTCCCGATAACCCTGGCCGTTGGTTTTGGGGTCTGCGGGCGGGGTGCTTATCGGAATCCGGGAGCCCCCTTTAATAAGGGGGCCCCCAGATCCTGGCCCCCCACCCTATGTGAATGAGTATGGGGTAGCGTACCCATTCACCGGGGGGGAAGTGTCAATTAAAAAAAACACACTACACAGGTTTTAAAATTAATTTATTAGGCAGCTCCGGGTCTTCTTCTGTCTTCGGGGGTCTTCTCCCCCTCTCCGGTGTCGTCTCCACGCTCTCTGGTTCCTCTCCGGTGCCTTCTTCTTTCTGCCGGGCTCCTCTGCTATCTTCTGCTTTTGCCACTCTTTTGCTAGCGGAGGAGCCCAGACATCTGGATCGTCTTCTTCCCTCTTCTCTTCCAGAGATGTTGACACGACGCTCTCTCCAGCTGTAATGCTGTCTGTGCGCTCTGCTATGACTTATATAGGCGGTGACTCTGCCCCCCTATGACATCACAGTCCCGGGGCATGCTGGGACTGTAAGGTCATAAGGGGGCTTGGTCATAGGATGTCATAGGATGACACAACAAATTTCCATGCAAAGCAATGTACCGCTTTGATATTCAAAAATCAGACATAAGAAGACCACCAGAAAGGCTAAAGGAGAAGTCAAAAGCTCGTTTGGCTGTACTTCTGTTGTGGATCACAGGAGTGCCGTTTGTTCTGCACTGCTGTGACCTGTTTTCAGCTGAAGTCCACTTTCTGCTGACATCACAGAGCCAGTCCAGGCCCAGGAAAGATCACGACCATATTGTTGGGATCCGCCCCCATGCCTGGACCAGTACCCGGCTCAACCTCTCAGTGAGCCACTGAGAGGCTGAGCCAGCCGATCCCGCCAACTCCACAGCTCAGCGGCTCAGCGCTCCAGTGAGCAGGGGGGCAGAGCAGAGAGCTGGTGACTGATGGCTCGGTTCTCAGTGTTAGAGTCGGTGGGAGACAGATACACTGTCCACCTAGGTAAGTATGATTCTTCAAAAAAGGGCATTCCCATACTTCTCTTTTAAAGCACTTCAATAAATGTTGTGCATTTAGTTCTGTAATTATTCATCATAAAAAAATCATACATTTTAAATGTCAACACTTCAGATTTTAAAGCATTAACCATTGACTCCAATGGACATTAGAGACATCCCAAAAGATCAGGCATAGTTAATAGTTACAGACATTTCTGATCTCCTGTATGGATCTAATAGCGTCTTCTATTAGGAATGGTCTAAGGGTGGGAATATGTTGTAAACATGATGCAGGATTGTGGACACCTGATACTTCCCTACATTTCCATTGCTCTATGGAGCAGAAAGCAGGACTCATAAGTATTGTTTGTGTCATTAGTTGGTATATCGGTCCCCTTAGTTTTATTTCATACAAAAAACACTAAAGTGATAGGACTTCGATTAAACCACGTGTGATAGAGTTACTATACATTCTTGTTTATGTCAGGAATGAATTCCCTTACTTACAGCCTTTTTTAGCCATGGAAATAAATTAACGTGGGGTGATAAGTCAGTGAAAAAGTGAAGAAGTGAAAAAATATATCTTTTTTGAAGAATGTCTTTTTTAGGAGACAAAAAAACAGCAATAGTGCAGCGCTATGAGTGAGACTACTCAAAACACGTGAAATCAGATCTCTCCCTTCTTGGCTTTGAGAACCATTCTCTTCCTCCTCTTCTTCTCAGGTCTCTACATCCAGTATGAGCCAGGATAAAATAACATCAAAGAGTGCAGTGTTTCTGAAACTGAAGCATTTTTTAATATCATTAGTCTTCTAGTTCTTTTTTATGCATCATCAAAGGGCATTGCCCATGGTTATCATCCACATCAAGATATGACCTAAAGTGACACTGGGTTCATTATTTTAGGCCTCCACCGTATCTGTCTTATTTAAATACCCCAAGGTTTTCTGTAAGTTTACCCATCTAAAACAATTTTTTTCAAATTTATTTGGACATTATCTAGGATATGGGGGCCCGGGTTCTGCCCTAAGTGACATGTATCAATGCAAAAAAATTTTTTTAAAGGAGCAGTGATTTTATAAAGGTTAAAGTGAAACAATAAAAATGAAAAATTCCTTTAAATATAGTGCCTGGGGGTCTCCTTAGTCTGCATCTAAAGTGGCCCATCTGTACTGTGTATAGAACCTTCTTCAGCAAAACTGACATTTCTAAAGAAAAAAATAATGCATTTAAATGTACTTTGCTGTTGAAAAAAAATGCGTGCCCCCCCCCCCCAGTACATAACAGGCCCTTTAGGTCTGGTATGGATTTTAAGCGATTTTTTGGGAACCCCCCCAATATCTATACCGAACCCTTATTCGAGCATGCAGCTTATCCCCCCCTTTTCTGGCCTGTCAGGCTGTGTGCTCAGATAAAGGTCTGGTATGGATTTTGGGGGGCATCCCACACCATTTTTTTTACATTTTGTATTGCCAGCCATTTATTTTTTCTTTCAGCTGTCAGAGGGGAAGCCAGCTGTTAACTCATTCATTGTTAAGGACACGGTGGCTGGCTTCCCGATCCCACTCCTTAACAACATATTGACTGTGCACCTGGCGGGCAACACACCGCCGAACGTACAGAAAATGTGGCGGGTTTGACCCTAACTGTTCGCCCAACACTAGTCCTTACAGACTTCTCCTTCAATCATACTGTTCAGGCTGAATATCAGTGGCATCTCACCAAATCTTTATGTTTATCTTTACAAAAATATACAAAACTTCTTCCTGCTAATAAAATAGGTGACAGCACAATTTACTGAATAAATACACCTTCCCCAGGTGGGATTTATGTGCCAAGTCTATGATAACATTGGAAACATTCAAAAACTTGATCAACTTGGCAAGCAAAAATGTATATAAATGGTCTTAAAACTAAGTTTTGAAAAAGGCTTTTTATACCCTCTCATAGCCATAAAGGTTTGCCATGCTGGTCAGGTTTGGAATCTTAGGTCCCTTCACAAAGGACTTACAGTATTATACTCTAATCCTACCAGTTACTTCAAACTTCCTGGCTTCTTTCCTCAACCAGTTTACACCCAAACAGGAACTACCCAAGGCTGTTCACTCTTCCCAGCCATATTTGTATTGGTGATCAAACCATTGTGGTGCTGCTAAGAAACAACCCCACACCTAAGTTGGGTACCCATTAATGTAAAGTAAGCTAGTTGTCAGAGTATCTGCTTTTCACTATCAGAACAGAAACCCTCAAATGACACATCCAACTCTGTTTCACTTAAAGTTAATGCTTGCCAAGTCTTGGGTTTGCAGGTAAACATTGATACATCTAATGCCCCGTACACACGGTCGGATTTTCCGACGGAAAATGTGTGATAGGACCTTGTTGTCGGAAATTCCGACTGTGTGTAGGCTCCATCACACATTTTCCATCGGATTTTCCGACACACAAAGTTTGAGAGCAGGCTATAAAATTTTCCGACAACAAAATCCGTTGTCGGAAATTCCGATCGTGTGTACACAAATCCGATGGACAAAGTGCCACGCATGCTCAGAATAAATAAAGAGATGAAAGCTATTGGCCACTGCCCCGTTTATAGTCCCGACGTACGTGTTTTACGTCACCGCGTTTAGAACGATCGGATTTTCACTGTCACTTTGTGTGACAGTGTGTATGCAAGACAAGTTTGTGCCAACATCCGTCGGAAAAAATCCTAGGATTTTGTTGTCAGAATGTCCGAACAAAGTCCGACCGTGTGTACAGGGCATAAGAGTTTGTTCTGCAATAATTTTAAATCAATATGCTGGGCTGTTAAGCGTCCTTGTACACCTCAGAAATTATGTATTGCCATAAGAGGATTGGCAGTTTGTACTGCCTAGATTTATAGTATAGAGCTGTACAAACTGCATAGGTGAATTGAAACTACTCTCTAGGTCTTTCTGTAATCCTATCTAATTTCCCCATGGAACCTAAATGTGGCATGGAGTACCTCCAAATGTTCAAAAAAATTGGCACAGTCCTCCAAAAACTTCTCATGCTTTGTCCCTATGGCACTTAATAAGCCTGAAATGTAACCTTAAATCAGTCCTACCCCCCATAAAAAACATTTTGCTGTAACAATCAAGAATTCCAACTTGGTCTGCAAAGATATAAGTTATAACAGTGGATCTTGATGCAAGACTTTATCCCCCTTATCCACTTTATTTATATAAAAATATACCCAACCTTCTAATGAGGCTTACAACTCACAACTATACTTTAAGCTATACCCCAATTGGTGCACTACAGAAAAAATATAACATGTACTTCAGTATCTCACCATACATAAACATCTGCATCAACCACAAGGATTGTATGCATCAAGGAGTGAAGGTTGCTTAAAAACATTACATTTCATATACTGAAAACTGGATCAAACTGCATTAACCACAAACCATATATGCGTCAAGTTTGGAGTGGAAATCGCATGCAAGCATTACAGTTCATAAATTGAGACCTGGACCCAGTATGTACTGCAGCAGTTAGATCACAGTAGAGTGTAATAGTCCCATAAATGTATCACTATATCAGGTCAGGAACTCCCAGTGGTGACTTTGGTGCAGAAAATGTTGCCTGGGGACTTTTGTGCTCCCCCTTCTGATTTCCTACTCACCGACTCCTGGAACCCCTGCAGGGGCAATGCGCCTGTAGTGTTTTTAGATAGGACTCTCCGCTCCCTGTTTTCTGCGACGGATGCCTCCGATGTATCCTGATTGGTGGAGGTATTGCAATACCCTCGTGCATCAAAAAATATAAAAAGCTTCCATAGCGTGATAAAGTAAAAAAACTTTTATTTTTCTTAAAACATGTGTTAAAACAAAAGATCCAAAAAAAATTATGTATTCCTACCCATTTATGCACTGGGACAGGATAACAACAGTTCCCGACAGGTAAACAAGTTAAAAAGTCACTGTCTCCAGAGCGTATATCGAGATGGGAGATATGACAGCTAGACGCAGCTGCGTTCCAACCACTCGTATGCCCGGCAGTGACGTAATGAGCGTGGTTTCGTCGTGACGTGAGGACGTCAAGTGACGTCAAGTGACGAAGCGTGCTTGAGGGAACCACGCTCATTACGTCACTGCCGGGCATACGAGTGGTTGGAACGCAGCTGCGTCTAGCTGTCATACCTCCCATCTCGATATACGCTCTGGAGACAGTGACTTTTTAATTTGCTTACCTGTCGGGAACTGTTGTTATCCTGTCCCAGTGCATAACTGGGTAGGAATACATAAGTTTTTGGGATCTTTTGTTTTAACACATGTTTTAAGAAAAATATAATTTTTTTTACTTTATCACGCTATGGAAGCTTTTTATATTTTTTGATGCACGAGGGTAATGCAATACCTCCACCAATCAAAATACATCGGAGGCATCCATCGCAGAAAACAGGGAGCGGAGAGTCCTATCTAAAAACACTACAGGCGCATTACCCCTGCAGGGGTTCCAGGAGTCGGTGAGTAGGAAATCAGAAGGGGGAGCACAAAGGTCACCTGGCAACATTCTCTGCACCAAAGTCACCCCTGGGAGTTCCTGACCTGATATAGTGATAAATTTATGGGACTATTACACTCTACTGTGATCTAACTGCTGCAGTACATACTGGGTCCAGGTCTCAATTTATGAACTGTAATGCTTGCATGCGATTTCCACTCCAAACTTGACGCATATATGGTTTGTGGTTAATGCAGTTTGATCCAGTTTTCAGTAAATGAAATGTAATGTTTTTAAGCAATTTTCACTCCTTGATGCATACAATCCTTGTGGTTGATGCAGATGTTTAAGTATGGTGAGATACTGAAGTACATGTTATATTTTTTCTGTACTGCACCAATTGGGGTATAGCTTAAAGTATACTCAACTGGCTGGTTGCCCTATATAGCTAGTATAGTGCATATTAGTATACATATAGTGGAATTGTTCCCATTAATATTGCACTAACTCAGCTATTACATCAGTATGGTTACATTTATATAACAAAACCTTATCCCTACATGTAAAAAATTCTATGGTGAAGGGATTTTAGGACGCCTCTTACTACTTTTTAGTTACTAGTTATTGAGATATCTCTCCCTCATATATTGACTGAGGGGATATGTACATTGATGTGCAAGATTGTAATAATACAAAACCAGTTTAAAGTTTTTTTCCTGTACATGCCTAGCATTCAGGTTTTCCAGGTAGCGCCAATTAAACCCATTTTTTGATAGTTTATGTATAAAAAAAAGCAATGTTGAGCATGTTCCTAAAGAAAGGGATGGGGTAAATTTTAGTAATGCTTAGACATATACTTTAAACTGGCTAAAACTTTCTTAGAATTCTTGGAGACTATAATGGTGAAACCTCTTTGTTTTGGTTTCCAATCATGCTCCTACAGACTTTTTAAGGGGGGTGAGGTGGCTGTGGGGATCACTTTTTTTTGCAAATGTTATTTATGTTCCATTATGGAACGGGTGTATGAACACTTTACAGTGTGATAAAAAATATGGCAGAAAATGCAAACAGAATGTTTTATTCCACTACTCTGTATTGGAAGCAACAACTTTACATTCATAACCATGCCTGTAATAACCAGATAACCAAAATTATTCTGTACAGAACCTCCTGTAACAATTGTGAAACCACTTGAAGATCAACAAGTATTTGTGGGAGACAAAGTAGAACTAGAAGTGGAAGTGTCAGAAGAGGGAGCCCAAGTTATGTGGTATGTTCATGTTGCTAATTTATTTCCCAAACATTATTCTCATGTATTAGATAATAGACACATCCAGTTTGTTTTGTTCTGAATTTGTTTTTAACAAATTTTGACAAATTTGTTTCATTTCGTTTAATGATTTTTTTAGAATATTCGGAAATTCAAATATTCGCAAATTTGAAAATTCAAAATTTCGGCAATTTGAAAATTCGGAAATTCGACATTCGAAAATCCGAAAATTCGGAAATTCGAAAATTCGAAATTTGAAAATCCGAACATTCGGAAATTTGGAAATACGAACATCCGAAAATAAAAATTCGAAAATTCAAAAGAACGAAAATCCCAAAAATCAAAATAATAAAAATCCCAAAAATTTAAAAACTCAAAAATGAAAAAATCTGAAATAATAACTAACTAATAATAGCGTAACTATTGCTAAACTAAAAAATTATAGGTATTGGAATTTCATATAAATTTGGCTGTTAGTAAACGTAACAAATATGAATTTATCCGAAGTTGCGAATTATCTGAAATAACGAATACTGTATCTAAATTCGATATTTCTGATTATTCATAACTTCAGATAAATTCGTATACGTTCCATTCACTAACAGCCAAATTTGAAAGGAAATTCCAATATCTATGATTTAATAGTTATTTATTATTAGGTAGTTAGTTATTATTTCGAATTTTCGGATTTTCAGATTTCCGAATTTTCAGATTTCCAAATTTTGGGATTTTCGAATGTTCGAGTTCCGAATTTTTGAATTTTCTCATTTTCGAATTTACGAAAAAAAACAAATGCAATAAAAATGAAAAAGAATTAATTTTTCAGCGGTGCACATGTCTATTGGATAAGTGGCATTTACTAAGATGCCAATCACCAAGTCACTGTAGCCAATCAACTTGTTAAGCAAAATGTTCAAAGCACATTTATGGGCATCTATTTAATTCTTGACTAGGACGAAAGATGGAGTAGAGTTAACTCGTGAAGAGACCTTCAAATATCGATTCAAGAAGGATGGAAAAAGACACATTCTAATTATTAATGAATCTACTCTAGAAGACAGTGGCCGTTACCAAGTGATGACCAATGGAGGAAAATGTGAAGCCGACCTTATAGTTGAAGGTATGGATTAAACAAGCTTGGCTAAAATGCACATTTTAAGAATAATTAGTTCTTTCTATCAGGTTTCAACAAATAACTAGAAAAATATCACACACATACATACAATGGACATCACAGAATACAAGACATAAAGGGCCCGGCTGTTAAAATAACACTGACAGTTTTCTAATAAGGCTAAATAAAGCATGTTTTTTACTAGTAATGCACCCATACCTATGCCGGTATCCATGCCTATACCGAGTATTTTCACGAGTACTCATACTTGTAAAAATGATCCCGATACTGATAATTTGCGGTGCTATTTGCATCCATACAAAATGAATTGCCGCAAATCGCACTGCAAAGAATTGCATGCAATTTGAACAGGAATGTGGTGCGCATCCTGTCCAAAATGCATGCGGTTTCCCACACTGCTCCTGTGTGAACCCAGGCTGAAATCACTATGACAAGCCTGGGTTCACACAGGAGCGGTGGGGAAACTGCATGCGATTCGGACAGGAATCACACTGCATTCCTGTTCAAATTGCATTAAATTCTTTGCAGTGCAATTTGTGCCCATTTATTTTGTATGGACGCAAATCGCACTGCAAAGTATTGGTACCCGGTATCAACGAGTACTTGACCAAAAGTATCAGTACTCGTACTCACCGATAAAGATCCAGTATCAGTGCATCCCTATTATTTACCATCATGAACAGAGTCCTTAGAGATATGAGCCATGTAAGGGGAAAAATAACAGCTGAGAAAAAAAACTTTGTAAATTGAGCCTTTTATCTGGTGTCTATTAGGAGAAAAACAGTGATCCACCTAAACATTACATGTTTGCTAAGGTTTTATTGGCATATGGAACTGTCTATGAAGGCTCCTACAGCCTGGATAATTTTTTTCCCTATCTATGGCTAACATAATACACCATGTTAATGCTAACTGAATGACACTACAGAACAGTGCAGTAGCATCTACTTGCCAGATTTGGGCTACTCAGCATTCCCTTGGATCTTGCTTGAAGGATGTGATGTAACCCTTGACTAGGCACTGTGGGTAACAAGGGTGTAAGGTAAGTATATTAATTAACTTTTTTAAACCTGCAGCTGTTTTTGACAGTTTAGTGCAGTAAATTAAGATTCGGGAGAGGGCCCTTAATATACAAGCAGGCCTTGCTATTTACGGTGCAAGGTCCACTTGAAGTTGTGGGCGGGTTAGTTTTAATAAACAAAAAAGCTTTTTACTGCATCGGAACTTAGGTAACTTGTTTCTTTTACACAACATCAGTCATATGTCAAGGTAACATGCATTGAAAGCCCAAGGGTTGGGGTAAAGTGGTGTAAAAGTTTCTAGAAAATTAAAAAAAGTAAGGGCAAGTCTTGTTTTTTCTGTATCTTTAAGTTCATAACTTTGGTGGCTTTGTTAATAGCACAAGCCTTATAAGATATCACCTTCCAATAAACTTGTGGTATTTACTTACTACCTGCAGAGAAACAGCTGGAAGTCTTACAAGGCATCGCTGACCTGACTGTAAAAGCAACAGACCAGGCTGTCTTCAAATGTGAGGTGTCTGATGAAAAGGTCACTGGCAAGTGGTTTAAGAATGGAGTGGAAATCAAACCTAGCAAACGTATCACTATGACTCATAAGGGCAGGTAATGTTTTTTTTAAGCATTCTGCTAGTCCTTAAAGAACTGTTAGGCCTGTAGTTATTTGTGAAAACTCACCAGTGAGAGGATCACTAACATAAATGATATTGTATACTTTGCATTCCTTACAGGCTATCCCACAGTGTATGTAGTGTGCTGTAGTGAATTGGTAGATCATGCCACCATGCAAAATAAGGTTTCTTCACTAGCACACCTTGGCATTGTGGTAAACTTGCCCTTTATTCATATAGAGCAACAATCATCACAGGCAGGGGCGGACTGACCATCGGGCAGTTCGGACGCTGACCGAGGGCCCGTGGCCAGTAGGGGGCCCCATGGCAGCTTCCACTTCGGGACCCGATCTACCCGTCAGCTAGCTGTGATTGACGGGCTGATCGGGTCCCTGCTCACTGCTAAGAGACTGCAGTGTATACAGACCTCTCGTGATGCGCTCCTCCTCCTCCCCGCCGGCCCCTCCTTCCCTCCCGTCCACCCCAGGTGCTTGTATCTGTCATCACCTCGGACGGACAGAAAAGAGGAGGGGCCGGCGAGGAGGAGGAGGAGCGCATCACGAGAGGTCTGTATACAGCCGCTTCCCGCGCTACTCTGCATCTAGGAAGCGAAGTGCAGCAGCTTGTACCACGTGCTGCTATTAGAAAGTTGCTGCACAGCTTCCCACCCACAGTGTCCCCCTGTGCCCCCCACAGTGTCCCCCTGTACCCCGACCTCCCCACAGTGTGCCCCCCACCTCCCCACAGTGTCCCCCACCTCCCCACAGTGTCTCCCTGTGCCCCCCACCTCCCCACAGTGTCCCCCACCTCCCCACAGTGTCTCCCTGTGCCCCCCACCTCCCCACAGTGTCCCCCTGTGCCCCCCACAGTGTCCCCCTGTACCCCGACCTCCCCACAGTGTGCCCCCCACCTCCCCACAGTGTCCCCCACCTCCCCACAGTGTCTCCCTGTGCCCCCCACCTCCCCACAGTGTCCCCCACCTCCCCACAGTGTCTCCCTGTGCCCCCCACCTACCCACAGTGTCCCCCTGTGCCCCCCACAGTGTCCCCCTGTACCCCGACCTCCCCACAGTGTGCCCCCCACCTCCCCACAGTGTCCCCCACCTCCCCACAGTGTCTCCCTGTGCCCCCCACCTCCCCACAGTGTCCCCCACCTCCCCACAGTGTCTCCCTGTGCCCCCCACCTACCCACAGTGTCCCCCTGTGCCCTCCACCCCCCACAGTGACCCCCTGTGCCTCCCACCGTGCCCCCCACCTCCCCACAGTGTCCCCCTGTGCCCCCCACCTCCCCACAGTGTCCCCCTGTGCCCCCCACCTCCCCACAGTGCCCCCCTGTGCCCTCCACCCCCCACAGTGCCCCCCACCTCCCCACAGTGTCCCCCTGTGCCCTCCACCTCCCCACAGTGTCCCCCTGTGCCCCCACCTCCCCACAGTGCCCCCCTGTGCCCTCCACTTCCCCCCCACAGTGCCCCCCTGTGCCCTCCACTTCCCCCCCACAGTGCCCCCCTGTGCCCTCCACTTCCCCCCCACAGTGCCCCCCTGTGCCCCCCACCTCCCCACAGTGTCCCCCTGTGCCCTCCACCTCCCCACAGTATCCCCCTGTGCCCTTCACCCACCCCCCACGGTGCCCCCCTGTGCCCTTCACCCCCCACAGTGTCCCCCTGTGTCTTCCACCACCCCCATGGTGTCTCCCTGTGCCACTCACACACAGTGTCCCCCTGTGCCCTCCACCCACCTACAGTGTCCCCCTGTGCCCTCCAACCCCCCCCCACGGTGTCTCCCTGTGTCCTCCACCCCCACTGTGTCGCCTTCCCCCCTGATGGCTACCCTGAAAGACTCTGTGTTAAGTCTGGAGGATCCCAGTGCTCTACTGTGTGCCCTGTGTTTTGGTTTGTGCCCTGCTATTTGCCCTACTGCGTGCCCCATGGCCTGTGATGTGCCCTGCTAGTGTACCCCCTTATGTGGCCTACTCTGTGCCCCTTGCCCTGTGATGTGCCTTGTGATGTGCCCTGCTGTGTACCACCTGTTGTGCTCTACTGTGTGCCCTGTAATGTGCTCTACTGTGTGCCCCATGCCCTGGGATGTGTGCCCTGATGTGTACCGCCTGTGTCCTGTTCCCAAGGATGTGCCCTACTGTGTGCCCTGCTGTGTGCCCTATTATTTGCCACATGCCCTGTGATGTGCGGCACGCTCCCTGCTGTGTATCTCCTGAAGTGCTCTGTGATGTGCCCCGCTGTGTACCCACTGATGTGCCCTGTACCCCCTGTGATGCACCATGCTGTGCTCAATAATGTGCCCTGATGTGTACAGCATAATAAACCCTGCTGGGTGCCCCATTATGTGTCCTGTGATGTGCCCTACTGTGTGCCCCATGCCCTGTGCCCCATGATGTTCCCCGTGCTCTGCTGTGTGCCATGTGATGTGCCTTACTGTGCGCCCCATGATTTATGTAAATGAGGCTTTGTGTAGGTGCGGCTTGCATGTGGGCGGAGACACAGGGGGCCCCATGATTTTCTATTGCCCGGGGGCCCCATTAGTTGTCAGTCCGCCCCTGATCACAGGCTGATGTCCCGGGCCTCAACGCATCTTTTTTTCAGGCAGAATGATGCCCCAACATGAGACATTGAGCTCAAATAGTAATAAAATCCAATCAGGTGTGTTGTTGAAGATCCCTATTTTTATAGAATTACCTTCTCCTGTTGAGTCACTGCTTCAGTAGCCATGCCAGTAAGATGCTGCACAGGAATCAACTACTGGACCTGAAATCACCAGTGTTACTAAGGCCAAACAATTGTCAAGAAGTTTAAAGAATTAATTAAGTCAGCGATGTGGATTATTTAATCGATTGATATATGACAGTGCCTCCAATTTGAAATAAATTATTAAATGTTGACCTAATTAGTTATTCCCTGAATTCAAGCTATATGCAGATATTTTAAAACGCAATAAAATTTTGTATGATATAGACACATAAAATTTCTATCTCACTAAAACCAGGACTTATACGGCTAAAATTGTATGCCTGACAATAGCATAAATTGGATCATTTACTGTTCGCATGTATTTATTGCAACCAAGGTAAAGAATATAATCTAACTAACCAGCAGACAACTGGTTTTGCATTTATTAGACCTTCCCCTTTGCTTCCTCTGCACAGAATAAAGGAGTCAAGAAACAAACAGAAGGCGCCTCTAAGTGCAGCAAACAAAAGACTTTAATTGCCAAAGGATAAACAATACACTTACTAGCATTAAAATAAACCAGACTCATCATATGGATATGACAAGGAGTCCAGCGACAGGGACCACCTGTAGCTGGACTCCCTGTCATATCCATATGATGAGCCTTGCTTTATTTTAATGCTAGTAAGTGTATTTTTATTCTTTTGGCAATTAAATTCTTTTGTTTGCTGCACTTAGAGGCGCCTTCTGTTTGTTTCTTGACTCCTTTATTCTGTGCAGAGGAAGCAAAGGGGACAGTCTAATAAATGCTGCACTTAGAGGCGCCTTCTGTTTGTTTCTTTTTTAACAGCTTCCCTCTTGGAGTGCTGCCCAAGTGCTGATTGAGACACCTGTTTTGCCTGATCTGCGTCCATCCCAATCGCAGACATTTTCCCTAGCCAGATTCTGTCATCCAGAGTGCCCTTCATTCCCTTACCCTGAATAAAGGAGTTAAGCCTATCTATAGGCTGTAATGAAACAGCTTGGGTCTGGGTACCTATTCCCTAGGGAATTGTAATACTGTAGGTGGCGGATTAGGTCAAAAACTAGTACACAAATGAGCAAGTATAAACTGGAACTATTAGGGTAATGATACAATTATACATTGTCAAGAAAGTGATTGGTGTTGAATTAAGAGCCACATCCCGGTAAGACCTTCAGGGAATTTGATTAAGTGTTTCATACCAAGAGAGCATGCTGATGGTGATAATCGCAGGATATAATGGTGAGGATGATGATCAAAGATGCCAATTAAGAAGGATGAAGCTGAAGAGTAGGGATGAGCCGAACACCCCCCGGTTCGGTTCGCACCAGAACCCGCGAACGGACCGCAAGTTCGCACGAACGTTAGAACCCCATTGACGTCTATGGGACTCGAACGTTCGAAATCAAAAGTGCTCATTTTAAAGGCTAATTTGCATGGTATTGTCCTAAAAAGGGTTTGGGGACCCGGGTCCTACCCCAGGGGACATGTATCAATGCAAAAAAAACTTTTAAAAACGGCCGTTTTTTCGGGAGCAGTGATTTTAATGATGCTTAAAGTAAAAAAAAAAAAGTGAAATATTCCTTTAAATATCGTACCTGGGGGGTGTCTATAGTATGCCTGTAAAGTGACGCGTGTTTCCCATGTTTAGAACAGTCCCTGCACCAAATGTCATTTTTAAAGGAAAAAATCTCATTTAAAACTGCTTGCGGGTTTAATGTCATGTCGGGTCATGGCAATATGGATGAAAATCAGTGAGACAAACGGCATGGGTACCCCCCAGTCCATTACCAGGCCCTTTGGGTCTTGTATGGATATTAAGGGGAACCCCGCACCCAAATTAAAATAAGGAAAGGTCCCTATATACTCTGAACAGCAGTATTCAGGCGGTGCAAACAAGACAGGGACTGTAGGTTTGTTGTTAAGTAGAATCTGTTTGTAATTTTGAACATTTTTAATGTGTTTAGCTCCAGCCAAAAAATCTTTTCTAAGCTTTTTGGAAAACATAGGGAAGGGTTATCACCCCTGTGACATTTGTTTTGCGTCTTTCCTCCTCTTCAGAAGATTTCACCTCACTTTTTTGTCCCAATGAAAAATGTTTTTTGAAAATTTGGGTTTTTTTGTGGAACAAGGATTGGAAAGCATCAGTGGAAAGGAGAAATTGTTTTCCCATATTAACTCTTACAGGAGAGAATTTCCCTTCCTTAGGGGTAGATTTCATCTCACTTCCTGTTGTCTCCTTCCGTTTGCAAGTAGGAGTCGTTTGTAAGTTAGATGTTTGAAAGTAGGGTCCTGCCCTATATACTCAGCAGAAATTTGGGCCTTAGGTGTTGCTGTGGCCAAAACACTGTAAGCCCTCACAGGGCCCTGCTGTGAAATATTAGATCAAGAATTGTAATTACATGCCCCTGTTGAACAGGAGCTGAAAAATTAGGCCTTAGGCACTGGTGCTGGTGCCACAACACTGCAACCCCTCACAGACACTCTAGTTGGAACGCAGGAACGAGCCCTGCTGCAAAGTATTGCATCAAAAATTGTAATTACACGCCCCTGTTAGACAGGGGCAGAAAAATTGGGCCTTAGGCACTGGTGCTGGTGCCACAACACTGCAACCCCTCACAGACACTCTAGTTGGAACGCAGGAACAAGCCCTGCTGCAAAGTATTGCATCAAAAATTGTAATTACACGCCGCTGTTAGACAGGGGCAGAAAAATTGGGTCTTAGGCACTGGTGCTGGTGCCACAACACTGCAACCCCTCACAGACACTCTAGTTGAAACGCAGGAACAAGCCCTGCTGCAAAGTATTGCATCAAAAATTGTAATTACACGCCCCTGTTAGACAGGGGCTGAAAAATTGGGTCTTAGGCACTGGTGCTGGTGCCACAACACTGCAACCCCTCACAGACACTCTAGTTGGAACGCAGGAACGAGCCCTGCTGCAAAGTATTGAATCAAAAATTGTAATTACACGCCCCTGTTAGACAGGGGCAGAAAAATTGGTTCTTAGGCACTGGTGCTGGTGCCACAACACTGCAACCCCTCACAGACACTCTAGTTGAAACGCAGGAACAAGCCCTGCTGCAAAGTATTGCATCAAAAATTGTAATTACACGCCCCTGTTAGACAGGGGCTGAAAAATTGGGTCTTAGGCACTGGTGCTGGTGCCACAACACTGCAACCCCTCACAGACACTCTAGTTGGAATGCAGGAACGAGCCCTGCTGCAAAGTATTACATCAAAAATTGTAATTACACGCCCCTGTTAAACAGGGGCTGAAAAATTGTGCCTTAGGCACTGGTGGTGGCGCCCAGAACCAAAAATGTTCTTACAAGCTATCAGCGTGATGATTGAGGAGGAAGAGGATAATTACTCAGGGATAGTCACTCAGCATCAGCATAGGCAGTCTTTGAAGGGATCTGAGATTTCAAAAAAAATTATTCGGTTACATCTGCATCAGGTGCTTGGTAGCTGGTGGTGATCCAAGACTGATTCATTTTTATGAAGGTCAGCCGATCGACCGAGTCGGTGGACAGACGCACCCTGTGATCGGTTACCACGCCTCCAGCAGCACTGAATGTGCGTTCCGAAAGAACGCTGGATGCAGGACAGGCCAGTAGCTCAATTGCATACTGTGCAAGCTCTGGCCAGTGATCCATCCTCAAGACCCAGTAACCCAGAGGATTTTCGGTGGGAAAGGTGTCCAAGTCTGATCTTGCCCCTAGGTATTCCTGCACCATGTAAAACAGACGCTGGCGATGGTTGCTGGAACCGATCATACCTTGGGGCTGCGGACCAAAAAATTGTCTGAACGCATCGGTCAGACGGCCACCTTCTCCACCGCTCCTTCTTTGACTGACCGAAGCCTCAGCAACACGTTGTCCAGAAACAGGAGTTTGTAACCTCCCAGTCTCTGGGAACGCGTTGCACAGACCTTTCTGCAAGGCCTCCCGAAGATGTTTCATCCTCTGCTCCCTCTGCGATGGCAAGATAAGGTCCGCAACCTTACCCTTGTAACGTGGATCAAGGAGGGTTGCCAGCCAGTATTGGTCCTTCTCCTTGATACCACGAATACGAGGATCCTTACGCAGGCTTTGCAGGATCAGGGAGGCCATGCAGCGTAGGTTTGCTGAGGCATTCGGTCCGGAGTCCTCTGGGTCACTAAGGACAACAACGTCCGCAGCCACCTCCTCCCAGCCACGTACAAGTCCATGTGTTCCTTGGGACTGATCCCTTAAAGACTGCTGATGCTGAGTGCCAGGCTCCACCTCCATACTGACACAATCTTCCTCCTCCTCCTCCTCCTCCTCCTCGTCCTCTTCCTGTGTGATCGGCGGGCACGCAGGAACACTGTCTGGATAAAGGGGGCCTTGAGAGCTAAGGAAGTCCTCCTCTTCCTGCCTCTGTTCTGCCTCAAGTGCCCTGTCCATTATTCCACGCAGCGTGTGCTCCAACAGGTGGACAAGGGGGACAGTGTCACTGATGCATGCACTGTCAGTGCTCACCATCCTCGTGGCCTCCTCGAATGGTGACAGGACAGTGCATGCATCCCTGATCATGGCCCACTGGCGTGGGGAAAAAAAACCAAGGTCCCCTGACCCTGTCCTGGTGCCATAGTCGCACAGGTACTCATTGATGGCCCTCTGCTGCGTGTGCAGCCGCTGCAGCATGGCCAACGTCGAGTTCCACCTGGTGGGCATGTCACAGATTAGGCGGTTCTTGGGCAGGTTAAACTCCTTTTGGAGGTCCGTCAGCCGAGCACTGGCATTATATGACCGGCGGAAATGCACAGAGACTTTCCTGGCCTGCCTCAGGACATCCTGTAAGCCCGGGTACCTGCCCAAGAACCGCTGCACCACCAAGTTAAGGACGTGAGCCAAACAGGGCACATGGGTCAGTTGTCCCTGTCGGAGGGCAGAGAGGAGGTTGGTGCCATTGTCGCAAACCACCATTCCTGCCTTAAGTTGGCGTGGCGTCAACCACCTCTGAACCTGCCCCTGCAGAGCTGACAGAACCTCTGCCCCAGTGTGGCTCCTGTCCCCCAAGCACACCAGCTCAAGCACCGCATGGCATCTTTTGGCCTGCGTACTTGCGTAGCCCCTTGAACGCCTACGGAGCACCGCTGGTTCCGAGGAAGAGGCCATGGAGGAAGAAGAAGAGGAGGGGGTGGAGGAGAGAGGTGTGTCACAATCAGCATTTTGGAGGCGTGGTGGCGGAACAACCTCCAACACTACTGCACCTTGTCCTGCATCCTTCCCAGCTGCCAGCAGAGTCACCCAATGCGCCGTGAAACTTAAGTAACGTCCCTGTCCATGCCTGCTGGACCATGAGTCAGCGGTAATATGCACCTTACCGCTGACCGCCCTGTCCAGCGAGGCATGGACATTGCCTTCCACATGCCGGTAGAGAGCCGGAATCGCCTTCCGTGAGAAAAAGTGGCGTTTGGGTACCTGCCACTGAGGAACCGCACATTCCACAAACTCACGGAAGGGGCAGAGTCTACCAACTGAAAAGGCAGCAGTTGAAGTGCTAGCAATTTTGCCAAGCTAGCATTCAACCGCTGGGCATGTGGATGGCTGGGAGCAAACTTCTTTCGGCGGTGCAGCAGCTGGGGCAGGGAAATTTGCCTGGTACAATCTGACGTCGGTGTACCAAAAGCAGATTGCCCACAAGTACTTGGCTGTGACACACCTAATTCTACACCTTCATTCCTCTCACTGCAGGTCTCAGAGAGGACTGAAGGTCTAGTGGGGTTGGAAATCTCAGCTGATGAGGAGCAAGGAGAGATCGTCTTTGTTCTTTGGTGTGGGTCTTTTAGATACGCTTGCCAACGAACTGCATGGCAGGTCAACATATGTCTGGTCAAGCATGTGGTACCCAAGCGGGAGATGTTTTGGCCACGCGAGATACGCTTGAGACATATGTTGCAAATAGCAGCGGTGCGATCTGATGCACTCGTCTCAAAAAAGGCCCACACCAAAGAACTTTTTGAATAACGCGCAGAGACTGCAGCGCCCTGCACATGTGGAGCTTTGGGGTGTGATGCAGTCAATGTGCTGCCCTTAGGCTGGCCCCTGGAGGGCATCCTGCCTAGTTGGTGATGTGCCACCTCCTCCTCCTCCTCCTCCTCCTCCTCTCTCCTATCAGGCACCCACGTTGAGTCAGTGACCTCATCATCCCCTCCCTCCTCATCACTGGAGCAAACCTGGCAGTATGCTGCAGCAGGGGGAGCATGACTGCCAGATTGCTGTCCTTCTTGGGCACCCCCTCTGTCCGTGCTCATGTTACTGCCTTCATTGAGCTCAGTATCATCATCAGAGCCTTCCAAACGCTGGGCATCCTCCTGGAGCATGTACCCAACACTGTGGTCAAACAGTTCGAGGGAATCCTCATGAGGACATGGTGGAGCTAGGGAAGGAGTCACTGATGACATTGAGCTGAGGGAAGAGGCCGCTGCTTTGCCAGACAAAGCACCCTGGGCATGGGTGAGAGAGGATGAGGAGGATGAGGACGGCTTGGTCATCCACTCGACCAAGTCTTCCGCATGTTGCGGCTCAACACGGCCAGCTGCCGAAAAAAAGGCCAAGCGTGTCCCATGGCCACGTGCTGATGAGGATGCACCGTCTCCACGACCAGCACTAGACACAGAGCCTGCTTGCCCTCTCTTATTGGCTTGTGACTGTCTGCCTCTCCTTCTTGGCCTTCCAGACATACTAATGGCCTGTAGCTGCACTAAGCTGGGATAGAACACCTGTAATTTTCTTAAGGTAGCTTTATATACTGTAACCAGACAAGCCTGCCTGTCAGTAGGAAGATAACAGGAACGGATCTAGCTGAACACTGTGAGCAGGACGCACTGTACTAAATGTAAATAGTCTAGCTGCCTGACCGTGGTACTAATAGGATCAAAAAGAACACCTGTAATTTTCTTAAGGTAGCTTTATATACTGTAACCAGACAAGCCTGCCTGTCAGTAGGAAGATAACAGGAACGGATCTAGCTGAACACTGTGAGCAGGACGTACTGCACTAAATGTATATAGCAGGAACGGATCTAGCTGAACACTGTGAGCAGGACGCACTGCACTGAATGTAAATAGCAGGAACGGATCTAGCTGAACACTGTGAGCAGGACGCACTGCACTAAATGTAAATACCAGGAACGGATCTAGCTGAACACTGTGAGCAGGACGCACTGCACTGAATGTAAATAGCAAGAACGGATCTAGCTGAACACTGTGAGCAGGACGCACTGTACTAAATGTAAATAGTCTAGCTGCCTGACCGTGGTACTAATAGGATCAAAAAGAACACCTGTAATTTTCTTAAGGTAGCTTTATATACTGTAACCAGACAAGCCTGCCTGTCAGTAGGAAGATAACAGGAACGGATCTAGCTGAACACTGTGAGCAGGACACACTGTACTAAATGTAAATAGTCTAGCTGCCTGACCGTGGTACTAATAGGATCAAAAAGAACACCTGTAATTTTCTTCAGGTAGCTTTATATACTGTAACCAGACAAGCCTGCCTGTCAGTAGGAAGATAACAGGAACGGATCTAGCTGAACACTGTGAGCAGGACACACTGTACTAAATGTAAATAGTCTAGCTGCCTGACCGTGGTACTAATAGGATCAAAAAGAACACCTGTAATTTTCTTCAGGTAGCTTTATATACTGTAACCAGACAAGCCTGCCTGTCAGTAGGAAGATAACAGGAACGGATCTAGCTGAACACTGTGAGCAGGACGTACTGCACTAAATGTATATAGCAGGAACGGATCTAGCTGAACACTGTGAGCAGGACGCACTGCACTGAATGTAAATAGCAGGAACGGATCTAGCTGAACACTGTGAGCAGGACGCACTGCACTAAATGTAAATACCAGGAACGGATCTAGCTGAACACTGTGAGCAGGACGCACTGCACTGAATGTAAATAGCAGGAACGGATCTAGCTGAACACTGTGAGCAGGACGCACTGCACTGAATGTAAATAGCAGGAACGGATCTAGCTGAACACTGTGAGCAGGACGCACTGCACTGAATGTAAATAGCAGGAACGGATGTAGCTGAACACTGTGAGCAGGACGCACTGCACTAAATGTAAATACCAGGAACGGATCTAGCTGAACACTGTGAGCAGGACGCACTGCACTGAATGTAAATAGCAGGAACGGATCTAGCTGAACACTGTGAGCAGGACGCACTGCACTGAATGTAAATAGCAGGAACGGATCTAGCTGAACACTGTGAGCAGGACGCACTGCACTAAATGTAAATACCAGGAACGGATCTAGCTGAACACTGTGAGCAGGACGCACTGCACTGAATGTAAATAGCAGGAACGGATCTAGCTGAACACTGTGAGCAGGACGCACTGCACTAAATGTAAATACCAGGAACGGATCTAGCTGAACACTGTGAGCAGGATGCACTGCACTAAATGTAAATACCAGGAACGGATCTAGCTGAACACTGTGAGCAGGACGCACTGCACTGAATGTAAATAGCAGGAACGGATCTAGCTGAACACTGTGAGCAGGACGCACTGCACTAAATATAAATACCAGGAACGGATCTAGCTGAACACTGTGAGCAGGACGCACTGCACTGAATGTAAATAGCAGGAACGGATCTAGCTGAACACTGTGAGCAGGACGCACTGCACTGAATGTAAATAGCAGGAACGGATCTAGCTGAACACTGTGAGCAGGACGCACTGCACTAAATGTAAATACCAGGAACGGATCTAGCTGAACACTGTGAGCAGGACGCACTGCACTGAATGTAAATAGCAGGAACGGATCTAGCTGAACACTGTGAGCAGGACGCACTGCACTAAATGTAAATACCAGGAACGGATCTAGCTGAACACTGTGAGCAGGACGCACTGCACTGAATGTAAATAGCAGGAACGGATCTAGCTGAACACTGTGAGCAGGACACACTGCACTAAATGTAAATAGTCTAGATAGAAGATAACAGGAACGGATCTAGCTAAACTGAATACAGTGTATATATATATATGCAACACCTGGGATGCATATATATACACAATACACTGTAAGTGCAGCTAACTGACTGACTGTTCTGCCTAATCTATCTAACTCAAATCAAATGACACTGTCTCTCTCTCTCTCTATCTCTCAGCACACCGGAACACACACTACACAGGGCCGCCGTGCAGGCGGCCTTATATAGTGTGGGGTGTGTACTAAATCCCCTGAGCCATAATTGGCCAAAGCCACCCTGGCTTTGGCCAATTACAGCTCTCTCTACTGACGGCGCTGTGATTGGCCAAGCATGCGGGTCATAGTGCATGCTTGGCCAATCATCAGCCAGCAATGCACTGCGATGCCGCAGTGAATTATGGGCCGTGACGCGCCACACGAATTTGGCGCGAACGGCCCATATCGTTCGCAATTCGGCGAACGACCGAACAGCCGATGTTCGAGTCGAACATGGGTTCGACTCGAACACGAAGCTCATCCCTACTGAAGAGCTCAAGATGGATGCTCACAGACAGCAGGATGGTTAAGATGAGATCTCCTTTCTCTCTGAGCTTCCCTTTTTAATTTCCAAAAACTCTTTCATCTAGGGACAAGCTCAGGGACAAGCTCAAAGGGTGTCGTTTGGAATATTTACTCTCCTCTGATTGGGTGGTAATGTTACTGATTAACTAATTGTTTGCAAAGTCAGTGGGTTAACTTGTCCACCAGATGGCAATCTAAGACTAGAAATCCGAATATTAAGTCTTTTAGTAACACAATTGGATTTTATTCAATACAATCATATAGGAGATATAATAGTTTTATCCCTAAATTAATCTACATTAATAATTTTACTTATCGGGTGTATAGTTATATTCCTCCAGGGTGTTTTAGTAACCACTTCAGCCCCGGAAGGATTTACCCCCTTCCTGACCAGAGCACTTTTTGCGATTCGGCACTGCGTCGCTTTAACTAACAATTGCGCGGTCGTTCAACACTGCACCCAAACAAAATTGACGTCCTTTTTTCCCCACAAATAGAGCTTACTTTTGGTGGTATTTGATCACCTCTGCAGTTATTATTTTTTGCGCTATAAACAAAAAAGAGCGACAATTTTGAAAAAAATGCAATATTTTTTACTTTTTGCTATAATAAAAATCCTCCAAAAATATATAAAAAAATTTTTTTCCCTCAGTTTAGGTCGATATGTATTCTTTTACATGTTTTTGGTAAAAAAAATCGCAATAAGCATACATTGATTTTTATGGCATTTTTATTTATTTATTTATTTTTATTAGTAATGGTGGCGATCTGCGATTTTTATTGGGACTGTGACATTAATGCAGACACATTGGACACTTTTGACATTTTGACACTTGGGATCATTGTCATTTATACAGTGACCAGTACTATAAAAATGCACTGATTACTGTGTAAATGACACTGGCAGGGAAGGGGTTAACCACTAGGGTGCGATCAAGGGGTTAAAGAGAAGTTCCACCCAGGGGGGCCGTCAAAAAAAAAAAAAATTTAAAAGTCAGCAGCTACAAATACTGCAGCTGCTGACTTTTAATTGGACACTTACCTGTCCCTGGGTCCAGCGATGCGGGGGATCGAAGCCCCGCTCATCCCCCCCTCCGCTCGTCGGCACCGGCATTTCAACTGTGGGCGCCGGGCTGTGGCTTCACAGCCTGGCACCCACTGCGCATGGGCGAGCGGCGCCGAGCGCCGTGATTGGCCGCTCAATCACCTGGGACCTGTAATGGGTCCCAGATGATTGACAGGAGGGAGGGAGCAGAGCGGAGCCCTTCCTGTGCCGAGGGGGAAGTGATGTCACCAGCCCAGGCAAAGGAACAGGCAGACTGTGAGGGACCACCTAGCAACAGGCATTTAGAGGTAAGTGAAAAAAAAAATATCCAAATAATTTTTATTTTTTTTTTAGAATTTTTCCAGGTATTTTTGTTTTTTGGGTGGAACCCCACTTTAAGTGTGTCCTAGGGAGTGATTGTAACTGTGGGGGGATGGGCTACTATACACATGACAGCGATCACTGCTCCCGATGGCAGGGAGCAGTGATCTCTGTCATATAACTAGGCAAAATGGGGAAATGCCTTGTTTACAAAGGCCTCTCCCCGTTCTTCCACTCCGCGACATGATTGCAGGCACCCGGCGGACATCGAGACATCGAATCCGCGAGTCCCGCGGTCACAATCACGGAGCACGCGGCGGGCGTGTGCGCGCACCCACAATGCCACATCTTAAAAGGGGACGTACCTGTATGCCCTTTTGCCCACCTGTGCCATTCTGCCGTCGTATATCGCCGTGCGGCGGTCGGGAAGGGGTTAATATTTGTACTATTAATCTCAAGTGTCCTATAATTTTAATCATGTGATGTTTTGATAGAGGTGTGGTTGATCCAGAGATCAATTTCACGGACTAATTATGACTTTTACAAGGATCTCTGTATAAATTCTGCATAATCATTTTTTCCATCCTACTCCTGAGTTAAATACATTGTAAAACATAACACTTTTCCATTTTTATAGTAAGAATAAAACATACAGTATCTCACAAAAATGAGTACACCCCGCACATTTTTGTAATCATTTTATTATATCTTTTCATGTGACAACACTGAAAAAATTACACTTTGCTGTACAGCTTGTATAATAATGTAAATTTACTGTCCCCTCAAAATAACTCAACACACAGCCATTCATGTCTAAACCGCTGGCAACAAAAGTGAGTGCACCCCTAAGTGAAAATGTCCAAATTGGGCCCAACTAGCCATTTCCCCTCCCTAGTGTCATGTGACTCATTAGTGTTACAAGGTCTCAGGTGTGAATGGGGAGCAGGTGTGTTAAATTTGATGTTATCACTCTCACTCTTTCATACTGGTCACTGGAAGTTCAGCATGGCACCTCATGGCAAAGAACTCTCTGAGGATCTGAAAAAAAGATTTGTTGCTCTACATAAAGATGGCCTAGGCTATAAGAAGATTGCAAAAACCCTGAAACAGCTGCAGCAAGGTGGGCAAGACCATACAGCGGTTTAACAGGACAGGTTCCATTCAGAACAGGCCTGCCATGGTCGACCAAAGAAGTTGAGTGCACGTGCTCAGCGTCATATCCAAAGGTTGTCTTTGGGAAATAGACATATGAGTGCTGCCAGCATTGCTGCAGAGGTTGACGGGGTGAAGGGTCAGCCTGTCAGTGCTCAGACCATACGCCGCACACTGCATTAAATTGGTCTACATGGCTGTCGTCCTAGAAGGAAGCCTCTTCTAAAGATGATGCACAAGAAAGCCTGCAAACAGTTTGCTGAAGACAAGCAGACTAAGGACATGGATTACTAGAACCATGTCCTGTGGTCTGATGAGATCAAGATAAACATATTTGGTTCAGATGGTGTCAAGCATGTGTGGCGGCAACCAGGTGAGGCATACAAAGACAAGTGTGTCTTGCCTACAGTCATGCATAGTGGTGGAGGTGTCATGGTCTGGGGTTACATGAGGGCTGCCGGTACTGGGGAGCTACAGTTCATTGAGGGAACTATGAATGCCAACATTTACTGTGACATACTAAAGCAGAGCATGATTTCCTCCCTTCGGGGACTGGGCTGCAGGACAGTATTCCAACATGATAATGACCCCAAACACACCTCCAAGACTACCACTGCCTTGCTAAAGAAGATGAGGGTAAAGGTGATGGACAGGCCAAGCATGTCTCCAGACCTAAACCCTATTGAGCATCTGTGGGGCATCCTCAAACAGAAGGTGGAGAAGCGCAAGGTCTCTAACATCCATCAGTGATGTCATCATGGAGGAGTGGAAGAGGACTCCAGTGGCAACCAGTGAAGCTCTGGTGAACTCCATGCCCAAGAGGGTTAAGGCGGTGCTGGAAAATAATGTTGGACACACAAAATATTGACACTTTGGGCCCAATTTGGACATTTTCACTTAGGGGTGTACTCACTTTTGTTGCCAGCGGTTTAGACATGAATTGCTGCATATTGAGTTATTTTGAGGGGACAGCAAATTTACACTGTTATACATGGTGTACACTCACTACTTTACATTGTAGCAAAGTGTCATTTCTTCAGTGCTGTCACATGAAAAGATATATTGACAAATATTTACAAAAATGTGAGGGGTGTACTCACTTTTGTGAGATACTGTACGTATGGTAATATAATTCTTGTCAGAATTGTGTGCCTTTATCTTGTATATACTGTACAGTATAAGGATTTAAAAGTGTCTTAATATTTTAAAGTTATGTTTTCCAATAGTGTTCCAAAACTAAAAACAGTTTTGTCTTATTAACATTGAAAAGTTAAATTGAGTCCTTTTAACCTCTCTTAAGTATTCCCAGGCAAATGTTCCACCAGATCTTCAGGCTGTCAATATTTCACCACATAGTTCATTAGCAAAGACCAAAAAAACAGTTGTTCCTGGTTTCGTGTGGCAAACATGGAAACAGGACTGGTGCAATAGGCCATAAATCAGTGTTCTTTGAAGCTGTTTTTCTCAACTTTCTCAGCTTGTCCGATAGGAGAATATCCATTTCCATATGTTTGATGCCACTTCAGTGTAACCAATATTGTCCTCTTCCAGGTGTTATTTAAAGTGGTGTTCCGGCTAAAATGATACTTTTTAGATAAAAATACCCATATAATACACAAGCTTAATGTATTCTAGTAAAGTTAGTCTGTAAACTAAGGTCTGTTTTGTTCTGTTATAGCAGTAGTTTGTTATTTTATAAACTTACAGCAGGCCGTGGCCATCTTAAGTCTGGGCATCTGAAGCCAGACTATTTCTTCCTGGATCTCATCCTTGCAGATCTCACACATGCTCAGTGCAGCACAAGCAGTGTAATAGGTTTCAGGTCAGGTTTCCATAGCAACGGCAGTGTCAGAGGAAGCTGCCGCCCCTTCCCAGAAGGCATTGCAAACAGGAAATGATGCGATGAGCCACGGCTAGGGAGGAGGAAGTGAAAAATGAATACAGCAGATATAAAGTAGGTGCTGAGAAAATTTTTTTTTAAATATCCAATTCGTTTACAGTGCACAGTTTAGTGGGGGATGCTGAAGAGTTGTAAAAGTGGGTGGAACTCCACTTTAACTAACAAATCTATTGTTTTATTTTACAAAGAGTCTTATTGATTTTTCCAAGTTTTACAAGAAGGAGAAATAAACACCAAGTAAAGGCACATTGGCATAGTACAAACAGTGGGGGTTATTTATTAAAGGCAAATCTACTTTGCACTACAAGTGCACTGCAAGTGCACCTGAAAGTGCATTGAAAGTGCACTTGGAAGTGCAGTCACTGTAGATCTGAGGGGGACATGCAAGGACATGCAAGGAAAATAAAAAACAGCATTTTATCTTGCACATGATTGGATGATAAATTCAGCAGAAAAAAGGTAAGCATATACAGATGTAATCAAATAGACTTAAGGCTCAAAGGTAATCAGGAATTATAATATATAAACACCAAAGAGAAGAATAAGTGAGCGCCTAAAGGTTACAGCAGCTGGCACACAAGGTGACACCACAAACCTTGTGTACCAAATATAAGAAACATCTACCTTGTGTAGTGAAAAGACACTGCCACTATTTCACTCTCCTTATGCACTCACCAGAAATTAATGGAATATATACAGCCAGTATGTGAGGAACACTATCTGGATATCCACCGCGTGAGAAAAAACCAATGTGATCACTCCTCCACCATTTATGCACTCACCAAAGGTACATAGTATGCATGCATATCATGACCCACTTGCACTTGAATGGTTTACATTGTCTCCATAGTTCACAATGTAAACGTCAAGGTACACTTAAGATGCTAGAAAAAAGTTTACCGCACGGAGCCAGAAATATTATAGTGTGGTATTTATTGCACTAGGTTTAAAAATTACAAAAGCTACAGCATATATATATATAGGTATATATATATATATATATATATATATATATATATATATATATATATGTATATATATATATATATGTATGTATATATATATATATATATATATATATATATATATATATATATATATATATACCATCAAATAAAAACAAACAATCTCGGCCGGACTTACTAAGATGGCACCCCAGTAAAAGGAAACAGCAGCTGGTAAATCTTAAAATGTGCCCCATTGTCCATCCTTGGATTAGGATAAGGACTTATTAAAAAGTTTGGGCTTTTTTTAATCGTTTTTGGCTAGGGCAACTATGTGGATTGACATCCCTGGTCTCCAACAAAATGGCCATTTTACAATTTCCGGTTTCCACTTTTTTCCAATTTCCATCTCATCAGCGGGCTGTTTAACAGATTCTGAGTGGTGATATCAGTAAGAGGCATACCTTGATTATGTGCACCTGCACTAAATGCATTGGGAAGGGGCTTACGTGTTGATGTCACTCCGCTGTTTCCGTTTCCTGGGACATCGCCCATCTTAGTAAGGCCAGTCAAGATTGCTTTTTCTTCTCAGTCTGGAAGATCTTCATATTTTATTGGACTTTTGATAGACTTTTTTGAATGTTATTTAACACTGTATATTTTGAGTGCTGCATTTTGCTATTTGTTTAGGAATTATAATATATAATTACATTTTGGGTGAGCAGAATTTCTGTTGAACACTATTACCCCAATTATATCTCTCATAAAAGCTTATAATAACCTCTCTATGTTAAAAGATTAACAAAAAAGCCACTGGATGCTCAATAATGTATCAGATAATGTATAAATATTACCTGTGATTGTTAGATATTCTCATAATGTCCATAGAAGCGGGTAAAGAAAAACTTGGAGAACTGTTTATTCTCTAAAAGAGGAGTAAGGTATAAAGAGAATGTTATATTTACTTTACAGAATCCATAAGTTGGTGATCGATGATGTCCGACCAGAAGATGAAGCCGACTACACATTTATCCCTGATGGATTTGCTTTGACTCTCTCTGCCAAGCTCAACTTCCTTGGTTAGTAGTGTGCTTCTTAGAATAGTACATTAGACAATTGCATTATATTTAAATCTCCAAGCTAACCTACCTTCTCTCTGTACCATAAGCATGAAATAAGAAGAGGTCACCTAATTTATTTAATCTTAGTTACATGTTTAAAGTGATTCTAAAGGTTAGTTTTTTTTTAAAATAACAAACATTTCATATTTATCCAAAACCATTGCACAGAGCAGCCCCAGTCCTCCTCTTCTCGGGTCCCCTGCCAGTACTCCTGGCTCCTTCACCTGCCAAGTGCCCATCATACCAAGCTGCTTGCTATAGGGGCACTCATGCAGGTTTGCACCCGAGCCGACTCTGTGTGTCCATAAGAGACACAAAGTATGGCTCAGACCTGCCCCCACTCCCTTCTCAATGGCTGTAACTGACAGCAGCAGGAAACAATGGAGAGAGCTTTGGTTCTTCTCGTACACATCACTGGATCGAGATTGGGTTCAGGTGAGTAGGGGGGGGGCTGGGTGTAACTGCACTCAGAAAGTTTTTTACCTTCATGCATGGAATGCATGAAGGTAAAAAAAACCTTTCGTCTTTACAGCCACTTTAACATTATTTTCAAGAAATCAAAATGACTGAGCTCCAAATGACTGAGCTCAATCATTGCAGTGAAGAGTATTGTGGATGTTCACTTCCATCCTTGTGGCAGCAGCATAGGAAAGGCCACCTTCTATTTCTATTGCTCACAAAGTCAAGTCCATAAAAAAAGGATTTGATGAGTTTAGTGTAGAGGAACTCAACCAATCTGTGTAGGACCCCAATCTCAACCCTACAGAACACCTTTGAGATGAATTTGAATACTGATTGCAAGCCAGGTCTTTCCTTCCGAAGTTAGTGCCAAAAGGATACAGGCTGTTCCAACTCCACAATAGTGCTCTTGGTTTTGGAATAGGATATCTAACAATCCTGTATAGGTATGGTGTGTAGGTTTCCACAAATATTTGAATAGTCTCTAATTTCTGTAAACTCAATAGTCAGCCACACCATAAACTATGCCATAGCATGGCAAAGTTTAAGGATCTGTGATCGTAGCAAATCTAAAAAGAACATTTAGTTTTATAATATATGTAAAGCCGAAATTCTTTCTAGTTTTGCATAATTATGATTTTTTTTTTTCTAATTCTGAATTTGCCGGTGTCCTTAATGGGAAACTCACCATTTCCATTTGTCCTGGTGCCCACTGTTAAATTTCACAGTGATTACAGGGATAGGAATAGATAAGAAATCTTCCAAAGGGGAGACCAGTGTGGTTAACACACTACGAGATAAATTCCCCTCACTTTGGAGAGATTCTCTTTCACTTCAAGTTAAGTATCCAAGGCCAGAAGTGAAAAGAAAATCTCCATAGGACACCAACAGGGATTTAACCCTGTACTACACTACCAAAACACTTTGTAAACGATTTAAGAACTTTTACCATGTCCATAGTACAATACTTCATAGTGCACACTTTGTACAATGGTCAACATTGTAAAATAATTTCTGGGGGTCTTTTGTTTATGAAGCAGTTCACCTAAACCAATGAACTGCAATACTGAAGTCAGGATCATGGTGCAATACAATCTAATTGTGCCATGCAGGTACTGTAGTTACTAAATTGGAGCATTAAAATGTTCAGGGTAATGAAGAGACTATACTTACAGTATGTTGCAATTTAACGTGGCACATGTGTAGACTGTTGATCACTTGATCCTTAGTCACCCCCCCCCCCCTCACCATTCAATGTTTCCTACCCTTACTGTGTACTTCCAGTTTGCCCTTTCAATTTGAGATCTCACTCTCCTCTGCAGGGACAGCAATTCGATTGTTTCAGAACGTCAAGTGCTATTTCTGCTCTTCACCAGATTTGGATTAGCTCAGATAACTAATCAAAAGCCAGTTGGCATATACGTAATTTCAAAAAATATGTACCAAACTTTTGCTGCTAAAGACAGGGAGGCACCACTATCCTGGTGTCCTGGCATAGAAATTAGCATTTAATAAGGTAGGGCAGATGTTACAGACACAGTGTAGGTGGTATACAGAATTGGTGGTAGGTATCTTGGGAGAAGACCCTGATCTAGCCTTGCTGCTACTTACACAAATGATTCAAGTTTTATATTACATTTTTACAGTGTAGTTTAGCAAATATATCTTTTAAAAAAGGATTCATCTCTATGGGTAATATACATACTTTGCCTGTTCTCCAGTTTTTACAGGGTAGACCCACCCCCTTCTATATTCAAAGCTAAACTCCAGACTTCCTTTCAGTCTAGCACAGTTGTACAGGCTCCTCCCCTGTACTGAAACTGATTACTCTGATTTCACTGCATTCTGTGAGCTTCTCACAATGTGCACTAGAAGATGCAGCATGTCAGATCTCTCTCTTTCTCTCCCTCTCCCCCCTTCTCCCCCCCCCTCTCTGTCTCCCCTTCTCTCTCCCTCTCCCCCTCTCCCTCTATCCCCCTCTCCCTCTCTCTCACCCCCCTCTCTCTCTCCTCCCCCTTCATCCCCCCTCTCTCCATATCTCCCTCTCTCTCCCTCTCTTCCTCTCCCCCTCTCCCTTTCTCTCTCTCCCTCTCTCTCCCTCTCTCCCTCTCCCCCTCTCTCCCTCTCTCTCTCTCCCCCTCTCTCACTCTCCCCCTCTCTCTCCCCCTCTCTCTCTCTCTCACTCTCATTCCCCCCTCTCTCTCCCCCCTCTCTCTCATCCCCTCTCGCCCCCCCTCTCTCTCACTCTCTCTTCCCCTCCTTTTCCCCCACCTTTCTCTCTCTCTCTCCCTCTTCCCCTCTCCCCCTCTCTCCCTCTCTCTCCCTCTCTCTCTCTCTCTCTCCCTCCCTCTCCCCCTCTCTCTCTCTCTGGCGGGCATTGTTTGGTGGGTATGTCTGCCATAATGTGCTAATATGCAGTGCATGTTATGTGGCATATGTACATTACACCAGGTTTCAATGTGGTTCAGGAGCTGACACAAGGTGGATGCCTCTATTATTAGGTGTTCTTGTCAAGCAGTGTAGCACCATTGTGCAGGGACATTTTTGCCATGCATTAATAGAAGAGAAATTTCACTCTCTAAACACCATTCTGTGCAATGTCATTGTGATAACATATAGTCCTACTCTCGCTAAAATATGTATTTTTCTCCTTTTTTCACAGAGATCAAAATTGAATATGTTCCTCGTCAAGGTAAGCCTTACAGCATATCCGGAACAGTGGAAATCTGCAATTTCTTTAATCCCTATATGCAATACAATGCTCTCCTGCATCTAGTGGCTTTTACTATTACTTATATCCTAGTTCCAGATTTTGCAGCACCACCTGTAGCCCTATAAATCTTTGGAAAACCATTGTTTTTTAATACTTTGGCTTTAGGCCACCAACAACTAATACTGACAATGGAACTAATTAAATATATTTCATATGGGAACTATGAGAAACAGGGATTGTTACTAAAATGAGTCCCAGATACTTTATTTAAAGGACTTAGACATCGCTTTTATTAATTGACTGAAAAATTGTTTAGTAGAAGGAAAATTATTAATTTATAATTAGACCAATAGTAGATATATAGATGTAGATCTATATCAGAAAAGAAAAAAAATATGTTTTTAAAGTTAATCTAAATGTTGAAAAAATAGCAATATATTTTGAAATAATACACACAGGAATATGCTACCTGCAAATATTATATATATTTGTATTAGTACTACATTTAGTACAATGTTAGGCATACCCCAAAAATTAAAACAAACCACTGACCCTAGACTGTCACTGAAGCAAATCCAATAGGCAATGCAAATATTTAAAGTGGTCATACAGCAAAACCTCACTATAATTTTAGATAAAAAAGCAATCATTCCGTTTCCTTGGGATATGTCAACTGGCAAAAGGGTCATTTTCCAAGGCCCACCTTTTCTTCTCTGACAATGAGGAAGCTTACTTTAATATTTGGCACAGGGAATTATGTGTCCCTTTTAATTCCCTTTTAATTGATTATAATTATGTCATTTACCCTACAGAAGTTAGTATAAACGCAATAAGGGTACTGCTGTTAAGGGAGACTGCCTAGGTTGCCATTGAGAGCCTAATGCCCCGTACACATGAGCAGATTTTCCATCTGAAAAATCTTGGATGGTTTTTCCGACGGAATTCCGCTCAAGCTTGGCTGGCATACACACGGTCACACAAAAGTTTGCTGAACTTTCGACCGCCAAGAACACGGTGACGTACAACACTACAATGAGCCGAGAAGATAAAGTTCAATGCTTCCGAGCATGCGTCAAATTGTTGCTGAGCATGCGTAGGAATTTTGGGCATCGGAATTGGTACAGACGATCGGAATTTCCGATCTAAACCTTTTCCGACTGAAAAATTGACAATCTGCTCTCAATCTTTTGCTGGCAGGAATTCGGCCAACAAAAGTCCGATGGAGCATACACACGACCAAAAGCTCTCATCGGTCTTTTGCTGGCCGAATTTCCAATCGTATGTACTCGGCATAAGTTATTATAAGACTACAACATCCCTTAAAGCTGAACACCAGGCAAATAGTTAAATACAAGTACATACATTAAATACATGTATGGGGGCTGTTTTATCTGTAAAGAAAAAAATATTCCTGCCTATCCAGTCCCAAAATTTACACAGTTCTTCCAGAGAGCACAGCCGCATGGATGACACCATTTTCTCTGTTACAGTAATGGACTGGAGAAAGGAGAGAGTGGTGTTTTCTCTCCACCTCTAAACTGCTGACTAAAAAGAGCAGGATGATACTGATAAGTTCTTCTCTCTGCTAATTTTCTTCCTATCAGCATGTTCTTTATCAGCACATTTGAATGCAGCACGCCACATTGACCTCCAGCCCTTCTTCTTCCTGGCTAAATGCTGCTATACAGGGGATTAAATTAGGTTGATACCAATTCAAGTTTAGGTACTTACAATAGACGCATTTGAAAAAAAAAAAAAAATTATGTCATTTATTGTGTGTATCTAAATTTGCCTAGAGTTCAGCTTTAACAGCACATGTTGCACTCAATTAAATGCTTAAACAATAGCCCAATTAATTATGTATAACATGCATTATCTCATACTGACCAATAATGACCGACCAAATGAATGTACTGAACAAATCTTTATACTATACATTTAAAATAAAATATATTTTTTTCACATCCCTAGAACCCCCCAAGATCCACCTTGATTGTTCTGGAGGTGAACATATTAACACTATCATTGTTGTGGCTGGAAACAAACTTCGCTTTGATGTTCCGATCACTGGAGAGCCCGCACCAACAGTTTCATGGTTCAAAGCAGACAAGGCAAGTCAACAGCAATGCTTTCCAATGTATACTTAAAAGGTCAGTGCACCAAATAATAATATTTCATTTTCACATAGATGCTGGTGGGGTGAGTCACATTCTGATTTCTTATATTTCTAGTAGACATGTGCACAGCCAAAAGATTTGTTCATTTTCGTTTCATTAGTTTATAATTTTTTTCGTTTTTCGGGTCATTCGTTATGATCGCCATTCGTAAATTCGTAAATGCGTTCATTCGTACGTTCGTACATTTGTACATTCGTAAATTCGAACATTCGTTCATTCGTACATTTGTTCATTCGTACATTTTTACATTTGTTCATTCGCTAATTCGTACATTCGTAAATTCGTAAATCCGTAAAATCGTACATTTGTAAATTAGAAAATTTGGAAATTTGTAAATTCGAAGATTGAAAATCCAAAAACCCGAAAATTCAAAAATCTGAAATAGTAACTAACAAATACGAATTTATCCAAAGTTATGAATTATCCAAAACGAATGCTGCATCTAAACAAATGTAACGGAACAAATTAATAATAAATAATAATAATAAAATGTTGTTATTATTATTATTGTTATTTATTATTATTAATTCATTACGTTCCATTCCGTTTTTTCGGATCATTTATAACTTCGGATAAATTTGTATGTGTTACGTTCACTAACAGCCAAATTTGAAAGGAAATTACAATACCTATAATTTAAAAGTTACTAGTAATTACTAATAGTTAAGTTATTATTAGTTTACTATTATTTTAGATTTCCGAATTTTCGAATTTACAAATTTACGAATTCACTAATTTACTAATGTACAAATGTACAAATGTACATTCGTAAATTGCGAATGTACGAATGCCCAAATTTACGAATGTCCAATTTTATCGAATTTACGAATATTCAGAAAAAATTCGTTAAACGGGTTTTCGTTAATTCGGATATTCCCGAATTAACGAATTTGTCGAAATTCGTTAAAAAACGAATTCGGAACGAAACGAATTGCACATACCTAATTTCTAGGAAGAACTGGCCGTGTGCTCCTTTCACCAAAAAATGTTCCTCCGGTGTTTAGCATTTTTTCTATATGGTGGTGAACACACAGCTTAAAGTGCAACACCAGTCAAATTGCTAAATACACAGTTGAATACATATAATATATTTTTACTGCTTTACTTGAAAAAATTCCATCTAATTTTTGCCAGCAATTTTTTGTGATAGACACACCTCTGCTAGCCAGTATGATCACTCTTCTACTTTCTGTTTTCGCATTACTGCTTCCTGATTTACTGTCAAAAGAAGGGGCTAGAGGTGGAAAGGTAATACAAGAAGCTATCTGCTAAACCAAGAATATTAAATTACCAGAAAATGTGTGCAATGTAAAAAACATTTTTAAATGACAAGACTGGGTGTACAGAGTTACACATTATTTTGCAGGTAAAGGCACAAACATATATGTATTTCAACTGTGCATTTAGCAGTTTGTCTGGAGTTTCATGTCCTACTCATCTTTTCTGTCTTTATTTCCTAGAATTTTGGATCCATGCTCTGGTCCTAATGATATTTCTTACACAATTTTTAATTCAGTCCTGCAAAACCACAAATGATATTTTAGATTCAAAGGAGCTTAGGTTGAACTGTGGCAAAAGTCAACCTCAAGATTACAGATAACAATAACAACAGGTCCATATTGTGTATATTGTTTAATATGTCCTTATATGTCCCTGTCATTTCAGGAGTTTAAAGACACTGAAGGAAGGGTTCACGTAGAACTTAGAACAGAATTAAGCAGTTTAGTAATTGAAAGTGCAGAACGATCGGATGAAAGCTCATACAACATTGTGGTAACTAATCCAGTTGGTGAAGATAAGGCCACCTTGATTGTCAAAGTTGTTGGTAAGAAGATCATTATTTGTTCCATCTCCATTAAGCATTTTACATACTGCTTAATGCCAATTGCACTTTTAACCTGGATTTTTTTCATCTTTAAGATGTCCCAGACCCACCAGAGAATGTTCGCATCACCAATATCGGTGAGGACTGGGCAAGTGTTATTTGGGAACCACCAAAATATGATGGTGGAAAGGAAGTGACAGGTGAGCAAAACAATCCGTTTTACTGGGTTTCATGTGTAAAATATATAAAGAAAGGGAATTTAAAAAATCCAAGCAAGACACAAAATGTGGTCATATAAATAAAAAATGAGAAGCTATTTTTGCATTTTTTTTCTTGGGAACATAACTTGAATGAAAAATATTTGTAAAATGTTTAGACCAGTAAGAAGAAATAAAGTCTCTTTTCAGACAACATTGTGAGTTATGTACAACAAACTTTCCAACAAACACAGTAAAGTCCCTTAAAGCAGTAGGTTTGGGCCTGAAGTTCTCCAAAACTAGGCTGAGAAAAAATAGACAGAAGAAAAAATCAGGGGTTTTCAAAACAGCCCTATTGACACTTTTCTTCTGGTAGTTAACTTAAGAACTACCTGCTCCTAATTAAGGCAAGCATTTGCACCAGTGACATTGCTGACACATGCAGCAAATTCAGGTAGTCCCTATTACTTCCACTCCAGCAAAGATAGCGACGTCACTACTCAGAGCATGCCATTCTGGTTATGGGAAGCTGTCACTTACATGACAGCTTCCTGCACAAAGCTGTATCCCCCGCCTTATGGCTGTCCACCAGGAGATTCTCTAGCCAAAAGCTAAATGAAACAAAAGGGCCAGGGATACAGTTGATGTCAATATCCAAATACAAGCAAATGGCTTGTCACTGAGTGGGCAGAGTCTGGTGTAGAACTGAGAGGTCAGTTCCCCATCAGGTCAAGTTCATTTTTGATTGACAGTGCACAGCAGGAGGCAGATTCAGAAATTGCTATTGGACTGAATAGCGGCTATAGATTCACCTGTTCCCATGTACTGTCACTCAAAAGTGAAGTGGTCCTGATGGGGAATGAGTCTCTCAGTTCTACATCAGGCCCAGCACTAGGGATGAGCTTAGAGTTCGAGGCAAACTCATGTTCGACTCGAACATTGGCTGTTCGCAAGTTCGCCGAACAGCGAACAATTTGGGGTGTTCGTGGCAAATTCGAATGCTGCGGAACACCCTTTAAAAGTCTATGGGAGAAATCAAAAGTGCTAAATATAAAGGCTTATATGCAAGTTATTGTCATAAAAAGTGTTTGGGGACCTGGGTCCTGCCCCAGGGGACATGTATCAATGCAAAAAAAAGTTTTAAAAATGGCCGTTTTTTCAGGAGCAGTGATTTTAATAATGCTTAAAGTCAAACAATAAAAGTGTAATATCCCTTTAAATTTCGTAGCTGGGGGGTGTCTATAGTATGCCTGTAAAGGGGCGCATGTTTCTTGTGTTTAGAACAGTCTGACAGCAAAATGACATTTCGAAGGAAAAAACCCATTTAAAACTACTCGCGGCTATTAATGAATTGCCGGTCCGACAATACACATAGAAGTTCATTGATAAAAACGGCATGGGAATTCCCCACAGGGGAACCCCGAACCAAAATTTAAAAAGAAAATGACGTGGGGGTCCTCCTAAATTCCATACCAGACCCTTCAGGTCTGGTATGGATTTTAAGGGGAACCCTGCGACAAAAAAAAAAAACGGCGTGGGGTCCCCCCAAAAATTCATACCAGACCCTTATACAAGCACGCAACCTGGCAGGCCGAAGGAAAAGAGGAGGGGACAAGAGTGCGGCCCCCCCTCCTAAACCGTACCAGGCCACATGCCCTCAACATTGGGAGGGTGCTTTGGGGTAGCCCCCCAAAACACCTTGTCCCCATGTTGATGAGGACAAGGGCCTCATCCCCACAACCCTGGCCGGTGGTTGTGGGGGTCTGCGGGCGGGGGGCTTATCGGAATCTGGAAGCCCCCTTTAACAAGGGGACCCCCAGATCCCGGCCCTCCCCCCTGTGTAAAATGGTAAGGGGGTACTTACCCCTACCATTTCACTAAAAAACTGTCAAAAATGTTAAAAATGACAAGAGACAGTTTTTGACAATTCCTTAATTTAAATGCTTCTTCTTTCTTCTATCTTCCTTCATCTTCTTCTTCTGGTTCTTCTGGCTCTTCCTCCGGCGTTCTCGTCCAGCATCTCCTCCACGGCGTCTTCTATCTTCTTCTCCTCGGGCCGCTCCGCACCCATGGCATGGGGGGAGGCTCCCGCTCTTCTCTTCATCTTCTTCATCTTCTTCTCTTCTTCTTTTCTTCTCTTATTCTCTTCTTTTCTTCTTCATTTTCTTCACCGGGCCGCTCCGCACCCAAGCTGGCATGGGGGGAGGCTCCCGCGTCTCCTCGTCTGACGGTTCTTAAATAACGGGGGGGCCACACGGTGACCCCGCCCCCCGCTGACGCACAGGACATGATGGGACTTCCCTGTGGCATTCCCCGTGGACGTCACAGGGAAGTCCCGTCAAGTCACCGTGCGTTAGAGGGGGGCGGGGTTACTGGGTGGCCCCGCCCCCCGTTATTTAAGAACCGTCAGACGAGGAGACGCCGTCACACATCGGGAGCCTCCCTCCATGCCAGCATGGGTGCGGAGCGGCCCGGAGAAGAAAACCTATCAAGCAAGTGAAGAGGATTTCTGCTTTCAAGTAGATTTTTTTCTTAGTAGTAGTATCCAACTTTAAAAAGGATGGATCAAAAAATAATCTTTGAAATCATGGTACAGTAATCTACTGTGTTGAAATACTGTAAGAACAGAGTCATTTGACTAGTTCCAGACAAAGGTAAACATGTTTGGTGGGAGAGAAACTGTGTTTAAATCTATAAGATGTATTCCATTATTCCATTAACAAACCTTTAGTCAGGTGCCTACAGGTGGGTAGTTATTAGTTAAAAGAAAACAGGTATTTGGAAGGGAACCAATATTGGAGCTTACCCGGGGATCACTGCCACATCCCAAATAAGGAAAGAAACCAGAAAGGAAGATGTGCCCCAAGGGGGATAATACGGGCAGTGTGTCACCAGGAAATGAATGAATGGTGCAAACGTCAAAATACACAAATGTTGTTAAAAATTATTACCAAAAGTTTATTGAATACAAAATATACACAAACATATATGATATAAAATCACGTGAGTAGAGGAGACAATGAATAAATGATAATCAAACTGCTAAGGTGCATTGGTATGTCCTTCCAGCAAATTCAGGGATGACCTGCTGGGGTAAGAGTACCGCAGGCACAAGATACTCTACATGTTTCGAAATATGAGAAATTGTGTTCCCTCTATACAATGTATTTCCTTCTTCAGGAGTTTCTGGGGAGCAGTTTTTGATATTTTTCTAGAAAAAAGACAAAGGAATATCTATCTATCTATCTATATATATATATATATATATATATAAGGATGTAAATCAGTCAATGTATTTAGCACCAAAATAGAGTATAAGATCATTATGTCTAGGAGTATAAGAGACTGTTAAATTTCAAATAAGGCATGAGGACAGAACAAAATCTCAGACTGAACAAACAAATAGTGTGTCAATGTACTCACAAAGCATGTGACTCAACAGCATATATATTGTATACAAGTGAACCAAGAGAAGGACTCCCACTTCCTAGAGTCCAGAGGATTGCTACAATTTTTTTAGAAATCCAAGTACTGGATACAGTTTGGTGGATAAGAACCCAGAAAGGAGAGTGTGAGGTGATTTGCAGATTCTGGCCTTGATGATGAACCCCGCAGGGGTGGCAAGCCAGGGCTCACAAGAGCCACCAATGCTGGGCGTACTGCACACACATCTACAAGATCAGAGACAAGGAAAAAGGGGGTTTTGTTTAGAGGGGTATGTATCTCATATTAGAGACATTAATGCTAGTGACACTTTTGTATGCACAAGGATTAGGCTTTAGCAGTGTGTGTCATCACACAGCGAGGTGTGTAGAAAGTCACAGCAAGTGTGTGACAGGCATAGTTAGGATTCACATACCTGGTCTCTGATGTTTTTTAGTGTGGACCTGTCCTGCAGGGAAAACTCACTCCTCTTGGCTTGTATAGCACAGGAGGATGTATGGCAAGCTAGTGCCATATACTCTAACTAGAGTGGGGTGTGGCACTTTGCAGGCCAATCATTGGTTATTAGGGATGAGCTTCGTGTTCGAGTCGAACCCATGTTCGACTCGAACATCGGCTGTTCGACCGTCCGTCGAATTGCGAACGATATGGGCCGTTCGCGCCAAATTCGTGTGGCGCGTCACGGCCCATAATTCACTGCGGCATCGCAGTGCATTGCTGGCTGATGATTGGCCAAGCATGCACTATGACCCGCATGCTTGGCCAATCACAGCGCCGTCAGTAGAGAGAGCTGTAACTGGCCAAAGCCAGGGTGGCTTTGGCCAATTATGGCTCAGGGGATTTAGTACACACCCCACACTATATAAGGCCGCCTGCACGGCGGCCCTGTGTAGTGTGTGTTCCGGTGTGCTGAGCGATAGAGAGAGAGAGAGACAGTGTCATTTGATTTGAGTTAGATAGATTAGGCAGAACAGTCAGTCAGTTAGCTGCACTTACAGTGTATTGTGTATATATATGCATCCCAGGTGTTGCATATATATATATACACTGTATTCAGTTTAGCTAGATCCGTTCCTGTTATCTTCTATCTAGACTATTTACATTCAGTGCAGTGTGTCCTGCTCACAGTGTTCAGCTAGATCCGTTCCTGCTATTTACATTCAGTACAGTGCTTCCTGCTCACAGTGTTCAGCTAGATCCGTTCCTGCTATTTACATTCAGTGCAGTGCGTGCTGCTCACAGTGTTCAGCTAGATCCGTTCCTGCTATTTACATTCAGTGCAGTGCGTCCTGCTCACAGTGTTCAGCTAGATCCGTTCCTGCTATTTACATTCAGTGCAGTGCGTGCTGCTCACAGTGTTCAGCTAGATCCGTTCCTGCTATTTACATTCAGTGCAGTGCGTGCTGCTCACAGTGTTTAGCTACATCCGTTCCTGCTGTTTACATTCAGTGCAGTGCGTCCTGCTCACAGTGTTCAGCTAGATCCGTTCCTGCTATTTACATTCAGTGCAGTGCGTCCTGCTCACAGTGTTCAGCTAGATCCGTTCCTGCTATTTACATTCAGTGCAGTGCGTCCTGCTCACAGTGTTCAGCTAGATCCGTTCCTGCTATATACATTTAGTGCAGTACGTCCTGCTCACAGTGTTCAGCTAGATCCGTTCCTGTTATCTTCCTACTGACAGGCAGGCTTGTCTGGTTACAGTATATAAAGCTACCTGAAGAAAATTACAGGTGTTCTTTTTGATCCTATTAGTACCACGGTCAGGCAGCTAGACTATTTACATTTAGTACAGTGTGTCCTGCTCACAGTGTTCAGCTAGATCCGTTCCTGTTATTTACATTCAGTGCAGTGCGTCCTGCTCACAGTGTTCAGCTAGATCCGTTCCTGCTATTTACATTCAGTGCAGTGCGTCCTGCTCACAGTGTTCAGCTAGATCCGTTCCTGCTATTTACATTCAGTGCAGTGCGTCCTGCTCACAGTGTTCAGCTAGATCCGTTCCTGCTATTTACATTCAGTGCAGTGCGTGCTGCTCACAGTGTTCAGCTAGATCCGTTCCTGCTATTTACATTCAGTGCAGTGCGTCCTGCTCACAGTGTTCAGCTAGATCCGTTCCTGCTATTTACATTCAGTGCAGTGCGTCCTGCTCACAGTGTTTAGCTAGATCCGTTCCTGCTATTTACATTCAGTGCAGTGCGTCCTGCTCACAGTGTTCAGCTAGATCCGTTCCTGCTATTTACATTCAGTGCAGTGCGTCCTGCTCACAGTGTTCAGCTAGATCCTTTCCTGCTATATACATTTAGTGCAGTACGTCCTGCTCACAGTGTTCAGCTAGATCCGTTCCTGTTATCTTCCTACTGACAGGCAGGCTTGTCTGGTTACAGTATATAAAGCTACCTGAAGAAAATTACAGGTGTTCTTTTTGATCCTATTAGTACCACGGTCAGGCAGCTAGACTATTTACATTTAGTACAGTGTGTCCTGCTCACAGTGTTCAGCTAGATCCGTTCCTGTTATTTACATTCAGTGCAGTGCGTCCTGCTCACAGTGTTCAGCTAGATCCGTTCCTGCTATTTACATTCAGTGCAGTGCGTCCTGCTCACAGTGTTCAGCTAGATCCGTTCCTGCTATTTACATTCAGTGCAGTGCGTCCTGCTCACAGTGTTCAGCTAGATCCGTTCCTGCTATTTACATTCAGTGCAGTGCGTCCTGCTCACAGTGTTCAGCTAGATCCGTTCCTGCTATTTACATTCAGTGCAGTGCGTGCTGCTCACAGTGTTCAGCTAGATCCGTTCCTGCTATTTACATTCAGTGCAGTGCGTCCTGCTCACAGTGTTCAGCTAGATCCGTTCCTGCTATTTACATTCAGTGCAGTGCGTCCTGCTCACAGTGTTTAGCTAGATCCGTTCCTGCTATTTACATTCAGTGCAGTGCGTTCCTGCTCACAGTGTTCAGCTAGATCCGTTCCTGCTATTTACATTCAGTGCAGTGCGTCCTGCTCACAGTGTTCAGCTAGATCCGTTCCTGCTATATACATTTAGTGCAGTACGTCCTGCTCACAGTGTTCAGCTAGATCCGTTCCTGTTATCTCCTACTGACAGGCAGGCTTGTCTGGTTACAGTATATAAAGCTACCTGAAGAAAATTACAGGTGTTCTTTTTGATCCTATTAGTACCACGGTCAGGCAGCTAGACTATTTACATTTAGTACAGTGTGTCCTGCTCACAGTGTTCAGCTAGATCCGTTCCTGTTATTTACATTCAGTGCAGTGCGTCCTGCTCACAGTGTTCAGCTAGATCCGTTCCTGCTATTTACATTCAGTGCAGTGCGTCCTGCTCACAGTGTTCAGCTAGATCCGTTCCTGCTATTTACATTCAGTGCAGTGCGTGCTGCTCACAGTGTTCAGCTAGATCCGTTCCTGCTATTTACATTCAGTGCAGTGCGTCCTGCTCACAGTGTTCAGCTAGATCCGTTCCTGCTATTTACATTCAGTGCAGTGCGTCCTGCTCACAGTGTTTAGCTAGATCCGTTCCTGCTATTTACATTCAGTGCAGTGCGTCCTGCTCACAGTGTTCAGCTAGATCCGTTCCTGTTATCTTCCTACTGACAGGCAGGCTTGTCTGGTTACAGTATATAAAGCTACCTGAAGAAAATTACAGGTGTTCTATCCCAGCTTAGTGCAGCTACAGGCCATTAGTATGTCTGGAAGGCCAAGAAGGAGAGGCAGACAGTCACAAGCCAATAAGAGAGGGCAAGCAGGCTCTGTGTCTAGTGCTGGTCGTGGAGACGGTGCATCCTCATCAGCACGTGGCCATGGGACACGCTTGGCCTTTTTTTCGGCAGCTGGCCGTGTTGAGCCGCAACATGCGGAAGACTTGGTCGAGTGGATGACCAAGCCGTCCTCATCCTCCTCATCCTCTCTCACCCATGCCCAGGGTGCTTTGTCTGGCAAAGCAGCGGCCTCTTCCCTCAGCTCAATGTCATCAGTGACTCCTTCCCTAGCCCCACCATGTCCTCCTGAGGATTCCCTCGAACTGTTTGACCACAGTGTTGGGTACATGCTCCAGGAGGATGCCCAGCGTTTGGAAGGCTCTGATGATGATACTGAGCTCAATGAAGGCAGTAACATGAGCACGGACAGAGGGGGTGCCCAAGAAGGACAGCAATCTGGCAGTCATGCTCCCCCTGCTGCAGCATACTGCCAGGTTTGCTCCAGTGATGAGGAGGGAGGGGATGATGAGGTCACTGACTCAACGTGGGTGCCTGATAGGAGAGAGGAGGAGGAGGAGGAGGAGGAGGAGGTGGCACATCACCAACTAGGCAGGATGCCCTCCAGGGGCCAGCCTAAGGGCAGCACATTGACTGCATCACACCCCAAAGCTCCACATGTGCAGGGCGCTGCAGTCTCTGCGCGTTATTCAAAAAGTTCTTTGGTGTGGGCCTTTTTTGAGACGAGTGCATCAGATCGCACCGCTGCTATTTGCAATATATGTCTCAAGCGTATCTCGCGTGGCCAAAACATCTCCCGCTTGGGTACCACATGCTTGACCAGACATATGTTGACCTGCCATGCAGTTCGTTGGCAAGCGTATCTAAAAGACCCACACCAAAGAACAAAGACGATCTCTCCTTGCTCCTCATCAGCTGAGATTTCCAACCCCACTAGACCTTCAGTCCTCTCTGCGACCTGCAGTGAGAGGAATGAAGGTGTAGAATTAGGTGTGTCACAGCCAAGTACTTATGGGCAATCTGCTTTGGGTACACCGACGTCAGATTGTACCAGGCAAATTTCCCTGCCCCAGCTGCTGCACCGCCGAAAGAAGTTTGCTCCCAGCCATCCACATGCCCAGCGGTTGAATGCTAGCTTGGCAAAATTGCTAGCACTTCAACTGCTGCCTTTTCAGTTGGTAGACTCTGCCCCCTTCCGTGAGTTTGTGGAATGTGCGGTTCCTCAGTGGCAGGTACCCAAACGCCACTTTTTCTCACGGAAGGCGATTCCGGCTCTCTACCGGCATGTGGAAGGCAATGTCCATGCCTCGCTGGACAGGGCGGTCAGCGGTAAGGTGCATATTACCGCTGACTCATGGTCCAGCAGGCATGGACAGGGACGTTACTTAAGTTTCACGGCGCATTGGGTGACTCTGCTGGCAGCTGGGAAGGATGCAGGACAAGGTGCAGTAGTGTTGGAGGTTGTTCCGCCACCACGCCTCCAAAATGCTGATTGTGACACACCTCTCTCCTCCACCCCCTCCTCTTCTTCTTCCTCCATGGCCTCTTCCTCGGAACCAGCGGTGCTCCGTAGGCGTTCAAGGGGCTACGCAAGTACGCAGGCCAAAAGATGCCATGCGGTGCTTGAGCTGGTGTGCTTGGGGGACAGGAGCCACACTGGGGCAGAGGTTCTGTCAGCTCTGCAGGGGCAGGTTCAGAGGTGGTTGACGCCACGCCAACTTAAGGCAGGAATGGTGGTTTGCGACAATGGCACCAACCTCCTCTCTGCCCTCCGACAGGGACAACTGACCCATGTGCCCTGTTTGGCTCACGTCCTTAACTTGGTGGTGCAGCGGTTCTTGGGCAGGTACCCGGGCTTACAGGATGTCCTGAGGCAGGCCAGGAAAGTCTCTGTGCATTTCCGCCGGTCATATAATGCCAGTGCTCGGCTGACGGACCTCCAAAAGGAGTTTAACCTGCCCAAGAACCGCCTAATCTGTGACATGCCCACCAGGTGGAACTCGACGTTGGCCATGCTGCAGCGGCTGCACACGCAGCAGAGGGCCATCAATGAGTACCTGTGCGACTATGGCACCAGGACAGGGTCAGGGGACCTTGGTTTTTTTTCCCCACGCCAGTGGGCCATGATCAGGGATGCATGCACTGTCCTGTCACCATTCGAGGAGGCCACGAGGATGGTGAGCACTGACAGTGCATGCATCAGTGACACTGTCCCCCTTGTCCACCTGTTGGAGCACACGCTGCGTGGGATAATGGACAGGGCACTTGAGGCAGAACAGAGGCAGGAAGAGGAGGACTTCCTTAGCTCTCAAGGCCCCCTTTATCCAGACAGTGTTCCTGCGTGCCCGCCGATCACACAGGAAGAGGACGAGGAGGAGGAGGAGGAGGAGGAGGAAGATTGTGTCAGTATGGAGGTGGAGCCTGGCACTCAGCATCAGCAGTCTTTAAGGGATCAGTCCCAAGGAACACATGGACTTGTACGTGGCTGGGAGGAGGTGGCTGCGGACGTTGTTGTCCTTAGTGACCCAGAGGACTCCGGACCGAATGCCTCAGCAAACCTACGCTGCATGGCCTCCCTGATCCTGCAAAGCCTGCGTAAGGATCCTCGTATTCGTGGTATCAAGGAGAAGGACCAATACTGGCTGGCAACCCTCCTTGATCCACGTTACAAGGGTAAGGTTGCGGACCTTATCTTGCCATCGCAGAGGGAGCAGAGGATGAAACATCTTCGGGAGGCCTTGCAGAAAGGTCTGTGCAACGCGTTCCCAGAGACTGGGAGGTTACAAACTCCTGTTTCTGGACAACGTGTTGCTGAGGCTTCGGTCAGTCAAAGAAGGAGCGGTGGAGAAGGTGGCCGTCTGACCGATGCGTTCAGACAATTTTTTGGTCCGCAGCCCCAAGGTATGATCGGTTCCAGCAACCATCGCCAGCGTCTGTTTTACATGGTGCAGGAATACCTAGGGGCAAGATCAGACTTGGACACCTTTCCCACCGAAAATCCTCTGGGTTACTGGGTCTTGAGGATGGATCACTGGCCAGAGCTTGCACAGTATGCAATTGAGCTACTGGCCTGTCCTGCATCCAGCGTTCTTTCGGAACGCACATTCAGTGCTGCTGGAGGCGTGGTAACCGATCACAGGGTGCGTCTGTCCACCGACTCGGTCGATCGGCTGACCTTCATAAAAATGAATCAGTCTTGGATCACCACCAGCTACCAAGCACCTGATGCAGATGTAACCGAATAATTTTTTTTGAAATCTCAGATCCCTTCAAAGACTGCCTATGCTGATGCTGAGTGACTATCCCTGAGTAATTATCCTCTTCCTCCTCAATCATCACGCTGATAGCTTGTAAGAACATTTTTGGTTCTGGGCGCCACCACCAGTGCCTAAGGCACAATTTTTCAGCCCCTGTTTAACAGGGGCGTGTAATTACAATTTTTGATGTAATACTTTGCAGCAGGGCTCGTTCCTGCATTCCAACTAGAGTGTCTGTGAGGGGTTGCAGTGTTGTGGCACCAGCACCAGTGCCTAAGACCCAATTTTTCAGCCCCTGTCTAACAGGGGCGTGTAATTACAATTTTTGATGCAATACTTTGCAGCAGGGCTCGTTCCTGCATTCCAACTAGAGTGTCTGTGAGGGGTTGCAGTGTTGTGGCACCAGCACCAGTGCCTAAGACCCAATTTTTCAGCCCCTGTCTAACAGGGGCGTGTAATTACAATTTTTGATGCAATACTTTGCAGCAGGGCTTGTTCCTGCATTCCAACTAGAGTGTCTGTGAGGGGTTGCAGTGTTGTGGCACCAGCACCAGTGCCTAAGACCCAATTTTTCTGCCCCTGTCTAACAGGGGCGTGTAATTACAATTTTTGATGCAATACTTTGCAGCAGGGCTTGTTCCTGCATTCCAACTAGAGTGTCTGTGAGGGGTTGCAGTGTTGTGGCACCAGCACCAGTGCCTAAGACCCAATTTTTCTGCCCCTGTCTAACAGGGGCGTGTAATTACAATTTTTGATGCAATACTTTGCAGCAGGGCTTGTTCCTGCGTTTCAACTAGAGTGTCTGTGAGGGGTTGCAGTGTTGTGGCACCAGCACCAGTGCCTAAGACCCAATTTTTCAGCCCCTGTCTAACAGGGGCGTGTAATTACAATTTTTGATGCAATACTTTGCAGCAGGGCTTGTTCCTGCGTTTCAACTAGAGTGTCTGTGAGGGGTTGCAGTGTTGTGGCACCAGCACCAGTGCCTAAGACCCAATTTTTCTGCCCCTGTCTAACAGGGGCGTGTAATTACAATTTTTGATGCAATACTTTGCAGCAGGGCTCGTTCCTGCGTTCCAACTAGAGTGTCTGTGAGGGGTTGCAGTGTTGTGGCACCAGCACCAGTGCCTAAGGCCTAATTTTTCAGCTCCTGTTCAACAGGGGCATGTAATTACAATTCTTGATCTAATATTTCACAGCAGGGCCCTGTGAGGGCTTACAGTGTTTTGGCCACAGCAACACCTAAGGCCCAAATTTCTGCTGAGTATATAGGGTAGGACCCTACTTTCAAACATCTAACTTACAAACGACTCCTACTTGCAAACGGAAGGAGACAACAGGAAGTGAGATGAAATCTACCCCTAAGGAAGGGAAATTCTCTCCTGTAAGAGTTAATATGGGAAAACAATTTTTCCTTTCCACTGATGCTTTCCAATCCTTGTTCCACAAAAAAACACAAATTTTCAAAAAACATTTTTCATTGGGACAAAAAAGTGAGGTGAAATCTTCTGAAGAGGAGGAAAGACGCAAAACAAATGTCACAGGGGTGATAACCCTTCCCTATGTTTTCCAAAAAGCTTAGAAAAGATTTTTTGGCTGGAGCTAAACACATTAAAAATGTTCAAAATTACAAACAGATTCTACTTAACAACAAACCTACAGTCCCTGTCTTGTTTGCACCGCCTGTATACTGCTGTTCAGAGTATATAGGGACCTTTCCTTATTTTAATTTGGGTGCGGGGTTCCCCTTAATATCCATACAAGACCCAAAGGGCCTGGTAATGGACTGGCGGGTACCCATGCCGTTTGTCTCACTGATTTTCATCCATATTGCCATGACCCGACATGACATTAAACCCGCAAGCAGTTTTAAATGAGATTTTTTCCTTTAAAAATGACATTTGGTGCAGGGACTGTTCTAAACATGGGAAACACGCGTCACTTTACAGGCATACTATAGACACCCCCCAGGTACGATATTTAAAGGAATATTTCACTTTTTTTTTTTTTACTTTAAGCATCATTAAAATCACTGCTCCCGAAAAAACGGCCGTTTTTAAAAGTTTTTTTTGCATTGATACATGTCCCCTGGGGTAGGACCCGGGTCCCCAAACCCTTTTTAGGACAATACCATGCAAATTAGCCTTTAAAATGAGCACTTTTGATTTCGAACGTTCGAGTCCCATAGACGTCAATGGGGTTCTAACGTTCGTGCGAACTTGCGGTCCGTTCGCGGGTTCTGGTGCGAACCGAACCGGGGGGTGTTCGGCTCATCCCTATTGGTTATTGGGGCAGTGTAGGCTGGAATAATGGCAATACAGCTGATTGTCAGCCAGACCGGAACATATTGTCCGGCGGAGAGATCAGCTGTGTGCAGACACGCTAGTGGCGTCCGCCCACTGTAGCTCCTCGGCCTGGGCGACAGCCGACGCCACCGCGTCATAGGGCGCGGTGACGTCATTCGTCGATAGAAGCCGCCGACACGGAAGAGAAGCAGTCTGATGGGGTGAGAATGGAAGATCCCCAATGCGCAGGCGCGAGACAGGACGTCAGGCGCCTGCGCGTCAGCGCTGCTGAGAAGATGCCTCTGTCCCCAGGGATGGGAAACAGAGGCCTTTCCGTGCCGGGGAGCGCCAGCGAGCCATCCCCACGGGTACAAAAAGCAAGGCTACGTCTGCAAATGCAGTAGTTTCATTGGTGTAGATGTTTTTAAACAAGAAATAGATTTAACTTGTGTTGGACTGTTCAGAAGCAGGAGTTCCATCTTTACAGTGCGACCCTGGAAAACCCACAAGCATATGTAAATTTTACACACACAGTACATATATTCATATAAGCTGGACAACAGGGCTACTGTGATTGATTAATCTAGTGAGTACATATTGTTTTTGAACATAGTGACAAATACTTGGCCCAAAGACACATCAGTATGAGCTCAACATAAAGACTAATAAAAAACATAATAAAAAATAATGGAGAAAAGTTGAGAAAAATTAGAATAACAAACGTGGGGAAACAATGCATCAGCTCGGCACGTGTAACCTGCACTGGGCATAGGGATAATACAAAGAATCACAAAAGATGCAGGAAATTGTGCTAAATACATTGACTGATTTACATCCTTTTATATATATATATATATATATATATATATATATATAGATATAGATATTCCTTTGTCTTTTTTCTAGAAAAATATCAAAAACTGCTCCCCAGAAACTCCTGAAGAAGGAAATACATTGTATAGAGGGAACACAATTTCTCTATATTCCGAAACATGTAGAGTATCTTGTGCTGCGGTACTCTTACCCCAGCAGGTCATCCCTGAATTTGCTGGGAGGACATACCAATGCACCTTAGCAGTTTGATTATCATTTATTCATTGTCTCCTCTACTCACGTGATTTTATATCATATATGTTTGTGTATATTTTGTATTCATTAAACTTTTGGTAATAATTTTTAACAACATTTGTGTATTTGACATTTGCACCATTCATTCATTTCCCGGTGACACACTGCCCGTATTATCCCCCTTGGGGCACATCTTCCTTTCTGGTTTCTTTTGGTAGTTATTAGTTAGGGAGCATGGGCTGCCTAGGTAGAGAAGGGTTAACACTGGGTCTGTCGGTTTACCAGGCTTTTTGGGTTCTGCCCTCCACCCTGTTTGGCATATGAATTAGGGGGAAGGCCAGGCTCAGAGACAGTAGGGACGCATGGGAAAGAGGAGAAGATCCAGCCCGGGAGAAGATGTAATCCGGAGTAACCCTCGTTCACCCCCACCCTAAGGGAACCCATCTGAAAGACAATTAATGGACCTCTTCCTGCAAAGAAATCTTCCTTATTCAAAAGGGTGCATAGTGACACATGGCGTATCTGAAGAACAGGGCCTGTAAAGCACACACGGGGTACAGGAGGAAGGCCACCACAAAGGGTTAACTCAGCAAGAAAGTCAGAGTAGGAGAACAATTGCCACTGGTAACCATGTACTGGTGAAAACAATAGCAGCCAACCAGCGAGGAGTGGTACCACGCTTGGGTGAAAGGTCCTCCAAAAGCAAGGGGGGGTTGATATGCTACCTTCCTCCCTAGTGGTTGGTTCCCCACAAAGTAACTGGGACCGAACCCACGGTATGGAGACCCCATGTATCCAGCCACAAGGTATGGGAGAGAGAAGTAGTTAATTATGCGTATGCATGTGGTCCACCCTAGTGCATGGCAGGACCCTATTCTGTCACTGGGAGTGAGGTGGAAGAGATATACTGTTCTAGTGGAGAGGCCATGGGTTCAGAAGTGTGTCCCTCCTAATTGCAACCTAAATCAGGAGAAGATGTATAGAACTCTGTAGGTTACACAGCTGCACACAGTGTATCTCTAAGCTGGGGTTCTGCCCTGATGTTACCTTCCACATGGCCTGATGAGCATGTGCACAGGAGGAGAGATGCCCGATGTCCCCACCCACAAGCCTGTCTGATGGGTCCTCAATGTAGTTATTCTCCTGTCCAACTAGAAAATCAGTGTAACTTCTTCAGCCATTAAAGGGTGCCTGAGTAGCTGTGTTTTTATATAGCAATATTTCCCTTTTTACTGGCAATGAAATGCTTGGCATAGTCAGTTCAGTTATTAAAGATGCTACTGATTTTGGAATAGCTTGGGATAATCAAATTCTTAATGACCTCTTAACAAGCTCTCCTGGCTTTCAGAGTTTGTTGTTACAAGCAGAGATTTTTGTTTTGTCTAGAAATCCCCAGAGTAGTAGGGAGTGGGAACAATCCTATCATTTTCTGTATAGAAAAAGGATCAAAGTACTGTATGAGGTCTCAGAGTATCAGCAATCCCTTTGGGAACAATACAATATCTCCTCACCTGTTGTTTTAGGCTAGATTTCTTCCCATCTATGATTAGCCTTGCATTAGTGTTGTAATAGCTAAACCATGAACTTAGCTTTTACTGCAACTGAGATTTTTAGGAGAAAGAGTAATGGTATACGGTATGGTACTATAAAGGATTGCTTCTAACTTTTATCTTAAATATGGTTTTCCCAATTTTTTTTTGTCTTTAGGCTACCTTATTGAAAGGAAAAAGAAGGGCAGCCAAAGGTGGATGAAGATGAATTTTGAAGTCTACACTGAAACTTCATATCAATCAGTAAAGATGATTGAAGGCATCATGTATGAAATTCGAGTCTTTGCAGTCAATGCCATTGGCATTAGCCAACAGGCTAACACTTCTAAGCCATTCATGCCAATCGGTGAGTGATTATTGTATTTTCTTCAATAAACTGTTGACTAAAAGAATTTACAAAAATTATTTAAAAGAATGAGTGGATTTCACTTGAATGTTTGGGCTATATTTTGCTTACATTCTGTAACTGGCAATATTGTTACAGAAAAATATCTGGTAAGAGAATGACACAATCGATTGTTAATGGTTGAATCATGCATTAGTATACAAAATACTGCCAGTCTGTATGTTATTTCTGTCTCTCAGGAGATGTCTACTAGTTACCGGTTAACTGACTGAAAAGAATCAGTTTTTGCTAAGCTAATGTATGAAACTGGAACACAAAAAAGGTAGTTAGAAACAAACTCTTGAAAAAGAATTTTAAACTTTCACTTCATCTCCCAGGGGACCAAGTGCATATAGTACTTGGTCCCATTCTCTTTAGTGGCCCCGCTGTGGACTGAAAGCACCTATTTTGTTGGTCATACTTTTACCCCATTCTGAAGCCCAATATATGGGCATTCTTGTTGGGGGGAAGCACAGCCAGCACTGAGCCCTCCCTCTCTAAGCTAAATGTTCTTTTACTATTTTGAATAAACAATTAGTGCTGCACTGACAACACTGATTATTCATGCATAATAGCAAAAGATCGCCTTGTGATCTATCTCTGGATGCTTGTAAACATAGGCCCGCCATAGATGGATTTGAACCGTGTATGGGCACGCTTAATGTACCAAGTTTACCGATCGATCAACTTGGGTACAATCAGCCTACTGGATGTTACTTAGCAATCATCACTGTCTTCCCCCACCACCCTGCCCAGAGGATACAATGTCTTGGCAGGAGGGATTCCCCTGTCAGTGCTGTCTGTGTTGATGGGGGAATCGCGCAAATTACTTTTTTCTGCAACCCATGGTTACAGGAATGAAATTCGGCCTGCCATACACAGCCCCGGCAGATGGATCACACAGAGCTGAGTGATCTTTCACTATTATGAATGAACAATCAGCAATGATGGACTAGTACTGTGTATGCCTGTTCATTCACAAAAGGGAAAGATCACTCAGAGCTGTGGCACTTTGCAATCCATCTATCAGGGCTGTGTATTTACAAGTAGCTGCTGATAGATCCCTCGAAGGGCCCCTGCTACCAAAGACCAATGCTATCACTCACACATCTGTCTCTGTGCTAGCAATATTTTCAAAAAGCGGGTGGGGGGGCAACAGCTGGAAGGATCCAAATAGGACCAAGTGCTACATGCAGTTGGTACCCTAAAGAGTTAAATAAAACTTTAAATTGTTCCTGAGACTTGAGAATTCTTATGTAGACCCCTTTCACACGGGGGCGGTGTGGGCGTTAGTGGTAAAGTGCCGCTAGTTTTAGCAGCGCTTTACCGCTGTTATAGTGGCGTTATTCTGCCGCTAGCGACTGAAGAAAGGGTTAATAGCGCCCGTGTTGCTTTGCAGGTGCTTTGGCAGTGCTGCCCATTCATTTTAGGGGCGGTGAAGGAGCGGTGGAGGAGGGGTGTATACAGCGCTCTTGCACCGCCCCAAAGATGCTGTTTGCAGGACTTTTTTTCCTGTCCTGAAAGCACACCGCCCCAGTGTGAAAACACTCTGGCTTTCTCAACGGAGTGGCTTGAAAGGCACTTATCAGGCGCTATTATTAGCACTAAACCACCTGAAAAGTGCCTCAGTCTTAAAGTGATACAGTTGCCCATGACAAATAAGTAGGTTTCCAGTTTCATTGAATAGAAAAACAAAGTAAGGTATTCCTTAGGTCTGTTAGGTAATGGCTTCTATTTCTTTGACCAAGTCCTTCCTTTTTCATCCTATGTGGATGCTGTTGTTTAGCGAGTAAAATAATAATAGTGAATAGAACATACTGTACACTTTGAAGGAGCAGTGTTGTAACTTCTGGACAAGAAGTACTTATGACTACATTAACACCTTCTCCACTCCTCAGACAAAGCTTATAACAATGCAAACTGATAACAGTACAGCTGAGGCTTAGGAAGTTATAAAGCTTACAAGATGTCTGACGGGGTCAAACAGTATTTTTTGCACTTATTGAACAGATATTACAAAGTACAGTACTTTCAATGGTGTTGTATATTTAACAGACCAAAAGGGAGCAAATAAGGGAAATTCATTGTTGGGGTGTACATATACTTTAAGCATCAACCCTTAAAGACCTCCACTTAGCAGAGGATTCAGGGGAAATACGTGTTAAAAATTAGTATTGCTCAACTGTATGGTCCTAAACTACCAATTCCAAGTTCTTGTGTGATCTACAGAAAACATCTGCATTTCCCTCATATATCATGTGTCTGGCTCATATAAGCACAAATAATTCAAGATAAATGGCTAAGAATGCAATTAAAACATTAACACTATCTGTTTATCAGCTCCTACTAGTGAACCTCTACATCTGACGGTTGAAGATGTCACTGACACCACCTGCACATTGAAATGGAGACCACCAGATCGTATTGGAGCTGGAGGAATTGATGGTTACCTAATTGAGTACCGTAAAGAAGGATGTAAGTTCACAGAGGTTTATAACTTGAGCAGTCAGATTGTCACACATCACTAGCAGGAGCATCCAGTATTTTGTATTTGGAATCAAGTTTTATTCTCATAATTATTTCATACTAATATTCCATTAGTTGTATCATTTTTTTAAATTCAGATAGTCTTGTTTCTTTTAAATTAAAAACTAGTACCACTAATGTGGAATTTATTTTAAGGGTCGTATACTGTATGTAAGATAAACTTAAAGTGGTTGTAAAGGCTGAAGGTTTTTTTACCTCATTACTTTTTCTATGCATATTACACAATGTACCTCCACAGCTGGCCACCTTTCTATGTCTATGAGTACTTTTAGAAAAAATGTAGTACTTCTTCAATTTGGAAAATTAGCAGAAAAGATTTACGCAATATCTACTTCAATAAGGTGAATATGTAGTAAATGTAATGTAGTAGTACATATCTGCAATACATGCACACTCCCCAATGTTTTATTCCTTTAAACAGACTGCTAGTAAAGAAAAATACTTTCTTCTTTGACATGACACCACAGCTCTAAATTCCTTAGCACATGGTGTCAGTCCCGCCCACTTCATTTCTGATTGGTTACACAGATTCCTCCTCATCTCAATATTTCCCCCTTGTGCACAGACAGAGATCAAAGGAAGTTTTTAGCTCACAGAAATTCTAGCAAAATCAACAGGTATTTTAAAAAGGACAAGTAAAGCCAAAGCTTGATTGGCTGTACTTCTCCTGTGGATCACAGGACTGCAGTTCGTTCTGCACTCCTGTGACCCGTGTTCAGCAGACAGTGGGCTGAAGCCCGCTGTTGGCTGATGTCACAGAGTCAGTCCAGGCTGGGGCAAAATCTGTACAATATGGTCAGGATCTGCCCACAACCCTGGATCTGCACCTGGCTCAGCCTCTCAATGAGCCGCTGAGAGCCTGAGCCAACCTCTCCTGCCCCCTCCACAGCCCAGCGCTCCAGTGAGCGTGGGGGTGCAGAGCAGAGAGCAGTGACTGACAGCTCCCTGCTAGCAAAGCACTAAGAAACGAGCGATAAGCGTTTTTTGATCACTCGGTTCTCAGTGTTAGAACCAGCAAGGGACAGATGCTGCATCAACATAGGTAAGCATGATTCTTGAAAAAAAAATTACTGAACTTCTCTTTTAAATTTATGGAACAGATAAAACACTTTAAATGGTCTATTTAGCAGACCAAAAGGAATCAAATAAGATACGTTCATTGTTAGGGCTTACATAACTTCATCTCTTATCATGTAGTGTGTTCCTCATTTATTTGATTGGTGAATAAATTGTTCATTAACAGAATGGATCTGATGCCAGTTTTTCCTGTAGATAAACAAGAACAAGTACTGAACGTCTTTATGGGGATTAATTAAAGTGATATTAAACCCATGTGACTTTAAGCTCTAAGTAGTGTATGCTAATCTAAACTGGTATTACGTACTGTATATCACTGAATAAAAATCAATGTAAATACCTTTTTTTACTATGATTGTAGCTGAGTAATCTGAGGGCTAAGCCAACATCACTACAAACTGATCAGTGCTCTGACAGGCAGGAAAAAAAAAAGTTCATATGTTCACAACAAAAAAATAAGCCATCAAAAAAAAAAAATACACACACACATATATATATATATGTGAACATATGAACTTTTTTTCTTTCCTGCCTGTCAGAGCACTGATCAGTTTGTAGTGATGTTGGCTTAGCCCTCAGATTACTCAGCTACAATCATAGTAAAAAAAGGTATTTACATTGATTTTTATTCAGTGATATACTGTATATATATTTATTTAATTATTTTGGAGTAACAATAAAATGTGGTCAGGGTAAAAGAAGGAGCAGAGTAATCTGCCAGTCAACAACCTTCACCAACCCCCACATGATGTGAAGGAGGGTTACAGGGGACAGAAAACTGTGAGACATCAGAGCTTCCTAATGATGATTTTGGAGCATGTACAGATGGACTGGCAACGGAGGATACTGAGGACTGCAGGGAATATTGTTGCCACTCTGCATAGGGGTCTCTATGGAGCGGGCAGGATTATTATTATTTCAGGTACTTATATAGCGCCATCAACTTATGCAGTGCTTTACATATAGATTGTACATTCACATCAGTCCCAACCCTCAAGGAGCTTACAACCTAAGGTCCCTAACTCACATTCATACATATACAAGGGCCAATTTAGACAGGATCTGATTAACCTACCAGCATGTCTTTGGATCACCAAGTAATTGGAAATGAACAATAGATTTTTACCAGAAGTGAATAGTCATATATTACCATTTGACAATTTATAGTTTTTTCATCATTTAGACATAATGACACTTTAAAGCTGAACTATAGTATGATTTTAATTGCACAGTCACATTGGTTCAGCTTGGACCAATGTAAGTATGCGTATCTCGTATGCTGTGGAAGCTGCAAATCACTCTAGTAGTCAGCACTACCACAGGGATAGTAGTGATCTTCAAGATCTTGCACCAAACAGCTTCCCTTCTGCATAATAACCACAGGGGGTTGCCTGCTTGGCACTGCTGCCATACGCAGAATGCCTTATTTTTTTTTTTTGCCTAAATGGACACGGTGGGGAAGTATGGCAGTGATATTACAATTTCTACCTTATCCAATAAGAGAAATGAATTGAAAAAAATACAAGACTTTCTGTGAATGGTGGTACTGCCAAGCAAGCAACCCCCTGTGGTTACTATGCAGAAGTGAAAAAACCGCTCAAGACAGGGGCCAAGAAAATTGCTGCTTCACTGTTTTAGAGCTGAATACTACAGTAATTTTCAGCTTCCACAGTGATCACTCAGGTATGAGATGTGTATACTTACTTTGGTCCAAACTGGACCAGTGTAACTATGCAAAAAAAACATACCTATAGTTCAGTATTAAAGTGGTAGTAAACCTAACCTGTTCATTTTCCACCATATAAAGCATTATTAAGCAGTTAACTTATTGCTCTGTGTAGAATCCTTCCTACCTTGTTAGTGTTCATGTAATGCATCCTTTTCTTTTAATTTACATCATCAGCGCATGCGCATTTTGCCAGATTTTTCCGGCATGCTCTTCGTGCCCTAAGTACTATGTTAATATGCCGGTGCTACGTAATTTTTTTTTTCCAGCAGCAGCTCCGAGATTCCGTGAGACTTAGTTCCCATTCACACACGTGAGCATAAGCAGGTCGATCATGGTAATCCCACAATGAAAACGAGGCTTGGCTAAATATTTAGTGCACAGGCTCAAGTTTATAAACCAGGAGAAGAACAAAGGGCGAAAGTCCGGAGCGCATCTGACGCCGAATACAATATTTATGATGGCGGCTGTACCCATAAATAAGTATAGGATTAACACACAAAATAAAAGTAAGAAACATGCGATGGGGCTTGAATTTGCTGCGCAATTGTTTACAATTATTTACTATAACTCCTTCTAAGAAGTTCAGCGGAGGAGAGTCAGAGTTTACTACCGCGTTAAGTTTACACCATTAAAGAAACTACCATTAGAAACTGTCATGCCAAGGTTTAATCATTGGCAGAGGACACTGTACAATGTATTTCTATATGTATTTTCACAGCTACTGAATGGATAACTTCCAACCAAGAGCTGGTAGAAAGATGCGGATTCACTGTGAAGGAACTTCCAACTGGAGAAAAGGTTGAATTCCGTGTGGTTGCAGTGAACATTGCTGGAAAGAGTGAACCAGCATTCATGTCTCAACCTGTCACTATTCGGGAGATTGTGCGTAAGTCTCACAAATAAATCAGACCTCATGCTTCAGATGATATCAGTTTATGCACTCTATATTTTCTTTTTATTATAAAATTTACCAGTACATCACAAAGGAGTGTTTGACAATTATGTTTTTACAGACATACATTAAAAATTAATGAACACCCATTCCAGCTCATGCGCTGAGTTTGCTTTTTGAGGATCACAGGGGCAAAAGAAGGTCTCCCATGGACCCAAAGTAAATAGTGAACAATCAGAATACCCCTTTTAATTTTTTCCTGTTAATGAAAGGTAAAACCTAATTAGATGATTACCGGTATGTTCTCACAATGGGGGTTGTTTTCTCCAGTTTTCAGGAACTAGCTCAGTATATTAAAGAGTACCCTTCATAAAGAGAAAATGCTTCTCAAAGAAAGTCGTAACTCTCCATCTCTTCTTTGCAGCATAGACGTTCCATTGAAATTCTCAGGCGAAAATTTCAGCTTCACTGAGAACAAATATATTGCCCAGGAACACACATGCAGTGTGTGGCATTGGAGTTTTCAAGCTACACACTGCATTTGTTCTAAATTAGTTACTTGCAGTAAAGCTGCAGAATCAGCTTGACTGTTTTGGCATTTGTACCCGAAAATGGGGTTCTGAGAATTGCTACTTTTTTGGACTAACATTTCTTCTCATTGCATGCTTCCTTTTATATATTTGCATAAAAAGTTTTCTTATCATTTGTACTTTATTTTGATTTAACAGAACAACCAAAGATTCGCTTACCTCGCCATCTTAGACAAACCTATATCAGAAAAGTTGGGGAGCAAGTGAATCTAGTTATTCCGTTCCAGGTAACTGCATGCTGGGTGAAAAGGGACACTTTTTATTTTAATGTGACAGTTTTATCAATTCTATATCATTGACATTTACAGGGAAAACCAAGGCCAATAGTTACATGGTCAAAAGAAGGCCAGCCCTTGGACCCAAAAATAATCAGTGTAAGAACTACTGAAGTAGACACTATCCTGTTTATCCGATCTGCTGAACGAAGTCACTCTGGAAAATATAGTCTGACTGTGCAGATTGAAAACATGCAAGATACTGCAGAAATAAACATTCGTGTTGTAGGTAAGTCTATGAGAAAATGGATGATGATGATTGCCGACTACCCCGTAAAGTGTTGCATATAAGCTAATATACCTTTAATACCTTCACATATAGCATACATGAAATTGACAGGTTTGGCTGTGACAAAATGTCTTTGAAAATTGGGACATTTGTGGAAAATTTAACTTTTGCATCAAAATGCCTTGGAGTCAAAGGAAAAAAGGTGAAGTTAAATTTTTTCGGAGGCATTTAAAGGCTACTTTAACCGCTTCCTTACTGGGCACTTAAACCCCCCTTCCTGCCCAGGCCAATTTTCAGCTTTCAGCGCTGTCACTCTTTGAATGACAACTGCGTGGTCATGCAACACTGTACCCAAATCCAATTTTTATCATTTTTTTCCCCACAAAGAGAGCTTTCTTTTGGTGGTATTTAATCACTGCTGGGTTTTTTATTTTTATATAAAAAAAAATAAAAAACACTGAAAATTTTGAAAAAACAAAACAGTGTTATAGTTTTGTTATAAAATTTTGCAAACAGGTAATTTTTCACTTTCATTGATGTGCGCTGATGAGGCTGCACTGATGGGCACTGATAGGCTGCACTGATGGGCACTGATAGCATGCACTGATGGGCACTGATAAGGCGGCACTGATGGACACTGATGAAGCGGCACTGATGGGCACTGATAGGTGGCACTGAGAGGTAGCACTGATGGGTGGCACTGATGGGCGGCACTAAAGGGCATTGATAGGTGGTACTGAAGGACACTGATAGGTGGCACTTATAGGTGGCACTGATGGGCACTGCTAGGTGACAATGATAGGTGGCACTGAGAGCTGGCACTAATAATGAGGCACTGATTGTCAGCACTGATGGGCATTGATGGGTGGCACAGGTGGGCACTGGTAGGTGGCACTGGTTGGCGGCATTGCTATGCACTGGCAGTTGGCACTGGTGGGCACAGATGCGTGGGTGATGTCTTACTCTCTTTGGGACTGCTGTCCCTCTGACACTGTCAGCATGAGCAGAAAAAAGCCAATTACCGATCTTTTGTTTACATCACGTGATCAGCTGTCATTGGCTGACAGCTGATCATGTGGTAAAGGGCCGGGATCGACCCCTTACTACGATCTGTGATCATCAGAGTTTCATTGACTCGGTGATCACAGAGCACGCCGCTCGCTCAGGCAGCTCATGCACGGGAGGACGTCTATTGACGGCCTCTCTGCAATTAAGGTCCGCGCTGTAACCGTCATTGGGCTATAGCATGGGTGGGAAGCGGTTAAAGTATACCTACCTAGTGGAGAGGGATTAGAACACCTGTTAGTTTTGTTTTTTTATTTTATGTTTGTGCCCCTGTGTTAGGGTAATACACCCTTTCTATTTGTCATGTTTACCATTATCACCGGTAGTGTAAGTGAAAGGAAATCCCAAATTTTAGGTTGTACCCAGAACAGTGATAAAGGGGAAATCTTCCTGTGGGAACACTAAATCTGGTGACCCTGCTTGCAACCAGAGATTCCCTCACTTCTGGATGGATTTCCTCTCACTTCTCGTTTTGGCTATGGAACAGGAAGTTAAGGGAAATCTCCCCAATGGAAAACAGGTGTAAAAAGAAAAAGGGTTATACCCTCCCCAATCCTATCCAAAATGAAAAAAAAGTTTTGCCTTTAGTTCTACGTTAATGGCGTATCTTGTTTTCATAGATGCGTGTTTAAATGTATCAGCTTGATATAAAAATGTTCCTGAGGTGTGTTAGTGTTTAAAATTCTTTGTTTCCATATATAGTTTGCAATTGTTAGATAAATACATTGGGCAGTCATATTTGCATACATACACATGATTTGCAGGGCTACTGTATATATTGGTTATGCTTTACCGATCCTTCTCAAAATGCAAGTCTATGTGGATGATTTACTAAAGGAGTTGAAAAAGTTCCCACAATAAATTGTGTACATATTCACTGTAATTATTTAGTCATGCCAAAAGTAAACCCCTGTTTATTTTTTCATTGGCACATGATTGGATAATTGAAGTGAATATTCTCAACTCCTTTACCATTGTGGTTGGGAGGTAGTTAAAAACATGAGGTTGAGCTGCATTTTTACAACTCCCAACCTGCATTTTAACTGCCTCCCTTAACCACATGACCTCCGGAAGATTTACCCCCCTTCTTGAGCAAGCCATTTTTTGCTATACGGCACTGCGGTACTTTAACTGACAATTAGGTGGTCATGTAACTCTGTATGTAAATTAAATTTGTGTCATTTTTGTCCCACAAATTGAGCTTTCTTTTGGTGGTATTTAATCACCACTGAGTTTTTTATTTTTTTGCGCTTTAAACAAAAAAAGACGAAACGTTTATTGGATATTATTGGATATGTTTTATGAAGAAATTGCATTTCTTCATAAATTTAGGCCAATATGTATTCTGATACATATTTTTGCTAACAAAAAGAAATCACAATAAGCGTAAATTGATTGGTTTGAGCAAAAGTGTCTACAATCTATGGTATATATACTGGAATTTTTTTTTTTCATATACTAGTAATAATGGCGGTGATCATAGACTTATAGCGGGAACAGTTGTGGGGCCGACAGCGTAAGTGCGCACCCCCTACCCAGAAGTGCCTGATCACATACTAGGTACGTGATCCAGCACAGGAAAGCTGCTCTGCCGCCATACTCATACGTGAGGCGGTCAGCAAGTGGTTAAACTGCTATGGACAGGGATGTACACATGCAACATGTGGAACATACTTCGCTATCTGTCTCCCTGCTGGGTGGATTTACCATGTCTCTTTATCAATGTGACCATTGTTACCAGGGCTGAAAATGATGGGAAATTCTACAATTTGAGTTATCACTAAAACAGGACTATAATAAGTGTTGCAATGGGAACACTTGTTCCAGTGACAATGGTCTTAAAAAGATTTTACGCACTTCCTCCTCTGTTTACAGTATAGACTGGGTCAGCATAGTCTTCAGAATAAGTCCATAGTTACATTTCTGCTTTGTCTGCAGCACAGAAAGTGAAGAGACATCTCCCCAATGTAACATACCTTGACAAGGATAATGTCTAACTTTTCTATTATCATAATCAGACTCAGCAACATTACTATATTATCTATCTATTACTATAAAATGTATATATATATTATGGTTCACCAGAGATATTATGGGACTGGTTGTGCCCGTTCATTTTATGGTTGTAGTTTTTTGATTATTCCACTAGGTGGTTCTAATTTTGCATTGGCTAAACAGTGGGAGGGTAAAAATAGGCTCTACCAATCACATCTGACTTTGGGGAAATTAAACGTTACCTGCCTAGTGATCGGGATGCTTCCTGATGACGTTGTTGTGAAGACGAAACGTACGTCGAGGCGCATCCTGGCCATGTCACTTCCGGCCACTTCCGGTTTTTGTCTCACCACGGCAGTGGAACGCACGCCGATCAACACAGCGTGAGCGGGACGACCATACCTTCCACTAGCCTGGTGATTTATACTGTATACCTCAAGTGCCAAGGAAAGGCACCTACTAATGTAAGCGGCCATTTGGCGCATGTTTTTTAATCAATTTTTAATTAAACTGTATTATGCTATGGTCCAGTTTTTTCATTTTTTAACTGTCATTGCGGTTGAGTATTAACAAGATTCCAGCCACATCTCCTCTGATAAACCAGCCAGACCACAGACCCACACTAACAAGCCTGATCTGACCTTCTTTTTAGTTAAAGAGCTCACGGTGGTCTGGTGAGTAGAAATTTCACTCACATCCACCGGGTGATTTTCATGAAGTTTGCCACTGGTGACGGTGTAAGGATTGAAGTTGCATCACAAAAGATATATGAACATGGGTTTTGATGAAATTGTTGAAGCACTGTTATTATAGCACTGGATTATTAATTAATCATGAATTGTTATAGCATTTAAATCAGCACTATGCACTTTATTTTGTATATGCACAAGATTTAGTTGAACCCATTAGGTCACATTATTCATATCATTACACACCCCAAATCAGACAAAGCTAGCACTATTGCACTTTGAGGGGAGCAGCTTATATGTTTTAGAACTAGCTCATTTAGCTATTTCATAGCGCAAGGTTCTTTTATTTTTTCAACATTACTATATTATCTATCTATTACTATATAAAAGACCATCCATTATGTTCACACTAGAACACACAGCGGCTCGCAGCAGGAGTCTGGTGCCCCTCTATTCACCATTTCAGGTCCGATTTCAGCCCAAATTTTGGGCTGAATTCGGAACTGAAACTGACCAAAAGACACACAGGGATCCTGTGCAATTCACACCGGAGCCACTGTGGAGCTGTGTGAACCAACATCATAGAGAGCCAGTCACAATCTCCTGCCATTTGAATTGGATGCGGGGAAATCCACATCCAATTCACAATAGTGTGAACCCAGCCTTAACCTTTAGAAAATATAACTCTCCTAAACATCTTCTTGTCCCCATATTGTTACTGATAAAAGAACTACATTTAAAATAAAGTGTGGTGGATACCTGAAAAGATCAGGTCCTACTATTTTAACTATATTTAACATCATTTTTTGGACAATGGGGTTGATTTACTAAAGGCGAAAAGACTGTGCACTTTGCAAAGTGCAGTTGCACTCTGCAAGTGCACTTGCTCCACAGCTTAGTAAATGAGCAGAAGCTCTGCTGACTTCCATCATCCAATCACATTCAAGCAAAAAATGCATTTTTTTTTATTTTCCTTGCACGTGATTGGGTACTCTTTGCAAAGTGATGCCTTACCTCAGTTACTGAGCTCTGCAGCAACTGCACTTGCAGAGGGCACCTGCAAAGTGCACAGTCTTTTTGCCTTTAGTAAATCAACCCCTATGTCCAGAAATGGCTGCATAACCTCCCTTGCACTAGCTCTATCTCAGGCTACAGAATGTGCAAGGTTTATTTTAATCCCTCCTAATTCAGATTTGAAAGTGTGAATTTACTAGTCCTGAATTGGTCATGAAGGCGCTCCTGTCATTCCAAGAATTTGGCAACCCTTCCAAATGATTATAACTACCCTGTATGCTGGTGTCATGCCAATGCCTTGCTGCCAAAATCTTCATTATTTCATCATATGTATCTTCTATAAACACCAATTTAAAACAGAGACTGCTCATCTTAGTGAAGGGAAAGCAAAATATTTTAATGTATTGTGACAGATGCTGAATGCAGAACATTAAAGTAAACCTGTTGAGAAAAAAATAAGGAGGTTGCTATTATAATAAAGACCTCTCCTTGCGAAAATTAAGTTGCCGGACTGTTGACCATCTTGTTTCATTTACTTTAGGCACTGAATTAGGATAAGCATGCAGACAAGGATTTCTGACTTAACATTAGCTTTCCTGGTCTACATACTTGTGTTTAGTAAAGCCCCATACACATTGTCCGAATGTTGGGCGACATCGGCCGGTTCAATAAAAACTCCCCGACATTTGGCCCGTGTGTATGACAGCTGGTCCGACAGAAGCCTGGCCATCCCCCTGTCAAAATGCAACAGCTCAGTGGGGGAGATCGCTGTAATTTATTTATTTATGGTACTTATATAGCACTGTCAATTTATGCAGTGCTTTACATATACATTGTACATTCACATTGGTCCCTATCCTCAAGGAGCTTACAATCTAAGGTCCCTAACTCACATTCATATACTAGGGGCCAATTTAGGCAGAAGCCAATTAACCTACCAGCATGTCTTTGGAGTGTGGGAGGAAACTGAAGTACCTGGAGGAAACCCACGCAGGCACAGGGAGAACATGCAAACTTCAGGCAGGTAGTGTCGTGGTTTGAACCAGCAACCATCTTTACTGCTAGGTGGGGGTGCTACCCACTACACCACTGTGCGGCCCCATAATGTTGTTGGATCGTTAGCACAGCGGCTCCGACCGGAGCCAACAGGTTTTTTTCATTCAACCTGCTGGAGATGATTTACTAAAGGCAAATCTACTTTGCACTACAAGTGCACTGTAAGTGCATTTGGAAGTGCAGTCGATTTAGATCTGAGGGGAAGATCTGAAATGAGGGGAAGCTCTGCTGATTTTATCATCCAATCATGTGTAAGCTAAAATGCTTTTTTTTATTTGCCTTGCATGTCCCCCTCAGATCTACAGTGATAAATTGACAAGGGAAGGAAACTATACCAGAGATTAATCCTAGAGGCTTCTGCCACATCCCAAAAGCAGATTTGTAGAGAAAAAGGGGATGGCCCCAAGGGATCGTGTGGGCACAAGACCAATAAAGAATAATATGAAAAGGGGTACCAAATATGTAAAAAATTACCAAACTTTATTCAAAATACAATTAGAAAGAAATACATTACAAAAATACAAAAATTAGTTAAAATCAAAGGAGAACATATTCATAAATGCAAATAATGTAAGCAACTGATGAATGCTATAACCCACGCTTGAAAGCGCAACTGTTATGAAACCAACCACTCTACATGTTTCGGAAAAGTCACAGAAAGTTAAGTTCCTCTTCTTCAGGGGTTTAGGTGGGTTATGTTGTTGCATTTCTATCACAGACAAGAGGAAAAGTATAAATATGTGTGTATGGAGGTACCCAAACATTGTAAATTACAGTTCATTCATATATTGGCATAAAGATAGCTGATATAGTCAAAGATATGCAGTTTGATACTCACAAATCAAAGATGTTGTTATACATATCAAAGAGATTACACAGCACGTATAGTTCCACATCTAGGAGGTCCTTTTGGGGTTTCGTTAATTAGATGTACTAACACGTGGGGGGAGGTTAACATCATCTAATTTGGTGACTATGGGACATATAGAGATTCCCATAAAAGTAGGGTGATGCAGGGGTGTCAAAAAACTCCCATCCCCCAAATAGAGCAGCAGAAGCGGCAGGTCAGGGCTCGCAGGAGCCACCCAAAACGGGGTATGGAGAGCACGAGCCTGTCAAAACACAGAAGAAATGTATATATGTATATTATTAATCTCTTCCTACAATGTAAAGGTAGTGCCATAGTGTTATTAAGTGGTGAAAACAGACTGGTAGATGAGAGGATCCTGACCAGTGAGGGACAAAACAGGCAGCTTAGAGAGAGTCAAACAATGTATGGGGTTAGAACTGTAGAAAAAGACTGTATCAGGGAAGAATGGAGAGTACATAGAGACAAAGCAAACATAGATGATGTCTGTGTTCTAACCTTCTCTTTAGATGGATCGCAGTGGGTCCGTATCAGGCGCCTCCACTGTATAACACTCAGATCTACAGCGACTGCATTTCCAAGTGCACTTGCAGTGCACTTGTAGTATAAAGTGGATTTGCCTTTACTGAATAAACCCTATAGTGTGTACCAGGCTTTAGTTGCCAAGCAACCAGCATTTTCAGAAAGAGGTTAGCAATGACATCTCCTGTATTACTCCCGTGATGGGTTTATTTTAAAGTGTGTCTTTATATTTCGGTTCGGGCAAAAATATGTTTTTGAAGGCAGAGAGTTTGTCTACATAGGACATATGTGGACCTTATTTGATTACATATCTGTCTTTTGAGGTTTAAAAATATATTTTTGATTATGTATGCAGAGAAGCCTGGTCCTCCACAAGCTGTGACTGTCAAAGAGGTCTGGGGTTTCAACGCTCTGGTGGAATGGGTGCCACCAAAGGACAATGGAAATTCTGAAATCTTAGGCTACACTATACAAAAGGCTGATAAGAAGACAAAGGTAAATTTATGCTTATGTGTAATGTACAGATTTCTTTTTATATAAATAATCCTAAAGTAGCACTAATGTAGAAAAATGACCTTAGGTCTGAATAGGGTGACCACATTTCCAAACTGCCATTCATGGACACCCCCCCCCCCCCCGTGCCTGCCCAAAAAAGATAGTTTTTGATACTTTGTTTTGCCAATTTTGGGGGAAAACGGAGGGGGACAGTAGCAGGACGGAGGGGGACACGGAGGAAGAACGGAGGGGGACAGCAGTAGAATGGAGGGGGACACGGAGGAAGAACGGAGGGGGACAGCAGCAGAACGAAGGGGGACATGGAGGAAGAACAGAGGGGGACAGCAGGACGGAGGGAGACACGGAGGAAGAACGGAGGGGGACAGCAGCAGAACGGAGGGGGACATGGAGGAAGAACGAAGGGGGACATGGAGGAAGAACGAAGGGGGACATGGAGGAAGAATGAAGGGGGACATGGAGGAAGAATGAAGGGGGACATGGAGGAAGAACGAAGGGGGACGTGGAGGAAGAACGGAGGGGGACACGGAGGAAGAACGGTGGGGGACAGCAGCAGAACAGAGCGGGACATGGAGGAAGAACGGAGGGGGACAGCAGAACGGGGGGGACATGGAGGAAGAACGGAGGGGGACAGCAGAACGGAGGGGGGACATGGAGGAAGACAGCAGCAGGACAGAGGGGGTCAGGGAGGAAGAACGGAGGGGGACAGCAGAACGGAGGGGGACATGGAGGAAGAATGTAGGGGGAAAGCAGCAGAAAGGAGGGGGACACGGAGGAAGAACGGAGGGGGAAAGCAGCAGAACAGAGGGGGACACGGAGGAAAGATGGAGGGGGAGAGCAGCAGATCTGGGGGGGAGTGGGGGGGACAGCAGCAGATCTGAGGGGGAATAGGGGGGACAGCAGCAGATCTGAGGGGGAGTGGGCGGGACAGCAGCAGATCTGAGGGGGAGTCGGGGGGACAGCAGCAGATCTCAGGGGGGTGGGGGACAGCAGCAGAACGGAGGGGGAGCATGCATTGCTCACTTTAACAAAGAAGTGTAAGTTACACTAACCTGGAAGTTTGTCTGGCGGGCGGCGAACTCACGGACCTCATGGGCGGGAGGGAGGGAGGACTCAGATGAGGGGCTCAGGAGAGAAGTTGAAGTCGGGCAGCTCAGAGTCGGGCTGCGCTGCTGGCAATGTGCTGCTGCACTGGCTGGCGGCTGCTGGTGTAGTCGGCGGACCCGGGACTGGCACTGACTGGGCACAGCTGAGCTGACTGGGCAGGGCACAGGCTAGTAAGTCAGTGTGGCTGCCTGGGCCAGGCTGGCAGCTGCTCTCTCTGTCTCTCGGAGGCGCGCTGCTCAGCCGCAGCCCGTAGGGTGCCCACTGCGCTGACTGCCCACGTGACAGACGGTGTCAGCTGACGTCACTGGTTGCTAGACACGAGGCGGACGGCCCTAGCCTAGCAACTAGTTAGGCATATGATGTGTGTCATGTGTTACTCACAGTTATAATGATTGTAAGGGTGGCGAGTCAGACTGGTGCCGGCGGTGTGTTTTTTTTTTTTCATTCCGGGACACTGGATTGTCCCCGGAATGAAGGTGCCCGGGACACGGGACAAAAATCTAAAATAAGGGACGATCCCGGGCAATCTGGGACACGTGGGCACCCTAGGTCTGAACCTCCTCTTCCTACATCGCATGTGTGCTGTGACCCTAAGTAAAGGCCTTTAGTTTATGTTTTACCTACAGATAACCACTGTCTGTAAACCTAACCCTAACAGGCTCGTGCACACTATAAGAAAATCGGGCGAACATTTTCGTCCAAAGAATTTTCTTGCGATTTTCGTATAGTGTGTACACAACTTTCAACAGCAGATTTCAAATTTTCGTATGATTTTCGTATAGTGTGTACACAACTTTTGACAGCCAATTCCCAATTTTCGTACGAAAATTCCCGAAGGGACAAACTCCAAAATTTTTCTTGTACGGGAACAGAACGATTTTTGTTTAATGTGTACTGTTTTCGTACGATTTTCGTACAAGATAAATCAGAAAAGAAAGACTGCACATGATCAGAAACAACAAACAACAATAAAAAAGCCTTTGTCATGCGAGAATTTTCATACGAATTTTCATTCATCGGTTCCGATTTGCTGTGAAACGAGGAAATTGGACGAATGTTGGCCCGATTTTCTTATAGTGTGTACCCCACACACATTTTTTTTTTTATACTTTGGAGAAGGATTTGAACACCTGTCAGGTTTTTATTGCTGACTGTAATTGCATTTGAAATCAAAGTGTCAGACTGAAATCCAAAATAAGGTTTTATTCCAAATATTTTTTAAGTATAAGAGACAACATGTTTCAAGGGAACACACATTTTATCAGGGCTGCAACATGAAAATGAGCAAGAAAAATGAAAATAAAAATTGTCATTTGGCGGGGATAAATAAAAAAAAGTCACATTCATGACTGTATGACTGTATACTGTATATTGACTGTATGACTGTATACTGTATATACACATGAATCCATAAGCCTGAGTTGATTTAAGCTGATATATACATCTAGTTTCCAGCTGTAATATAGATTTATCTACCCCCCCCCCCCCTTCCCCCAGACTATGTACACTATATTGTCAAAAGTATTGTGACACCTGCCTTAAAGTGGTTGTAAACCCTGTACAACCACTTTTACCTACAGGAAAGCCTATATTAAGGCTTACCTGTAGGTGCTAGAAATATCTCCTAAACCTGCACAGTTTAGGAGATATTTACAATATACGCTTGCGGCGACATCATCAGCGCATGCGCACTTTAGAAAGGGCGTGATTGTGCCGTGACTGGCGGCTCCTACGCGCATGCGCAGGAGTGACGTCATGCGACTTCGACCAGTCACAGAGCCGGAGTCCACGGCCCTGGAAGGAAGAGGGCTGAAGATGGATGCTTCCAGCCAGTGGGGACAGCGGTGACATTGCAGGCTTCGTTTTCAGGTAAGTGACACATAATGGGCTACTATGCGATGCATAGTAGCCCATTATGCTTTAACTTTGCAGCTAAATAAAGAGGAAGTAAAACCCATCAGGGCTTACCTTCTCTTTAAGGTTGGGTTCACGCTATTGCGAATTGGATGCGGCTCTCTATGGAGATGGTTCACACATCTCCAGAGCAGGTCTGGTCTTCTGGTCTGTTTCAGGTCCGAATTCAGCCAAAAATTCTGACTGAAATTGGACCTGAAAGAGTGCAGGGACGCCCCGAACCCCTGCGGTGAGCCGCTCTGTGCGGCAGTGTGAACCCAGCCTTATACGCACATGAACTTTAATGGCATCCTAGTTCGTAGGGTTCAATATTGAGTTGGACCACCCATTGCAGCTATAACATCTTTAACTCTTCTGGGAAGGCTGTCCACAAGGTTTAGGAGTGTGTCTATGGGAATGTTTGACCATTCTTCCAAAAGCGCATTTGTGAGGTCAGGCACTGATGTGGATGAGAAGGCCTGGCTCGCAGTCTCCACTTTAATTCATCCCAAAAGTGTTCTATCGGGTTGAGGTCAGGACTCTGTGCTGGCCAGTCAAGTTCCTCCACCCCAAACTCGCTCATCCATGTCTTTATGGACCTGCTTTGTGCACTGGCGTGCAGTCATGCTGGAGCAGGAAGGGGCCATCCCCAAACTATTTCCACAAAGTTGGAAGCATGAAATTGTCCAAAATGTCTTGGTATGTTGACTCCTTAAGAGTTCCCTTCACTGGAACTAAGGGGCCAAACCTAACCGCTGAAAAACAACCTCACATCATAATCCCCCCTCCACTAAATGATTTGGACCAGTGCACAAAGCAAACCTCCCTGAAACACTAACTCACTCGTTAACCCTAAGGCTCCTTTCACACTACTGCAACTTCAAAGTTGCCACAATTTTACCGCAATTTTGATGTGATTTTGCTGTGATTTCAGGGAATGTCTGTGTAAACTTGAGGTATATGGACCTTAGCTCGCATCAAAGCCAGACCAAAGTAGTACAGGGACTACTTTGAAGTCGGTGCGACTTGAAGTCGCACAGATATGAATGGTACTCATTGGAAAACATGGGGTACAACTTGTCATGCGACTTTGCAGTCCCAAGTTGCATGACCATTGTATAACAGATGATCCATACTTCCCTCCCTTACCATTAACTCCATTAATGGAGACCACACCAAGTTGGAGTAAATATTGGCCGTAGAAGCCTCTTTATTAACAAACTCAACTTAAATTAATATAACTGTATAAAACATTTGTTAAACCAAAAAACCCATCAGTCAATACTTATGTTGGTCTTTGCAGGAAACCCCAATCTACCATATGATTTTAATAATGCACTGCGGTACTTTTTATCCTAAATAGGTCACCAGATGACATACTAGCTCGGAGACAAAACCACTGACCACAGTGCACCCGTTAACCAAATTCCAGCTAAACCACCTTTAGCTGGAATACCACCGGCGGGACCCATACCATGGGCCCCGAACTCTTGCTTATCCGAGGTTTCTTCCTTCACCTGCAAAAGACCAACACCCGCCAACTGCCACGACATCCTTAGGACCCAACAGCTCTGTGGAAAAAAAAAGCGTAAAAAGAGAAACAACAACAACAATAACAGGAAGGGTGGGTGGGAAGCTCGCTCCTCACGCTGCCACTGACCGCTGGGGAGGGGCCATCTCCTTTTTTACTGCCTATGACTCCTCCTCCAGCTGCCCCAATCAGGTGAGCTTTTTTTATTTCTTCCACTCTGTCCCATTTCCACTGTCATGAAAGCCCTGTGCTAATTTATTTTATTTTTTGCTCCGGGCTTCTCTTGACCATTGTATAACAAATGATCAATACTTCCCCATACCTGCCCAACCAACCCGTACTCCAAGTCCCCTTATCATTAACCCCATTAATGGAGACCACACCAAGTTGGAGTAAATATTGGCCGTAGTAGGCCTCTTTATTACCAAACTCAGCTTAAATTAATATAACTGTATAAAACATCTGTTAAAACAAAAAATCCATCAGTCAATACTCGCGTTGGTCTTTGCAGGAAATCCCAAACTACCATATGATTGTAATAATGCACTGCAGTACCTTTTATCCTAAATAGGCCTCCAGCTGACATACTAGCTTGGAGACAAAACCACTGACTGCAAATTCCAGCTAAACCACCATTGGTTGGAATACCACCAGCGGGACCCATACCACCGATGGGTCCCAAACTCTTCCTTATCTGAGGTTTCTTCCTTACCCGCAAAGACCAACACCCGCCACACATCCAAGGGGAAAACCTTACCCTTGTGTGCCCCTCCGCACCCATAAGGTTACAGTTACATAGTTACAGGTATCACCAAGTATCCACTTCCAGCTCTAAATGTCTGATAACCAGCCCCCCATTCCTAACCACAAATCTGCTAAAGTACAGAAAGAAAAAACAGACGATGCCCCAGACGATCTATGTCATAGTGTTGACTAAACGTACCTCGGGAGGAGTTGACACGCTGACGTCACCACGTACTAGCGTCTCTATTGGACGGGCGTTCTGCATAGCCGGGCGGCTTCCTATGCTGTTTGTTTTTAATTCATTGTAAGTGCAACCTATTTTTTAACCTTCATTAAACCCCTTGATGGTATAACACTATGGCGAGTTTTTTCTATCCTGGCTTTTTATGACTGCCTGTCAGAGGTCTCTGGCTCAGGAGAGTCTGGCAAATATCCACGTCATTTGGTGAATGTTTTGGTGAATGTTTAACTTCCCTGGAACATCTGCTATGTCCTTAATACCAGCACCGGTTTCAGAGCCAATTGCCTGTTTTTTGGGATAGAGGCCTGGACCAGGTTTGAGGTCACAAGCCTATCTTGCTTGCTGTTTGGTTAGCATGCATTTCTCATGGTGGTCACTTTTTGGATACGGTGGTGGTCTGTCATGGAATCAAGTCAATTTATATATGAACTCACACACTTTATTTACATTTTTTTTAATACTTTTTATATATTTCACAAATTTTTGTGTGTTGTATATCAATATCAATTTTATTGAACATTTCATTTAATAATTGAGAGAAATTATTTAATTCATTATTTATTTATTTATGTATAGATTTAATTTTTCACAATCAAGGTTTTTTACCTACTTATTTATATTTACATTATTTACATAGAGTGAATTATCTGCTAATGTTCAATGATTTAATATCTTTATTTGGGATTTTTATTTTTCATATTGGATTTAATATTTTCCATTTTTCATTCAATTTTAGCGCTGCTACTGTTTTTTCTTTCTGTACTATTTGGTGTATCTCACTTCTAGCAGCAGCTTCCTTTATACTGTTTCTGGATATAGTGTGGTATTATACTTTTTTTGTTTAAATCTGCTAAAGTCCCTGTTAACCTTTTTCCGGGCCTTATTAAGCCGCTCCACCGATCTAGCCAATCGCCAAGTCGTCCGAGCAATGATGTCGGACCATACAATCAGCATTTCCGGAAAAGCCATGCGGAGCCGCAGGAAATCAAATTCGATATCCCGCGTAATGTCCAACATGGACCTTAAGCCCAAATCATTGCCGCTGACGTGTAACACCAACACGTCCTGCAGCCTACCCAGACGTGCAAAGCGATGCACTTCTGGAACCGTCCTGCTCCAGAGCATACCCGGTAATCCCAACCACCGGACACAGGCTTTCTGTCTAGGAATGCACAATTAACTCCCATCAGACCTAACATCTGCTCTTTTTGACCCCCAAAAACCATAGGAGCGGCCCAATATCCAGACCAGGACCTGCACGACACCTGAAAGAAAAGAAAAAAAAACAAACATAACAACCAATATGCACCTATAAACATGCATACGCATACAAACATGCCCAATGAGCTCCCCTACCCCCTTACTCTGACAACAGGTGAGAACGAACGTATAACCTGAACCAATGCGATTCCCACCTACCAATGCGCTTCACCACCTCCTCATCCAACCCCCATTTGGCAGCCTCCATAGCCGCCCCAATTCGAAAAGAATGCAATGAAAATTCCTTGTCCCCCAAACCCATCGCCTTTAGGCATTTCCGGAAAACAGAAATTAATTGAAATCTTGACAAAGGGGTACCATCACCATGCACCAAAAAGGACCCTGCCAAATGCAGATGTACTGCGAGGAATGCCCTTACCACCTCCACCGGACATAAGGGCGAACCTGGTACCGAAAATACCTGAACCTACCTGCCCCTGCCCACCTGATCCGTTTTGGATTTGCGCAACACCAGGGACAACCTATCCTCCCCACAGGTGAACTGCGTAGCCCACATACCCCCCTGTACCTTCATGGAAGGGCCAACTAACTCACCGATCCAAAACGCCCCAAAGAACGCAAGGGAGAATGCTGTTTTAAACAAAGAGACCTCATAGGCCGATGAACACTGAGAAACCAACTGGGCTAAAACCTTCCCCAAAATCTCAAACGAAACAGGGCGCCTGGAGTCCCTGCATTTCTGAGAGCGCCGATACCCCTTCATCGCTTGCCGTACCCAAAAATCTTTCATGAAGTTCTGGCAAGCCTGTAATTTGAACAAAAATGCCAATCCTGACAATTTTTTCTCCAACCCCGACACCGATACCCCCTCTTCCAGATTCCATGAGACAAAATACCGAACCACCAACCATACTTCCTGTCCCTCCTGCTCAATCTCGACCTGTTGCAAAAAGGACAACCATTCGCTCCATACCCTGCTATATGCAGCCCACATTGCGGCACTTACAGACCCTCTGATGCATCCGGAGACGATTCCATGGCAATCTTTCACAGTCATTCGGGACAAGGAACCCCGCTTTGCTCTGCCGGCCGAGACCTCCGAGCTCGTGTGGACTCCTGCCCCCCTGTACTGGCTCCAGGTGCCCCATCGCTCAGTATCATAGACAGGCACCCCGCACCCCATGATGCTGCCTCTGCCTGCAGCTGGGCCAACAGTGTGTCCACCACCAACATGGTGTGCCTCAGCCAAGCTCACTCCTCACGCTGCCACTAACCGCTGACGAGGGGCCATCTACTTTTTTTACTGCTTATGACCCCCGCTCCTCCAGCTGCCCCAATCAGGGGAGCTTTCTTATTTCTTCCACTCACTCCCCTGTTTCACCATCATGCAAGCCCTGCGCTATTTTTTTTTTTGCTCCGGGCTTCTCTGGACAAGTTGTACAAGTGTGAAAGGGGCCTTACAGAAACCCTAATAAACACCCTATGTGTAACACTAAACTTTACAATAACACATCCAGTAACATTACCCTCCGTAATGTAAGCTTAAAGTATAACTAAAGGCAAAACTTTTTTTAAAGTTTTGGATAGAGTGCAGAGGGATTAGAACTGTAAGGATTTTTTGCTGTCTGTGCCCCCGTTAAGAAGATTTACCCCAAATTTTAGGTTGTCCACAGAAAAGTAATAGAGAGGAAATCTTCCAATGGGGACACTAGTTTTGCTGACCTGAGTATTCCCAAGGAATTCTCTTAATTTGCAGGATTTCCTCTCACTTCCTGTTTGGCCATGGGACAGGAAGTGAATGGTAATGTCCACAATGTGACACAGATGGTGAAAAAAAAAATTGACAGGGGTTATAATCTTCCCTTGCTCTATCCAAAATGAAAAAACAAGTTTTACCGATTGTATTTTTATTTCTTGTTTGCATACATCTCTACTATGGCATCCTTTACCCTGAAGACCAACCCTTCTTGCGTTGAAGAAAAGCAGCACTGAAATCTTTCTACAAAATATATTGCTAGGTTTTTAATTTTATGTTAATCTAAAAAATATACATTTAGAAAGAAGTTCAAATATTCACTTTTTTGTGTCATTCTCTGATACTCCTCAGGAATGGTTCACAGTATATGAGCACAATCGTCAGCCACGCTGTACAGTATCTGACCTCATCATGGGAAATGAATATTACTTCAGAGTGTTCAGTGAGAACATAGTTGGCCTTAGTGAGAACCCAGGAGTCTCCAAGAACACAGCCGTCATCCAAAAAACAGGTAGGTATAAATTACCATCCAGAAACATATGTAAAACTAGACACCATAGCTTTCTAAAGTAAAATTGAACCCAAGAAGAAAAATGTAATATAGTGCAGCTTACTCATGCTTACATTTCAAGGCTGCGTTTGTTTTCTTTTTTTTTCAGGCTTATTTATCATTTATTGTTACCTTTAACCACTTAAGGACTGGAAGATTTTCCCCCCTAATGACCAGGCCATTTTTTGCGATGCGGCACTGCGTCGCTTTAGCTGACAATTTCGCGGTCATGTGATGCTGTACCCAAACAAAATTGACGTCCTTTTTTCCCACAAATATAGCTTTCTATTTGTGGTATTTGATCACCTCTGCGGTTTTTATTTTTTGCGCTATAAGCAAAAAAAAGACAGACAATTTTGAAAAATAAAACAAAATATGTTTTACTTTTTGCTATAATAAATATCCCCCCCCCCCCAAAAAAAAAACCTCTTCATCAGTTTAGGCCAATATGTATTCTACATATTTTTGGCAAAAAAAAAATGCAATAAGCGTTTATTGATTGGTTTGCGCAAAAGTTATAGCGTCTACAAAATATGGTATAGATTTATAACATGTTTATTATTTTTTATTTTTTTACTAGTAATGGCGGTGATCTGCAATTTTTTTGCAGGACTGCCACATTGCGGTGGACAGATCGGACACTTTGGACACTTTTTTGGGACCACTGACATTTATACAGCGACCAGTGCTATAAAAATGCACTCATTACTGTATAAATGACACTGGCAGGGAAGGGGGTAACACTAGTGGTGATCAAGGAGTTAAAAGTGTTCCCTGGGAGGTGTTTCTAACTGTGGGGGGAGGGGACTGAGTGGAGGAGGAGAGAAATCGCTGTTCCTAATCACTAGGAACAGACAATCACTCTCTACTCTCCTGTCAGAACAGGGATCTGTTTGTTTACATTGACAGATCCCCGTCCTGGCTCTCTGTGGAGCAATCGCAGGTGGCCAGCGGACATCGCCACTGCCAGCCACATGCATCTGCTCCCCTGCCATGCAGTAGGCCTTCTAAAGCTCTTAAAAGAGCCGACGTACAACTTCGGCGATTTGCGGGAGTGAACCGACCTGCCGCAGTATAACAACGGCAGCTGGTCAGCAAGTGGTTAACACCTGCTAGTAATACACTTCCTGTCCTAGGGTGGAATATTGTTGTCACTGTAGGACAGAAGTTGTGTTAGGACTGTAGAATACCTCCCCTTTCCATACCATAGGAGGAATTGTTTTTTTGGTTCACTACGAGAACTGGGCAGGGAACTGGAAGTTATCAGAAGCATATACTGTAAGTTAACCCCTTCACACTGACAGTATGCAAAAAATGCGGCCTATTGGTGGGTGGAACTTAACGCTAAGCAGTCGCATATTAGTGTACCAGATTGTAAATACAGCTATGCCCAGAATGCATGCCCTGCGCACTCCCGGCACAATTACCAGCAGCAAACTGAAGCATCCCGATCGCAAGTGACTGCTGTGACAGCCAATCACAGCGGTCACATGATCATAAACATCACCTCCCGGCATCAGAAACCCCCTTAAAGGGCACAAAAATGGTTAACATGATAACAATAAATTAACAAATGCCTTTTTTAGTATTAGTATCATTGTTATTCATTGTCTGAAAATAAGAAAGCTTGTCTTGATTAGGGATGGTCCCGATGTTCGCCTGTTCGCAGAATAGTGAACAATTTGGGGTGTTTGCGGCAAATCCGAAACACCCTTTAAAAGTCTATGGGAGAAATCAATAGTGCTAACTTTAAAGGCTTATATGCATGGTATTGTCATAAAAAGTGTTTGGGGACCTGGGTCCTGCCCCAGGGGACATGTATCAATGCAAAAAAAGTTTTAAAAACGGCCATTTTTTCGGGAGCAGTGATATTAATAATGCTTAAAGTGAAACAATAAAAGTGTTCCTTTAAATTCCTTTAAATTTAAGTTCCTTTAAATTTCGTGGGGGGTGTTGTCAGTACTAGGATCCCTTTAGGACCCAGCACAACTCACCTGACACAGCCTTTACCTGGGAAACAACAATGATTGGCCAGCTCACCTTTAAATAACTTGCATCAGCATTCAATCATTGCTCGTGTTAGAGTTTACCTGTGTTTGATCCAGTTGATATCTGCTCTGTGTATTTCGTGTATGACCCGACTCGTTTGACCCGGTTTGCTTGCTTCTGATTCGGTACCGTTTGAACTCTGATCTTCCTGTGTATGACCCAGCTTGCCTAGACTACGTTTTTGCCTGATACCACTAGTACCTTCATGAAATCAGCTGGGTCATACACAGGAAGATCAGAGTCCAAACGGTACCGAATCAGAAGCAAGCAAACGGGGTCAAACGAGTCGGGTCATACACGAAATACACAGAGCAGATATCAACTGGATCAAACACAGGTAAACTCTAACACGAGCAATGATTGAATGCTGATGCAAGTTATTTAAAGGTGAGCTGGCCAATCATTGTTGTTTCCCAGGTAAAGGCTGTGTCAGGTGAGTTGTGCTGGGTCCTAAAGGGATCCTAGTACTGACAGGTGTCTATAGTATGCCTGTAAAGTGGCGCATGTTTCCCATGTTTACAACAGTCTGAGAGAAAAATGACATTTCTAAAGGAACAAAAGTAATTTAAAAGTACTCGCGGCTATAATGAATTGTCGGTCTGGGCAATACACATAAAAGTTCATTGATAAAAACGGCATGGGATTCTCCCACAGGGGAACCCTGAACCAAAATTGAAAAAAAAAATGCGTGGGGGTCCCCCCAAATTCCATACCAGGCTCTTCAGGTCTGGTATGGATTTTAAGGGGAACCCCACGCCAAATTTTTTTTTAAAAATGGCGTGGGGGTCCCCCTCAAAATGCATACCAGACCCTTCAGGTCTGGTATGGATTTTAAGGCAAACCCCGCGCCAAAATTTAAAAAAAAAATGGCATGGGGTCCCCCAAAAATCCATACCAGACCCTTATCCGAGCATGCAACCTGGCAGGCTGCAGGAAAAAAGGGGGGAATGAGAGAGCGCCCCCCCTCCTGAACCGTACCAGGCCACATGCCCTCAAAATTGGGAGGGTGCTTTGGGGTAGCCCCCCAAAGCACCTTGACCCTATGTTGATGGGGAGAAGGACCTCATCCCCTCAACCCTTGCTTGGTGGTTGTGGGGGTCTGTGGGGGAGCTTATTGGAATCTGGAAGCCCCCTTTAACAAGGGGACCCCCAGATCCCGGCCTCTCTCCTGTGTGAAATGGTAGCCCTACCATTTCACAAAAAATGTGTGAAAATGGTAAAGAAAACATGCCTTGGGACAAGTCCTTTATTAAAAAAATTAAAACATAAAACTGTCCCATGGAGTCTTCTTCTTCTTCTCATGCTCCAACAGACCGAAAAAGAAAAAAAAAGCCACACGCCACCTACGATCTGCCTCCATGGGAGGCACCTGCCGTAATGACCGGCCGCTCTCAGGTGACAGCTCTTTTATAACTGAGGGTGGGGCCTCACAATGACATTGCCAGGTGACCCCACCCCCTCTGATGCATGGGGACAACCCTATGGCTTCACCGTAGTGTTAGAGTGGGGCGGGGTCACTCAGTTATGTAATTGGGTGGCCCTGCCCCCCTCTGACGCTACAGGGAAGCCATAGGGATGTCCCCGTGCATCAGAGGGAGGCGGACCAGGTGGCCCCGCCCCCCTCTGATGCTACGGGAAAGCCAGCGACGTCATCGTGTGGCCCTGCCCTCAGTTATAAAAGAGCTGTCACCTGAGAGCGGCCAGTCATTATGGTGGGTGCCTCCCATGGAGGCAGATCGTAGGTGGCGTGCGGCTTTTATTTTTTTTATTTTTCGGTCTGTCGGAGCGCGAGGAGAAGACTCCATGGGACAGTTTAATTTTTTTATTTTTTTAATAAAGGACTTGTCCCAAGGCGTGTATTGTGTTTTCTTTTAACCATTTTCACACATTTTTCGTGAAATAGTAGGGGTACATTTGTACCCCGTTACCATTTCACACAGGATGGGGCCAGGATCTGGGGGTACCCTTGTTAAAGGTGGCTTCCAGATTCTGATAAGCTGCCCATCTGCAGACCCCCACAACCACCGGGCAAGGGTTGTGGGGATGAGGCCCTTCTCCCCATCAACATGGGGACAAGGTGCTTTGGGAGGCTACTCCAAAGCACCCTCCCAATGTTGAGGGCATGTGGCCTGGTACGGTTCCTCTCTTTTCCTGCAGCCTGCCAGGTTGAGTGCTCGGATAAGGGTCTGGTGTGGATTTTAGGGGGGACCCCATGCCATTTTTTTTTTAAATTTTGGCTCGGGGTTCCCTTAAAATCCATACCAGACCTGAAGGGCCTGGTATTGAATTTGGGGGGACCCCCATGCATTTTTTTTTTAAATTTTAGTTCAGGGTTCCCCTGTGGGGAATCCCATGCTGTTTTTATCAATGAACTTTTATGTGTATTGCCGGAACCGACATTTAATTATAGCCGCAAGTACTTTTAAATGACTTTTTTCCTTTAGAAATGTCATTTTGCTCTCTGACTGTTGTAAACATGGGAAACATGCGCCACTTTACAGGCATACTATAGACACCCCCCAGGTACGAAATTTAAAGGAATATTACACTTTTATTGTTTGCCATTAAGCATTATTAAAATCACCGCTCCCGAAAAAACGTCAGTTTTTTTAAACTTTTTTGCATTGATACATGTCCCCTGGGGCAGGACCTGGGTCCCCAAACACTTTTTAAGACAATACCATGTATATAAGCCTTAAAAAATTAGCACTTTTGATTTTTCATGTTCGTATCCCATAGGCTTTAACGGTGTTCGCGTGTTTGAACAAATTTTTTGCCTGTTCGCATGTTCTGGTGCAAACCGAACCAGGGGGTGTTCAGGCCATCCCTAGTCCTGATGTGTTAACTTTGTGAATTAAGCTTCATGTGTGCACCATTAAGACTGCTGTTTAAGTACCAAAGCAGGACCCAATGACAATAAAACTTGCTCAGAAATGGGCATATATCATACATCAGAGAAATATCTTCCTGTCTATCACCAACCTTATTTAAGTATCAAAGTGAACTGAAAGTAATTCAGTGATCAAATCCTTAGTACGAGCATTTCATCAAGTAAAGCATATGTAAAGAAGCATTTAGTGATGCACATCACACCCCAAACATGAAAAAGTTAAATGGTGTATTATTGTATAAAAAAATTGTTCAAGAATTCAAGATTAGTGGATCTATGTCCAAGATCCCAAGCTGCAAATATTTGCAAACCATGCATATATACTGTACATCACCTAATGTGCATACACACTGAGAAGTGTCAAACATTTATGCTGTTGAAACAACAAGCAAACGTTGACAAATTGTGTGCTGTTTTCTAATTGTAATACTTCTTTACATGGAATTCTCATCAGCCACAATTAAAATATCAAATCAAAATGGCAGCTAGAGAGTGTGCAAAGGCTTTTTTCAAGCACATTAGCTCTGTCGGTCTCCTGTTTCAGATACTATGGATAGGCATATGTCAGGAAGCTGTTTTTTATAATCATAAATAACAGTAACCTCAGATAAAATAGTGTAATGCCGCGTACACACGAGCGGAATGCCCGACAGAAAAAGTCCGACGGAAGCTTTTCATCGTATATTCCGATCGTGTGTATGCCTCATTGGACTTTTTCTTTAGAAAATTCTGACGGACCTAGAAATAGAACATGTTCTAAATATTTCCAACGGAACCAACTCCTATCAAGAAAACCGCTCGTCTGTATGCTGTTCCGACGGACCAAAAACGACGCATGCTCTGAAGCAAGTACGGGACGGAAGCTATTGGCTACTGGCTATTGAACTTCCTTTTTCTAGTCCCATCGTACGTGTTGTACGTCACCGCGTTCTTGACGGTCAGACTTTGGTCGGACTTTGGTTTGACCATGTGTAGGTAAGACCGCTTGAATGGAATTCCGTCGGCGAAACCTTTGGAGTTTATTCCGATGGCAAAACCGGTCGTGTGTACAGGGCATCACACTTTTAAAGGCAAAACAGTCATACATGAATCCAGAATAAAATTAGTACTCTTGTCTTGCAAAGCTGGAGTCTTCTGTTGAGTTCTATACTAAATGCATTTATTGTTTTCAGCATGTTTATGTGGATTTTCTTGTATAGTCCAAAATTTTCCTGAATATATCTTTGAGTGTAGTACCAACATTAGATTTTAAAAGCCCCTTTTAGGAGACAGCTAGAGGAACTGAGGTTAATGTACTCTAGTGTTACAGAAGTTTTTAGTATTTAGAAAGGAAAACATGCTAACAATACAGTGACCATTATACCCCTTTTCCTTTATTTTTTGTTTAAAAGGATATTATTATTTTTTCGCTATTATGGTGATGTCTTGCTTTTCCCCAGGCCTGATCTTTAAGCCATCAGACTATAAAGAACAGGATGTTAGCATGGCTCCGAAGTTCCTTACACCCCTTACAGATCGCTGCGTAGTGGCTGGATACAGCACAGCATTGAACTGTGCAGTTAGAGGTCATCCAAAGGTATGTTATTGTCTCTAGTGAAAGACCATAGCGCTTAGGTGATATGCTCTGACATACCCACAGGTTTATTCTAAGGGCCAACCCTCTCAAAACTGATACATTTGATTTCGGTAACAAGGTTAACTTTGTCAAACCACATAATTGTTGGAACTTGAGACAACCCTCAAGTTCCTAAGTCTGCACAGCTGCCACAACCATTGCAATTTGATATGACAAGTCATACAAAAAGAAAAGTGGGAATGCCCATCCCACAAAAGAAGAAACAGAGCCAGAAACTTTAGCAGACTACACAGTCTATGGTGACTGTGCACCTCATATCGCCATATTATTGATATGCTGGTCCATATAGGCAATCTCTTCATTTGAGTTTCTTAGGAAAGGATCAAGCAGGGGTGTAAGTAGAATTCATGCCCCGAAACCCCTCATGGCCTCTCTCTGTGACACCTGTCAATGTCATTTGAGACAATAGTGTAATTGATCCTAATGAAAAAGCAGGGCCGATCCTAGGGTCACCGGCGCCTGGGTGCAGAAATATTTCTGGCGCCCCCACATGGGCGTGGTCATCTTACCAACTCCTCCCCTTTACAAATGTTTCTATGGCAACGACTCAAACACAGAGATGCTCCCCTAAGAAGACATACTACAGGAGATGATCAGAGAATGCAGACACGAAATAAGAGATGATCAGAGACTGCAGACATAGTACAGGAGATGATCAGAGACTGCAGAAATACTACAGGACATGATCAGAGACTGCAGACAGGATATAAGAGATGATCAAAGACTGCAGACATAGTACAGGAGATGGTCAGAGACTGCAGACATAGTACAGGAGATGATCAGAGACTGCAGACATAATACAGAAGATGATCAGAGACTGCAGACATAATACAGGAGATGATCAGAGACTGCAGACATAATACAGGAGATGATCAGAGACTGCAGACATAATACAGAAGATGATCAGAGACTGCAGACATAATACAGGAGATGGTCAGAGACTGCAGACACAGTACAGGAGATGGTCAGAGACTGCAGACACAGTACAGGAGATGATCAGAGACTGCAGACATACTACAGGAGATGATCAGAGACTGCAGACATACTACAGGAGATGATCAGAGACTGCAGACATACTACAGGAGATGATCAGAGACTGCAGACATACTACAGGAGATGATCAGAGACTGCAGACATACTACAGGAGATGATCAGAGACTGCAGACATACTACAGGAGATGATCAGAGACTGCAGACATACTACAGGAGATGATCAGAGAATGCAGACATACTACAGGAGATGATCAGAGACTGCAGACATAGTACAGGAGATGATCAGAGACTGCAGACATACTACAGGAGATGATCAGAGACTGCAAATAGGATATAAGAGATGATCAAAGACTGCAGACATAGTACAAGAGATGGTCAGAGACTGCAGACATAGTACAGGAGATGATCAGAGACTGCAGACATAATACAGAAGATGATCAGAGACTGCAGACATAATACAGGAGATGATCAGAGACTGCAGACATAATACAGGAGATGATCAGAGACTGCAGACATAATACAGAAGATGATCAGAGACTGCAGACATAATACAGGAGATGGTCAGAGACTGCAGACACAGTACAGGAGATGGTCAGAGACTGCAGACACAGTACAGGAGATGATCAGAGACTGCAGACATACTACAGGAGATGATCAGAGACTGCAGACATACTACAGGAGATGATCAGAGACTGCAGACATACTACAGGAGATGATCAGAGACTGCAGACATACTACAGGAGATGATCAGAGACTGCAGACATACTACAGGAGATGATCAGAGACTGCAGACATAGTACAGGAGATGATCAGAGACTGCAGACATAGTACAGGAGATGATCAGAGACTGCAGACATAGTAAAGGAGATGATCAGAGACTGCAGACAGGATATAAGAGATGGTCAGAGACTGCAGACATAGTACAGGAGATGATCAGAGACTGCAGACATACTACAGGAGATGATCAGAGACTGCAGACATAGTACAGGAGATGGTCAGAGACTGCAGACATAGTACAGGAGATGGTCAGAGACTGCAGACATAGTACAGGAGATGGTCAGAGACTGCAGACATAGTACAGGAGATGATCAGAGACTGCAGACAAAGTACAAGAGATGATCAGAGACTGCATTTCCTATGAACGTTAGTAGATAATGGCCGATCGGCCCTCTCACCTGACCCAGCGATACAGCAACGGTTCCTCTGATCAGGAGTCAGCTCACTCTGAATTGCCTGTGGCGACTCCGCTGGGTAGAGCCTAGATCTGTATTCTGGCAATGACTCCATTCCTTTCTCTGCCAGGGATGGCGCTAGGCTGTGTGGCTTTCCGTCTGGTGGCGCAGGTCAGCAGGGTTCTCTCTCTGATGGTGTTCCCTCAGCACTGTCCTCTCCCTCTGGAGTCCTGGGTGTACTTCCCTGAAAGCTTTCCCAGGCTCCTGTCTCTCTCTCTCGCTCTCTTTCTCTCCCATTCAGCTGAGCATGCTGTGTGAGCTGCAGTTTCCGTGTTACAGTGGGGCTGCCAGTCCTCGGGACTACATGTCCCACAATCCTCTTCTCTGCTCCTTTTTCTATTCTGTTTCTTCCCTGGGTATATGAAGGCAGGGGAAGATACCTATTGGGCAGCTGTGCTGGCAAGTACTCACTAGTACAGCAGCGTGCGCAAGAGGGAGAGGGAGGGGGGAGAGGGATGGGGGAAAGAAGAGCCCGCAGCTGCATTGGCATCACTAGGGTTGGGGTCAACCCCCCTTCCACCAACTATAGTCGCCCCTCAGTACAGACCCCCCTCCACTAAGTATAGACCCCCTCCATCAGTGCAGAACCCGCACTAAGTATAAACCCCTCCCTCAGTACAGACCTTACTCAGTACAGACCCCCCCCAGGAAAACCCCCCCTCCATTAGCACAGACCCCCCCCAGGACAGACCCCCTCCCTCCATTAGTACAGACACCCCCAGGACAGACCCCCCCTCCATTAGTAACGACCCCCAGGACAGACCCCCCTCCATTAGTACAGACCCCCCAGGACAGACCCCTCCTTCATTAGTACAGACCCCCCAGGAAAGACCCCCCTCTGTTAGTACAGACCCCCCTCCATTAGTACAGACCCCCCAGGACAGACCCCCCTCCATTAGTACAGACCCCCCCAGGACAGAGCCACCCCTCCATTACTACAGATTCCCCAGGACAGAGCCCCCTCCATTAGTACAGACCCCCCAGGACAGACCCCCCCCTCCATTACTACAGACCCCCAGGACAGAGCCCCCTCCATTAGTACAGACCCCCCAGGACAGAGCCCCCCTCCATTACTACAGACCCCCAGGACAGAGCCCCCTCCATTACTACAGACCCCCCCAGGACAGACCCCCCTCCATTAGTACAGACCCCCCAGGACAGACCCCCCCCCCATTACTACAGACCCCCCAGGACAGACCCCCCTCCAATAGTACAGACTCCCCAGGACAGAGCCACCCCTCCATTACTACAGACCCCCAGGACAGAGCCCCCTCCATTAGGACAGACCCCCCAGGACAGACCCCCCTCCATTAGTACAGACCCCCCAGGACAGACCCCCCTCCATTACTACAGACCCCCCAGGACAGAGCCCCCTCCATTAGTACAGACCCCCAGGACAGAGCCCCCCTCCATTACTACAGGCCCCCCAGGACAGACACCCCTCTATTAGTAATGACCCCCCAGGACAGAGCCCCCCTCCATTACTACAGACCCCACAGGACAGAGCCCCCCTCTATTAGTAATGACCCCCCAGGACAGAGCCCCCCCCTTCATTACTACAGACCCCCCAGGACAGAGCCCCCTCCATTAGTACAGACCCCTCTCCATTACTATAGACCCCCCAGCACAGAGCCCCCTCCATTAGTACAGACGCCCCAGGACAGACCCCCCTCCATTAGTACAGACCCCCCAGGACAGAGCCCCCCTCCAATAGTACAGACCCCCCCGGACAGACCCCCCTCCAATAGTACAGACCCCCCAGGACAGAGCCACCCCTCCATTACTACAGACCCCCCAAGACAGAGCCCCCTCCATTAGTACAGACCCCCCAGGACAAAGCCCCCTCCATTAGTACAGACCCCCCCAGGACAGAGCCCCCCTCCATTACTACAGACCCCCAGGACAGAGCCCCCCTCCATTACTACAGACCCCCCAGGACAGACCCCCTCCATTACTACAGACCCCTCAGGACAGACCCCTCTCCAATAGTATAGACCCCCCAGGACAGAGCCACCCCTCCATTACTACAGACCCCCCAGGACAGAGCCCCCTCCATTAGTACAGACCCCCCAGGACAGACCCCCCTCCATTACTACAGACCCCCCAGGACAGAGCCCCCTCCATTAGTACAGACCCCCCAGGACAGAGCCCCCCTCCATTACTACAGACCCCCCAGGACAGAGCCCCCCTCCATTACTACAGACCCCCCAGGACAACCCCCCCTCCATTACTACAGACCCCCCCAGGACAGACCCCCCTCCATTACTACAGACCCCCCCAGGACAGACCCCCTCCAATAGTACAGACCCCCCCAGGACAGAGCCACCCCTCCATTACTACAGACCCCCAGGACAGAGCCCCCTCCATTAGTACAGACCCCCCCTCCATTACTACAGACCCCCCAGGACAGAGCCCCCTCCATTAGTACAGACCCCCCCTCCATTACTACAGACCCCCAGGACAGAGCCCCCCTCCATTACTACAGACCCCCAGGACAGAGCCCCCTCCATTAGTACAGACCCCCCAGGACAGAGCCCCCTCCATTACTACAGACCCCCAGGACAGAGCCCCCTCCATTACTACAGACCCCCCAGGACAGACCCCCTCTATTAGTACAGACCCCCCAGGACAGACCCCCCTCCATTACTACAGACCCCCCAGGACAGACCCCCCTCCAATAGTACAGACTCCCCAGGACAGAGCCACCCCTCCATTACTACAGACCCCCCAGGACAGACCCCCCCCCTCCATTAGTACAGACCCCCCAGGACAGACCCCCCTCCATTACTACAGACCCCCCAGGACAGAGCCCCCTCCATTAGTACAGACCCCCAGGACAGAGCCCCCCTCCATTACTACAGACCCCCCAGGACAGACCCCCCTCTATCAGTAATGACCCCCCAGGACAGAGCCCCCCTCCATTACTACAGACCCCACAGGACAGAGCCCCCCTCTATTAGTAATGACCCCCAAGGACAGAGCCCCCCCTCCATTACTACAGACCCCCCAGGACAGAGCCCCCTCCATTAGTACAGACCCCCAAGGACAGACCCCCCCTCCATTACTATAGACCCCCAGCACAGAGCCCCCTCCATTAGTACAGACGCCCCAGGACAGACCCCCCTCCATTAGTACAGACCCCCCAGGACAGAGCCCCCCTCCAATAGTACAGACCGCCCCAGGAAAGACCCCCCTCCAATAGTACAGACCCCCCCAGGACAGAGCCACCCCTCCATTACCACAGACCCCCCAAGACCGAGCCCCCTCTATTAGTACAGACCCCCCAGGACAGAGCCCCCTCCATTACTACAGACCCCCCAGGACAGAGCCCCCTCCATTAGTACAGACCCCCCAGGACAGAGCCCCCTCCATTAGTACAGACCCCCCAGGACAGAGCCCCCCTCCATTACTACAGACCCCCAGGACAGAGCCCCCCTCCATTACTACAGACCCCCCAGGACAGACCCCCTCCATTACTACAGACCCCCCAGGACAGACCCCTCTCCAATTACTATAGACCCCCCCAGGACAGAGCCACCCCTCCATTACTACAGACCCCCCAGGACAGAGCCCCCTCCATTAGTACAGACCCCCCAGGACAGACCCCCCCTCCATTACTGCAGACCCCCAGGACAGAGCCCCCTCCATTAGTACAGACCCCCCAGGACAGAGCCCCCCTCCATTACTACAGACCCCCCAGGACAGCCCCCCTCCATTACTACAGACCCCCCAGGACAGACTCACCTCCATTACTACAGACCCCCCAGGACAGACCCCCTCCAATAGTACAGACCCCCCCAGGACAGAGCCACCCCTCCATTACTACAGACCCCCAGGACAGAGCCCCCTCCATTAGTACAGACCCCCCCTCCATTACGACAGAGCCCCCTCTATTAGTACAGACCCCCCCTCCATTACTACAGACCCCCCAGGACAGAGCCCCCCTCCATTACTACAGACCCCCAGGACAGAGCCACCCTCCATTACTACAGACCCCCCAGGACAGACCCCCCTCTATTAGTAATGACCCCCCAGGACAGAGCCCCCCCCTCCATTACTACAGACCCCCCAGGACAGAGCCCCCCTCTATTAGTAATGACCCCCCAGGACAAAGCCCCCCCTCCATTACTAAAGATCCCCCAGGACAGAGCCCCCCTCTATTAGTAATGACCCCCCAGGGCAGACCACCCTCCTCCATTAGTACAGACCCCCCCCTCCATTAGGATACAGTACATATGATAAAAACACTCGGGTGTCAGCTGGAGAGGAGAGGGTGCAGCCGCGCCGCCCGGGTGGAGAACAGAAGAGTACACAGCAGGAGTGAGTGACACAGAGAGGAGGAGAATGTGTCAGCACGGACCGCTCCGCCCCCCCGCGCGCGAGACATCACTCACTGCACTGGTCTCTCTCCACACAGAGACCAGCCGCTCTGCCTCCCTTCTCATCTTCGGCTGGCCTGGCTGTTCTCCTTCTCTGACAGAAGGAGGGAGGGGCTTGAGCAGTAAATACAGCGGAGAGGTGCCGCAGGACACAAACAAGAGGAGGAGGAGGAGGGAGGGGAGCACTCTGGCGCTTCAGCGCCCCTACCTCTCTGGCGCTGGACTGCACCCCGTGCACCCCGCCTGGGATCGGCCCTGTGAAAAAGTATGCCCAAATCAAGGACAGGCAGCAGGAGAGCTATTAACAGTACACTACTAGGGATCTGTGCTGTGAACAAAAGTTGCTAGGTGAAGAGCAGCAGTGCATGGAAATCATTATATCCTTGAAGTGTATCTATGGACATTTTTTGTTGTTTTGGAAAAGGTGGCAAAGGATTAGAACCATCGCCTGCCACCAGATCCAGCATGTCACTTGCCACCGTTGCCTCCCGTCAGATGCAGCGTGTCACTTGCCACCAGATGTAGCATGTCACTTGCCACTCTCGCCTGCCACCGGATGCAGTGTGCCACTTGCCACACATAGCCTGCTGCCAGAAGCAGTGTGCCACTTGCCACCCATAGCCTGCCACCAGATGCAGTATGCCACTTGCCACCTGCAGCCTGCCACCAGATGCAGTGTGTCACTTGTCACCCATAGCCTGTCACCAGATACCGGATTCCCAAAGTGCTGATCTCCCTGGGTAGTGGATCTCTTGGGGTCCAGATCCCTTCAAGGTTAACTCCCCCTGGGTAGTGGATCCCTTCAATGCTGAAGAGACAGTTTATAATCCTTCAGACTTTAGGGGGGCTGGACTGTAGCCAGCAGGTGCAGAAATTTTCCAGGCATCAGTGTGAGTAAATATTGCCACATTTGGTATCAGGGGAGGGATTAGTGCCCTATGGTTGGAATTATTGGGAGGAATAGTGCCCCATTGTTGGTGTCAGTAGGCAGAATAGTGTCTCATATCAGTGGGAGGAATAGTGCCCCAAGGGCCGGATAAAGGCAAGCAAAGGGCCGCATCCAGCCTCCGGGCCGCAGTTTGGAGATCACTGTGTTAGACCATGAGTTATATGCTGCTACCTTTGGGTGATTGGGCACTGACAAAAACTTTTCTGGGAACGACCCCCAGTGCACCCTCATATAACACCATCCACTCTGTTGAACTCCAGTTTTAAAGCAAACAATAAGGAGAAATAGAGAACAGAGGAGAAGGACCTGTGTCCTGTATTGTATTCTAAGAAATGAAATTTACAGGTAAGTCAAAACTCCCATTATCCTAATCATACAATATAGGACACAGGATGTGTAGTCATAGGGTATGGGATGTCCACAAACAATAACCAGAGGGGTTTGCAACAATAGCATACAATGGGATACAGGCCTACGAGGAAACAAAGGTCAATGGACCCAAAACTCTCAGATCATAACTTAAAGAACCTTGTGGACCAAGCGCACATCAGCAGAGGTCAAGAGATATATCTGATGAAACTTTATAAAGGGATGAACAGAATACAATGACCCCAGAGCTTGGTGAATGAGGTGAAACTCTACTGATGTACATCATTCAAACGTGCAAGTAAAAATGCTGGTCTTTACTTTCCTTGCCCCTTACTGGGTATTATTTACAAAGTAAAACTGCCTTTTTGCTTTTAAAGCTGAATTCAAGAAGACGTTGATCAATGTTATACATCTCCCAATGTTTACAGTTGTGTTCATTAGGTCAAGTCATGATTATAAATGTAGTTGCAGAATAAGAAAATAGTTTTTCTTGTTTTTTTTTTTTTCTATCACATAATTGTGGGTTTTCTACCTGAGCAAATTAAAGCCACTGTACTCAATTAAAGTATCACGTGTTCTCTGTTTCTCATTTTACAGCCTAAAGTAATCTGGATGAAAAATAAAATGGAGATTAGAGATGACCCTAAATTCATCATGAGACATAGCCAAGGTGTCTTGACACTGAACATCCGCAAACCAAGCCCATTTGATGGGGGAACCTACACATGCAGGGCTATTAATAATCTGGGAGAAGCTGAAGTAGTTTGCAAATTAGAAGTTAAAGGTATGCAAGTGTGTTTCAGCATGCTTCTTATTTTGGAGGTGGACCACATAATTTTCACTTTTCAGCATGATGAAGGATATATGGTATTATTACAAAAGCAGAATTGGTGGGTGTGCTGGAATGCTGGAGAGCCAATAATAATAACAAACATATTATGCTTCCTTACTCTGTGCAGTGGTTTTGCAGAGAGCAGTCCTGATCATCATCTTCTCGGGTCCCCTTCCGGCACTCCTGGCTCCTCCCCCCCACCGAATGCCTCCATAGCAAGCCACTTCCTATGGGGCACTCGTGCGTGCCTGCTCCCAAGCCCCGCTCTTTGTGTCCATAAGACACAGAGAGCAGGGCTCAGCCCTGCCCCTGCTCCCTAGTCACTAGCTGTGATTGACAGCAGCGGAGCCAATGGCTCCCGCTGCTGTATCTGAGCCAATGAGAAGGGAGAGAGCCGAGGCTCTCGTGCACATCACTAGATCGAGATTGGGTTCAGGTATGTATTTAGGTGGGCTGCGGGAGAAGCTGCATGCAGAAGGTTTTTTACCTTACAGCATTTTATGCAGTAAGGTAAAAAACCTTCTGTCTTTACATCCAATTGAATGTGTAAGGAAATTAGGATGACCACCAAGAGCTGTGTATTTTATTTTATATACTGACAGTAACACAAACTTGATGTACAAAATATATCACAGGCCCCCTTTCTAAGAGCCGGTTCACATTATGCGATACGTTTTTGGTGTTCGACATTTTAAGCAAGTTTTACATGCATTTAGGTGTGCTATTATTGAACTCAAAAAATGTGTGCTTGGATGAAAGCGCATCAAAGATGTAGAATGCAGAACATTTTTAATGCACTGTACATAAAACACACAGGTGTGAATGGAACCTAATGCCGCGTACACATGATCGGAATTTTGGCCCACAAAAGACTGATGAGAGTTTCTCATTGGAAAATGCGACCGCGTGTATGCTCCATCAGTCTTTTGCTGGCTGAATTCCAGCCAGCAAAAGACTGAGAGCATGCTGTTAGATTTTCGGTCAGGAAAAGTTCCTATCCGAAAATCGATCGTCTGTGGCTATTCCGACGTGCAAAATCCCTACGCATGCTCGGAAACAATTCAACGCATGTTCGGAAGCATTGAACTTCATTTTCTCAGCTTGTCGTAGTGTTGTATGTCACCGCGTTCTTGACGGCTGTAATTTCAGCGAACTTTTGCTTGACCATGTGTATGCAAGGCAAACTTGAGCGGAATCCTGTCGGAAAAGCCATCCTATCTTTTTCCGATGAGAAAACCGATCGTGTATACGTGGCATAAGCCATGTTTCGCACCTTAACGTTTTGTAGTTTAAAGCTCAACAACCTAAATCCTTAGCTTTTAAATCATGCCTATTGGCCATATGATCATCCAGGCACCTGTAGCTTGATGCCCCGCAGCTCAAAAAGCTACATGAGCTACTTTTGAAACAGAATGTGAGAATTCTGCCCTCAAAATACAGTGTTTCTTTACATAACAATTTTAATAGCTGCTGAAACTTAGTGAGGCTACACAAACAAACTGGAATGCTAACAGTGGATCTGTGCATTCACTGTATTGGAGATTTTTAGGAAACTTTGCCATCTAGTGTCCATTATTCTGAACAACAAAATGATGCGCAACATTTTGTCAGATGGCTAATGGACTGATGGTTAAATAACGTTTTTTTCTGAGGTTAGAATTATTTAGGTAAGCATATTCTGTTTAAGCTGTTTTTAATCAGTCAAGCATTTAATACACCATCATGTGTTCAACTTACTTCAAAAAGTACAAATTCGATTCATTTAACACTCAGTGATCCGTAAAAAGAGATTAACAGACAAAAACAATTATTATCTGTATCATCAATTCTTGTGATGGATGACGATTAACGTGAAACCTGAACAAGGAAAAAACTATTATTTGCAAATTATGAGCACTATGAAGTGTCTGCTGTGTTGCAGTAACCAACCATAAGTTTAACTTTACTCAGTACAGCTCACTCCCCCAGTACAGCTCTGCCTTTTCAGTACAGCTCCCCCCTCAGTACAGCTCTGCCCCCCTGTACAGATCTACCTCCTCAGTACAGCTCTGCCCCCGTACAGATCTACCCCCTCAGTACACAACTGCCTCCTCAGTACAGCTCTGCCCCCCCCTGTACAGATCCACCCCCTCAGTACAAAAATGCCTCCTCAGTACAGCTCTGCCCCCCGTACAGATCTACCCCCTCAGTACAAAACTGCCTCCTCAGTACAGCTCTGCCCCCGTACAGATCTACCCCCTCAGTACACATAGTTACATAGTTACATAGTTACATAGTAGGTGAGGTTGAAAAAAGACACAAGTCCATCAAGTCCAACCTATGTGTGTGATTATGTGTCAGTATTACATTACATATCCCTGTATATTGCGGTCATTCAGGTGATTATCTAATAGTTTCTTGAAGCTATCAATGCTCCCCGCTGAGACCACCGCCTGTGGAAGGGAATTCCACATCCTTGCCGCTCTTACAGTAAAGAACCCTCTACGTAGTTTAAGGTTAAACCTCTTTTCTTCTAATTGTAATGAGTGGCCACGAGTCTTATTAAACTCTCTTCTGCGAAAAAGTTTTATCCCTATTGTGGGGTCACCAGTACAGTATTTGTAAATTGAAATCATATTCCCTCTCAAGCGTCTCTTCTCCAGAGAGAATAAGTTCAGTGCTCGCAACCTTTCCTCATAACTAAGATCCTCCAGACCCTTTATTAGCTTTGTTGCCCTTCTTTGTACTCGCTCCATTTCCAGTACGTCCCTCCTGAGGACTGGTGCCCAGAACTGGACAGCATACTCCAGGTGCAGCCGGACCAGAGTCTTGTAGAGCGGGAGAATTATCGTTTTATCTCTGCAGTTGATCCCCCTTTTAATGCATGCCAATATTCTATTTGCTTTATTAGCAGCAGCTTGGCATTGCATGCCATTGCTGAGCCTATCATCCACTAGGATCCCCCAGGTCCTTTTCCATCCTAGATTCCCCCAGAGGTTCTCCCCCCAGTGTATAGATTGCATTCATATTTTTGCCACCCAAATGCATTATTTTACATTTTTCTACATTGAACCTGATTTGCCATGTAGTCGCCCACCCCATTAATTTGTTCAGGTCTTTTTGCAAGATTTCCACATCCTGCGGAGAAGTTATTGCCCTGCTTAGCTTAGTATCGTCTGCAAATACAGAGATTGAACTGTTTATCCCATCCTCCAGGTCGTTTATGAACAAATTAAATAGGATTGGTCCCAACACAGAACCCTGGGGAACCCCACTACCCACCCCTGACCATTCTGAGTACTCCCCATTTATCACCACCCTCTGAACACGCCTTTGTAGCCAGTTTTCAATCCATGTACTCACCCTATGGTCCATGCCAACGCACCTTATTTTGTACAGTAAACGTTTATGGGGAACTGTGTCAAATGCTTTTGCAAAATCCAGATACACCACGTCTACGGGCCTTCCTTTATCTAGATGGCAACTCACCTCCTCATAGAAGGTTAATAGATTGGTTTGGCAAGAACGATTCTTCATGAATTCATGCTGATTACTGCTAATGATATCATTCTTATTACTAAAATCTTGTATATAGTCCCTTATCATCCCCTCCAAGAGTTTACATACTATTGATGTTAGGCTAACTGGTCTGTAATTCCCAGGGATGTTTTTTGGGCCCTTTTTAAATATTGGTGCTACATTGGCTTTTCTCCAATCAGCTGGTACCATTCCAGTCAATAGACTGTCTGTAAAAATTAGGAACAACGGTCTGGCAATCACCTGACTGAGTTCCCTAAGTACCCTCGGATGCAAGCCATCTGGTCCCGGTGATTTATTAATGTTAAGTTTCTCAAGTCTAATTTTAATTCCGTCCTCTGTTAACCATGGAGGTGCTTCCTGTGTTGTGTCATGAGGATAAACACTGCAGTTTTGGTTACTGAAGCCCCCCGATTCATTCGTGAAGACTGAGGAGAAGAATAAATTCAATACCTTTGCCATCTCCCCATCCTTTGTAACCAGATGTCCTTCCTCATTCTTTATGGGGCCAATATGGTCTGTCCTCCCTTTTTTACTGTTTACATACTTAAAGAATTTCTTGGGATTTTTTTTGCTCTCCTCCGCTATGTGTCTTTCATGTTCTATCTTAGCCATCCTAATTGCACCCTTACATTTCTTATTGCATTCTTTATAAATTCTGAATGCTGTGGATGATCCCTCAACCTTGTATTTTTTGAAGGCCTTCTCCTTTGCTTTTATATGCATTTTTACATTAGAGTTAAGCCATCCAGGATGTTTGTTCGCTCTTTTAAATTTATTACCCAATGGGATACATTGGCTAATGCCCTTATTTAATATGCTCTTAAAGCAAACCCATCTCTCCTCCGTATTCTTTGTTCCTAATATTTTATCCCAATTTATGCCTTTTAGCAAGGTTTGTAGTTTAGGGAAGTTGGCTCTTTTGAAATTCAGTGTCTTTGTGTTCCCTTTATGTCTCCTATTTGTGTGATTTATACTGAAACTAATTGACCTGTGATCGCTGTTACCTAAATTGCCCCGTATTTCCACATCTGTTATCAGGTCTGTATTGTTGGTAATCAGTAGATCTAGTAATGTTTTATTTCTAGTTGGTGCGTCTACCATCTGACCCATAAAATTGTCCTGCAAGACACTAAGGAACTGGCGAGCCTTAAATGAATGCGCGATTCCCTCCGCCCAGTCTATGTCTGGATAATTAAAATCCCCCATTATGATAACACTTCCCATCCTTGCTGCTAATCCAATTTGTGATAGGAGATCCGTCTCCACTTTCTCCCTCAGGTTAGGGGGCCTATAGCATACTCCCAGTATTATTTTCCCCTTAGCTTCATCCCTTTGGAGCTCTACCCATAAAGATTCCACCTCCTCCCTAGCTCCCTCAGTGATGTCATCTCTCACATTCACTTGTACATTATTCTTGATATATAGGCATACCCCTCCCCCTTTTTTACCCTCTCTATCCTTGCGGTATAGGGTATACCCTTGAATGTTTGCCAGCCAATCATGAGAGCTGTTGAACCAGGTCTCTGAAATTCCCACAAAATCCAAATCCTCCTTGTACAACAGTATCTCTAGTTCACCCATCTTGTCCGCCAGGCTCCTGGCATTGGTGAACATGCCACATAGTTTAGACCGGTCGCATATTGTCCTCGTATTGGGTGTTTCAAGATTGCAACTTGGACTTGCTACTATACTCACCTTGTGTTTTTGTGCTTTGGTTAACCTACTACTAATGCCCCCAATACTACCCTCTGGAATATCTTCCGCGCTGGCTATCACTGTCTCTGGACCCTCCCCCCCATCACCTAGTTTAAAAAACCCTCTAACTTTTTGGCCATCTTCATTCCCAGCAGATCTGCACCCTCCTCATTTAGGTGCAGTCCGTCCCTTATATAGTACCAGTTACCGACTGCCTCCTCAGTACAGCTCTGCCCCCGTACAGATCTACCCCCTCAGTACACAACTGCCTCCTCAGTACAGCTCTGCCCCCCCCCTGTACAGATCCATCCCCTCAGTACAAAACTGCCTCCTCAGTACAGCTCTGCCCCCCCTGTACAGATCTACCCCCTCAGTACAAAACTGCCTCCTCAGTACAGCTCGGCCCCCGTACAGATCTACTCCCTCAGTACAAAACTGCCTCCTCAGTACAGCTCTGCCCCCCCTGTACAGATCTACCCCCTCAGTACAAAACTGCCTCCTCAGTACAGCTCGGCCCCCGTACAGATCTAACCCCTCAGTACAAAACTGCCTCCTCAGTACAGCTCTCCCCCCATACAGATTTACCCCCTCAGTAAAAAACTGCCTCCTCAGTACAGCTCTGCCCCCCATACAGATCTTCCCCCTCAGTACAAAACTGCCTCCTCAGTACAGCTCTGCCCCCCCGTACAGATCTACCCCCTCAGTACAAAACTGCCTCCTCAGTACAGCTCTGCCCCCATACAGATTAACCCCCTCAGTACAAAACTGCCTCCTCAGTACAGCTCTGCCCCCCATACAGATCTACCCCCTCAGTACAAAACTGCCTCCTCAGTACAGCTCTGCCCCCCGTACAGATCTACCCCCTTAGTACAAAACTGCCTCCTCAGTACAGCTCTGCCCCCCGTACAGATCTACCCCCTCAGTACAAAACTGCCTCCTCAGTACAGCTCTGCCCCATGTACAGATCTACCCCCTCAGTACAAAACTGCCTGCTCAGTACAGCTCTGCCCCCATACAAATCTACCCCCTCAGTACAAAACTGCCTCCTCAGTACAGCTCTGCCCCCCATACAGATCTACCCCCTCAGTACAAAACTGCCTCCTCAGTACAGCTCGGCCCCTGTACAAAAATGCCTCCTCAGTACAGCTCGCCCCCCACCCCTGTACAGATCTACCCCCTCAGTACAAAACTGCCTCCTCAGTACAGCTCTGCCCCCATACAGGTCTAACCCCTCAGTACAAAACTACCTCCTCAGTACAGCTCTGCCCCCCGTACAGATCTACCCCCTCAGTACAAAACTGCCTCCTCAGTACAGCTCTGCCCCCGTACAGATATACCCCCTCAGTACAAAACTACCTCCTCAGTACAGCTCTGCCCCCCGTACAGATCTACCCCCTCAGTACAAAACTGCCTCCTCAGTACAGCTCTCCCCCCGTACAGATCTACCCCCTCAGTACAAAACTGCCTCCTCAGTACAGCTCTGCCCCCCGTACAGATATACCCCCTCAGTACAAAACTGCCTCCTCAGTACAGCTCTCCCCCCGTACAGGTCTACCCCCTCAGTACAAAACTGCCTCCTCAGTACAGCTCTGCCCCCCGTACATATATACCCCCTCAGTACAAAACTGCCTCCTCGGTACAGCTCTGCCCCCTGTACATATATACCCCCTCAGTACAAAACTGCCTCCTCAGTACAGCTCTGCCCCATGTCTGCACCCTTGGACACTGATGGGGAACAATACAGGATCCTCTCCCAAACCATATTATGCCAGATGTTGCTCAGCCTGGAGTTTATATACATTTTTCAACAAAGTATAATAATATATAAAGTTGAAAATCATCAGCTGAAAAAGAAACAGAGTCCATCACATCTTTGTTTATCACACTGTCCCGAACAGATAGTTCAGTATAAACAAATAACATCCAGTGACATTGTTAATAAAACATTTAGAAGTATGAACAAAAGCAAACATAACGAGATGTTAGTGAGAACTGTCTTCATTTAAAATCATGGCTTGTTATACAGCTCATTTGCCGGTTTTGGCTTCAACCCAAAACTCAGTTGCATAAAACATGATGGTACACAGCTGCTGAATTAACTTTGTTTTCTCTTTACAGTTCCTCAGTAAAATGTGCCTTGTTACCATTTATACAAGTTATGGTGAGTATATTGTGCAAATGCATTTGGAGTTTTCAAGGCAGTGTTGTGGCCAACGTGAGCTAACAAGACCCGTAACTAACCTCCACATTACCAACTCCAAGCATCTGGCTGCTTTGTTTGTTTTTATGTTCCTTCTTAATCAAGACATTTCCTTAATCCACTTAAAGACCAGCCTCGTTTTGAGATTTTGGTGTTTACATGTTTAAAACAGGTTTTTTTGCTAGAAAATTACTTAGAACCCCCAAACATTATTGTTTTTTTTTTCTAACACCCTAGAGAATAAAATGGCGGTCATTGCAATAATTTTTTTCGCACCGTATTTCTGCAGTGGTCTTACCAGTGCACTTTTTTGGGAGAAAAATCACTTTTTTGAATAAAAAAATAAGACATCAGTAAAGTTAGTCCAATTTTTTTTTATATTGTGAAAGATAATGTTATGCTGAGTAAATTGATACCCAACATGTCATCCTTCAAAATTGTGCCCGCTTGTGGAATGGCGACAAACTTTTACCCTCAAAAATCTCCATAGGCGATGTTTAAAAAATTCTACAGGTTGCATATTTTGCGTTACAGAGGAGGTCTAGGGCTAGAATTATTGCTCTCGCTGTACTGATCGCGGCAATACCTCACATGTGTGGTTTGACCACCGTTTTCATATGCGAGCGCTACTCACATATGCGTTCGCTTCTGCGCGCAAGCTCGACGGGATGGGGCGCTTTTAAATTTTCTTTTTTCTTATTTATTTTACTTGATTTTATTTATTTTATTTTTTTTTTTTAAATTGGTTCACTTTTATTCCTATTACAAGGAATGTAAACACCCCTTGTAATAGAAAAAAAGCATGACAGGACCTCTTAAATATGAGATCTGGGGTCAAAAAGTCCTAAGATCTCATATTTGGACTAAAATGCAAAAAAAAAAAAAAATTGTCATTTGAAAAAATGACAACAGAAAAATGTGCCTTTAAGACGTATGGGCGGAAGTGACTTTTTGACGTTGCTTCCGCCCTCCTATAGCATGGAGACGGGTGGGGGCCATCTTAGCCTCACTCATCTCCATACCACAGACGTGAAAGGACCCGATCGCCTCTGCTGCTACCGATGGCTTCGGTAAGCGGCGGAGGGCGCCGAGGGGGGTGGCACCTCTCCCGCCGCTGATAACAGTGATCTCGTGGTGAATCCGCCGCAGTGACCACCGTTATAGTAAAAAGAACCGCCGGCTCTAATGATGAATACCTCGGTTGTGGCAGCAGCTGCTGCCATTACCGAGATATCCATCTTCAAACTGCCGACGTATATGTACAGGAGCCGGTCGGTAAGTGGTTAACAAAATTCAAATAGGAGAAAGCAAGCTGGAACTGAAAAGCACCTGTCTGGAAATGATTTACCAGCCTTTTCCATAATGGTCCTGTTTGTATTACTTGACAATGGCCCAGAAACAAGCTTCTTAGTGTCCATCTATAGGGAACCAGGAAAATAAAACAAAACACTGGAATTTTTTTGCTTGTTTGCAAGAAATCTTTTTTGAGGTAGTTATTGTTGCTAAATCAGTTGGCTCCTATAGTGTAACCTGTCCTTATTTTATTTTACATGCAGAGCCAAAAACTTCTGAAATTTGATAGTACAACCCAAATTCCACAAAAGTTGGGACGCCGTTTAAAATATACATGTAAAATTTAGATTTCCAAAAATATTTCCCAAAAAATATTAGAAACCTCTCAGCTTATAATGTACTTACCAAATGGAATTATGTGATATGATTGGATTCACTAGGGATGAATACCAGATAAGGCTTTATATGTGGCTCTCATAAAGAACCTTTGTTCTTCATGGTTTTACAGTACAACAAGGGGTGAGCAGGAGGGACGGTAGCCCTGGGCGCAGTGGTTTATTGCAGGGATGTGGCCACCCTGACTCTAACTCTAAGGGAAGGGAGGAGGGGCGTAGTTTGGCATCTTTGCCCTGGGCACTGGATGGCCTTGTCCTGGCACTAGGTAAAACCATGAAGAACAAAGGTTCTCTATGAGAGCCACACACAAAGTCTGATCCAGTATTTATCCCTAGTAAATCCAATCTATCACATAATAATTTCATTTGGGAAATACACTATAAGCTGTGAGTTTTCTAAATTTTTGGGGAATTTTTTTCATACTTGCAAGTGTTTTGGGATTTGTGTATCCAAATTAAAGAGGAGCTTCAGTCTTTTTTGCTTAATGTAAAAGTCAGCAGCTACAAATACTATCACTGACTTCTAACAATAGGGTACTTACCAGTGCCTAAGAGTCTAATGCTGTCTTCCGGCAGTTGGTTCTTCTTACCGCTGCAGGTCCCTGGCACCACCATTTTGGACATAGGAGCCGACTGTGCCTTCCTGAGGAATCACAGCCGGCTGCCCACTGTGTACGCATGGGATCACACAGTGCTATGGAAGAGGTTATGCAGTCTCCTGGGACACATGACATGTCCCAGGAGACTGCTGGTGGGGGCGTGGGCAGTGGGTGTGCCTAAATGCTTGTTATTCTCACCTAGGCTACAATTAAGAAATTGGCAGTTGGGTACCTGTCCAAAAAAACGTACCTGCACGCCGTATAAAAAATATCAAAAGTGTTAGGGATGGGAGTAGGAAGTTGAATAAGCAGCACCGTCACTTTTGAGTGAAGGTTCACTTTAAGGACATACTTTTTTTGGTCTGTTTGCAGTCCTGTTTTTAATTAATCCTGCACTAGTTAAGGATCTGTATTTGCTTCAGTGGTTTGACTGCAGTCTGCCAAGCCCCATAAACAGAAGTAGAATAAAGAGTTTTATTTATCTTACCACCGCCTTTATATAAGTCTTCCCATTCTGCATCCTAACCCCCCTTGCTGCTCCTTGTTCCATAAAGGAAATTTATAATGTTTTTTATGTGGGTTTTTTTTTGTATTTTTTTTTGGGATGGAAGAGTGCACAATCTTAAATAATTTTTCATTTATTTTTAATATTTTATTATTGTTACATAGGCCTAAATGGAAAGGATATTAGCTTATACACAGTGCAGAATGGATTGAAAATGTACTCTTTCCAGCTGAACTCAAGCTTAAAATAATTTATATAAACTGTTAAATGTTTAATTGTGTCCTGTTCAGCCAATTTTTGTGTCATTCACCCCTACCAACAAGCACAGCCAGGGTAGTGACCCCACCTTTCTTTTGTACACTTAAAGCAGAACTATACCCTCCTATCTGGTGGAGCCTGTGTTATCTTAGCCTCTATTTAGATCTGTAGTTGCCATGGTACTGCACACATGACGACACCAGACATTTGAGGGCTTAAAGGCTTCAATTGAGAGCTGACATAATGACACTGCTATCTGTGGCAGATGTCACCATAGACTGTCTATGTCCAGGGCCAATCATGTGCAGGTAACTACAAGCAATTGGCCTATAATAGCTGCAAAATCTGTCAGCCTCTTATTGCTTTCAATGGAGCTATCCTTCTGCAACTAATCACAGGGAACCCCAGCTAGGTCTCCTGCAGCTAATCACAAATGGCCCCATTCACAAGTGTGAATGGGGCCTAAGACCAATTCATCATGGGCAGCACAGTTGTGTAGAGGTTATCACTTTTGCCTTGCAGCATTAAGGTTCTTGGTTTGAAACCCAGCCAGGATACTACTTGCCTGGAGATTGCATGTTCTCCCTGTACTTGTGTGGGGTTCCTTGAGTTCCAACTCAAAAACCATGCTGGTAGGTCATATCTATATCTACATTATATTGTCAAAAGTATTGTGATGCCTGTCTTTACACGCACATAAACTTTAATAAAGATGAGCGAGTTTGGGGTGGAGGAACTTGACTGACCTGCACAGAGTCCTGACCTCAACCCGATAGAACATCTTTGGGATGAATTAGAGCATAGACTGCAAGCCAGGCTGTCTTGTCCAACATCAGTGTCTGACCTCACAAATATGCTTCTGGAAGAATGGTCAAACATTTCCATAGACACACTCCTAAACCTTGTGGACAGCCATCCCAGAAGAGTTGAAGCTGTTATAGCTGCAAAGGGTGGGCCAACTCAATATTGAACCCTACGGACTAAGACTGGAAAGCCATTAAAGTTCATGTGCGTGTAAAGGCAGGGGTCACAATACTTTTGACAATATAGTGTATATGTATGCATGTGTGATAGGGAATTTAAGCTAACCGTACATGGATCGAAATTGGACTGCATAAGTGCTGCATAAATTGTTGGCGCTATATAATTAACCATCAAAAATAAATACACAGAGAGGTTCCAAACCTTTGAGCAGTGCTGCCTATCTTATCAGAATCCAGAGCAGTCTTTCAACTTTAGAAAATAATTAAATTAAAGCTGATAAAAAGACATTGCACTTTCGCTTTAATATTACTTAGTGCTCTTTATGAATATTTTTGACTCAGCCAAATATGTAAAGTAAGAAAAGTAAATTCACTTCATTTTGTTTTGGTTTGTATTCCCTATGCAGGCTTGGGATTAGTCACCCGCTGGCCTTCTACACCGAAACTGCAAAGACAACAGCGGAGCAGTGTCTACGTTATCCTGCTTGTTGTATTATGTAATTTGTGTTATTTTGTTTTGTTTGTAGACTTGAACACATCAGAAAATCATAATGGTTTTATAAGAACAAGCTGTTCCTTCCCTCCATACGGCAGCCTGAGGCTAAACACACAGAAAGATTCACTTATACTCACAGTAAGGTCTCATGCACTTTTTACAGCAGCTGTTTTTGGCTTCAGACATTTTTTTCTACAGTCAATAAATTTCCCATCATGTTATCCAAGTGTCCATGCACACATAGGCTGTTATCAGCAGTTTTTGGCTGGGGCGTTATTTGGCTTTAAAAAAACAAAACAAAATTGGTGGGTTCGGAGAGGAGTTTTTGAGCTGTTTTTAGCTGTTAAAATGCTCTAAAATAAAAAAAACGCTGATAAACGCTCAAAAACGTGGCTCACCGTTTTTGAATGTTTTTGATCCATTGAGATAAAAAAAACACGGAAAAACTCTAATTAACGCTTAAAAAAGCTGTTGCAAAAACGTTAAAAGAAATTTGAAAAACTCACTATAAAGCTACTGGCGTTTTTATAATGTTATTTTAATATCCAGTGTGCATGAGGCCTTATAATAGTAAGGGTGAGTCACCCAATGACTCGCCTGTATATATCTCGGGAAGATAGAGACAAGTTCCCAGCTCAGCTCCCCTCCCCAAGACCTCCAAAGTCAAATTGAAGGAAAATTTCAGTTTTGGTTAAAAAAAAAAATAAAAATAATATATATATAAATGTATTTATTTATTTATTTATTCTGTTGCAACCAGCTATGATTCTCTGAAACTGAAAAAAAAATGGTTCCTTGCAACCATTGCTCAATATATACAGGGTTATCATTTTTCCTGTAGATCTTTCAATGCCTTGCACAGTTTATAGGCATCAGCTGCGATGTGCTTAGCTTTTAGGAACTGAGAGGTGTTTACACAGGGTGCTGCACATCTACAAGGACACACAATGTGTCACCAAGACAGGAAGCAAAGGAAAATTTTTCCAACAGGGACACAGCCAGGTAGCAAAGCAAATTTTTTTCAGTAGAGTGGCTATCTACTACGGCCTGGATTTCCATTGGGGAGATTTGTGTTGCCAGGAGAGTAAGCGAAGGCAAGTAGGGGCACAGAGAGCAATAAAAACCTGAAAGTGTTTCTTATTCCTCCCCATTCCAACTTAGTCCTGGTTCACACCTATGCCTTTTTCTTGGTGCTTTTTGCAGAAATTCACTACAGTTCATTTAACATGGTTTACTAAGGGACACATTCACATTTATGCTTTTTTCAGCCCCTGCAATTTTGGAAAGGGCCAGGACATTTTTTAAATGCAAAACTGTGGTTTTTTTTTTTGGTTCAAAAGACTTTAATAGAGAAGCTGCAGAAAAGCATGTAGTGTATTTTGCCGTGATTTTGCTGCGATTTGCATTTTTTATTCTGCCCAACAACAAATTGGCCAAAAAAAAACATAAAAAGTTGTGTGTGCAGATATGCAAAACGCACAGCAAAAAGCACTGCAGAAACTAATCAAAAGTAAACTGCATAGGTGTGAACCAAAAGTTTTTATCTGTTTTGGAATTAGGCTTTGCTAAAACTGGAGTTTTCCTTTGATCCTTTTGCTGCATGTTTTATAAAATCGAATAAACAACGAATCCAACAGAGATGTTGACCCTGCCATAATGGTTTTGGCAGGTGGGTGGGGCCATGAACACACAGGCACAGATCCTGCTGCCAAAGTTCTATAGAGATCTAAGCCAGTAGATGATTTATCCTGCTGGCACCCACCCAAAACGAAAGCCTCAGTTTAGCTTAGGCCTTTGTTAAAATTGTAGTTTGTTTAAATAAAGCTGATTTATGTTCCATCAGATTCAAATTATAATTGTCTAAAGGTTGTAAACAGGCTGCTGTAATTTGTTTATGCTATCATTGTGCACACTGGCCTTGACCCAACATTTTTCTGGGAATTTACTACTGTGTTTTATTTTCAGAAAATATGGCTCATATTTCTGTATAACTTAAATGATTGTAAGATTTTTACTAACACTTCTGAATAGACAGTGAAAGCACCCATCAGCCAGGTATCAGCTATGTATCTGTCTAATGTCAGGTGAATTTTTCTGATTGGTTGTCTTGACTTTACTGTACATTTGATCCTGTTTACAACTTTCCTGTCCCATATATTGGCTACTGTACCATCAATAAACACTATTGTATCATCTACTGTATCATCAGCTACTGTACCCTTTTGGTGAGCTCTTTTCTGTCTAGCATAAAGCCAGTGGTAAATGAAAGTAACATTTCCATGCCTGCATTGCTGGCGTGTCACTAACAAGAGTAAGGGCGTAGCGTCACATATGGCGACCCATCACATTTGGCTACCCGCTGGACTGCGCATGTGCGACGCCGCCATATGCGTTTCAACACTCTGGCGATCTGCACTTGCACAGAATTTTGTGGCCCCACTCCTGAGTCCAGGTTCAAGCCCCAACATCCAAGTGGACATAGAGTTAGATTATAATTATGCCAAGCGAAGCGAGGCGTGCCCGAAACATGGTGAGCGTAGCGAGCCGGCGAGGGGCCCTGTGGCAAAGTGGTCTTACAACAGTGTTGGAATGCATATGGCGGCGTCGCGCATGCGCACTCCAGCGAGTAGCAAAATGTGATGGGTAGCCGAATGTGACGTGACAAGGGCTCGTTCACACCAGAACGTGGTGAGGGAAACCCACATTCCGTGCAAGTTTCCTGCACCGCATTCAAAACGCACTGGGAGTGTGATCTGCTGAGAGTGTCAATGTATTCCTAGCAACACCCCAAATGCAGATTAGAAATGCATTTTCCTGCACCAGATTGAATAGTACTGCAGTACTATGCCATCTAGTGCAATGTGTTTTAAAAAAATACTCCATGCGCTGTTTTTGGTGCGATCCAGTACAATTTCAGCCGATTAAAATGAATCGTCACACAGAAACATAGACTGCATTCCTGTGAGATTCAGGTGTAAACCAGCCCTTAATGCTGACATATTGATTGAACGGATGCTGGCTATGGAATCACCCACTGGCTTCCTACATATGTTGGTAACCCCAATTAGAAGATACAAGCTGCTCTCAACACCTTTCTCACTAAAAGAATTTGCTAATGACACAAAAAATCCCACTAATCCTTAAGGAGGCCATACATGGATCAAAATTCAGCAGGTTCAGCAGTCACCCGGCGAATTTCAGTTCCATAAGTGGGCAGGGAGGTTGTACAAAAGTTTATACAGCAATCAACTTCTGGACAACCACCCTGTTGGTTTTCCCTGCTCAGTCAGCGTAACAGTGCTCATCAGTGTATTCTGATGGTGGGGGAGGCTCTTCACTGTCAGAATACAATAGTTCAGCAGGGAGGATTCCCTCTTCAACTTCAAATGTGTGGATAAGGGAATTGGGTCAGTTTTTTTCATTCAAACTGCCGGTTGAACAAAACACTGATCCATCTATCAGGTGCCTTAGACTATACTGCAGGAATAGATGGAAGGACCAGGTAACAATGCAAAAGGGTTGATTTACTAAAAGCAAATTGACTGTGTACTTTGGAGGTGCAGTTGCACTCATTGCACTCATTTTCTCCACCGCTTATTGATGTGGTGAAGCTCTGCTGATTTCCATCATCCAATCATGTGCAAGCACAAATGCTGTTTTTTTTTTTTTTTTCTTGCACCTGATTGGGTATTTTTTACAACATGAAACTTCACCTCATTCACTAAGCTCTGGGGAAAATAAGTTCATCTGCACTTGCAAAGTGCACAGTCTATTTGCCTTTAGTAAATCAAACTTAAGGTCTTTTTTAGATAAACAAATGCTATATGGGGTCAGGCACATTCACATTGCATTTGAGATGGTTTTCAAATTCTTCTGATGTGCTTCTGACCAAAGGCTGAACTGCTTTGAACTGATTTTGCAATATCTATGACTTTAAGAAGTAAGAAGTTCTAACACTAATACATACAAAAACAAAAGTTATAACTGTATTGGCATTTTTAGTTACTTTGGAAGTTACTGTATGTTTGTATTGCAAACTTACAGTTTTGAGCAAAATACACATGGCTGCTTTATTGTATTACATTTTGATTTTGGGCAGATATATCTTTGTGGTACACCTAACATATTTTAACAATTTGCCTATTTTAGCTAGAGAGAGGGTTAAGAAGTATTACAAAATAATTTAATCGGTTCCTCTGTATTTCAGTTTGCTTTAGTATGTGAAGGGTTGCCTAGGAGTGCTCTGGACCGAACTCTAGGCTGACCATACCTTAGGCTGGATTCACACCTATGCATTGTTAGTGCTTTTTGCATTTTGCAGATTTGCTCTACAGAACAAGTTCCATAGGAAACCATGTTAAATGGACTGTAGTGCAAATCTTCAAAGTGCAAAAAGCACTAAAACTGCATAGGTGTGAATCCAGCCTTATTCAATAGCCTTGTGCAATTTTCCTTTAGATTTACCAAAACCATACGATAGGGGGTCAAACCTAAACACTTTCAATTTGTATGCAATCAGGTTGGCCCTTGCACTGCATAGTTGAAGGTAAATCTAAAGGAAATTGAACAAGAAAGTTGTATAATGTATGGCCAGCTTAATACCATCACTTTGTGATCATTAGTCCCTATGTAAAGGCAGTAAGTTTTTGTGGGCTATATATTCAATACGAGTAAAGAATCTAGCAGGGATATTATGATATAATTGTTTTTTTAACAAGATTTGCAAAAAAAGGAATGTGATCTGACTTCTGGAATCAATCCAGAACTCATATGTATCAGTTGTGAGTTGACTCTATATCATACATTGTAGTGGTATGGTCCCTCTAAAGTCTTGCAAGTGGCTTTTTGCAATATATTGTAAATACATACCGGTATTATGTATAAAAGATTTTATGTTGATTTATTTTAGGTAAATACTGTGAATATTATCATATGTACGTATCTTTCAGATAATGGTTGGTTATCTAGCCCTTTTACTTATGCAGCTCTGCTAAAGATATAGTTAATGTGTTATTATTGTTGTTATTACTATTAATTGTAAGGCTACCTCCATGGCTTTGAGAAGGCTCAACATTTGCAGAATCAAATTCAAATATAATGTGACTGTTTAGATTTAAATTTAAATAAATAACCAAGAGTCCAAGTTTTCTTACATTATTGACAAGTCACCCATCCAGCTCACATGCAATAGATTGTGATAAATACCGTTATCATAGCACAATATTATATTACTGCAGTGGGGTACAAATTTAGGCACCTAAAATGCAGTAAGGGTTCTTTTACCAAACTGAATTATAATTTCTTTGCCAGATAATTTTTCTTTTAAAAACTGGTGCTTTGTCAGCTGATTCAATGCACAAACCTTTTTAATCAGGCTTTACGATTTGCTGTCACAATTGGCATACAGGAGAGTTCTGTTGGCTGAATATTAGTGGTGCACCTGGAACTCTTTCAAATTGTACTGTAGTTCTAGGTAACATGAATTAGAAGTGTTATTTCTTTTCAAAGAGAACATTTTAAAGACCACTTGAAAGTGATTAAATGTAATAAGAAAAGGTAGAATAAGCTTTGGTAAATAGAGCTTAGTAGGGGACCTACAGGTGGTTCTATGAATGGCTATAGTAGTGATGATTTAGTAATAATGACATCATATTATCCAGATACAGTTATTGTTTTATGAACATGTCTGTGTTATTGTCTTGTAGTAAGTGATTCTTGCTAATATACAATGTCACTGGCTGTAGAGGTTTTGCAATCTTCAGTGCACACATTCGGGGGAATGGAGCAGTTACCGTCACTGCCAGCATTCACAGACACATGATTCATTCACATTTCTCTTGAGAGCATTGCTGCTCAAACGAAACAGTATGCTGAAGTGTTATCAAGTCCTTGTCTGTCAATAAAAGTTCATAGAGACACGATTTGTTGGACTGTTTATTCAAGGAAGTTGGGTACCCAAAGAGTTGAGATGACACAGGGCTGCGTCATAAAGTCATTGCATGTGTAAGAAGTAATAGTGGAAGCATTGTTTTTAAGACAATGGGAGCACACAGTGCTGAAACCTCACCTGCTTACAGCGTAAATACCACACCTATAATATGTTAATTAAATATCTGAAAGCTGACACAGTTTAAAAATAATCAGAAAGTTTATCTGAGATAAAACTAATATATTTGTTAAATAATGTTAGTGAGAATGTTTTTTTTAAAAAAAACCCTGTAACTATGTATGGATTGTAAATACGTATACACAGGGACAGCCATATTTGGCCATTACATGTGGAAGCCTTGCTTCTCCTTTACCAGTGCTGCTGAATGACTATGCCTCATTGCTCCTCTTTCCTATTCTGTATGAGCGGCTCATTAAAATGTGGACTCTGTAGGGTTGAACCTATTATAACAGTCTTTAACCACTGGAGCACCAGCCTGAAATACCCCTTCATTACCAGGCTATTTTCAGTTTCCATTGCTGTAATAGTTTGACTGACAATTGTCATGCAACGCTTTGAGACAGATATAGCTTTCTTTTAGTGGTATTTAATAATCAATTATTTTTTTTTACTATATAAAGGAAAAAAGAGCAAAAACTTTGAAAAAAAACTGTTCCCTTTCTTTCTGTTAAAGTGGTAGTAAAGCCTACTTTGTGATTTTTACCTACAGGTAAGTCTATAATAAGGCTTACCTGTGGGTAAAATGAATATCCCCTAAATGCACAGTTTAGGAGATATTCACCCTGGATGCAGCCAGTGACATCACTGGCGCATGTGCTCCGAAGGTCCGGCATACCGTGCCGGACCTTCAGAGCTTCAAGTCAAAACCAAGGGCACGTCATCACTGCAACGGTCAATCATAGCGCCGCAGCCTGCAAACCTGGAAGATGTCAGCCCTTTCAGCGTTGAGTTGCATACTAGCACATTATGCAATGGCCTTACAGGCGTTTTTTTTTTTGTTGTTATTGTTTTTTAACACTGCATTGGTTTACTACCGCTTTAAAATAAAAATGCCAGGATAGTATAAACACTCCCAAAATGACCCCTTTTGGAAAATAGACACCACAAAGTGGTCTCATTTTTTACCACAATGTTTTTAGATTTTGGAAATGAAGAAACTTGCTAGTATTATAGGTGTTCTAACATGGAGCTTGTTAATAGGGCACTGAATGTAGCACATACAAGTCATACACAGAAAGAGGAGGAGATTAATAAATGAATCTGCAGGACACATACATGCATACATACCTGCAACAGAAAGTGCTGTTACTGGCAGAATCTCCCAGTAAGAATGTTTTCAATAGATTCACAAAAAATATCTGCTAAAATAAAATTGTATGCAGTGAGGCATAATGCTAAACATGAAGAACACTGATTTTGGAAACCATGTCTTTCTTCTTGCTATCCCATCAAAGAGTAACTGTGTATAAAGATTGCTGTTGGCCCCATTGCTCCCCCTCCTATGTCACAGCTACAGTAAGTAGCCGTCCTCACAGACTGGACATCAGACTTTTGAAGGTAGAGTTTTAATTTTTGCACAGTCTGGATACAATGACAATAGCACTGGTTTTCAGATTGGCAAGAATTATTTTTTCTTTTAGTTGAGGTCAGTCTGTAGAAAAATGATAATTCAACCCGGGGGGGGGGTTAGGACAGACAAAGGAAGTGACAGTAAAAATTGTTTTTATGCAATATGACAAGCAAAAAGAGAGCGAGCTGATGTGATATGGGTAGAGGTAGTGTCCAGTCCCCAATATTATGCACACAACAAAAAACAAAATAGGCCATGGGACTTTTGCAGAGTCACACCTCGGACATCAAAAGTAAAATTTATAAAGAATTTATTAACAAATGTTTAAAAACAACACATAATACAGGAATAAATCATTAACATCAGTACATGGGTGAATTTACATAAGGATTTATATGAGAAACCTTTCCATGTAACCTAGATATACCATGAGGATAACTGCCAACAGGCTGGAACAACTGTGCTGTAGGTCTTGACGCGTTTTGTGAGAAGGATCCCACTTCTTTGGGAGAAGCACAGGGAAGTATAGTTGGTGGAAAAAGCCTAGTCTACCAACACCTAATAGGTGGTAGACTATAAAGTAGACGAGGGATTGATGTATTCCAATACAGATAGTAATCACTAGGGATGGGCCAAACACCCCGGTTCGGTTCCAGAACATGCGAACAGGCAAAAAATTTGTTCGAACACACGAACACCGTTAAAGTCTATGGGACTCGAACGTGAAAAATCAAAAGTGCTAATTTTAAAGGCTAATATGCAAGTTATTGTCGTAAAAAGTGTTTGGGGACCTGCCCCAGGGGACAAGTATCAATGCAAAAAAAAGTTTTAAAAACGGACGTTTTTTCGGGAGTAGTGATTTTAATAATGCTTAAAGTGAAACAATAAAAGTGAAATATTCCTTTAAATTTCGTACCTGGGGGGTGTCTATAGTATGCCTGTAAAGTAGCACATGTTTCCTGTGTTTATAACAGTCCGAGAGCAAAATGACATTTCTAAAGGAAAAAAGGTAATTTAAAAGTGTTATAGCACTAGTGCCCGCTATTAATGAATTTTCGGTCCCGACAATACACATAAAAGTCATTAAAAAATAAAAAAAAATGCGTGGGGGTCCCCCAAAATTTCATTACCAGGCCCTTCAGCCCCCCCAAAGCACTTTGTCCCCAAGTTGATGGGGAGAAGGGCCTCATCCCCACAACCTTTGCGCCGTGGTTGTGGGGGTCTGCGGGTGAGGGCTTATCAGAATCTGGAAGCCCCCTTTAACTAAGGGGACTCCCAGATCCCGCCCCCCCATGTGAAATGGTAATGGGGTACATTGTACTCCTACCATTTCACCCAAAAAAGTGACAAAAAAGGTAAAAAACACATACAGCTTGGCACAAGTCCTTTAAAAAAAAAATTCCAGCGATGTAATCCTTCTACGATCCACGAACGATACAGCCTCCTCCATAGGAGGTGCCCGGCAGAATGACGCGCGACTCGGATGACAGTTCTTAAATAACCGAGGGCGGGGCCACCCGTGACGTGGACGGGTGTCCCAGCCCCCTCTGCTGCAAGGGGAAATGCCGGGGTTACCCAGTGACATGTACGGGTGACCCCACCCCCTCTGATGCAAGGGGAAATGCCGGGGTTACCCAGTGACATGTACAGGTGACCCCGCCCCCCTCTGATGCAAGAGGAAATGCCGGGGTTACCCAGTGACTTGTACGGATGACCCCGCCCCCTCTGACAAAACGGGGGTTTCTCGTGATGCTTCTGAGGGGTCACCCGTACATGTTTTTCATAGTTCTAATGCTCCCCCTCACACCCAAAAATAAATCTTCCTCTTTTAGAGTTACTGGTGCTCTTAACCAAATACACAAAGTTTTTAATCTAACTTCAGCAACAACTAAAAAAACTTCACTTTTTTGTCTTTAATCTCATTTATCAGTCTCTGCAAGTCACAAGAAAAGCAAATGAATGACTTTTAACTCAGATGCTAAGTGATGTAAACGATATCTGACCGCACAACCTATTCATTATTTTAATTAGATTCATATGACACCCACAGCTGCTCACATTCTTGTGCATATAATAGAGGATGAAATGCATTCCTCACAGAAGCATTATTACACAGTTAACTTGATGCACTGTATAGGAAAATAGTCATTAGCTTTGTCTAGCACAAGTTCTGAAATTAATACTAGAAACTTGAACTGGAGTGTCCATCTATATCATTCTGTCTGGGATTCTGGTCCTTAGATTTCCCTTCTAAAATATCAGTTCTGCTGACCATAACATGATTTTGTAAATGTTAGTTGTTACAACAAGCACTCTCTGAAGAGACAAAAAAGAGCTCATTTTTATTGTTGAGGGCCTCGCTACAGAACATGGACAAGATGTACTGTGTATTGTCAACAAAAGACACTGAACATGAATGTATAGGTAGGTGTATGGGGTGCTGCTGAATCGAAGAGAGGTTCTCTTAGTGGGGTTTACCTATGTAGTGCTACTCTCGCAGGAGCCGCTGGTGATTGAAATATTTCCCACCCTGCATGGTCAGGCACACAAATTTTCCACAGCACACTGCAGTCAGGAAACAGTCCTTGCAGCTTTGTTTTTGTATTTTATTAGGGGAATTGAACTTGGATAGGGTTGAGGGTAATATAGGATGCCCACTTGATGAAACTCAGAACTCTTCAGGGACATGAACTACATACAGCCTGTATATACACTTCTCCTACCTCCAGCACAATCTAGAACTACAACTCCCAGGACAGCTGGTGCTGTAAGGATGGTCTGACAAGTGCGCAATCAGATAATAGCAGATGCAGACAGGGACCTCGGGCCCCTTTGGAAGTGTAGAAAAAAGAAGTTCCAGTGCTCAGCTGACCTACTCCTGTAGCTACTGATCCCAGCACTACCTCTTCAGGCACTGCCAGCCTATCTAGGTGCAGCTGCCCCTTTCTCTAGCCCTCCTGGCTAAGTCTCCACAGTCCTCCCAGACTGCTTCCACCCAGTACTCTCAGGTATGTCTCTTAGTCCTCTGACTGTACACTCACCAGCTCTCCTGGCTGTCATCCTTGCTGGAGATTTGCCTGGCAATGGTCTCCTGCTGTCCTTAACCTTATTCCCTTGCTTCCTGGTCAGGGCACCTCGGTGTGTCATGAAAAGGGTCCCCTGCACACCCGAGCCCAGGTCCAAGGTCACCCCCCAGACTAGGGAGCATCTACAAGGGCCACCAACAGCCTAACACTCCATATCCATCTTCCGCTCGAACTCCACTGCCCCAGATGATCTGACCCTGAGTATTTGAGGGGGCCTGCCAACCCATCTTTTGGGGATTGCTCAGGGCCCCTATGAATACTCCAGGGAGCTCCATCTTACTTCCCCTCCCATTCTTCTGGAGGTTTCTAGTAAGTTTGAGAAGTAGAGGGGAATGGTCTGAGTGATGCTGCCTGTGAGTCACCCAGTTCTCCCTGGATCTCTGACCAACCTAGAAAAAAACACACAGGCTTTACTACCACCCTAGTCTGCACAAATTTACCTACACTAAACAAGAATTTATTTACACTTCTAGCACACTAGTGGGTGCTACACCAAAGAGTAGGGAGATATCTGGGACAGGCCTTTTGTCCCGAGGTAGGCAAAGGTAACATGATTGGGGTTTGACTTGAGATCAGTTTAGATAGGGATGAGTAGCATAAAGAGTATTATGAATACAGGAGGCAAGATTAACTCTCTTATAGGACCAGACACAAATATTTCAATCCTTAAAAGAATAAATCACATTGTTGTATACCTTACTTAAAAATATAATATGCATTAAGGGACAAAAATGAAAAATCTTATTGTATCACAACCATGAAAAAACAATATGCAATCAAAGTTAAACATAAGGTTTGATATAAGCCACCACAATGGCAAGACAAATCATTCGTGGCATAGTCTATTCTGTTGATGTCCACCAAATACACACATAATAAAGGTTTTGCCAAGTATAACAATGAGTATCAAAAACACTTATATGCACTGTGAGGCTACCAGGCTAATAGAAAGTCATGCACAGAAAGCTGTCTCTGGGCCGGTTCACACCTGAACACAGTGCAGGAAATACTTTTAGTACTCCATATTTCCATCGCACATGTTCCTGGAAAAGCTCTCAAGGGTTTGGGTGCTGCAGTAACAACCAGCTTGGAACTGGTTCAGAAGTCACAAGGAAAATGTTTGCCAGCACACCATGGATCAACAAAGAAGCATTTAAGCGAATTGTTTAATGCATGATTACATCACAAGAGAAGTGCAATGTTTTGGAGTCACGTAGGACCCCTTCATCAGGCGTGTGATGTCCCATGCCTGATGAGGGGTTCTACGTGACTATGAAAAGCCGCACTACTCTTATGATGTGATTATGCATTAAAAATTTGCTTGGACGCTTCCTTGTTGATCCATGGTGTACTGGCAAACATTTTCTGCAGTGCAGGAAAGGTGGGTTCCGTACTTGTTTCCTGCACCACAATTGAATACACTGCCCAAGCAATCTGCACATAGGTGCCAATGTATTGTAAATGGCACCCCAAATGCAGATCACTTATTCTGTGTTTTCAGGCACCAAATCACATCATACCGCAGTACCATGCGATTTGATGCAGTGAGTTTTTAAAAGTAGTGTTACAGCCCATTCAAATGAAAGGGGTGCCAAAACGCACCAGACTGGAACGTGCAGGTTTGAACCCATGCACTGTAGTGTGATTCCTGTGTAAACCAGGCCTTAACTCATGTGATCTCAAAAGTGCAGATACCAATTGTCAATGAAAACTAGGCTTAAGACAATCATGTATTAAACACCTCCTGCATACCTCAGTTGTTAGTTAAAATCGAAATCACGCCAATATGCTACCATGTCTAGTGTATATCCATAAACAGAATAATCCACCAGAGAGCAGTATAACTGGAATGTTGCCAGGGATGAAGTTTAGCCTGCAAAGTATGAGTGCAGCGCATTTCGTTGCTAACAAAAATGACTTTATTAAGCAGAGAACAGTGCCTTCGTTTGTCCATTTAAGAAGGCACATCCTCAGGATATCTTCAATTTTTTTTATTGTTATTATGTAGGTACAAAGCCAACATGTCCCAGACCTTACAAGTACCCTTCCTCAAAATAATATTGAATACACCATAATAAAAATAATAACAGCCATTCTGTTCTCACTACATATTCGCCTGTGGCCTTTGTGTGCAGCTTCACAAGCAGCTAAAGCGTCCTATTTCTTGATAGGTCAGAATATGTGTAAAAGTCATAAAAATGTATTGATAAACAGGGTGAGGTGAAATTCTGAACAACCAGGAATGTAATGAAACAAATAGACAGAATCTGAGCTGTTGGTAGATGTAACAAGTTGGCTATGAGCGCAAGTCCAAAGCTCACCAATGATGCCATGTGCAAATGGTAAAGATGGATTCTGTTCTACACATGTAATCTCGCGATGTTGGCTGGGCTTACCAAGATGCACCTCTTCATCTTTTTCGGACTGAAAAGTCATGGGGTGTCCATGGCATTGCATTTGTCGAACATTGCAAAACCATTCTATGTATGAAGATGGGCACGGTGCTATTTGACCACTAGGTGGAGCCCAATTCAAAGATGAATATTAACAGCAGTATATTATTAAATTCTATGCTACAGCAGCAACAAAAACAACAATAATAGACAATAATCACAATGTTCACAATACCAATATCCATATGTGCCCAATAAGCAGCAAATGAGATGGTTTAAATTTAAAAAATAAAATAATAAAAAATTCTGTGCAAACAAAAGGGGTATGAAAAAGTGCAAAATGCAGAAGTACCTTTGATATCATTGCAGGCCTGTTGAATAAATTATTTTGGGCCAGTACCATTCATGCTTGAGGCTTTAAAGATAGCAAGGAAAATTATTACAATCAGTATGGATCCATATAAGAGCCAATGAAACAAAGCAGGCTGTGAGAAACGGGTGGAGGGATTATACTAAGACCCCATACTCACTATTAGATTTTTGTCTTCAGATTTACCAAAACCATATAATATGAGGTCAAACCTTAAGAGTTTCAATTTGTATGCAATCAGGCAGGCCCTTGCAGTACATGTTTTTGGTAAATCTGAAGACATAAATCTGCAGAAAATCTAATAGTGTGTATGGGGTCTAAGAATACCTGATGGGGTGACAATGTTAATGTGGGTAAAATAGTAGCATGGTCAGGGTGTGAATTGAGATCAGTTTGGAGAAGCAAAAGTAGCTTAAAGAATGCAATCATTTTCCATGGGGGGTGATTGGCCAGAGAAAATATTGACAGGAGCATGCATGAGGAGTGGTGGAGGTAAAAGCAAATTAGAGGGAAGAAATACCCTGAGTTGTGCAAGTTGTAACCCCTGGCTTATAATACCAATGATAACTAAATTACCATCACAGATATAACAATTACCATAGTCATTATTTCTGATAGCACTGGCATCTGGTTTCTCAGCATGATTATTCTTCTCCTGTTTTATCATCTTCAACAGAATCATTAGATAGGATGGATAAACATTTTTAATAGGATATGACATATATGGCTAACCTGTATAGTAAGTTATTTTGGGGGGTGGCCGAGCAGCATTTGCCATAATGTGCAAACACTTGGGCGACCACTGATGAAGTAGCTCTTGTCCATGTGTGTTACTTGGTCTTGGCACTCCTCTGCATTATCAGCATCTTGCAGATGTATGGAATCAGCCAGGACTGTGCATTGAACTGGCATTTGCCATAGTCAGTGTACAGAAAATTTGCTAGCAGACTGATGAAAAAAGTTTTTGTCCAGAAGAGATTTATAAAGTCTTTCAACTAGAAAACTCTACCTACTAGAATTTTTTTGTTTGCAAAGTTTAGTTCGACTTTACTACGTGGTATTTGGAAGCTTAAAAAAAGTAACTTGAAAATGCACATAAGACTGACTTAAAAGACATTTGTACTTTTGGGATAGTTATCCTAATTAGGGTCAAACATCAGACCCCAGCATGTCCATAGTAACATAAAGCCGGCAACTTCCTCATACCGATAAGGAAGGCTTTCACGATATGTTTTAGTATGAAGCCAATAAAGATTTATGGACATAACCAAAAAACACTACAGTGCTGACACTGTGCCCATCCTATAGTGATAAAATGTCATATACCAGGTTAAAAAAGAGGTATTGAAAGATACTTATTACCGGAAGTAAAGGATTTTACGAGAACGGATTTTGTTGTCGGAAAATTTGAGATCCAAATCTCAAATTTTGTGTGACGGAAATTCCGATGGAAAATGTCCGATGGAGCCTACACACGGTCGGAATTTCCAACAACAAGCTCCCATCGAACATTTTCCGTCGGAAAATCAGACCGTGTGTTTGGGGCATTAGACTGGGCCTATTTTTCAGACTTGTTATTTACAAGGTAAAATCAGGTTTTTTTGCTAGAAAATTACTTAGAACCCCCAAACATTATATATTTTTTTTCCTAACACCATAGAGAATAAAATGGCGGTCGTTGCAATACTTTCTGTCACACCATATTTGCACAGCTGTCTTACAAGCGCACTTTCTTTGTAAAAAATATATTTTTTTGAATTAAAAAATAAGACAACAGTAACACTAGCCCAATTTTTTTTATTTTGTGAAAGATGATGTTACGCCGAGTAAATTGATACCCAACATGTCACACTTCAAAATTGTGCCCGCTCGTGGAATGGCGACAAACTTTTATCCTTAAAAATCTCTATATGCGACGTTTAAAAAATTCTACTGGTTGCACGTTTTGAGTTACAGAGGAGTTCTAGGGCTTGAATTATTTCACTCACTGTAACAATTGCGGAGATACCTCACATGTGTGGTTTGAACACCTTTTTCATATGCAGGCACTAATCACATATGCGTTCACTTCTGCATGCAAGCTCAGCGGGACAGGGCACGTTCATTTTTTTTTTCTTATTTATTTTACTTTTTATTTTATTTTTTTACACTGTTCTTTTTAAAAAAAAGTGTCACTTTTATTCCTATTACAAGGAATGTAAACATCCCTTGTAAAAGCATGACAGGACCTGAGATCTGGGGTCAAAAAGACCTCAGATCTCATATTTACACACTTCAATAAAGAGCTATGGGCGGAAGTGATGTTTTGCCCTGCAATTGTATGAAGCCGAGCGGGGGCCATCTTCCCCTCACTCAGCTCCATGCCAAGCAGGGGAGAGCACGCGATTGCCTCCGCCGCTGCCGGTGGCTCTGGTAAGCAGCAGAGGGCATCGGAGAGAGGCGGGAGGGGGGTTGCCCTCTCCCGCCACTGATAAAAGCGATCTTGCTGCGAATCCGCCGCAGAGACCACTTTTATCTGAAAGTGGACCACCTGCTGAAGAAGAGGATACCGGGGTTATGTCAGCTAGCTGCTGCCATAACAACGATATTCCTCTTCAAATTACTGCCGTATAATGAAGGTGGGCGGTCCGTAAGTGGTAAGTATACCATATAAAACAAATAGACCTCAAAAGCGGGTGAGGGGGAGAGAGAGGATGACAGTCCGCAGTGGATTGTAAAGAGCTGGGAGCTGTGTGGTAGTCTTTTGTGAAGAAGAAAGCCGGCTGTGGTGGGGTACAAGATGAGCCTTGAGTCTGTGCAGGAAGACCGGTGTCAGGCTGCCCTGTATGGCCGTGATGGTATATCCAGAAATCTGATGTCCGCCCGAAGACGATCAGTCCAGCAGCAGGTCTACGTTGATCTCCAGACGAAGATCGGGAAGCCGTTTCTTTATGGCGGCTCTAATAGCAGCTTGAGGTGCTGAACAAGCCAAGGGTTGCATAATTTTGTTCCTATAAAAAGTATGAGTTTAGATACCCCAATAACACCCATCATACCATATCATACCTAAAGAAATCACACAATAAAGGTTGTGGGAAAAATTTAGGCTGCAGGCCTCTTTATTGGGTTTAAATGAATTTTAATTATAAAATCAATTTTATCCTTTATTACCAAACAGAACCACTGTTAACCATTAACAGACCAAGATGCTTAGTCACCAAGATTCAAGCAGCAATATCCTACACCAACCAAATAACAGTTTACCAACCAGTGTCCACCTACAAAGTTTGCAATGTTCTTGACAAACCAAATGAAAATGTCCTTATTAATATCTGAAAAACTGTACCAAAAAAAACTGCTAAAAACTGCCCAGTTCACAATAGTGAATTTAGAAGCCACCAATACTGAGCATAGATCAGCACGTCAATCAATTCAAGTTTAATTGTAACCTTACAATGAACTGAAACTCAGGCTTAAAAAAACCATAAAACTGGCACCAGTTCAGAGAAAACAATAGAAGTCGTGGCAATTGCAACTTACTTGGAGACAGAATAGTTTTCATGTTATTTAGAAGGTCTAAGGTTTTGAGTCTGCTGAAATCATTTCCTTCCAGGTGAAGAACAAAGATATAGGGCACAGCCGACATTTGCAACACATCATAGGACATGATTAACCAGCTGTTCCCAATACATACCTCTTATATCCTGCATAAGAATTTGAATTTTAACAGGAGGAAAGACAAGATACTTTAAATCCAGAAAACATATGAATGTCTGACTACCCTCTACTAGTTTTTTTTAACCATTATAAAAGGGAGGATGTGTGAAATATATGCAAAGAGCAGGACAGATATAAAGACTTATGCTTACAAGCTCCAATCTACCAAAACACTGAATGCAGGCCTGATAAATAGGGATGAGACGAACACCCCCCGGTTCGGTTTGCACCAGAACTTGCGAACAGGCAAAAAATTTGTTCGAACATGTGAACACTGTTAAAGTATACGGGACACGAACGTGTAAAATCAAAAGTGTTCATTTTAAAGGCTTATATGCAAGTTATTGCCTTGAAAAGTATATGGGAACCCGGGTACTGCCCCAGGGGACATGTATCCATGCAAAAAAAAGTTTTTAAAACGGCAGTTTTAAAAAGCAGTGATTTTAATAATGCTTAAAGTGAAACAATAAAAATTAAATATTCCTTTTAATATCGTGCCTGGGGGTCCCCTTAGTCTGTCTGTAAAGTGGCGCATCTGTCTCATGTGTTTTACTGTGTCGCAGCAAAATTAAATTTCTTAAGGAAAAAATGTAATTTAAAATTGCTTGCAGCTGTAATGTATTGCGTCCTGGCAATATAGATTAAAAAATCGAGGAAAAAATGGGCGCCACGCCAACATTTATTTTAAAAACAGCGTGGGGTCCCCCCAAAATCCTTACCAAGCCCTTCGGGTCTGGTATGGATTTTAAGGGAAACTCCACAGCCAAATAAAAAAAAAACGGCGTGGGGTCCCCCCAAAATCCATACCAGATCCTTTTCTGAGCAAGCAGCCTGGCAGGCCAGAAAAGAGGGGGGGGCGAGTGAGCGAACCCCTCCTGAACCATACCAGGCTGCTTGCCCTCAACATGGGGAGGGTGCTTTGTTGTCTCCCCCAAAGTACCGTGTCCCCATGTTGATGGGGACAAGGGCCTCGTCCCCACAACCCTGGCCATTGGTTGTGGGGGCCTTCAGGCAGGGGGGCTTATCAGAATCTGGAAGCCCCCTTTAACAAGCCCCCAGATCCCGGCCCCCCACCTATGTGAATGGGTAGGAGTACATTGTACCCCTACCTATTCACCAAAAAAGTGTCAAAATGTAAAAACCACAATACAATAGTGTCCCGCGATGTCCATCCATCTTCAATTACGCTGCCCGGCGGACCCGAATAATAGGGGAAAAAGCTCCGCCTCGATGGGAGACATCCCGCTGACTGTTTTATCTTAGCTGTGGCAGCTCTTATATAGGCAAGGGCAGGGTTACCCGCTGACGCAACTGGATGACCCTGCCCCCCCCCTGACGGCACATGACGTCAGAAGGGGTCAGGGTCACTCGGTTACAGCACCAGGTGGCCCCCGCCCCTGCCTATATAACAGCTGTCACAGCTAAGAGACAGCAATCAGCCTCCCAGCGAGGCGGAGCTTTTTTTCCTATTTTTCGGACCCATCAGGTGGCGTGATTGAACACAGATGAACATCTCGGGACACTTTTTTTTCCTTTTTTAATAAATGAATTGTCAAAACTGTGTATTGTGATTTTTCCCTTTTTGACACTTTTTTTGGTGAATGGGTATGGGGTACAATGTACCCCATACCCATTCACATAGGGGGGGTGGGATCTGGGGGTCCCCTTGTTAAAGGGGGTTTCCAGATTCTGATAAGCCACCCCACCCGCAGACCCCTGGAACCACGGGCCAGGGTTGTGGGGATGAGGCCCTTGTCCCCATCAACATGGGGACAAGGTGTTTTGGGGGGACCCCAAAGCACCCTCCACATGTTAACGGGCAAGCGGCCTGGTATGGTTCAGGAGGGGGGCACTCGCTTGTCCCCCCCTATCCTGGCCTGCCAGGTTATTTGCTCGGATGAGGGTCTGGTATAGATTTTGGGGGGACCCCACGTCATTTTTATTTTTTTAATTTGGCAAGGAGTTCCCCTTAAATTCTATAACAGATCCAAAGGGCCATGTATGGACTGGGGGGGAACCCATGTCGGTTTTTTTTCTTCATTCTGTCATAGGGTTCCCCTTAACCACTTCAATACACTGTATTATATACTGTACACTGCCTGCAATGTATATATATTCTACACTGAATGCAGAGTATATATATATATATATATATATATATATATATATATATATATATATATATATATATATATATACTACACAGTATATATAATAACACACTGCCTGCACTGCCTGCAATGTATATATAGTCTACACTACACTGACTACACTGTGTATATATAGGTATATATATGTGGGGCGTGGACTTAGCCCCACTGAGCCATGATTGGCTAAAGGCACCCTGACTTTGGCCAATCATGGCTCTCACAGCAGAGCGCGCTGTGATTGGCTGAAGCATGCAGGTCAGGTGCATGCTTTGGCCAATCATCAGACATCATTGCACTTGCAGTGCATTATGGGGTGATCTAATTTGCCGCGAACGCCCCATAATGTTCGGTATTCGCCGAACGGGTGAACACCTGATGTTTGAGTCTCACTTATGTTCAAGTCGAACATTGGGCTCATCCCTACTGATGAATCCCCAAAGTAGCAGCTGTATGTCCTACATCTATTCAAAAAGAGTCAGAAGTAATATTTTTCGGAGCTAATACTGTGTTTTACAGACCAAAAGCCTAAATAAGCAAAACATCTTTTAGGAACAAATTAAAAATATGTTGCTGATAAAGGAGCGTCATCAACATATGACAGAAAAAGAAGTTGAAGCCTTGTGAATAGTTGAAATTGTTGAATTGGCTACTGGTCAATGTGGATGGCTTAAGGCATGAAATGACAACCACCTACCCTTACCCTGCTAATTCAACTTTGACCTACCAAAAAAAAATACAAACACTTCCATCCTCCAAGCTAAAGTATAACTAAAGGCAAAAACTTTTTTTTTTCGCTTTTGACAGAGTGCAAAGGGATTAGAACACCTGTCAGTTTTTATTTCCATCTGGGCCCCCACCCGCCCACACCCCCTTGTTAGGGAAATTCATCCTCTCTATTTGTCCTGTTTAGCATTATCATTTAAAGTGAAAGAAAAAGAAAATCCTACATTTTGAGTAGTCCCCAGAAAAGTAATATAGGGGAAATG